>CM074305.1:11838300-13038300 GCA_037194245.1 Opsariichthys bidens | reverse complement strand
GCCCTCCAGGGTCACAGAATACGATGGTCACAGAATCTGGTGTAACACCAGCATTACTCTGGGGTGGCACAGTATATTTATACTGTATATAAAACCAACATAGACGCAAGTAATATTTGCATCACATTATATATTTCATGATAAAAAAAACTCTATACTCAGAAATAACATGACAATAGTTCTAATCATCCAAGTCAGCTGATGTGAAGCTAACATGAACTGCTCCCTGAGGCTCCGATCAGACAGAACGCGATTTGTGCAGTGAGAGGCGCCTTTTCTGAATTGTTTTCTGAGGCAGTGAGCGTTCTGTGCGCCGTTTACGCGCCCCGGGCGCCTCACGTTTTGCAGGAGCGCCTGAAGTTGACCAAAAAAATCAATTCTGAGCAGAAAAGCGCCCGACGTCATTTTTTCCATCGGCCAATTGAATGAATGGAGAGACGGCTTTCCCTCGTGCTGACGAATGTTTACAGTACTTTGGACACGGCAAAGATGGAGCTCTTTGCTTGTAACGTACTTTTTTTTTTTTTAAAGTTTCTCCTAATATTACAGTTTGCAGTTTAACAGAAAAGCAAAGAGCGCTCGCGCTACACTGACAGGACTGCTGATTCAGTGGTTGCCTAGCAACATAAATAACCGCAGCACACTGCTTTTGTTTTATCTGACACTGTTATCTCTAAAATAATTTAAAGGACATAAAATACTTTTTTCTAACTCACCTGAAAATATGTGTTTGTGTGCTCAAACTTTTGAGTTGATCCAGCCACCGAAGCGAAGCAGCACTCATCGTCTCCCACTTTTTTTTTTACGAATGCTGAAAACGCGCGCTATAGAAACTCTCGCGATAGCGCAGAGTCTACTGGATTACAGGTGAGTGTCGCGAGAGTTTCGCAGTCCGAACGTTGTCATATAAACATGATCGAGGTCCTCCTGGATCAATATCTAAGAAATTATTTTTGTGATCGGGGTGGCTGTGATTATATCAAGGGTGGCCGCGCCCCACCCCTGGCTCTGCCACTGTCTGTGGCATTCTCTTTGTGCCAGCTGACTGGTATTTTATTTTATTTTTTTCAAAAGGGTGATTCCCCGGAGGTTCGCGATTTAGCTTGCTCCTTGTCATGACATGTCAACCTTTAGTTCGTTGTGACAAGTAACCTATGCCACTCCCACACCTTCAAAGTAGTTGGAGCAACTTGTTTCTATTTACGGATATGACGAGACACGCACGGGCGAGTGACGTATGTACGCAATTTACCGCGAAACCATCCTGGCGGGTCTAAAACATAAACACTTGAAATAGGCTTACCATAGTGAATCAGGGTAAGACAAAAACACGTTTTGGAAGAATTGTTTACGATGTATTGACTCCTTATTTAAATGGTGTTCATTTTAAACTAAAAAGTTACATAATTTACCTTCAATTACCTACATTAACAAAAAATTGAGTTGTGGAAGAGTAAACGAAAATAGAATTTAAGCTTGAAATCTACATACAGGGATTAGGTTTAAATGGTTTGGTATGGCCAAGTATTTAACAATACCAGAATGAAATGTTCTCGTGTTGTTTGCTTTTCTCACATTTTTAGCATTCTAGTATCTGGAGGGAGAACATATCTCTGGCCAAGAGGTGAAGAAGAAGAAGAAGAAGAAGGAGAAAAATGCCAAACCAATGGAGACAAAAAAAAGTCAATAAAACATTTATCCGAAAGCGTAAGCACAGCTTCAAGGCACAGCGCCCTAGTCAGGAAGAGGACTGGGAAAAAGAGTTGGAGGAGATTTCAGAACGCAGAGAGAAGCAGAAACAGCCTCCTTATGGTAATTTTATGTACAAGTAATGTTTTATAGAATCTCAGTTTCATACATTTTGTAATAAACCATTCATTTCTACCACAGATCCTGGAGATGACTTGATTACAGAATTAAATGAGATGTTTCATTGTAACGTCCAGAATGGCCCAAGCTCAAACCAGGGACTCTACAGCCCAGCAGTTCACCACATTAAACCTGTGAAGTGGGTCCGCGTTGTTTATACCGTGGTGGCCGACCAGTTTGCTGATGCCGAAGAGTAAGGATGTTAGCTCTTTGTACGTGTGCTTCCTTACAGAAAAAAAATATTTGAAATGAGCTGGTTTATAATCTGCTGAGCTCAGGCCAACGTTGTTTCGAGCACTTTTGTTGTTTTCAGTCCCCACTCTGTGTTCAATGTTAATTTATATTGGTATGTTGAGCAAATTTGTCAATTTATTTCATTCATTCACTTTTGCCAGTTTATGTTTTAATCTTAGTCTAAGCACAATTTTGAATTTCCTTACTGTGTATCTATAAAATAATGCATCACAATGTTAAGGTTTGTTAAAGCAAAGGAACAAGAAGGGAATGTGTTCTTGTTTAGAATTAAGAAACATTAAAGTGATTGGAATTGAACTGTCTGGAAATGAGAGTTTTGTACAATTTGTGTAATGTCACTTCACATGAGTTTCCACTAGGTGGCAATATAGGATCAAGCATCAGGAAAGATTTTCCTTGAATAGAGCATTGGTACTTATGTCATCATAGTCCTGGTAGATACAGCTCTGATAAAACGATGAACTAAGATGTTGTCAAAGGTTGTCTGTCTGGAAGTGCTTGCGTGATGATGGTTTGACTTTCTCAACTGTTCTCTGTATAGTGACTTCTTCTGTCTCCTCAAGCCCAGTCAGTCACCATATTGCTTTTCTAGTACGGTGTTGTTATTTGCTTTTACAGACAGATCTCAAATGTCTCTAAAAAGACCAAAAAAAATGTTTGCTTCAAAGTGCGATTTTCAAACATGGTTTATGAAGGCACGTGAATAGCCTAATTGGTTGCCAGACATCTCAACAAAACTCTATTGAATCACACAATGCTCTTTGGATTATTCTCAAATCATTCTGGGATAACATGGATCATCAGTGTTTCCAGTGCAGCATTGGGGAAATGTACTGTTATTATTATTTTTTTTAAATTGTATTTTTATTAGAATTTTACATTTTACAAAAAAAGGAAACAAGCAAAATACAAATCGATGAATGACAATATTAACAATAAAGAACAACAATATAAATGATTATTAATAATTAGTAATATCATCAACCATTAATACTAATAATAAAAGTAGAAAAGAAATAAACAGAAACAATTAAGAACCAGGGCATATATGTGGTTTCAGTAGTAAAGCACACACAAGCACTCAGTAGAGGGCAGAGCAGACAGCATACTATGCCAGCATCACTGGTCAGAGTCAGCATTTAACTGGCTAAGATGATCCAGAAATGGTTGCCATATATTGTAGAATTAGTCAAAGTTACCCATAATTCGTATTGTTATTTTTAACTTCACTCAAATTGGTGTTTTTTTTTTTAATTGATCAAAAGTGAATGTAAATTTACAAAATATTTCTAACCCATACTGTACATATTCTGAACCTTCTACATCAAAATGATTAATCAGCACAAAGGTTTCTAACATTGTTGATAATAATAATGTTTCTTCAGCCCCAAATCAGCATATTATTATAATTTATGAAGGATCATGTGACACTGAAGATTGGAGTAATAATGCTAAAAATTAAGCCTCGATCACAGGAATTAATTACATTTTAAAGTAATATTTTAAATGGTAACATTTCACATCGTCACTGCTTCTGTTGCCTTGTTGAGCATAAAAGAAAAAAACTTTTCCCAATTTAGACAAATGTTAAGAAAAGTGTATTTTGAACACCAAAGTATATTTAACATTTAACCATTATTTGCCTTGACAAGAGACATCCAAGATGATCAATGTTGTTTTATTCTACATATTTCTTTCACCACATTCTGCCCAGAGATTCCAAACCCTTCGGAGATTGAACTTTTGGCCTCCTCATTATGTCAATTTTGTTTTGCTGTGGCTGTTAAGATCAGATTGTAACAAGTAATCCAGACCAGTTTTTGTTAAAGAGTTTTTTGTGCTTAAAATTTGTTGCACATTCAGTTACACAAAAGTCTCGATTTTATGCAATCTTTTTATCTAACCCTCATATCGTACTGGGGTTTAGTGCAGCTGGCTTTTTGGGCTAAAGTGCAACAAAGACCTGATGTCTGAAACATTAGGGGCGCGATGTTTAGAAATGCCTGGCAAGTGCAAAGGCATGTTTATTGGTAAAATAATTTATTTCCTAACTCAAATGGACCATAAAATGGTGCAATGCCGTCCTTTCGTGAACGGTGTAGGCCGTCCAACTAGGCCAGACTTTTTGCACAGTCACAATGGTGCATGTTTCAGATTAAATACAGATTGAATCTATCATAAATGGGTTGTGTGAAGTAATTCTGCTTATGAGTCTTGTGTGACTTAGATACCTAAATAAGCAGGTTTGTATTCGTATCATTGTTGTCAGGTTAACTGCAGTTCACGTGCAGACCCAACAGAGGGTGGTGCTCTACACGTCTGTGGCCCTGAGATGTTGAGATGCAGAGTTTGTCTGCAGGCCTGTGCGCAGGGAGCCGTGACGCTCGTCTCCATCACTGTCTAGACCAGCACCAGGCAGCTGTCTGGGTCAAGCTATAGACTGACTGTCTAGAGTGTAAAAAAGATGCAGAATACATTATGCAATTCTTTGTGTTGGATTCATTTATATCACTTTCATTAGAGTCAGATGTATCATATCAGTTACCAAAGTATAAACCGATATGTAAATAAAATCAATTGAAAGAAATAAATTACATAACAAACACAAACAGTTATTTTCAAATGTTTCTCAATATTACTGTTTTTACTGTATTTTTGATCAAATAAATACAGCCTTTGTAACCATAAGAGACTTTAAAATGATTGATTTAGTTTTTATTTCATTTTAGACAAAATAGTAGACAATTCTACTATTATTCAATGTAGTGGTTTATTGGCTATAACATAGTCAGTTTTTTTTTAATAGAATACTGTGGTGGTTATTATAAATTCTTCATATGTGCACACCATTATTATTTTTATTATTATTTTAAAAATCACATGCCCAGAAACGTTATCTTCCTCTCCCCCATAACAATATCGCTTCT
This sequence comes from Opsariichthys bidens, assembly GCA_037194245.1. NCBI lineage: Eukaryota > Metazoa > Chordata > Actinopteri > Cypriniformes > Xenocyprididae > Opsariichthys > Opsariichthys bidens. The sequence goes on along the minus strand of CM074305.1, from coordinate 13,033,249 downwards.
CTGAAGGCATGAGGGCGGACAATAGTCCCTCACCAAACGACAATGATACAATCATTTCTTGATGGAAAAATTTTTCTAATATACATCACAGTAAGGGAAGAAAAGACAACCAAAATTTCCAGTAGTATACCCATGCCTGCTGTCCAGAGCAATTCTCAGTATGTACTGATCTGGAAAGCCAAGAGGCCATCCAGTGCATAAACCCACATTCTCATTTTCAAGATTTCTTAGACTTTAGATAAAGGGCATTTCCTCCCACGTACTGCGTTCTTTTTTAGAAGAATGTGTGTGTGAGAGGCTGCCTTCTTGTTTTAAGTATGTACAGTCATAAATCTCATGTCAGTTCTGAGGATAACTTTTTTTGTGACGACGTCATTAAATTCTTCTGGGAGTACTATTTTGGTGATAGAGTGCAATACATTTTTGTTAGCAGGTAGTTTTAGTTTCTATTTTCTGACATCATCAGTCCATATGTATTTTCATGATTCCAAGCAGGGTTGTGTTCCATTGCTTCACGACATCATCTCCTCTCTGGATTCGACAATAAATGCCCAGGCTGTCTCTGGCACAGTTTTTGGCCTGTTCTGCACAGCAGACATAGCAACAGGATTCGACCCAGAATCCAGGACAACTCGTTGCAAGGTCACTCCTCCACGATGCACAGCTGAAAGGTGTGGGCAAACTCCTACATTCACAAAAGACAAGAAATCATTGGGTGTGTGCATGTATTAGAACGAAACAGAAAGAAAAGTGCGTGGGAAGAAAGAGAGATGGAAACCAACATCAAATCACTCACTCAAAACACTTTCAGTTTTACCAATGTTAAAAAATAAATAAATATTTCTGTCATTTTAGTTTTAGAATTTAGGGGGAACATTCTCTTGTTAGGGTAATACAACTGCCCTATCCGTAAAGAAAAAGCCTCATTAAAAGAAGTAAATTCTAAAGTAAAAGTAGTTTGGTATGGTCTAGTATTACTTCTTAGATAAAAACTTTAGCACAAAATATTTAATAAACATATTTTACTGGAAAAAAACTGCTTTCAATATTTGAAAAAAAGAAAAAGAAAGAAAAAAACTTGTCTTCCCAATCAGAGTCATGTGCTCCAGCCAACACACAGGGATAAATAACCCATAAAACAGGAAATGATATCATACAGAGGACCCTCATGACTGGTTTTCAAGTCAGTAACTAAACTAATAATAACGTCATGTGGCTTGACACCCCAGATCTTGTTAAATGGTATTTGTGAATTAATATTTTGTAATATTTGTAATAATAATAATATATAAACAAAAATATTTTGCCTAGATGTGATGTGGTGTTAAAAGTAATTAATATGCTTTCCTTACACCTATATTATATATATATATATTTTTTATTTTAATAGGTTTTTCAAAACTATTAAACCAACATTAATACAAAGGACACTCTCAGTTCATATCTCTGTATCCTAATGAGCAAATATTGCAACTTGAGCATGTTACCCAATTGGTAGAGATGACCTAACCCACTTACTGTGGATATCCGATGCACTTCGTGAAAGACCGGACCATACTCAGGGCAGCAGAAAGGAAATGGCGCAAATCACAAGACCCATCTGACCTAGGTTCATACCAAGACCTGCTATCATCTTTTTCTGGTGGAGTCCATGCAGCTAAGTCCTCATACTTCCACGAAAAGATCAACGGCGCTACAAACTTCAAGACATTCAACGCACTCCTCTGTCCCCCTCCACCACCACCCACCACATCTTTAACTGCGGATCAATTTGCCAATTTCTTCACTGACAAGACATCTTCCATCAGTAGCCGATTCCCTGTACCACTCACAAAGGAACTCAGCCCCTCCTCATCCACTAATCTTCTCTCTTCCTTCTCCCTTCTCAAGGAGGGGGAAGTATCCAAACTTCTCCTCTCCAGTCATCCCACCACCTGCCCTCTAGACCCCATCCCCTCACACCTTCTACAAGCCATCTCTCCCACTCTTTTACCAGCACTTACACACATTATTAACTCATCTCTCCACACATGCACTTTCCCTACCGCATTCAAGCAGGCTCGAGTAACTCCACTGCTTAAAAAACCCACACTAAACACATCACTCGTAGACAACTACAGACCTGCCTCTCTCCTACCATTCATATCAAAAACACTTGAACGAGTTGTGTTCAACCAGGTGTCATCCTTCCTCACACAGAACAACCATCTGGATGTCAACCAGTCTGGATTCAAGAGCGGCCATTCCACCGAGACTGCGCTACTGTCTGTCATGGAATCCCTGCGAATTGCAAAGGCTGATTCCAAATCATCTGTTCTCATACTACTGGATCTATCTGCTGCCTTCGACACCGTAAACCATCAAATTCTTCTGTCTACCTTCTCGTCACTTGGTATCTCAAGTATTGCACTTCAGTGGTTTGAGTCCTATCTCACAGGTAGGTCTTTCAGAGTCACCTGGGGAGGGGAGGTATCCAAACCTCATCAACTGATCACTGGGGTTCCTCAGGGTTCAGTTCTTGGACCCCTCCTGTTCTCCATTTAAACTACATCACTGGGTCCCATCATACAGGCACATGGTTTCTCCTACCATTGCTGTGCTGATGACACACAGCTCTGCCCGTCCTTCCAACCAGATGATTCCTCAGTAGCTGCACGGATCTCAAGCTGTCTGGTGGACATCTCGACGTGGATGGAAGAACACCACCTGCAGCTCACCCTGGCAAAGACTGAGCTTTTAGTCTTCCCTGCCACTCCTACTCTACAACACGACATCAACATACAGCTGGGTACAACCACCATTACCCCATCAAAGTCGGCCAGAAATCTTGGAGTTATCTTCGATGACCAACTGACCTTCAGAGATCACATCTCAAAGACGGCACGGTCATCCAGATTTGCACTTCACAACATCAGGAAAATCCGTCCCTTCCTGACTGAGCACGCAACACAACTTCTCGTCCAGGCCCTGGTCATTTCAAGGCTTGATTACTGCAATGCTCTTCTGGCTGGTCTGCCGTCAAGTGCAATCAAACCTCTTCAAATGATCCAGAACGCTGCTGCTCGTCTTGTCTTCAACGAGCCTTAGAGTGCCTACGTCACGCCTCTCTTCATCTCTTTGCACTGGCTACCCCTTGCTGCTTGCATCAAGTTCAAGGCGCTGATGCTTGCTTACAGATCCACCACAGGCTCTGCACCTTCCTACCTCCACACACTGCTACAACGCTACGTCCCCACCAGAAGCCTGCGATCACTAAAGGAACGAAGGCTTGTGGTACTGTCACAGAGAGGCACAAAATCACTCTCCAGAACATTCTCCTTCACTGCTCCCTGCTGGTGGAATGATCTCCCTACTTTCATCAGGAACGCAGAATCTCTGGCAATATTCAAGAGACAGCTGAAAACTCATCTCTTCCGTGAACACTTGATCCCCTCATAATAAAAAAACCCTATCCTTCCCTTTTCCCTTCCTACTCTAGCTTATGTACTGAGCAATGTATGAAACTTGTATTGTGAGCACTTCCTGTGTCTATTTGCCAATTCATGAAGAATCGCCTGTTTGTATTCCTCACTTGTAAGTCCTTTTGGATAAAAGCGTCTGCTAAATGACTAAATGTAAATGCAAATGTACTGTACCCACTTACTTTTGATGACAGGTGTTTTTTGCCCTGTATAAATTACTCTGGGGTCCATGGTTGCTTACATCTCAAAAAATGTAAAAGTTCCTTCCAGAGAATACAACTTCTCTCAGAAACACGGTTTAGTTTAACAATGTTCTATGGCTGTAAGTGAGCCTTGTGGCCATGTCATGAGTCTGGCTTTCCATGGAATGCCTCTGGACCCAGAGCAGCAGAGTGGTCCAGGCTTGAGTTTCTGTATCATTTGTCCAGGTGGAGAAAATAGAGCCTGTGCCTCCTCTAAATCTGTCACCTCTGGCTCAGAGCCATGAGAGAGGGGAGCACAGGACAGAGAGAGAGAGACCGAAATGCAGGGACAAACAAGGAAGAAGAGAGATGAGACCGAAAGACCTCAGATGTAAGCAGACTATTCTGTAAATACGCTACAAAACTATCCTGCAGATTCAGGTCATGTGATGTGTGTTGAGCGATGCCTAACTGCATAGTCACTTGTGGTTGCTAACTTCTAATTATACCCTGCCCTTCTTGATGGTTGAGTGGCAAACATATTCCTAAAGAAGGAATCATGTGTTCACGTGAAACATTGTTAAAAGTCCAATCATACCGAGCTTTTGCTTAGGAAGGATTATAGGTAAACAGATGTCTCTTACCTCCTCCTGACCACTAAAATTTCACCAGTTTGTCTGCTGGTTTCACTAAAAGTGTCTTGGGCAAGAATGTTTTGACAGTACTTTAAAATGTAGTGGCCACATGAGAGTTGAGTGGGGAATGACAGATATGTGCTTCCTCTTTCACCTACATTTCTTAGACATCATTGACAAGACAGTCTGTTCCATTGTGCTGGAAGTGACACTGTCAAATGAACCTTTGCCTGGATGAATCTATAAACCAGCTGATCATGGTAACTGATGCACTACCCTTCAAGACCATTTTGGGGGGTGGGGGTGGCTTGGGGTTATAGGATATAACCAATAGGATGTTAAAATGACCTTGATATGAAGTTAATCATTTAAATTATACCCCAATAATCATATAAACTGATCAAAGGATAATCTACAGAGAGCAGATCATTATCGAAACAATAAACCCCATTACAGGATGATCAGAACACCTACATGAATAGATATAATGTTAGGGTTGCGTTTGAGATTTATGGGTCACTATACACAACGTTGTATGTACAAAATGATCCATAAATTAGGAGCTCTCCCAAAGTTTCACTTTGACAAAAATTGTGTATTGGGATGCCCTGCAACAGCATCAACCACACACAATGCTTGAGTATTAGGTGTTCCAATTATAATTACATATAATATCCTTCTATAAATAATTATTAATCTAATACCAATAACTATATTTTACATATAAATGTATAATATGTCAATGTGTATTTATATCAAATATAAATATTTTTATATGTTTAAAGTAGTATAGTTTAAATGAGTACTTGTATAATTTCTCATAATTGAAACATAATTACAATTGTTATTTTTAATATAAAATTAGTTTCAATTAAAGGCACTGTAACTGTGACATATCCTGAAATTATTTTCTGCATTGTAATCACAATGAGGTTATTAGGCTAAATTAAAGAAACTTGCGTCTCTACTTCCTGTATCAGTGTACAGTGTTTGCTTTCAAACTAAATATATTACCTTTTACACCAGCAAACATTTTACAAACAATTTGTGGAAAAAGTATCAAATAAATAAATGGACAAAGAATTAGTTTGAGTTCACAACGCAGTATGATACTGTAGGGATGAAACTCCAGCTGTGGAAAATCGGTTTCCTGAGAAAACTGTTACAGTTTAGTGGTTATTTTACAAAAATAGTTGAATTCAGAATGCTGTGATTGACCAATCAGAATGAAGTATTCCAGTATAGTTTAGAGGATGATTTGACAAAAATAGCAGTAGTATGTGTGGAGCAGAAACCGATACAGTGTGAGTTTGAAAGATGTTATAACTTGCAATGTGTTGCGGATGAATAGAAGTTTAAAACAAACAGAAGTGATGATAAAATCCCCTGATAAGGTATTTCATGTTCTCAGTGTTGTACTGCTGATGGCAGTATTGTATCAAGTCACAAACTACATTAATATTACACATTAATAAAGAAGTTTTAGAAGTTTTAGTAATTTAAGTGTCAAGTAAAATCTGTATTAAACATCTCTCTCTCTCTCTCTCTCTCTCTCTCTCTCTCTCTCTCTCTCTCTCTCTCTCTCTCTCTCTCTCTCTCTCTCTCTCTCTCTCTCTCTCTCTCTCTCTCTCTCTCTCTCTCTCTCTCTCTCTCTCTCTCTCTCTCTCTCTCTCTAGGTACTGGTAGTTTAATGGTTAAGGATCTGAGTATGCAACACAAAGGTTGAATTTCAGTGCCAGATAGGGTGACTCCTGAACTCAAGAGAACTTTCTCCTGTCTCAAATGTTCTTTTGTAAAAGTTAATTTCCACTAGCAAAAGTGTATTGTATGGATTAAAAGTTTTTGATAGATAATTAAATAAAATTCACTGGTCAAAATGTGTTTAACTGTTTGGAATGGAGCTGGAAAACAAGAAATTTGTAACAGAAAAGAGCAGAGAAACTGCCCTTGCCAACCATTGCCACATTTGTTCCCAATAATTTTGCCAAAGTTTTGAGTAAAGTTTTGGCCACCATTATATATGAATAAATAATGTATTTGTCTGTTTTAGACAGTTCTTCAACCTCAGTTTAACCCTTAAAGGGATAGTTCACCCAAAAATGAAAATTACCCCATGATTTAATTACCCTCAACCTGTCCTAGCTGTATATAACTTTTTTTTTTTTTTCATATGAATACAACTGGAGTTATATTAAATAATGTCCTGGCTCTTCCAAGCTTTATAATGGCAATAAATAGAGGATGAGATTTTGAAGTCCATAAAAGTGCATCCACACAGTTCCGGTGGGTTAATAAAGGCCTGAAGTGAAGCAATGTGTTTGTGACAAACATTTTGATATAAGAGAAGAGGAGCTTGAGTTTGTTGCTTAGCCCTATTTGTTTGAACAGCGAGAGGCGTCAAAGCTCATGCTACTTGTACATTACGTTGGGGTTACTCTTTTGGCGTATTTCAGTTTTTAAAGTTTTAAATTTGGATATTTTTCTTACGCAAACGCATCACTTCGCTCCCCCAGAGCCGTGTGGATATCGTTTATGATGAACGGTCGCACTTTTTTGGGCTTCAAAATCTCATTCTCTATTTATTGCCATTATAAAGTTTGGAAGAGCCAGGACATTATTCATACTACTCCAATAGTATTCATCTGAAAGAGGAAAGCCATGTACACCTAGGATTGCTTGAGGGTGAATAAATCATGGGGTAGTTTTCATTTTCGGGTGAACTATCCCTTTTAGTGTGGTCAGATCTTAAAATGTATACTTGTAAATGAAGTCTCTTTAGAAAGCTACCAACGTAGCCGCCTCGCCATATTATTGCCAAGTTTATGTAGGTGTGTTGAGGTAGATCCCATCCTTGCCTGTAGGATCCCGCCACAGTGACAAGTTTGAACTGCCGCCCATGTTTGATGTTGGAGACTTGTAAGATGATGAGTCATCAAAGCTTGTCTTTGCTCATATCTATTTGCATGCTGACTCCTCATGTCAGGTTCATATTGCTGCTTGAATCCGAGTGTGCATTAGCGTTTGTGGAATGCTACACCTACTGTAGATCAGGTAACTTATTTCAATTCACAAAAGCAACATTTTTAAGCAACATTTTTCACATTGCCCTTTGTCAGGCACAGAGCAAGAAATAGCAGCAGTGGTATAGCACAGGCACATGCTGGTCAGAGAAAGCACCTCTCTGGGAGCCATGTCAAGTCAAGTCAAGTCATCTTTATTTATATAGCGCTTTTCACAATGCAAATTGTGGCAAAGCAGCTTTACATTAATAAGAAAATGGTGTTATTCTATATATTATTGATTCATTCCGTTGCAAATATCAATAGTTATTAGTCTAGTTAATTTAGGTATATCAGCACTGCAGAAAACAGCGACGTAATCGTCCGGCTCAGCTCAGTTTGTATACAACGGCGCCAATGCAGGCATATCAAAAACACTGCTGAATATCAAGCAAGTGTCCCCAACTTAAGCAAGCCAAAGGCAACAGCGGCAAGGAACCAAAACTCCAACAAATGGAGAAAAAAACCTCGGGAGAAACCAGGCTTAGTCGGGGGGCCAGTTCTCCTCTGGCCAACAGTGAACACTTGTCCGATACTCAGGCAGAGTTACGGGTGATTAAACCGATTTGGAATCGCAACAGTCAAAATATTTAATCTAGTTCCATCTAGTTTAAGATCTTATGATCACACCGGTATGGGACGGTTTGTTGGGATATGTGCCACTGGCTGATGAGTCGGTAAGGTCTTCACAAAGGATGAGCTAGTTCACACAGTCTCCGCCGACACCACAGGCCACATTGCTGCCGCACACAGGCACAGGTTCCCCGTCCGACCCGGACACGGCCCAGATCCAGCCAATCACGTTAATTGGTAAACCTCGAGATAAGCAGAGAGACAAAAAATTAGCGTAGACGCCATTCTTCTTCTGACGTACCGAGTACATCTGGTGTTATAGGAAGTGTTCCCGGTTCCGGCTGACCTGATCTATGCAGCCTAACAATCCTTTAACGGATATGGAGACAAAAGTTTATAGTGCGTCATGTGTATGCCAGGTTAAATAGATGCGTTTTTAGTCTAGATTTAAACTGACAAAGTGTGTCTGCTTCCCGAAGAATGCCATGAAGATCGTTCCAGAGTTTAGGTGCCAAATAGGAAAAGGATCTACCGCCTGCAGTTGATTTTGATATTCTAGGTATTAACAACTGGCCAGAATTCTGAGATCGTAATAGACGCGAAGGACTATAATGCATTAAGAGCTCACTCGGGTACTGGGGAGCGAAGCCATTTAGTGCTTTGTAAGTAATTAGCTAGATTTTAAAATCTATACAATGTTTAATAGGGAGCCAGTGCAGTTTTGACAGAACCGGGCTAATATGTTCATACTTCCTGGTTCTAGTAAGGACTCTAGCAGCTCCGTTTTGGACCAGCTGTAATTTGTTTATCACGCGAGCAGGGCAACCACCCAGTAGAGCGTTACAGTAATCTAGTCTCGAGGTCATAAATGCATGAACTAGCTTTTCCGCATTTGTCATTGAGAGCCATGTGGTAACAAACTCAAAAATGTGTGCTTTAGATTGTTGTGCATCATGGAAGAACACAGTTACCTGTTCACATGGTCCTTTCTGGGTCTTGATGAGATGTCATGCAAATATCTGCATCCCAAACTAAAATAATATCCCAAAAAACTCACAAATATATTGAGGATTTTTTTTTCAAGTCAGGAATTTATGACGTATAGTACGTTTTGAAAAATCCTATACAAATAAAAATGGCAAAATTCTATTCGAGAATGGATTGTTTTGGATTTTTGTTATGGTATGAAATGATTCAATGCCTCTGATCAATCAACAAACCAAATATTCCACATATAATATACAGATATTCTCATTTATTGTTCAGATGTGTATGAGTTCATTGGGATTTGTTTCGCAGATGATAATCTTGACAAAGCACTTTTTCCAAGTAAACTGAAAAAAGCTAATTACCTTGAGAAAGAAAAAAAAAAGCAGCATAGATCCCACAATTAAGAGAAGCTAAATTCTTTTATATGATTGTAACAATCAAGTACATTTGTGAATGATTTGGATTCTGGAATACAGGGAGATGTTTGAATGATGTGTTTATTGTTATAGGTGGACAGTTGGCTTACTGTAACTCCACTGAGTACTAGATGTGGGAGGCCTGCGTAGGGAAGACAATCCAATTGACCAACTCTTGATCTGTAATAGTTTTGGTATGTGTTCCTGATTCGTTGAGCCACCGACAGCTCTGTGATGTGGTGGAGGTCTGGTCTTAATAGGCAGTCTTCTGGTTTTTTGTGGTTTTCAAACCCCAGACAGGATGGCAAGCGACCCCAGCATTGACTCAGTTTTGGTTCGATGCTGGAAAGCATGATTAGTTTCCCGCAATTTATCTGCTGTCTATCGCCGTGGAGTGAACTGATCCTAAATCAGTTATTTATTTGAATAAGAGCTTTTGTTCTTTGATGACTCATGGAGGAGATTATGTGGTTAAATCATTAGGAATCTGCACACTGTTAAACCTGCCTCAGTTATTTTACCCAAATATGCATTCAACATATTTGGTAATATTCTTTGACTTAGTCACTAGTAGTCACCAGACAATAACTTCTCTTATCCATATGAGAGTCCTCATCAGCGCTTGTTATATTATTAGCTCTTAAGAGCTCTTTGTCTCGTCTTAGAGTAAGGCACAGGTGTTTTCCGATGTTTGAATAGTCAAGCACTTCTCTCTCAAGCACTCTTTCTCTTTTGCTAATAATATGTGACCGCGCGCACACCAACCCCGCTCGCTTCTTTGGCTGTCTTGTTTGTTCTCTCTCTCTCTCTCTCTGTCCAAGTAGTCTTCCTTGACCTTCTCTCCTGAGTGTTGATTGTCTGATGAGTGTTAATGTGTTGGCCCCCAGGCATTTGTCATGTATTTCAAAACCATCTGACTGTTGTACACTATCTAGCTATTATTAGAGACTGGCAAAAACGGCTGCTCAATGCTCCCAGTCAGCGGAAAAATTGTATCTAACTGGTAGAGAGAAGCTGAATGACCCTCAAGACTCAGACTAGAGCCTTCAGGGAGGAAAACTGCTGAACAGCGCAGCAATAGTGGCAATTTCATGCTCTTATGAAACAGATTTTTGTAAGAGTTGTTTTGCAAAATAGTTCATGACATGCTTTTTGTGTGTGTTTCCAAGAGTCGATCTCGAGATTCTTGGTAGCGTTAATTCTTATAGTTACCCCGTGGAAATGCTGCTTCAAACACCCACAGCCTTGGTTTTGTGCTTGTACAAACTTGTTTCATAAAAAACCCAACTGAAGCCAGGACATAATTTTGATGTATTGTGTGTCCATGTTAAATGGGAAATTTGATCATAATTTATTGGCATGACGCTCATTTTCTTTTGGCCTGGATCATTTAATTTATTTAAGAATACATTCGAAATGCAAATGATGGACACCCCATTCTATAATATGTTTTTAATTTCTGAATTAAAATGAATTTCATAAGTTAGGTATATTTCATACGTTACCAGTGTAACACTCATGTCATTATACAAATTTGTGTCCTCATAAATCACACACACACACACACACATACTGTATATTATTTTGAACCATTATGAACAGCCTAAAAGAGTACGTGATTAAGACTTTGTATGTGTCATCATTAACCAATGGGTTTTGTTAATTAATTTTCAAAAAGAATGGATTGCCTTGTAATATGCTCTGTTTGGGAAAATGACACTGCATCATTGAGGATGGATGGACTTGGTTGCATGTTTAAGCTATGAGAAATTTGAATAAGCTTCATTCATTTTCTTGATTGAGAAAACAGCAGGAAATCCCTCCTCCACACAGAAGTGCAGCTCTGATAATGTTATACAGTATCTGAATCAAACTGAGGAATCCACAGACATTAACCTGAAGAGGGTCATGAGTGGGCTGACTGTAGAACGCCGCCTGCTGCAGCTCTTTGACAAGCTCCCTCCCTTTTAATTCATTGTGGTGAGCATTGTCATTCTTTTAACATAAAATATTCATCATTTCATTTACTTACAAAACAAAGCTTCAATATACCTTTATACAGCTTAAAACAATCGGGTATAGTCAATTACACACATACAAAATAATAGTAAAGTGTGTTGTGCTTCATTCTGTAAGCCAGAGTTCACTCTCAAAATGCTTTAGGTGTGTCTGGCAGCCTTCAATGGTCCTAAAATATGCTTTGACAAATTAAAAGAAGCTAAAATGAAAAACATTCATTAATGCTATAGTAGAACAATGCCGGACAGAATGTAATTCATTTGAGCTGATTGGCGAAATTGAAAACACAATTTCTGAAACTATAGCTAAAATCATCCACAAAACACACACACGCAAAACATCCCACATCTCTTGCAAAAGCAAAGACTTCATTCAAACTACCTGATCTCTTCAAAATATTGTTTTTGCATAGCTACCATCAAATGATTAGCCATGTACATGCCAAAATGTAAAACGTATCTTGCTTGCTCTGTGTACGGTGGAGTGTACAGGAGTTTGTAATAGCACGCACACGTACATGTATGCACTGATCTTGAGCTGTATGATGACACTACTGGCTTGCTTGAATTTGTCATACTGTTGTAAAGCCGATTTGAAACAATCTGTATCATATAAAGCACAATAGACGTAGAGAATCGTGTTTAGAATTGTTTTGCAAAAAGTTTCTTTTACAATTGCAAGTGTAAAGCAAATAAAGTGCATGCAGGTTTGTGGACTTTGTCTGATGATTAGATACACGAGTCAACGGTTTCACTGAGTGGGTCTCAAGTACCACTTTCAGTGAGGAAACAGTTTTAAAAAACTGTAATAGTAGATGCATTCATTTAAATTCTACTCACTCTCACACACACACACATGTATAGAAAACATTCTGCATTTTTACATTTGTAATAAAACATTGTTTAGTATGTTTTAAAGATTTTATTTTAATTCATAAAACAAGTTTATGTTTTAATACCAGTGTAATACCCATGTCATTATACAAATTTGTGTCCTCATAAATCATGAAAATAAGCACACGCACACCCAATCGTATGTGCCCGCATCGGCTAGAGAGAATCCAGCAGTTTCACACTTTCCCTGCATTACTGAAGCAGACTGTACTTGGGTGGCCCTCCACCTTAATAAAATACATGAATTCCATTCTATACAGATTAATCTGAGAGCCCTGAACACACATACACAGACCGAACGATGGCATTTTCAAAGTCATTAGCATTCATCATCATCTTTGACTACTGTGGGGGAAAAAGATCCATTTTTTAGGCTCTGAAAACTCAAGACTGTCTTCACGCACTGATCGAGAACAGTCTGCAGTGTGTGATTAAACACAGAATGTGTATGTCCCAGGTCATAATTCCATTATGCTTGAATTAAGTTATGGGTCAAATATGAGGATGGACACTACGTTTTTACTTTGTTAAGAAACTTAACCCATTTTTCAAGTATCTGTATACAACAGCATTTAAGGGAGTATTTTTAGGGAATCTTTTCCCTCTACACAACTACATTCCAAGGCAAAATATCTTACTAATTAATTCCATGAAAACATGGGGTTCCTTGTTATTTGGAAATGAAATTAATCATTGAATTTAAAAACAGCCACCACTCAGCAAGCCTAGCGCATCTTCCCTATAGCTTTGAAATCTCATTTGCACTTCTGAATATTTAAACGTGTCAAGACTCGATCAATCATGAAATAAAAAAGCCAGTGGCATTCGGAATCATTGATGTCAAAGCTGGTGCATCTTCACGTGGCATATTTGAAAATATGGCCCAGTGAAATATTCTCAATGAATAAAGATGTTTCAGTCTGTTCCTTTCAGAAAGTTATCATATGCCCTCAGAAGACGAACATAATGTATCTGCCTTTATGTTTTTATTATTATTATTATTTTTTAAGCTTGGTAGTATCTGTCACTATCATCTGTCTTTGAAAATAGAAAAAAGCAGCATCAACAAATGGTGAAATGTGGCTATAAGAACTAATAATATAAAATATCTGTGTGTTCTAAACATTACAAATTGTAAGGCAGTTTTAAATAGAATTGGTTTATATTAATTCATTTTGCACATATATGAATTCAAATGATATCAAAAGTCTGCAAAAGTTTAGCATGCAGAGGGTCTTTTTACCCCAGGTATAGGGGCTACATGACAACTAAATTAGTTTCTGTTTTATTCTCTTAGTAACACGTCAGGTATGCATCATTGTCCTGCACAAAATTTTTCTTATGGCAGTTTGCGTTATTATTATTTATTTTACTTTATTTTTACAGAAGATTTTTACAGAAATGATGTGTACTTAATGTTTGCATCCACTCAAATACTGAGTGTCTGCACTGAATCAAAATTAAAGTTGAGAAAACTTAAAAGTTTAAGGCGACCAGCTGGAGGAGATTTTTGAGTTTTCTCAACTTGTTGAAGAACAAGTTCAATTCACAACAAGTTGAGAAAACTCAAAAATCTCCTGCAGCTGGTTGCCTTAAACTCGTACAGTGTGTAATTAACTAATAATAACATAATATTGTCAGGCAAACCCCCGCTCTAACCCCATGAAAGTTCTAATCTAATCTGAGCAGGTATATATTGAGCTAAAAGAATTCCAAACTTCTAAGTATTCATTCTTGAGTGCATTCAGCAATAAGTACTTTTGTACTTCCTGTTAAGTGGAAAATTAAAAGTGTGCTTATACTTCTGGAGTAAAATTTGTCAGGATATTTCTAGTAAAACACAATGATATGATTTGTTTACTTCGTGCACACCAATGCTTACACAAACTGAATAGAGAAATACAAATGGGCCAAGCACGTGTGTTCTGTGCTTTTAGAATATCGGCATCGCTGGTTTAGAATGAGTTTTGAAACTTTGCTTCCCTTTTATGTGATCGTGTGTTCATGTGAATTTTTATGCAATCATGATTTTGGTCATTATTTTAAACAGTAGGCAAGATGAAGACATGAGGAACATGTTTTTATTAAATTGCTCATTTATTTTTAGAGACATTGAGCATTTACAGGAACACTTATAACAGACACAAAATACAGTATGTAGAAAACCGGCCTACTGCAAGCTGTGCTTTATGCTGCTATGATTCACTCCATCCAAGAAAGTATTAGCAGCCCAAATGTTTCAAACACAAGGCAACAAACACCATTTTATTTGATCTCTGCACTCTCAACAGAAAGGCTTGATTTTAAATTACTTGGTTTGGCAGTTTGTCAAGTACTGGGGGCAACATCTGAGAATTGAAGAATCTTGTGATGTCAGGTGACGTCAACGTGTCTTCAATTCAATTTCACATGCTTTTACAGAGTTTTGTCCAAGAACAGCCATTCATTGATCTTTACTCTGGAACATTATAGATAGATGGACTATTGATACTAATAGCGCTTTATTAGCATATAGGACCTACTGTAAAGTGGGTACTGGTATTTAATTATTATATAAATGGATGACATTATTCAGAAACGAACAGTCTGTTCATCTGAGTTTCCGCTGCTGTCTGATAAGAGATTTCGCCTCAGGCTTCATGTCATGTGCATGCCCTCTTTAAGACAGAGGATGTGTGTATGTTTGTTAAACCTACCAAACACAGAAAACTTTCTGCATTTTACCAGGATCACACACACACAACTATTTCAAACTGTACAAAAGGCAACAAACACACACACACACACACAGGTTTGTTTTGCTATCTTAGCGAGGACATTCCATAGGCGAAATGGTTTTTATACTGTACAAACTGTACATGCTATCTGCATACACTAACCCTTCTCCTGCTTTTTAATAAAACATTGTTTACTAAGCTATTTTAAATATGAGGACTCATGAAACTTGTTTACCTCATAATACCAGTGTAACACCCATGTCATTGTACATATTAGTGTCCACACACATACAAAGAGAGAGAGAGAGCGTTAGCTAGATGAAAGCAACACCAACAACTGAATAAACAAATTAGAATTACATGCAGCTGCCATCAAACAAGAAAATGTTACAGATGTAAAAATAACTTCCTTTTGATAAGCTTTATTGTAACGTTTGATTGCGACAATAGTTTAATGCATGAGTTTAAAGTATACTTTTCAAACGAGGCCCAAGCTTGTTCATTATCGGAAGATTCCCCATGTTTTTTTTTTAAGTTACTCCTTTGGGTGTCGTAGTCTTTGATACACATAAGGGTGTGCCGGAGGAGAGGGGGGAGAGGCATTGCATGTATTTTTGTAAAATTCCTCTAAATTAGTCTCTCTCTCTCTCACTCTCTCTCTCTATGCGTGTGACTGGTCAAAATGAGTGGGTGAAAGGGTTATGGGTCAAGGATTCTTAGCTTTCAGGAAACCTTCCAATCACCTCCCAGGAACAATCAATCCTCTCCCACGCCAATCTCAACAAACCTTTATTTTGACTGTAAATTTAAAACAAAGCCTACCAGGCCAACTAAAGAGCATATTCAAACGGGAAAATTAATTTTTGTTTTGCATGAAAATGAGGGTTTTTATAACAGTTTGTATTGCAACTTGCCTTGTTTGGCTGGTTCATTTACGTCAGTAAAACGTTTCACCATATAGCGAAGGTTCCCGTCAAGCGGTTCTGAGTTGGGGCCCGTATTTCAGTATTGACTTTTTGTATGTTCACTGCATGTTCCTGCCATGGTAAACTCACTCTTTGCTTCTCAAGTTGGCGACTCTGGCGCAGAACGTTCACACCTTAGATGGGGCCCCATCTGTTCTGCACACAGACAGAATATCAAAACAGTTACAGAACATAAATAATACAAAGTCACAAAGGTTCCTCCGAAAATGCCATTAGTTCTTCAATGCTCTCATTTTACATAAAGGTTTTTACATAAGAATTTATATGTGTGATAAGATGTTATGATTTTCATACAAACATATAGTTGGGCAAGAAAGAACATGTTTTTGTGCAGAGAGTGTAAAAAACGTGCAGTTCTTAATTTTTTTTTTTAGTTGTGTTAATTATCATTCAACTTGAGTGAGGTCTATTAACACTCTTTGGTATGTAATATGTCTAATTATGGAATATTATTTTAGATTTTTGACGTAAAATATCAGACATTTTAGAGCATTTTTGTAGTAAATGTTGGGAAATTAGGTACTACAATTGAATAGTTTTTGTATAAATCCCTTCCCCTAATTGAATTCATGTTTCTTTTAAGAATTCCAAAAATTCATTCAAACTGAAATGAAGTAATGTTCTTTTATTAACATCGATATTAATGTTGTCATAAAACCCCGCCATCAGCACTGTTGAGCAATTTTCGCTCTTCTCTCTTGCCCTTGTACAGAATATAGCAAGTGTACTTTTTTCAATAAACAAAAAAAAAAAAACATAATTGTGCAGAGATACAATTATCATGTATTATTATATAAACACTTCCACATACATAAATAATTAAATAAAAGCAGTAATAAAAATGATCACAAACAATCTTCAATAAGGCAATACATTACTGGAGTTACCGTTTTTACAAGTCATGTTGCAACATTCATATGTTGGATAAAGTTGATCTGTGAACAACTTTACAGTTTAGCGTAACAAAAATGCTTTTAAAAACCCATATGTAGAAGAAATATGCATGCTAATTCTAACAGGAATGAAAAGTTACACAGTTTCACAGCACATAAAGGCTTAATATATGGACACTTAGTCATTTGTATTATAGTATGTTCATTTAAACTTGCTGTGGATTCAGTTGTCCATTAGAAACATTCATTCTAGCAGCCTATCCACAGTACCACTGCATCCATCAACTAATTCATTCATATATCAGCGATATTAAACATAAGTGAATTGCTCTCCTGTGGAATAAGCTTTTCAGGATACAGGTTAATCCTGATTTCATCATGCAGAAAGCCATGGCAATTAACTATGAATCACTGTGCATAAACAACCAAAAACCTACTACCAGTCTCAAAAGCTCAAGAAGGACGAGAACAGAACTTTGACTTTGCCTTTAACAGCATATTTATGTTTAACCACAGAGAAGATATTGGAGGACAATATTGGAGCTCTCATTTTGAGATTCTTATGCATACATCCCATACAATAACCCTCATGCTGACCATAATTCATTAATACATAATCATGCCAATTCGAAAAAGTTGTGTTTGCCAAGAGCCAAGACTGGGATTTCAGTGAGCTGTTTATTTAACCTTCACTTCTCCTTTCCATTTAGCCATACTGAGAAACACTAATGCAAAATGTCCTTGTTTCATGCCGAGTTGACGCTCAATCATGTATAGATTCAAAGAGAATGCACTTATTATTTATATTAATAATACCTTCCCACCCTTTCCAAGGATACAACAAGCATTGACATCTTATTTGCTCTGGAGGGTGTTCAACTATGCGTCTCCCAACTTTTATATTGGAAGGTGGTTGCAGAAATCAGGTCGGGTAAGTTTAGCCTGGAGGGGACCAGGGAGTGTTGGGGGTGGTTGCTGCTGCTGCCTTTCTACATTTTGTTTGCACATTGCCTCTCGGTTGTTGAATGTGGACCGGCTTTTTTTTTATTTTGTATCCCACACCCACATAGAACCCAAGGAGATGTTTGGAGTTGACACTTGTTAATAGGGTGTGTCCTCCTCTGATTCCAGTGGTGACTCATCAAACTCCCTCAGATTCACCTGTACATTGAAAGTGTGCTGTTACCTTTACAAATGTGAGAACTGGAACACAGTTTTAGTTAGGTGACTACACAGATGAATATATATATACACAACCGGTCAAAAGTTTGGAATCATGAAGGTTTTTTGTTTTTTTTAAAATGTTTTTAATGATTTCCACAAAAATATTAAGTATCAAAAACTGTTTTCAACATTGACAATAGAACATTGATTTCTTAAGCTCCAAATCAGCATGTTAGAATGATTTCTGAAGGGCCATGTAACTGGTGCACTGCTGAAAATTCAAATAATAATAATAATAATAATATTTCAAAATATTACTGTTTTTACTGGATTTTTGATCAAATAAATTCAGCTTCGGTGTGCATTAACAAAAAACATTAACAAATCCGCCACCTTTTGACCGGCTCTCCTGGGCAAAAAAAAAAGAAAAAGGCCTTTTCTTGGTCTTAACCATTTTAATCACTGGTCAGGAAATTAGCAAGAATTTATAAATAGAGCATGGAATAGCCTTTCCCTTTGTATTCTGTAAATGTTTAAGCCATGTGGGTAAACTTGCAGTCAGATTTTTACAGGAAGAAGAGTCAATGTTGTTCTACTCGATGTTAATGGCTTCGAACAGAAGCTGAAAAATGTCTCCCAGTTCGTTTGAGTTTAATGTGAGATCAAATATTCACAAATCTGGATTCAGACTAGACCAAAACTTGTTCTCCAGGCAAGCCGCTTGAATGAATGAATGAACTTCTTGGTTGTCTTTGCAATTTGGGCAGGAGCATTGTCTTGTTGAAAAACATCACCTGATCATTCCTCTTTAGACAACTTTTCATTTGTGGGACGCAAGACTTTCTGCAATATTCTCCTGTTCTCCAAAGCATTACATGACTTTTCACAGTGAAGAAGCTCACCAACAGAGGCAGCTAAAAAGGCTCCCCACACAATGACACATCTTCTTCCATGCTTCCATGGTAGAGATGCATTTATTATAATATTTCTCGACATATTTTCGAAGACACCCTCTGGAGCGTCGCCATGCAACTCGTGTTTCATTGTGATTCATCACTCCACACAACTCTGCTGAAGCACTCTGAATCAACTTCCCATATTCTGGCAAAACTTCATTCCGTCTTTGACGTTTTTCCGAGACAATGGCTTTTTAAGTTGTACATTTGCTTGAATTTGCTCATTTACTGACCAGTAATTTGTTGTTAAAACAATTAAAGGCTTATTTTGGCCAATTTCGTTTATTTATTTAACTATTTATCACCCTGGAATGTACACACACACATTCACACACACACACACACAGCAGTTTGTTTTGCTTTCTTAGTGAGGAGATTCCACAGGAATAATGTTTTTTATACTGTGCAAACTGTACATTCCCATCACAGAAAACATTCTGCATTTTTACATTTTTAATAAAACATTGTTTAGTATGTTTTTAAAGCTGTTTTAAATGAGGACTTTTAAATGAAATGTCCTCATAAAACAAATCCAAACATAATACCAGTGTAATAACCATGTCATTATACATCATTAGAGAGAGAGAGAGACACAAAGCAGCCCTATGTCTTTGCATTTTGTACTAAATTACAAAAGAACTCAAGCTAACTTTTCAACAAAACACTTCAGAAGAAGTTAGTTTTCAAATGATAAAACAAGAAATAAATATCATGTATAAAATATAGACATATTGATATAGACATATAGACACATACTGTAACTTCTTAATACAGAGGTAACAATGCACATCTAAATTCTATGACTGGTCCTATCTACTGATATCTGAACGTTTTCTGAAGGCAGAATATTTGTATCGTTCACCGCCTATACGATACTCCCTATCCCGTGCATTCGATTCCGTGACAGTTGAGCTAAAAAAAATGAAATGCCATCTGAAAATTATGCTTAGTGGTGAGTTTGTGTGTAAATGTATGTCTTTAAACGTTTCCAACTTTTGATTTAGTTTCTAGCAAGGAAATTAGTATTTAAGTGTTAGTATTGATTATAAAGCTCCTAACTTGTTTTAGATCATGATACTGTTATGCTTTCCCTTGGCCCTGTTTACGCCTGTTCTTAGGATGCTAAAATGTTAGAGCTTGTCCACTTTTCACCACTTCCAGAGATAGTCGGAAACGCAATCAACCAGACTGCTTTCATAGTGTAGACACTAATGCGGTCGAATGCATTCGAACAGAAACAAAAGAATGACCTAACCCATTACGGGACGCCAAAACAACTGATTCAAACTTGGCTATGTTGTGGCAAAATACATGGATTAAGTTTGAAATCGTTTTGTATCTTTTCCGTTCACTTCGTTTACTGCTTGCTCGTAAGCAGATTAATGGCTCATTCAATCTTTTTTGTGTGCCGCACTTGAAATGAAATAAAAGGGGAGGGTCTAGAAGAAAACCAAACCCAGGTGGTCACAGGAGAGCGTAAACACTAATGTGTCTAGACTGACCACTTGTGATCGAATCGCTGAAAACACAACTCAAAACTAGGCGGAAACAGGGCCTCAGAAACTTGTCCGATATTAGGAGGTACCCTCATGCGCAAACATTTCCCGCAAACTCATTGCCTGATAGGGTAGCGAGGCAGCAAGGCAACAACTCAGCTGCCTAAACCTTCGGACAGTGCCAATCACTTTGATAACAGTTGATTAATAGTCATTGCAAAAAAAAGAAAAAAGGTCGAGCATCATTTCTCATACATACATTAGCTGTTTCCAGCCACCTATTTTTATGTGTATTTTGGATAGAAACGCCAAGGTGAGCATAATTCTAAAAAAAAGGAGAAAAAACAAATGTGCTCAATTGAGGCAGATAAATCTTTTGACCAATAAGAAGGCATGTGCATAAACGTGGACGTTGATTGGATAATTGGACTAACGAGCAGAGCAATTTCATTGCTATCATTGCTTCAAATGTTGGTCTGAGCCAAAGACTGTCATCAGAATAATTTGGTAAAGTGACCTCCCTGAAGTGTCTCACGTGATTGCATTCCAAAACACCAGGCATCCAAATGGAGGATAACATGACAGCGTGTATTTCGTTCGTCTGCACGCGAGGCGTTTAGGATGTAGGAACTAAGAGCCACAGTGGCTTCTCTGATTGCAGCAACTTCCATTTTTGTTATACATTTTTTGAGCCAATTTCCCAGGAAGTGACGATTTTGTTCTTTAGAATGGATGGGATGAAAATATTTGCAAATGTTAAAGTCAAATTCACAACTTTGGATGGAAAGTTAGCTAAGTGTCCAAATAATTTTCTTACATTTTGTACATGGTATATACAAATATATGCAGTTTTATAATGACTAAACATCTGCTTCAGCCCATTCAATATGGTCTTATTTTAAGATGGGGTTTTTTTTTCATCATTTAGCAGACGTTTTTATCCAAAGCGACTTACAAGGGAGCAATTAGGGGTTAGGTGTCTTGCTTTAGTCATGGTGTCGAAGGTGGAGAGAGTGCTGTTCATTCACAATCCCCACTTTCAATTCCTGCCGGCGTGGGAATCGAACCGGCAACCTTCAGATTACAAGCCCGACTCCCTCACCACTAGGCCACGACTACCCCATTTTGTATGCCTATGGCTATGGAGGATTGTAATTTGTGGATGCAGGTCGTTGCTGGTGACAGACAGACAGAGTGGGCAGTGTTCATCTACCTCAGACAGAGTCATGAACAGGCAGGCAGCAGTGAGGAGAAAGAGAGAACCTCGATCCTGTGATAGCCATATGAGATTCCACATGCTCTGATGAGTCATTTCTCCCTCCCTCCCTCCCTCCCTCCCTCCCTACATATGAAGCGTATGAGCCTGAGTCATCGGCTAGCTTTCTTTCTCTTGCTCCAACCATGCTGCCTTCCCAGCCATTATTCCTCTAACTCTTGCTGTTTCAGTTACTCTGCTGCCACTTTCTACCCGTCACTCTCATTCTCTCTTTCTCTTCCTGTACGAAACAAACAGAAGAAGAAGAATCGGTTAGAAATGCACACACGTTTTAAGCAACGCCATTGGTTTTCCCCCATTCACATACAAAATTCCCCTCACTGCTTGCCTAGGAGACAACGGATGGCCCTATGCCAAGATGTCAAAGTGTGACGTGAATGAGAGAAGCAGATATATTTGACATAAGAGAACGCACAACAGATCTCAAGCACTGGGATCTGGTTTTTATTGCAAGTGGGAAACATTTTTAGTAACTGAAACATAACCAATTGTTGAAGCAAACCTCAGATTCCATAAACACTCTTCTCTAGAGGATGATGTCCATAAGGAAAGTGCATTTTGAGGCTAATCACTATATTACAGATCCTGAGGGAACAGTGCAGTTAGGACTGATTTGAGAGCAGTTCGTCGCTGATTATTGCAAGAGTAATAAGGATTTTTAGGGGCATTATGACTGGGTCAGTATAACACAGCTGCCCCTAAAAGTCCCTCACTTTTCTTGCTGACTTATTCACAGTTTCTTTGTCCAGGATCTGCCTGCTGTTCAAGAACATTTAAGGTTCATCCCGTGGATCTAAAGGTTGTGAGGAAACTGAAGTAAAGGTCAGTTTGGACTATAATATCCCTCCTCTCCCTGAACGAGGTCCAACCATAATGTCAGACAATTATTATTAGAATGCATTGAATGACTATTTCAAATGATGAACTGTTTTACTGAGTCATTTTTTTAACCTGGACATTAGAAAACGATCAATCGGACAGATTTTTCACAGTACAGAAGTTTGCGTGCCATGCTTGCTCTGTTCACATTATGCAAATACAATAGAGCTCTATAACTTTAATATTGGATTTTAGAATAGAATTCCAAGCGGCTGCTTAATGCCAACTCCAATATGTTTCAGTGAAACTGCTCGTTCTTTGAATTTTGAAGTTTCAGTAAATGGTAAATTGGCAAATTATTAAATATAAAAAGAACTTTTGTGAATTTAACTTGTATATCATGGTCATATTATGGGTATTTTTAATTCCTACATTAGTGCAGTGAACTTATTTTATGGTATTTAAATAACTTTTACCAATACAGTAAATTATTATTCTATAAACTGTTCCATAAATTGTTAGTCTTGTAGCTTTTCATGTGATTACAGGCCTTTGCAACTGTCAAGATGTGTGCCCGAGCCAGAACAATATACAAATCCTTTGAGAAAGTATTGACAGGCAGCTTTGAGAACTGCTTAATATGACAAACTATATCAGACATGCTTGCAAGCTATTGCAGAATTCATACACACTAACAAAGCTTCTTATAACCTGCCTCTGCCACTCCCTATACAGTAAAACCTTTAATGAGAACCTACTTTTCATTCAGTCAAGTTTATGTTTTTGATTTCTTTTTAGACCCTGAATCCAGTTTTTCCACTGTGAATGTTACAAATGCCTTTATTCGGTGTTAAGAGTCTGCTATTACTTTTAAAATCTGCAAACCAAAAACACTTATTTTAGTAAACAGAAAGGCTCAAAATCCAAGCACTTAGGGTTTGAAGACAATAATTATATTTTCTACATGTTTTGATTGTGAGGCATATATTTAACAAAATTCAAAATACAACCTGTAAAAAATGAATAAGGAAAATTCTGCCAAATGATTACAGAACTTTGGGCCCAATTTTTACAGATTTTTTTTAGAGTGTACCACTTCAATATTCACAAATAAAAATAATAACAAGTAAAAATATTAAGTAATATGACACCTAAGTTACTAGTTATGACCAAACGTATATAAAATATTTCATTTGAACATTCACAATGCATAATACAAGTTCAAAAACAATTAGCTGACACAAACCAACAGAGTAAAATACCTTACATCAATCAATCATTTATTTATTTATTTTGCTATATTTGTTTTAGAACTCTGTAAGAGGTGATTTCTGTCAAATATTTCCAAAGCTCTTTACTACAGATAGTATTTTGATAAAATAAAGTTAACAGATCCTGTAAAGCTACTTATGACTAAGTATATTTCTAGGTTTTTCTACACTAAAAAATGGATTAAAAAAAATTGAAAATGGACAGTTAGGTTGGTTTGACCCAGCGAATGGATTGAATGTTTGCCCGACCTGCTGGGTCGTTTTATTTAGCTCAGCGATTGTTCCAAAATGATTGTAGCTTATTGCTTACGTAAAATGAACTCATTTACGAATATGTTTAATGAATAATAATTCAATTATAAACATTTATTAGATTGCTTATTAAATTCACCTTTTGAATTTTTGAATTTTCAACCTATTTTGGGTTCATTTTAAGCCAGCCATACAGTAATTTTGAAACAATAGTTGGGTTAAAACAACCCAATCACTGGGTTTGTCCATTTTCAACCCAACTTGTGCTGTTTTTAACAAAGTATTATTATATTTGTTTTCTAATTTACAGGCAATAAATATGTCTAGTTTTAAATGTACACATAACTAAAAATTGAAATCATAAATTAAAATGCAATTTTAAAATATTTTAAAACATGTTATGATATCACAAAAAAGAACAAGAACTTGAACTATTCTATTATATCGCAGCACTTTATTATTATCTATCCCTACTGTAAATAAACTCCTCTAGCTATATGCACACACACACACACACACCACACACACACACACACACACACAGACAGAGATGGTCACATGGGCCGAAAACTGGGACTTTGTAGGCCAGTTGAATAAAAGGAAAACTCACCTTGCCCGCAAAGACCCAGCCTCTGACACACTCTCAATTGTTGCTGAATTCTGCTTCAGGTTGCGTGATCATGTGTTAAAAGTGTATTAGTCGGTGTGAATCTACGGCATTCGCAGTAGACCATCGACAAATCTCGGAAACGCGATCATCCCGTCGCATATGTCACAAGAAACAACGCCGCGACGCGTCCAGTGAAGAGCGCGTGAACCTATCCGACCAGCAGGGTCTCAGCCACTTTTTTTACCTGTCATTTTCACCATGTCCACCACCAGCCTTCCTCCACGGAGCTTCTTTAGGAAGAAGGGGCATATCGCCCGGAGAAGAGCGAAAAATGTTGCCGCGTAGTGAGAAGTTGCTGCCACTCTTCACACATTATCATCACCCGCCCCCTTATTTGCGCTCAACTCCTCATGAAGACACAGTATATCCACAGGGACCGCTTACAACATTCTCCCTTTGCGCAAAAGTGGACGAAGGGAAAAAGTCAATATTACGCGGTGGAACAGAGAGCCTCGTTAATGCGCAAGCCTTTTGAAATTCTCCATGTATGCTGTTTCTGCCAGAGCGACCCCATGTGCTCGTTATTAATGAATTATCCATCTGGCTGCATACACATATCATATTTGAACATGTTGCGCTGAAGCGCCACCGACTGGTTCTTTCGACCACATGCGGGATGAATTGTGTCTGGGTCTGGAATCAATGAGTCCTACTATGGTGAAGGCTTAGCTCATGAATATTAATTAAGCCAGGCTGACGTTGCTTAGTAACCCTTCTGAAGTGTCCATTCAGGTGCTCTAATTAACCCTCGAATCTTTAGTTAAATCGCTTGCTGGTTTGACCTACTATGTGAACGTCAATAACCTAATTAATATTCAAAAGCCGGTCCTTCATCGTAGTAGCGCGTGTGTATCCGCGCCCGGGACCTCCTAGAATTGGATCGTTGGTGTGACTGCATTGCCTGGTTCTTTCAAGATCGTCCGGGGGAAGTGATGATGAATGCATTGGACCTGTCTTAATTAACGATGACCTTCGCGTTAAATCAAACGAAAAGGAGTGAAATTAAGGGCACCGATGACCTTGCTAAAATTGTGCATCAACGTCAAAACACAGCAATAATAGTAATGTAAATAAATTATTCATTTTAATTGTTGTAGTTCGGTTCATTCTCATTCAAAACCGGTCAATAATAATTAGGACAATTGATATTCTATTTATGCCGCCTCTAAAAGTCTGTGAAAAGTTTTAATTTTATATAAATAGTATTTAATGCCGGTATATTCTGTAATAAGTCAACAGACTGTACATTGTTAATTCATTTATTATTATTTTTTTTTGATCAGTTGGAGAACTAGGTGGTTGATGAAGAGACTGGATTTAGATAGGCTGGACTGCTCTCATTGCGGCGTGGAGCGCCTCCCTGCGGCGACACGTTCATATACACCCTAAACATTCGAATTGTTCTACTTTTTCACTACTGCAGTTGTATAGAAAATTATTACGGGACTCATCTTTCTTTTCTTATTTCTTAATAAGTTAATGTGTGTGTGCACATATATATATATATATATATATATATATATATATATATATATATATATATATATACAAAACATATTAAATTCCAAAATACCAAAATTCTGTTTGCAAGAATTGTTTAATCACTCTGCAGTGGCGTACTTTCTTTTTCATTATATCTAAAGAGACCTCGTTTTGTCCACAACAGTTGATTTACTACATTGAATAATTGTCAATAGAAGACACGCCCTTCACATGTGTCGTCATCACTGGAGCCGCTTCGGGCTCGCGCGGCGGAGAATCGCGGATTTCTGTCATACGGCGGCCGGCCCGTTATATTTTCACAAAATATTCAACTGTACGAATGATCATCCACATTGCATTCGTTCTTCAGCTCATATCGGCGACACTTCGGTAAGTCTTCACCATTGTTCATCCCGCTGTTTATCCTAGCAGGGATGTCAGCTGATGATGTTTTCATCTCTCTGACGTCTCATCATTTCCTGAATTCTTTTATCTGGCTGCTTCAGAAACTCTGATACTAAATCACACACGGTGCATTCTATTCAGCTGGGATGATTATTTTACCCATAGGGAGATAGATGATCGGCCTAGCGAGCTGAGCAATAATGGCCTGTAAAATCAGTGCAAAGTTGCACAGTTCCTCGTAGCTTTTTAAATTGATGATTGAGTCGCCAGAGGTACTAGCTTTTGAATTGAGCTCAAACTGGTGTTGCACTGTTGTTGTTGTTGTGAAGTCATGCCATGCTTATATGTAAACATGAGGGGCTGTCAGATGTATTTGGGCTCATTCAGTCTGTCGACAGACTGGACTGGTCAGTGCAGTAACAAATGATGCCACTGTCAGTATTATAAGCATAGCCAAGCATGTTACAACGAAACGTCTTCTCCTTTAATTAGTGTTATTGCCGGGTAACGTTAGGTTTTTGTGATTAATGCCACATTTTGATTAGTTTTCATTGAATAGTAAAGGTGTTACCACAGCAGAGTGTTTCATAATACTAGCAACTGCATTATGCAAATAAACAGAGAGCAGGAGTCAAATAGCAGCTTATTGCCAGCAGTTGACCTTTAAAGGGATAGTTCACCAAAAAATGAAAATTCTCTCATCATTTACTCATCCTCAAGTTATTCCAATTTTGTATAATTCATTTCTTCTTCTGAACACAAAAGAAGACATTTTGAAGAACAGGGTTGGGGAGTAACGGAATACAAGTAACTTAGTGACGTATTTAAAATACAACATTTGAGTGACTGTATTTCATTACAGTTACATTTTAAATGGGAGGTAATCAGATTACAGTTCCATCTGAAAAGTGTTTTAGATTACCAAAGTGATTACTTTGAGTTTTAATGTCATTTAAACAGCGATTGGTGATTCTCTGACTCTGACCGTCTGAAAAAGACGAGTTCAGTTTCATGTTTTCCACTGTTTTCATGTTTTGTGAGTCATTTTATAATTCACTCGTCACTGCATCTTTTTCTCACAATTAGTTTTTTTCCCTCACAATTGTGAGTTTGCATTTCACAATTCTGACTTCTTCTCAGAATTGCGAGATTTAAACTGACAATTGCAAGTTATAAAGTCAGAATTGGGAAATATAAACTTGCAATACTGACTTTTTTTCTTGCAATTGTGAATTTAGTATGTGAGTTTATATCTCATAATTCTGACTTTTCTCAATATTGCGATTTTAACTTTAACTTTATAACTCACAACTGCAACTTTATATCACGCAATTCTGAGGGAAAAAGTCAGAATTGTGAGATTAAAACTTGCAATGACCTTTTTTGTGTTTGTTCCACATTTATTAATATTCCAAAGTTTTCTAAAGTATTTAGATTAAGTTACTAAACTTGAGTAATGTAACGAAATACGTTACAAATGACTTTTTAAAGCATGTATTTTGTAATCTGTAGTGAAATACATTTTCCCTGTTGAAGAATATGGATAACCAAACAGTTGACGGGGCCGACTTGCTATAACACGTAAGTCAATGGGGCCCATGAACTGTTTGGTTACGGAAATTCTTCAAAATATCTGCTTCTCTGTTCAGCAGAAGAAAACGAATTTATACAGGTTTGGAACAACTTGAGTGTGAGTAAATGGTGACAAGATTTCCATTTTTTGGGTGAACTATCTTTAATGGCATTTTACGAAGGGGCCTCATTCCATAAAGTCCAAATGAAAGTGTACACACATAGATTTTAAAGTGCCTTAATTTGATGTGGAGAATCGGTTTAAGTGTCGTTATCTTGTGGATGCATAACTGTACAACCTGTCTGTTCAAGCAGAACTTTATTTGTAGTGCTTTGGTCACATGATCAATGTGATCGCAGTGAAATTCTTTTCCCTTGAAGTTAAAGGGACAGTTCAAGTTCACCCAAATGAAAATTCTGTCATTGTTCCAAACCTGTGTGACTTTCTTCTGTGGAACACACAAAAAAGATATTTTGATCAGTGTTGGTAAACAAACTGGTTGCTGACCACTGTATGGACGGACACACACACACACACACACACACAAGATAAGGCTGCATACAACATTAAATGTATTCAGTATACACATTATCCAAAGTGTTACCTCTTTAGTTTATGTTTTCATTTTACCGTGCACCCAGGTGTTTTTCTAAACTAATACAATTGTGGCCAAGCAAACACTGTCTTATGTAGATCCTCTTTGCTCTCAAGCTTTTTCTCTCTCTCTCTCTCTCCCTCAGTGAGGGCTGCTGTGAGGATCCCACACCGTGGGCTAGTCACACACTCAATGGTGTCTCCCACAATGAAGGCATTGGTGGATGCAGTTTGGGCTGTGTGGAGCATCGGGGCCTCGATCTATGACTACATCCATACCAGTGCCATGGAAGAGCGCATTCACTCACTGGAGAGTGTTATAACCATCCACCAGTGTGTCATTGGCCTGCTGTCGGCTGCACTTGTGGCTCTCTTCACCTACATTCTGCTAAGGAAGCACTGATTCAGGACTACTCAAGCCAGAGAGAGACTACAGCGATTACAGTTCTGTTCACCTTAAAAGGGATATTTTTTTAACATGTCAGACTTTTATCTAATCAATAACTTACTCCTAACTGTAAAATGTCGCTGCTTTATTATTAGTTGATGCGATTCCGAGCAATCTGGCACACCAAAACAAGCGTTTCTTCATTACAAATAGGCTTCCACCATGGATTCCCATTGTGGATTTTATAGGCTGTTCACAGAGGGAAGGATTCAGAGATGCTAACGGACCATGGTTTCTTGGTGAAAGCTGAACAAACACAAAACAATCAGTGGATTAACAGGCCTTTTAACCTGTTTGCTGCTATCTTCAATGGAGCCAGCTTTTGTGTCTAGCTTACTTCTATTCATCTTGCCAATGGCAGAGTATAACTTTGTTAACCCATAACATCTCAAACTGCTACCTTCTCAGATCCATGGGAATTTAGAAACAAAAATCTGTGACTTCGATTAAACTCTTGATTTCAAAACTTGAAGTGTCCTTAATCACTTAAGAAAGGGTGATGTAGTTAAAATACACCGATGAAATTGTCAAGTTAACTACTAATACTACTACAAGTGTCATGCTTAAGAAGCTATTACTTTGATTTTGTTTAGATGTGAAATCAGTTAATACACTGCCATTGTGTGGTTTTAATTTTTACATTCGTTTACCTGAGAAGGTACTTAAGGCTTGTAAAAATGTTACACTTGCTCTGTAATAGCAAAATGAATGTCTAGCTTTACGCAAAACAACATCTAGAGGATTCCGAATCGATTCTACCAACAGG
The DNA here is from genome assembly GCA_037194245.1 of Opsariichthys bidens. Taxonomy (NCBI): domain Eukaryota; kingdom Metazoa; phylum Chordata; class Actinopteri; order Cypriniformes; family Xenocyprididae; genus Opsariichthys; species Opsariichthys bidens. The sequence continues at coordinate 13,003,253 of CM074305.1, read as the reverse complement.
CTACAACTTCTGTGTTTTTATTTTGGTGTGCTGGTGCAAACCAGAATACAACAAAGCACTTATTTAACATTTTAAGAATATAACAATATCATAATAAAATGTTTGTTTCTGGAACGGCAGTCTGTGCATCAGCATGTTTAAAAATTCACAAAGACAACAAATGGAACTTCAATGTTTCCTGTTACTGACTGCAACACGGCAATTAGGCTTTTAAAAGAGAAACCCCTGACGCTATCGGTCACTGTGTACCCCAAATATGGACAATACAGAACAAGATGTTAAAGAGGTTGGTTTTAAAGGTTCCCGGTCTGCAGCAGCGTGTACTGGGTGGTAAAACGCTCGACATTTTCGCCCTCCAGGGTTTTAACAGCCCTCCAGTGGAGCTTCCCACAGTTCTCTGGGTTTCCTAGGCTTCCTAACTCTTCCTTGATGTAGTTCATCCAAAGATCTAAAACAGCAAATTGTTTTTGTTGCTCAGTGTATTATAATACTATGAAAGAGTTGCCTCTTCAAAAGGCTAAAAAGCATTGAATCACACTCACTTTCATCCGAGGAGCCGAACTCACGAAGCGCTCGCTCATAGTAATCTCTCAGGTTACTCATCTTTGGTGTCTCCTGAGAGAAAAATGCAACTCAGTAATACACTGTAAGCATTTATATATATATATATATATATATATATATATACACATGTGGTGTAACAAATATAGACACCCATCACCATTTTTACCTGCTCCTTCTCGATCTCGATCATCTTCAGAAAGAATGCCTTAGTGAAGGGTCTGTGTTCATGTAAGCTGAAACCCAATAAATAAAAAGAAGGGGTTTCTAATTTGCAGACATACAGCGGGTTCCAAAAGTCTAAAACGACACTGAAAATCTAGAATTGAAAATTAAATTAAACCTGAAAACAATGTTTCAGGACTTTGCTTATGATACTTCTCATTTGTAAGTTGCTGTTTTATATAGAAGTATCTGCTCAATTCGGGGCAAGTAGTTTTTCAAAAACGCTGTTGGACACGGTTATAAAGCTACAATTTGAAATCAATCCAAACAAACCACTCCTCTCTTCATTGCTCCGCCTCTAAAACGCACCCTTCCAATCCTAACCACCCTGCTCCGAGTCGGTCTCGAACCCCCGGCACAAACGATGATGCTGAACACCGCACTCGGTCGTCAGTGTCCAGTGGTTTACCTGCACAACCCTCACTAGTTGGCCAACGTTACACAAGCAATGCGAGAGTGGACGTCTGTTAATCACAGCTGAAATGCAAAAAAGTGCTTCACGAAAAATAAAGCGCAGATGATGAACGACGAGGAAGCACAAAAATGTACGGTACAATACACAAGAGTGTTCGTTGTTAGTGGCCAACAGCACAGCAGCTCCAGACAATCAATGACACTCAAACCCATGAAGCGGAATCAAAGCAGCGTCCGCGTCTGTTTTAAGGCCTTCCCGCTTGGCTCTCTCCAACGCTGGAAAGCTTTTCTAATACCAACGCGGGTCCTAAAGCGCTTACCCAGTCATAAACCTTCATTCTAGTGATAATCTTTTGTATTGCGTCCCATCTCTCTTTATGCATTTTTTCCCCCCCCAAGTCTCCTCAACCTTCATACGCCCCCTAACGCCATTATAACGCCTAGTCTCGCTTCAGACAGATGGCAGAAGGTCATTGGCCAAGGACCACCCAAGAGGACATTTGACTGATCACAGTTCGTTTTGTTCTGCGTCATGTTTAGGGGGTGTGAAAATGTAAAGTCAATGTCCCTACAATGACAGACTGGCACGCACCAAATTAATTAATTATTCATTCAAGAGCGTTATGCAAGTTTACTGTAACAGAGCCGCAAACTTTGCATACTTTTGAAAATCCAGCGTTTAGTTGATCCCTAGTTCATCGTCACAGTTATGACCACGACCGCGTTTCTTCTAAGAGGGGGTTTGGCATCACGGTGGAAAATTAACGAACGCGACGGAATTGTAGAACTCAATCAACCTGATGACGGCTAAAGCGTTTCAGATGAGTGTGACATATGCATCAGACGTCCAGCCAACAGTCCGTGGGCATAACGACCGAGACTAATCTCGGCCCAAATCATTCCAAACCATGTTTTTGAAAAACTACACACCCCACCTTTCATTTAAAATAAAGGACTACAAAATAGAAACTTCTATTTAAAATTCTGATGAAAATAATTGAACTTAAGATTCCATTAAAACAACGTCAAATAAGTATTTTTACTCACACTGTGCACAAAGAAAGAACCTTAGAGCACATCACATGTACCTTGTGAATGTTTTCCGAGCCCTTTTGTAACCACCAGTTTTATATGACCATTCAAGGTATTTTTCCTTCATGGCAGATGACACTGCAGGTACGGAGGACAGAAGGCCTTTCTGCAAATACAGAATCAGGAGCAATTTAATTACATTTGACATATTAGCCATGAACTTTTCAAAGTAACCAGGACTACAAAAAAAAGAAAAAAAGCTAATAATATCAAACCTCCACCATCACTGACCAGAGTAAACATTTTTTTATGCTATGTCCCACCTTGAAAAAGGTCTCCGTTTCCTCTGGTGACTGTGAGGTCATGCTCCAATCTGCCTGCAGCTGCCATAATGGCAAACTTTCCTGCAGAACATTTTATAAATGATTAGATATCATTATATCCACAGTGAGAATATTTGCAGGTTTAAGTGAAAAACATGTCAACATTTCAGGATTTGGAAAAAAAGGACAAAATGAACACTCTTTTTAGGTTCTAACCAATTACAAATGTACTTTTATTTAGAAGACACTTCTACCCCAAGTTACTTACAAATGAGAAAACAAGAAAAATAATCAAATTAAAAGTTCTCTAGAATAGAGTCAGCAGAATGCAGTTAGGTGCTTACAGAAGAGATTCATTTTTAGATGTTCTTTTGAGATTCTGCTCTATTAATAAATAACGTTTGTGACACTGACCCTGGGAAAGCATATGTCCAAAAAGTCATTTTGCTTTATTTCATTAAAGTACAAAAGATGCTCTTTGGAACATTCTCAGTCACATTATGTACAATGCTGAAAATATGAATGAAAATAAGAGCATTTGCACTCTTGCTTCAAGACTTTTGGACCCCCACCATATTATATAACGTTAGAATACATTTCACTACTCTCCTCCTCAAAACCTCTAATTCTGCAAGGAACTGACATAACCATTCGGCTTGGACAAAACTAACACCAAGACGTGAAGGAATGAGAAACAGATTGTGTATGCCGTTATCATTCTATAGCCTCATGTTCCCATGTGGCCGGATAACGGCCTCTTTGTCGGGTTATGTAACTAAAGGCTTCATAATCCTGCACACATGGCTACTTCTCACTAGCTGGTTGACGAAATAGCGCTGAGGACAATGAACGTGCAAACCCGAGTTACCCTAGCAGATGATGACTTATCGCTTGACTATATTTATATATAGGCATTCCTATAGCTTGCTTAAGAGGTCAATTCCCAGGGAACGCATTAAATGATAAAAATGTGTGCCTTAAATGCAATTTTAGTCACTTTGGATGCAATCCAAATGGAAAAACATCACTATAAGTATTGTTATCCAATCAAATATTTGTAAGCAAAAGCAAAGGAGAAGTTAATTTAATAAAATGGACTAATTGGGGCAAATCTGCTGTTGCAGGAAGATGCCCCACTTAGAGGCAGCTGTGGCACAACTGCTACCTTGGGATTTGTGTGTTTCAGGGCTTCCTGGAATAGATGTCCCGCCTCTGCGCTCTCCAGACAGACCAATGTCTGGAGGCTGAAGCTCCACATCTCTACTGATTGGCTGAAGCGCTGGGTGGCTGCGATGGCAATCTGGGTAGCAGATACTACATCCCCTGATGACAGCAGGACCTGTAGCTGTTTTTGTGAGGATGGAAGTGGCCTATATTACTACAGCAATACCGTTTTAACAAACTGCTACATACTGCATGAAGTGTATACGGAGAAGGTGTTTCGAGAAGAAATGAATGTTAACGGAACATTACCCAGTTCTTGTAGAAAGTCTCTTGCAAAAGCTTAGCATCATGAGCACTCTGTAAGACTTTGAATAATCGCTGTTTTCTCTGAAAAGTTGAAGAGCCACACAATCGAGTTAAGCACTTGACCAACAAATACCAAAAACACTGGTCTAAGAAAGCAAAACAGGGTTGGCATTAGTAACAGGAGACCAATAACAAGTTTCTTGTTAATGTTTTAGATCAGTTTTGTTAACCGGTTGCTGGTGTGTTATAAGATATTATCGTGAACATTCAATACAGAGCTAGGTATTAATAAACCATTATAAAATAAAAATTCAAAATTAGAAGATTAAAAGTAAACTTCTATAAGAGTGGCACAGATTCATTTAGCTCAAACTGAGCTAACCACAAGAAGCTCAATAAATGTTGTGCAAAAATCTGAATGATGAAAGAAGAAAGATGGGCAAGATATTATAGGAACGGTTATCGTTTAGTCTGACGTTAAACCAGATTGTTAAAACGAACTCTCCTCGATGTGCCTTTCACCTGCAAAGGGGGAATGACTTCATATTCATGTTGTAAATAGTCTTTGTAAATCTGGTTAAATATCATAAATCAAACTTCCCAAAATCAAGAAAATCCATACCACTTCATAATCTGAAAATCTCACGCTGCGACACCCCAATAAAACACCATGTTCTTTACCTTTTCCTTGAGTTCAGTGACATTTGTCTTCCTCTTATACCTCTCAAGACAGAAAGTGACGTAGCACGTCCACATGGCTTCTACAGAAGAGCAATCAGGTACAACCATGAGAACCACTCATATTCCAGCAATGATTTCTAACTTGATATTTTTAGACGCAAACACTGAACGTGTGTCTGAGATGGGTGTAACACCATGGCACCTGTATTAAGGCTCTTAATAGCCTCCTCATAGACGGCACAGCAGCGATCTTCTCTGCGGTCCGTCTCGGAAGCTCTTCCTTTCGCAGACTGGAGCTCCGGGGCCCCGGCTGCATCCAGCTCACGCTTGGCCATGAAATCCCACATCAGGAAGTCCTCGTTATACTGACTCTGCAGGCTGAAATCAAACATTTTGCCAATAGCGTTTTCAGAGTAAATTTGTCTGAATTGACATAGTTCCTACAGCATTAATCGTTGCTGATTATTCAGCAAAAAAATAAATAAATAAATGAGTCAAATGTTAAGACGATCAAAAGGCAAAATGGCAAAATACATGAAAGGGTAAAAAATATCTATGTATATCATTCTTTGTTAATAGAAGGCAGAAGACTCTACTCTTGCAGGATGGTGTCCTGCAGCTCCTTTGTGAAGTCAAAGATGGCAGCGATCTGTAGCAGGGACAAGATGAATTCAGCCCCTGATGAGACACAACAAATAAGATTACAGCTCTCAACTAATACAACCTGAAACGGCTGAGTTGAACAGCTCTGTGGAAATTTATCTGACCTTTAATTTTTTGTGCACCATCTCTGTATACCACCTCAGCAAGTTTTCCACTCAAGATTTCCGGAGAAAATTTATATTCCCCCTACATTTAGAAAATAAATGTTTTGTTACTTATTTTCAATTGCATTTTACAGAAGGCTTCCGAGCTTCACCTATTAACCCACCACATCGATTTTAGCTTGTTCCAACTCCTGCTGCTGTTTCCTCAATTTCTCAGCATGCAAGAGCTCCATCCGAAAATACTGCACACACAAATTAAGAGCGTTTTATTGAATGACAATCAGTGTGGAGCTTTTGTTCCTCCATTTTTTTTGATTAGTTTTCCCAGGTTAACTCAAAGAGATGCAAGTGTCTTCTCACCTCCTGATAGACTTTCTTATTCTCGGGATGAAAGCGCAGGGCACGGAGGAAGAGATGTCGAGCGCTCTCTGAGGAGTTTCTGTCCTCCATCTCACACTTAGCAGCCATTATCCACAGAGCTGCAAGAATTAGGAAATTCCTTTATTTCTGGCCATCTGTTTGAAATTTTATACACCACTAAAGTAAATGAACACATATACCTGACCCACAGGCACATACAAATTTATAAGGATATGGTTCCATAGAGCAGTCGGAATTAAATCATTGTCTACAGCAATGACCAAACCCCCCAATTAAAGTTCACCTGGTTTGTCCGGATGGATAGCTAACATGGATGACAAAACCTTGCTGAGCTGAGTCTTCGAGCCCTGTTTGAAAGATGAGGGGAACACAATTAAGATGTTCTTTTAAACCATAAACACAAAAAGATCATGCCCCTTTAATATGGATTTCTTGGTTTTTATTGAAATTTAATAACAAAATCGCATACCCATTTCTTATTGAAGGCAACCTGAGAAAGCCAGAGCTGCACATCTTCCTACAGGAAAAGCATTTATTTGAATCAAAAAATTGAGCATCACTTTAAAGCACCTAAAGTGAGGTTATAGTTTCATATTGTCCAACCTGCCATTTCGTGGTAGCCCTTCTGAAAACATTGTTTATACGATGAATGATGGGATACTCAATTTCATCACGTTTAAAATGGTAACCAATTCTCTGTAAGCACAACGCAACAGTACAGTTCAGTTAAAGTACAGTTTAGGGCAGGGATTCTGAACTTTGGCCCTCAAGGTCCCCTTTCCTGCAGAGCTTAGCTCCAACGTTGATCAAGCTCATCTTCAGGTAATGTTCCATTAATCCTGAAGACCTTGAGGAGCTTGTTCAGATGCGTTTGATCAGGGTTGGAACTCAAATCTGCAGGAAAGTGTAAGTCGAGGGCCAGAGTTGAGAACTCCTGGTACAAGGTAATGTAGATCTTTATTACTAAAAATGAATTTTACAACTGAAGGAATCCAAAGCTCTACTCACCGCCCTCCTCTTCTTGATGAGCTCTAGGACGTTAATTTCATACTGGTAAAGAAAAGTCAAAAACAGCCAATTATGTCACACGTCAAGATATTTGGACCTTGCGACTGGTTAGAAGAGTTATTCGGAAAGTCCAACATATTATGATAAAGATAACTAATAAGCAGGGTTGGGGAGTAACGAAATACAAGTAACTTAGTGACGTATTTAAAATACAAAATTTGAGTAACTGTGTTTCATTACAGTTCCATTTTAAATGGGTGGTAATCAGATTACAGTTCCATCTGAAAAGTGTTTTAGATTACTTTTCATTTTAATGTCATTTAAACAGCACTTGGTGATTCTCTGACCGTCTGAAAAAGCGGAGTTAAGTTTCATCAACATTTTAATACTTTTAAGAGAGATCATAAAAATGTTGTTATTTTTATTTAGTGCTGTCCTGAACAAGACAAATTGACTGAATTTATAAAAAACTGTCCTGTCATGACCTGATGATCCACGACTGTTTTCATGTTTTGTGAGTCAGTTTATAATTCACTCGTCACTGCAACTCTTCTCACAATTCTGACTTTTTCTTCTCAGAATTGCAAGATTTAAACCCACAATCGCAAGTTATAAAGTCAGAATTGGGAGATAAAACTTGCAATACTTTTTTTCTTGCAATTGTGAATTTAGTATGTGAGTTTATATCTCATAATTCTGACTTTTCTCAATATTGTGAGTTTATATCTCATAATTCTGACTTTATAACTCACAATTGCAACTTTATATCACGCAATTCTGAGGGAAAAAGTCAGAATTGTGAGATAAAAACTTGCAATGATCTTTTTTGTGTTTGTTCCACACTTATTAGTATTCCAAAGTATTCTAAAGTATTTAGATTAAGTTACTAAACTTGAGTAATGTAACGAAATACGTTACAAATGACTTTCTAAAGCATGTATTTTGTAATCTGTAGTGAAATACATTTTAAAAGTAACCCACCCAGCCCTGCTAATATGTATACTGACAATATTTCTGTCTCACAAAATAAAGCAATCAGCTTTTTGTTGGCACATACCTGTATGTACGTAATAAAGTCATCTTTACACTGAATTGCCCGGTGCAACTTGTATTCAAGTGCAGTAGATCTTTTCAACATGGACCTGAAACAAAAGTCTTGTCTGAGGAAACTGTTTGTTTCAGAGAATAAGCACTCTTTCTATTGGTGTGTTCACTGTGGTACTCACTTGACTTCTTTATTGGTGAACAAACCGACTCTCTCCAGCTGCTCAAGCGCTGGTATTCTGTCCTCTACTCGTTTTTGAACTATATCAGCCATTTCTAAATGTTGTGAGGAAACTCTTCACAAAACGTTTCAAATAGTCGGCGAAAAACGAACACTGACTTCACATCACGACACACGTGTGGATGGGAAGTTGTCTTATGCTCAACATCCGGTTGCTCGTCAGGGAAAAAACTCCGACGAGAATTCTGCAGACGAGTAATGGGTCCTCGTTCTTTCATTTTTTTTAAATTTATTTTTAAAAGCTCTTCGTTTTAGGGAAACATTATGATGTAGAGCATTTGGCTTAGGTCCATTTTCCTTCTTTGCGCAGCTTCGTGAACTGGCGAGGGACAACACTGTCAATAGTTTTAACCTCTATCATTCAATTCAAATAGCTCGCAATTATAGTGTTGGTACATATTTTCGTTATTTTTATTGGAAATGATTATTACAACAAATGAGTAACCAAACAGCTCTCAAAATTTGTAATTCTTCCCCGAGTCCTGTCTCTTCCCAGAACCAAAACATTCTTGGCGGCAATTTGTCTCCTCTACCAATCTTAATCTCGCGTCTATCAACATCAGCCAGACCAATAGAAAAGCTCGATTTCACCAAACGACATTTCTGATTGGCTTCCACGTTGAAGTAGGCGGGTTATCACGGCACTTTTCTCAAGGGCTCGGGCGATACAGTAGTACCGATATCCATCACTTGGTAGGATTTTCCCGTCCGAAATAAATGTAATTTCGGTCGTAATTAACAAAAATTTAATAAACCATAACGCTTGTCTAAACCGGAAAGTGAACGGCTGCCTATATGGATGGATAACCTGGTGCTATTTAACTGTGTTTTTGTCGTTGTGAAGGACCGCAAGCTAACGTGCTAATTTTCATCTGTTGAGGATCAGTGACCAGACTGAGGACGTACATCAGTAACATATTTACAAGTCATATGTTTACTCATATAAGTCCTATTAAAACACGTACTAGTTAGAGAGACTGGTAACCACCGGTATCTGATGTTTAGGTGATGGTAGAGAGCTGGTTGAAGGAGCGAGGGCGGCTGTCTGGCATTAATGTGCAGATATTCATTTCGCCTGGTGTTGTTTTTGTGTGAACTTTTGGTTAGTTGTTAGTTTATGATGGCTCCTCAAAAATACTCGGCTCAGGTGATGAACTGTAAAGCCAATGGTGCTGTATACCCGTCCTCTGGCGTGAACTCACTCAAGAAGCCCAAGATGGAGCAGCTGCAGGCCGACCATGAGCTCTTCCTGCAGGCCTTTGAGAGTGAGTCCACATCTGTTTCATTTTGCACATAAAGTAAAACCATTAGCTCTTCCTGACTCACAACTGTCAAAACAAACTGCTCTGCCGTTAGATACGTGGGCCTTGGATCAGATTCAAGTCCTTGGATTTATTTTTATATTTGATAATGGCAGTTAATCAACCAGTTTGTTGTAGATGAAGGATTTAAAAGTGACATCTAAGTTGTCATTTTAAAGGGTAACTTTATAATGGTGTGCTATTGTTAATACTTCTGCATTTTCCCTTCAGAGCCTACTCAGATTTACAGATTCCTTCGGACAAGGAACTTAATAGCTGTGAGTATGCTTTTATAAGTTAATAATGGGATAAACACTGAATTTACATTAACATCAAAGTTGGGTCTGGTTGTACTTGATTTTAGTTTCCTTTCTTGCTCTTTCACAGCCAATATTACTTCACAGGACCCTTACCTTTATGTCTCATAGAAACTCACGAACAAATGTCAAAAGGTCGGTCCTCTCAATGTTTTAATAATTGTTGCCCCTAAATCTCAAAGTGTATTTATTAAATAAACTGGTCGTTTTTTCTTCAGGAAAGCATTTAAAGTGGATGACTTACTGTCCAGTGTGGAGAGAATGAAAGGGGAGCCTGAGTCTCAGAGGTATTAGTTTTCCACTGATGTTTTGCAAGCTGTGTTCTGACCAATTATAGCCTAAAGGTTTGAAAACACTACACAACTTTCAAGTCTTTCTGAACACAAACTAATGTAGAAACATGCATCTCATTACCAAGAGACCCATGACAAATGGAAAAGCGTATGTGTTCTAAAGCTGGCTAAGGATATCCAACATGTTTAATTTCTTCCGGCTGGATAAAATCGTAGTCTGAATCGAAAAATCGAAAGAGTCTTTGCTCACTTTACATTACACAATTTTCTGTGAAATCTGTCAACGATGACTGCTTCTGACTTTTAGCAATAGTGTTGACTTGGGACAGAAATCTGGGCAAAAGTTGTGTAGTGTATTGCAGCCGTAAACTAGATCGATAGAGACCGCAGTTTTGTCCCAGTGAGCCCAGGAAAGGTGCTTCATAAATAAAACTTATTGTTGTTGTTGCTTTCAGAATGGCTGTTTTAGAGTGAATAAATCGTTTTCATGGAAAATTGTGTTATAGGATCATTTGGTTCCAAATGGTGATTTTTAGTTGTTTCATTTGTGATTTCAGTTTGACTTCACATCTGCAACTGACATTCACTGGATTTTTTCACAAGAATGGTTAGTGTAAATCTGCCTGAAGTGCAATATCAGTATGTCGGAATTATTGTCTTAATGTACAATTGGTATTTTAGGATTCTAATATCATTTTGTTTCTTTACCAGATAAGCCATGTCAAAACTCAGAAAATGATCAAAACTCAGTTTCACTTGAGGTGCTACTTGTCAAAGTCTGTCATAAAAAGCGTAAGGTGAGCCACCCTTTACTTTCATTCATTCGTCATTTGGCAGACGCTTTTATCCAAAGCGACTTACAAGTGAGGCAGGTAGGGGTAAGGTGTCTTGCTCAAGGGCACTTTAGTCATGGTATCGAAGGTGGCAAGGGTGCTGTTCATTCACAATCCCCACTTTCAATACCTGCCGGCATGGGAACCGAACCGGCAACCTTCAGGTTGCAAGCCCGACTTCCTCACCACTGGGCCACGACTACCCACGAATCATCTTTACTTGGATGTGTTATTGCATTCAAATTTATAGGTATAGTTAAAAAATGTATGCTGATTTTGAGATTATTAACTTTTTTGTTGCTCCCTCAGGATGTCAGCTGCCCTATAAAGCAAGTGCCTACGGGGAAAAAGCAGGTGCCTTTGAACCCGGATCTCAGCCAAACCAAGCCTGGTGCCTTCCCTTCACTGCTGGTGTCCAGCAATGAGTTTGAGCCCAGTAACAGTCACATGGTCAAATCCTATTCTCTTCTCTTCAGGGTGTCTCGCACGGGCAAAAGAGACACCAATGGCTTCATCAACTGTGAGGCGGATGAGAATATTGGTGAGTGGCAGTGTAAGTGCACATCTTTTTGAAAAGTGTAGAATGCTGTGGAAAAGCTCTGCGCACATCCTAATCTGTTTCATGGCTTGAGTGTAAGTTAAAGGGATAAGTTCATCCAAAAAAAAAAAAAAAAAAACAATGAAAATGATGTCATTTACTCACCCTGTTGTTCCAAACCTGTACGACTTTCATTGTATGCACGTAAGAGTTTTCAAAATGTTTTGTTCTACAGAATTAAGAAAGTCATACAGGTTTGGTATGACATGATGGCGAGGGAAAGATGATGGCATTTTCATTTTTGGGTGAACTTTCACTTTACTATCCATGAATCAAGGAGAGGGATGGCAATTTAAGGAGTATCATTTTTTTCAGAAAATCTGATGGTGAGTGACTGACTGAAATCGAACCTTTTCTGTCATCTCTCCATGATGATGCATGAATTGGTGCGAAGAGCAATTAAAGTTAGCACCCTACATTTTCAAACATAGTCAATACAGTAATTGCGCACTGCCCACTGCAGTTGTCGTAGCCTCACCCTCACAAATGCTAGGCCGGAACAAAATGGGAAAAAACAGTCTTGATGTTTTTATCTGCAGATGTAAAAGAGGAGCTCCCATCCAGAAAGAAGAGATCCCTGTCCCACAGAGGTGACGGCGAGACCACAGAAACATTTGTTGCTCAGATGACCGTTTTCGATAAAAACCGGTTAGTAATTTCAGTGCTTTCGAAAGTGCTGGAAAAACATTGATGCGGTTCCTTATGTGACGCACATGATGACTGATTGAAAAACATTTATCCTTAAGACGGTTGCAGCTGCTGGATGGAGAGTATGAGGTTTCCATGCAACAGATTGAAGACTGTCCAGTCAGCAAGAAGAGGGCCACATGGGAGACCATACTGGATGGAAAGGTTGGTTATGTCTGCTAAAAATAAGTTATTTTGCGGTCTTAATACGTTGTCGTGATGTTGAGTTTTTTTTAAATTTGTCAAATCCTGAAGCTTTATTTCTTGGTTTAAATCCCATTTTTAAATAGCTGTATAGATTTCATTCAGTGGCGATGTAGATTGCAATTGTTGATTCTTGTATTTTGAAGAGGTTGCCCCCATTTGAGACCTTCTCTCAGGGACCCACTTTGCAGTTCACCCTTCGCTGGACAGGTGACCCCAGTGACCCTTCAACGGCCCCTGTGGCCAAACCTCTCTCCACCCGCAATTCTGACACCAGCACCACAGAGAGTAGACCCAGCACTCTCCGACCTGCACCTGTTGGTAAGGAAGCAAGTATCTGCTTGCTAGCATCTGATCTTGCAGGGCTCGACAGTAAGGACTGCCTAATGGCCAGGGGCAAGCATAAACCTCACTCGGGACAGTTGACAGAGCTGTTTGTTGCCTGATTGGGCCAGTGATGCATGGTCTGCAGCTCAGCAGCCAAATTAGTTTTTAATGATAATAAAACAACAAGGGACGAAAAAAAGTCTTAACTAAATAACTTTAATAAGAAATAATCTGTTTTTAATTTATTCAGCGAAGACTGCAGTTTTCAATTACTTTACCTGAAAACTACTTTTAGACCTTACTGAAAAACCTGAAAAGCAAAGTTTATTTACGATCTTGTTCTGGGGCTGCCCCCTAATAGTCATCGAGAAGAGACTCATTCGTCCAAAATTTTACTAGTTGTTTTGTTGCCGAAAAAAAAAAAATTCAAACTTCGAGGTCACGCAGCCAGCTAGGGACAGACAGTTAATGGTGGGTCCTTGTGGTAAATGCAGTATGTCGGGCAGGATATCCAAACATTCGCCTATCATCCATCGACATCAAATTATTTGAAAGTTGTAAGTAGCTTCTTCCTTTAACGTTAACCTAGATAAACGTTTGCTATTATTAGATGTATATCCAAGTGTATTAAAGAAAAGGGATGGGTGCGAACATTTCAGATGTTAAACGGGAATCCAGCCCCAGCCGCCAGATCACCAAAGACACCAAAACATATGATCCAGAAAAAGCTATTTATTAAGGTGGAAAAAAATGACTTCAGAATGCTCCAGGGCCAAAATAACAAAGAAAATAGACCTCTAAATAAAACATGGATGAAAAACCTATTCGGGGAAAAAAAAAAAAAATTACAAAGAAACTTCCCTAACACCCTATAAATAAACAAATCACAAAAGAAGTCAAAATAAATGGCAGGACACCACTATGCTCCTAAATCGTACGTAAAAGTCTCAATAGATCACCACAAACAAAAGCATAACATTGTTACACAAGCATGATCAAAGAAAGGTTTAGGACGAGAGGAGGAATCCACTCTTCAAAACAGCGCGGCCCCTTTATAGTGATGCATCAGCAGGTTCACCAATCATATTTCTTGTCTCTGTTTTTACAAATGCCTGCACACGCATACAGAAAAAATTACCCACACAAGAACACACAGATGCTGAGGATCTAGCCAATCAGACAGATCTGATGAGCGTGTCAACACAATGGCCAATCAGAGGTGTTTACGAATCCGCTCAACAGTGAAGAAGTCGGTACTTTTGACAACTCTACAAGGATCGTAACACCAAGCGTTTGTGCTGAATGTGGAAGCTAAAGTATTGCTTACTGCATGACATGTGACATGGAGGCACTGGCATGATTTCTTGCAACACTTCATGTCACAAAAATGAACTGAAGCTTTTAAATGAACCAATCGAAATCAAAAACAAATACTCTCTAATTATGTAGTCCGTACGAAAGGTACGTTTATCTCTGAATGCGTCCTCACTTTGCTGCGGCGATGTAGCTTCGTCTTTGTAGCCGACACTGACTAAGAAAACACTAGTTTATTAATAAATAGTTAAAATGCATCCTACACAATCATTGTCATTACTTTTTCCGGTGCTTTGCAGCAAGACGATTGTGTGCGCCTGAGTGCGGAATAGGATATATATTACGCCTATATACGTTGAAGGCTCATTATGGTTTGGTATTCCTCTTAGTATATTTTCAAGTAATGAAATAAATATAAACATGCGTTTAATCGACTAATGGCATAAATGACCAGCTAATAGTCGACTAGAAAAATCTTTAGTCCGAGGAAGCCCAAATTTGTGTTATTGCTTGTAATTTGGTTATTTGTTTTTATTTTATTATTGCCAGTTACTTGTCTCTAACAATATGAAATTTAAATGAGTTAGGTTAAAAGTTTTTAGTGTCATGACCGTTTTATTAAGATTATGGGCCAAAAAAAAAAGAAAGAAAAACAATAACTAGGCCTATTTTATTTTTTTTTTTTTTACTTTTTTGTGGTGGGGTCCAGTGATCATTTTGTCAGGGCAAGTAAAAATCCCCAGCGTTGAGCCCTGTCTTGGATAAGTTTGTTAGCAATCATGGCCTGCTTGGTCTGAAAACATGCAAAAATCATAAACATAGTGCAGGATCTGCTCTTTTACACAATAAATGAAGATTACACAGAATTTTCTTTCTTGCAGTGTTTTTAGTTGTGGTGAGGTTTCTCATACATAAAATCTGATCAAGAATGGATGGTGAATATTGAGTAATGTTTTATTCTCTCAGCGGTGAAGGATTCAGTGAGCACCAGCATACACACCAGGAGAGAGCAGTCCCCCTGTGAACCCAGACAGAAACTACGCATATTTTACCAGGTAGAAATTTTGAACTCTCTATGATGGTACATTTTAATGGGGCTATATGTAAGAATGTTCATGTATTAATGGCTTTTTTTTATTGCCAATGTGTGAACGGCTTGTATTGAACCTTCCCTGACTCTCTATATTGTCTATGAAAGACTGTAGACTGATTTTTATGTGGCAGACTTGGGATGTTTTTGCCAGGAAAATCTAAAGGATGTGATGTTTATGCGTGCTCCTCAGAGCTTCTGTTTCCGTTCTGTGACATGAAAAACTGCTTATATAATGTTCAGGATAAACTGTACTGTCAAAGAAAAACGATTAATTCAAACTATGATCTCGCATAGCCAGATTATGGTCTATAGTCGAACTATAACCAAACTATCATAACGGAGTAATTTTAATGACCTTATCTGTCAACATGATGCCGATGCAAACATATACACATCGTTATGATCCGATGGTTTTTTTTAACTGCTGTTTTCTCAACTGTCATTTTTGTTGTTATTGAGTGGAAAGTGCGCAGCACATATTTACATATTCCTCTAAACTTCGCTCTCAGCAGTGTGGACCGTATCGGGATGTTCATTGTCTGTATATCACTGCCAAGGTATTTTCTAAAATCTTTTTACTCTAGGCAAAGAATGAAATAGATCGTCGCTTGCGAGTACATCTGGGCCTTGAATCGCGTTCATTCTCTTGTGTGTGTCCGTGAGTGCGAGCACAAGCAATAAGTTGCTGGCTGCAGTTCACTTAATGGCCACCAGTGTCACTAATAGCAAGGGTTTCTGATTTCTACATATAGCCCCTTTAAAGTACATTGTGTGTTCTATTTGGTAATATACATGTTACACTGAAGGTTTACTGGTCAGTTATAATGTAAATAGAAAAAATCTTGAGAACTTTATGCTTTTTTTTTTTCTTCTCCAGTTTCTGTACAACAATAACACTCGTCAGCAAACGGAGGCCAGAGACGACCTGCACTGTCCCTGGTGCACGCTCAACTGCCGTAAACTCTACAGTCTGCTGAAACACCTCAAACTTTCCCACAGTAGATTCATCTTTAACTACGTGGTGAGAACAGAGGGACACTATTATGAATCTCTGCCTGCTTCGTTTCAAAAGATGAATACAACAGTTTATTAACTTAATACTTAGGGTGCGTTCACACTTGTAGTTCGGTTGGTTTGGTCCGGACCAAAAAACAAAACAAAACATATAGTCCTGGTCCGCTTAGCGTTCACACTGGCATTTTTAACAACGAACTTTTAAGTTACCGAACCAAAGGCATAGAGATACGGTCACAACCTGATTGGTCGGCTTTTATGACGTATATTTCGCGACGGAGCTTCATTCCCGAACATTCAGAACAACGCAGTGTTCTGGATTAAACGCCATCATTTTATGCGTGTACAAATGCTTTATTTTTCCCAGCTGAGAGCTCACGAAGAGCTCATAAAATGTTCAAAACATTCAAAACAGCAACAGGATTTCCTCCGTTGTACACAGAAACAGAAACTTCACCTCCTCGTCGCTCCACGTTTGCCCTCGACTCATTTCGGTTGCACCGATCTTCCCGCGTCGTCAAATCAGCTGACTTGTAGCGTCGCATCTTGTGACATCCGTCCTGTTTTTGGTTGGTTTACATGTCTTTGGTCCGTGTCGCGTTCATATATCAATCGAACCTCACCAGAGTTCGTTTGGAAGCGGACCGAGTCCCGTCTTTTTAGCGGTCTCGGACCGCACTAACTGAGCAATCGCACCAGGGTTCGTTTTAATCCAACCAAACATGACAAGTGTGAACGCACCCTTAGTGTAACAGTTCCTTATATTCATTTTATAATTTCTTGTATAGTTACTGTATGTATGAACAAGAATGTATTTTATTAGAACAAGAACTTAGAGGGATAATACTATGATTGTTTATGTCTCTTTAATTTCATAGTCTATTTCAAGAATTCAGTCCCATGACTGTACAATTTTCTGTTTTCCAGCCTCATCCTAAAGGTGCTCGGATAGACGTTTCCATAAATGAGTGCTATGACGGCTCATATGTCGGTAATCCCCAAGACATCCACAGCCAGCCTGGCTTTGCCTTCAGCCGCAACGGCCCTGTTAAAAGGACAGCTGTCACCCACATACTTGTTTGTCGGTATGAAGTGTGTCAATGTAATTTTGGGAAAAAGTTTGTGTGTGTGGGGCTATGAGGGCCAGGCAGTACACTTGTCTAGTACCAGATGAGAAGCATCCTTCCCCTTCCAGCAACCTGTCGATCACCTGAAACAATTTTAGCTATTGCAATTCTAAAGTGCTCTAAAAGGGTTAGTTCACCCAAATGAAAATGAAAATAAAATGAAAATTCTGTCATTAATTACTCACCTTCATGACGTTCCACACCCATAAGACCTTCGGACTACAAATTAAGATGTTTTTGATGAAATCTGAGAGGTATGTGACTCATCCATAGACAGCAAGTTCTGACGCAGAACCTGGAAGCGCTGAACCTAAACAGTGTATGAGAATGACACAGAAGAGAAGATATTGTTGAGTAAAGACGTTATTTTTTGTTTTTGCGCATAAAGTATTCTTGTCGCTTCATAAAATTAAGGTTGAACCCCTGTCGACTGTTTTAACTATGTGTTTAGTACCTTTCTGGACCTTGAAAGTGGTGGTTAAATTGCTGTCTATGGACAAGTCCTATACCTCTTGGGTTTCATCAAAAATATATTAATTTGTGTAAATGTTTTTTTTTTTTTTTATTTTTGGGGTGAACTAACCGTTTAAATCTGTTATAATCAATAGATGTGTTTCAATCACTGACAAATTAGCTCATTTGATTTTTTTAAATTGTCTAGGTTTTGGTCTTCACTTTTGTTGTCAATATATACAGAATGTGCACATTGAATAAGCCAGAATACCGGTAAAGGTTTTTACATAGAACAAAATTGGGGTAAGTCAACTCACATTTATTTGTATAGCACTTTATACAATAGAGATTGTTTCAAAGCATCTCTACTGGGATAAATGGGTAATCTCCATTTACCTAATTCTAATCTGGTTTTCTTTCAACCATTATGAGTTTTATACTTGATAAAAATGATACTGCTTGGGGCATTTACATGGACTTACATGCACATAAAATCATTAGTGCTGCAAGCTCTTAAAGTTTAATACAGGTAAATGTATAACAATCCTGTTTTATGATTGTGGTGCCAGAATCGTTAACCATGTTTGTTTAATCTCTCACTTTCACTTAGGCCAAAGCGAATCAAGCCAAGCCTGTCTGAGTTTTTGGAGTCAGAGGACGGTGAGCCCGAGCAGCAGCGGACTTATGTGAGCGGACACAATCGTCTGTATTTCCACAGTGACAGCTGCATGCCCCTCCGACCTCAGGAGATGGAGGTGGACAGTGAGGATGAAAGGGACCCAGAGTGGCTCCGAGAAAAGACGACCACGGTTAGTCGACTGGTTCTCGGCACGAAAATAAATAATAGATTTTTGCATTTGAATGGAACAGTTTGTGCCCTTATGTATTATAAGTCTGGGTAATATATGAAGATCATTATGTCACTCAATGCTCATACATTATGATTGCACTGATAGTATATTTCATTTTGCCTGAAGCAAATTGAAGAATTCACAGATGTGAATGAAGGAGAAAAAGAAGTAATGAAGTTGTGGAACCTTCACGTAATGAAGAATGGGTAAAAAAAAACATTCATATCTTTCTTTCTTTCTTAAATTAACTGTTTAAGTAGCTTTAGAACCTTGATCATAGATTTACAAAAACACTGTTGCACCTTATTTGCCAACTGTCCATTCTCCAGATTCATTGCTGATAATCAGATGAGTCAGGCAAGCATGCTGTTTGTGGAGAACTGCGGACCATACATCATTCGCAGGAATCTGTGTCGGAACTTTCTCCTCCACCTGGTCAACCTGCATGACTTCAACCTGGTCACCATAGCGACCATTGACCGGGCCATGGCCCGTATGAAGGAGATAGAGGAGTCGCTTCCTGATCTGGAGGAGGGGCAGGAGTCGTCGGATGCCACTTGCAATGGTCACGCGGTGTCCTTGGGTGTTTCACTACATGGCAAACGCACCAAAAGTGGAGTTTCAGACTGACAACAGCCGGTTTTACAAGAAAAAAAAAATATACACAGAATCATGAGCTCTAGTTTGAACTGAAATTCTCCAAACTTATCCTTTGGAATCATTTTATTGTTTTGAGGTCTAGAACATGAGTTCTATTTCTGATCTGCCCATATGCCCATTTATTAATAAGGAGCCCATTTGAGACTCAGTTGTGAGTTAGCTGCTGGTATTATGAACTGACGCAAGTGCTTTTTTTGAAAGAAATTAATGCAATTTTTCAATGTTTTCCAGTGCAGTGTGTCATAAACCATAATCATTTCAGTAGCCATGTCAAGGATAATCTTTTTAGGTAAAGTTCTTTTTTTTTTTTTTTTTTTTTTTTTTTTTCAAAAAAAAAAAAAAAAAGTGTTACTGTAGAATTGGGAGTACTGTTAATCAACTTTTTCTGTGTACATTTTGACTTTTTTTTTTTTTTTTACTACTGTGCATTCAGTGACTATTTAGCACATAGTAGCACTTGTGTTACTTCTTATTCAGTGGCTGTAGACAGTTGTTGAGACCTGGATCCTAAGTTGTGATATTCAGGGTTCTCAAGTGGGATTTTAAAGCTCAACAGCTTTGCATTTCCTTTTTTATAACATACAGATGCTCTTTTATCAGTTTTAGATTGGTCCAATCAATATATACATTGCGTTCGGTCAACAGCTTCTTGTCTCACATGTGAAGTATGAAGATCCTTCCATCTTAGAATAGCTTCTGTGTGTATATATATATATTCCCCCCCCCCCCCCCAGTTTTCTTGTTAATTATCTAGCAATATAATGCACACCCCATGAAAGGAGAGCTGCCTGTGTTTGGGCCACAAGAAGTCCTCATTTCGTGCTTTGTAAACCTCATTATGCCATTTAGAATGGGGATCAGGAATAATTTTCAGTCCTATGTAGGTCATGTCAAACCGATGTTACTACTGGATATGTGGTTCTATAATAGTTTGTTGGTATTATAATGTTCAGATGTTGTACATGCCAAAGTATATCAGATACAGCATCCTTACTCCTTCAATTTGTTTTCTCTGCAAAATGCACAAGTTTGGTGTACACAAGAAAATTATTTACAAATTAAAGATGTGTAAATGCTCGGTTTAAATGCATTTGAACTAGTTGTGCTCAATTTAAAAATGCTGTGGGACCTGTTTTTGGCAGTTACGCTGTCATTCTAAACATCACGCGAAAACATTGCTTACGAGATTAGAGCAACAACTGATTTACAAGTAAATACTATTTTTTTTTATTATTATTATTATTATTATACGTTGACCTGGAAGTGAATTTCAGCAGCAGTAAAGCGGGAAGCCACGCCTCTGTGCAATCATATCCAATGGGTGAGGAGGCAGCGGCAAACGCCTTTCTGCTGCGCGCGAGATTTAATATTACACCATCAGACAACAAATCCACAATTCTGAGGTTTTTAAAGGCACAACGAGGCAGGAGACGCCTACGGTATTCTTCATTATTATAGAGCTTTGACGCTTTATCCAAAGCAGAAATGGGAACGGTTAATTATGATACATGAAGAAACTGTGACTGCTACTTTTTGCAGTTAAACGTGTTTACTGTAGGAATGGATTACATCTTTAAAAATATATGGCAACATGGAAACACCGTTGTCTCTACCTCTACCTAGAATCAAGAACTCTTCCGGAAGAGTCTCCGACAGAGTTCATGCGGAGAGCCTGGAGACGAACAGCAAATGCAAAACCCAGGAGCACCCAAAACACAACAGGCTGAAACGAACAAAAACATTCAAAGGGTTGGAGAATTTTACTGACTGCGGAAACAGGCTCAACCGTGTGACCGAGACCTCGGAGTCCAATGCATCTTGTGACGTTCTTCTCATTAACTGTAAAGGAAAACTATTTGCAGATGCTGCTGTAAATGTTGACTGTAAAGAAAACTCAGTTTTTCTTCCTACATCATCAGATATTCCCACAGAAAGCTTTGTGAAAATGAATAAACTGACATTAAAGAGGATGAGCAGCAATACGGTTGCGCAGTTTTTCTCCATTCCTGCAGAGAGAGAACGTGGCGAAAGTGACAGGAGCTTAACGCCAGACATTGATCATTTTGCAGCTGATCAAAAGGTGTCGTCCAGCTGTTTACTAATAAACACCAGCAAGGGGGACCGTTTGATGGATCAGCCAGCAGTTAACATTGGACAAACCCAAGAGAGCACAAAATATCATGATGTTGGACAAGCCCTGAGTGTCATCGCGCCCCGGACTGCTCAGAACACCTGTAGAGAATCAACCAATGTCAAAATCCTCACAGAAATGGTGGGTCTGCTTAAATCTCTCTCTCTCTCTCTCTCTCTCTCTCTCTCTCTCTCTCTCTCTCTCTCTCTCTCTCTGTCTCTCTGTCTGTCTGTGTGTGTGTGTGTCTCTCTCTCTCTCTCTCTCTCTCTCTGTCTCTCTGTCTGTCTGTGTGTGTGTCTCTCTCTCTCTCTCTCTCTCTCTCTCTCTCTCTCTCTCTCTCTCTCTCTCTCTCTCTCTCTCTCTCTCTGTCAATTCAATTCAATTCAAATGAGCTTTATTGGCATGACAATGGTAGCAATGTATTGCCAAAGCATTTTACAGTAAATCATCATTCATGTATATACATATCTTTAGAACAAAACAAACAAGTAGAACAGTTTATGAACATTTAAAAATTCTGTGAACAATTTATGATCAGTGTGTGTATTTGTTTGTGTACAAGCGTGTGTGTGTGTGTGTGCTCTCTGTCTCTCTCTCTGTCTCTCTCTCTCAATTCAATTAAATTCAAATAGCTTTATTAGCATGACAAAAACATACATTTTGTATTGCCAAAGCATTCAAATCAATTGGAAAAACAGAAAACTGAACATTTGATTAAAGCTTATATAGAGAAACTGATAATAAACAAACTAAAATAATAATAATAATAATAATAACATGAAGTAATAAAATAAATAATTCTGATAATAAATAAAAATATTACAATAAAGAAATCATGTAACAACTGAACTTGACAATGAACATTATGTACATTATGTAGATGTGTAGGTCTGATGGGGGAGTGTTGATTGGCTGTTTGTTTCCGCCTGGTTGTCCCTCAGGAGATGTTTTGCAGCTCTTCTGCAACATTTGGCTTCTTCACCAAGAATGTAACACCCGTTTTTGGGTTGGGCTACACGCATTAAATTGGGGAAATATTTCATTAATTTTGTGGTAGTAGTGGTCTCTGATGTTTTGGTATTTGCGGCATTCTGTGAGGAAGTGCAGCTCCGTCTCCGTCACTCCCAGGATGCAGTGCGAGCAGAGTCTGTCTGCGCCGGCCCGTCGCTCGCTGAGTCTGTACATCGCCAGTGTTCTCCTGAGTCTCACGTCACTCTCTGTGCTCGGGTAGTTCGCAATAGTGTACTCTCGATTTAGTGCCGAATAACATTCCAGTTTGTGTCGGTTTTGAACGGTGTTTGTCCAATGGGTGATGTATTTGTCTTTTTCTGTGTTTATAATTTGTGTAAGCCGAATGTGTGAGTCCTGAGGCTGGCAGATCTCTGCAGGTCTGAGGTCAGTCAGCCTCAGCACCAGCTGGCACAGGGCGCTCTTCCTCACGCTCAGCTCTTGGTGTTTTAGGGCTTTGTGATGGTATGTGTTGGGGTCGCTTGTTTTTAGATGTTTCCAGAATTTGATGGCTCTTTTTTGGATGTTTAGAAGGAGAGGGTATTGGCCTAATTCTGCCCTGCATCCGTTGTTTGGCGTCTTTCTTTGGACTTTAAGTATTCTTTTGCAGAATTCTAAATGTAAAGTTTCAATTGGATGTTTTTCCCAGTTTAAGAAATCAAATTTTATGGAAGGACCCCACACTTCACTGCCATATAAAACAATAGGTTCAATTACAGCTTTGAAAAGTTTGAGCCAAATTTGGATTGGGATGTCAATTTTAATTGATCTTTTAATGGCATAGAAAGCCCTTGGAGCTTTCTCTTTGAGTTCATGCACAGCCAAAGTAAAGTTACCTGTTGGAGTTGTTTTCAGGCTGAGGTAAGTGTATGTTTTTATGCTTTCAATGGTTCTGTGTGACTGTCAGGGTCCAGGACTGACAGTAATCCTCCAGCAGAAGGATTTCTGTGTCGTGTAGAGTGAGACCTGGAAAGGGAGCGTTTTCTATTATATTGGCCAATTGGTTGATATAAATGTTGAAGAGGGTGGGGCTTAAACTGCAGCCCTGTCTCACTCCACGCCCCTGGGAGAAAAATGTGGTTCTTGTGTTTCCAATTTTAACCGCACATTGGCTGGCTGTGTACATTGATTTGATCAGATCATAGAATTTCCCCCCATTCCACTGTCAATTAGTTTTAGGTATAATCCTTCATGCCAGATTGAATCAAATGCTTTTTTGAAGTCAACCAAACAAGCAAAAATTTGTCTGTTGTTTTGATGAACGTATTTATCAATTAGTGTTTGTAATGTAAAAATATGATCAGATGTGCAACATTTTGGGAGAAAGCCAATTTGACATTTACTTATGGCATTGTGCTTCATAAGGAAGTTTAAGCGTCTCATGTTTAAGATGCTGCAGAAAACCTTCTCCTGGTTACTGTTCACACAGATGCCTCGGTATTTGTTGGGGTCTAATTTGTCACCATTCTAGTGAATGGGGCTGATGAGGCCCTTGTTCCAGATCTCAGGGAAGAACCCGACACTCAGAGCATCATTGAACAGTTTCAGCATGGCCAGTCTGAAGCTTTGGTCTGTATTTTGTATAGTGTAGTAGAATAATTAGTTTGCTTATTATTTGTGTTTATTTTTGTCCTTAGATGTCTGGCTGGAGAAATGAACTTCCTAATGAAATCAGCAGTGAGTTTCTGGAAGAGATTCAGATACTCAATTTGCAGTTTCCCATCCACAGTTTTCTCACTCTTCTCCTGAGGAAGAGAAATGCCCCAGAGGAGGAGAGTTCTGCTTTGGGTAGGAAAATAGATGTGTTTTTTGTTTTTGTTGTTGTTGTTTTACCAATAAATAGATGTTCACAACCTAACTCTCAATATTTTATGAAGGAAGCAACAGACATAGATCTTCATGTTGTATTTATTTACAGTTGGTATAAAACATTTACCCACCCCTATTATAATTACAATTTTTTGAGATGTAACAAATTAATCCATTTATATTCATGTCAGATCTTTTTCCACGTTTCATCTGTGTTTTTAATAATAAAAAAAAATTCTTCTCCCCATTGGATTTAGGACTGGGCGATTTGAAAATGTTCTTTTTTTCTTCTTTTGAAGCCATTCCCGTGGCCGTGACTTAGATTTGTAGTGGAAATTATTATTATCGTGCTGTGACGAAATTCCTCTTCATCTTCAGATTTTTAATTGAGTTTTTTGCCAAAATTATCTAGTATTTGACACTCTCTGTGATTCCTTCCATTTTGCCTACCGCGCCGCTCTGAGCTGAACCGATGCTTGCTTCAGCGTGCTTCGTCATGGGTATAGTGGTGTTTGGGTGATGAACAGTCTTGACAGATGTACCTTTTTAAAATTCTGGTCCAAAATTTCATTTAGCTTACATCAGAAATTTTGCTACATGGTTTCGGCCAAAAGTGGACTTATTTGTGTGTGCGTTTTGTTGTTGTTGTTGTTTTATTTATTTTTGTCCGGCCACCCTACCCCATCTCCAGATATACGAAGAATACATGACCTTGTTGTTACATACAACAAGTCATCAATACTTGTCAGAAATTCTTGCAGCTCCTTTAAATACAGTAAGTCTCTTGACCTCTCTGAGAAGTCCTTGATAAATTTTCATTTTGTAATTTTACATCAGTTTTTAACAGGTGAACTGTCATTGTGCTTCCCATTGTCTCCGATTGTTGAGGATGGCCTTCATGTTGTTCGTGGAAAAGATCTGACACGATTTTATTGATGATACATGATTTTTTTTTAAATATCAAAAAGCTGCCATTTTAAGAGGGGTATTAAGACTTTTTAATACCACCTGTACCTTTCTAGTAACGGGGTAAAAAACTACTTTACCAGAATTTTTTTCAGTAATATTTTTTGCTCTACTTTTAATTTTATTTCGATTGTATTTATGTAATTCTTGTATAACTTGTAACTCAGCGCTTACTATGAAAATAGTTTCCACTGCTGACATGACATTAAAATTTCTATTACTATTACTATTACTATAGTCATCAAACTAAGGGTGCGTTCACACTTGTCATGTTTGGTTGGATTCGTTTGAACACATGTGAACACTGCCATCCGAACCCTGGTGCGGACCGAGACCGCTACAAAGACGGGTCTCGGTCCGCTTCCAAACGAACTCTGGTGAGGTTCGATTGATATATGAACGCGACACGGACCAAAGACATGTAAACCAACCAAAAACAGGACGTGATGTCACAAGATGCGAGCTCTTCGTGAGCTCTCAGCTGGGAAAAATAAAGCATTTGTACACGCATAAAATGATGGCGTTTAATCCAGAACACAGCGTTGTTCTGAATGTTCGGGAATGAAGCTCCGTCGCGAAATATACGTCATAAAAGCCGACCAATCAGGTTGTGACCGTATCTCTATGCCTTTGGTTCGGTAACTTAAAGTTCGCTGTTAAAAATGCCAGTGTGAACGCTAAGCGGACCAGGACTATATGTTTTGTTTTTGTTTTTTGGTCCAGACCAAACCAACCGAACTACAAGTGTGAACGAGTGCACCCTAAGACTAATTATCAGAAGAAACAAAAAATTGATTTACTGTAAACTTGTCAGGATGTGGCAGATCTCTTTCTTGTAATGTTTTGTGAAAGGTTTTGTTTTTTACTTTTATTGATGCCAGTTTTTCCATACTGCCATTCATTTTCAGAAGCAGAAAAACCTGATGATTCCAAGGATCCCTTGGCTTCCTCTGTCCAGAGAAAGAGAAAACGAGACTCGCAAGAACAGACATACAAAAGTCATAAGACAGGCAAAGGCAGTATTTCTTCCAAGTTGGATTTTGAGGAATTTTCGGATAGATTAACCCACTCTCATGCAAAGCACAGAAGCAGACTGAGCCGAACAAAACGCAGACGGCAACAAACTACATGCTGTGCTGTTGTCACTGAACCAATGCAGAATGAGTCTGTTCATCGGGACCCGTGGCCCAGTTGTCTGCGAAGAGTGGATGTTCTCTGGACCGATAAATATAACCCTCAACAGTCTAGAGAAGTTATTGGCAACTCTGCACCAGTAGGGCAACTACACAGGTGATGTGTCACTTCACCAATGTTGGATGGTAGCCTAGTAGTTAACCCAAAAATATTGTATCATTTAATTGACAGGGTTTCATGGATTTGTACAAAAAAAATACATCCCAAAGTGTCATTTTCAACAAAACAAAAAGACTGTCAAATTAGTCCATACAACTTATGTACTATGTCACAGGCCTTTTCTAGTCTGAAGCCTAGCACAACAATAGAAGGAGTAGAAGAAATTAGAACTAGTTTCCTTGTGTTGAATGCGACAAGTTTGAATGTGCAGAAATGTGAATGAGATTTGTGAGCGAAGAAAAAAAACAACAATTTAATGGTAAAAAAAAAAAAAAAGGTAACACAATGCGAGTAGCGTATGACATAATTTTCGTTTTTGGGTGAACTATTCCTTTCACAATCAGGGTTGATAACAGCCTCAGCAAATGTCAGAAAAAAATTGTAGAAATGGTTCCTAAAAAAAATGATCATCAAGTAAATTGCAAATGACTGGAAGAGTCGTGTAAATTCATTGGTTAAGAATAGTGGGAACCCTGAAGAACATGCGGCTATTCCAAATTTTGGACGCTTTACAATAAGGTTCATTAATTAAACGTTAATGTGTGAACTAACATAAAATAACCTTGAGCAATACGTTTGTTACTGTTCGAATATTGTGGACAAAAACCACTCAGGAGAGGAACTTATGTCACTAAAATAAAAAATACTTTTTTGTACTGTTATGTATTTTACTACACACAATAATGGCCAAATGTTCAAAATACTAGACCGTACTGATAAACTGAAGTGTATCTCCTTTTGTTCATTCTTCCAATGACAGCTGGTTAAAAGAATGGAAAATAAGGGCAGACATTGAGGAGAGGAGAAGACGCCAAGAAGAAAGGCAGATGAAAAAAGAAACCGGTAATGGTATGTAACTGCCAATAAAATGGAATATTATATTATTATAATAATTAAATATTAGATTTGTCATGCCTATATTGTTCTGTAACTGAAAAATATTTGTCAAAACTTCTGTTCTGGTAGAGTCGTGGGACTGTGGTGACTTCGAGGGTGATCCTGCGTCCATAGACCACGAGAAGGAGCTGTGTAACGCGGCGCTCGGATCGGTCCATCCGGAGTGGGCAAAACGGCTGCTGTTTATGCCTGTGCGCAGGAGCTGGGATTCAAGGTCTCAGTGCAGTGTTTTCATTTGATCAGTGTGTTTCTCAAATAAACATACTCCTGGCTTGATGACATCTTCCGCTGTTCCATGGTCACACAGGTATTTGAGGTGAATAGCTCAGTCCTGCGCTGTGGTCGTCTCATCCTCTCCCAGCTGACAGAAGCGACTCAGTCTCATCAGGTGGACATACAGAAAATGAAAACTCTCAAACCTGAAATCATTAACCAAAGCAAAGCCAATCCTGCTCCACCTTGTGAGTGAATCTCTTTGTTCATACAATATGAATTCTTGGTTCATCGGTTGATATTGTCTCATGGAGTCTAACATGAAAGGAGGTAATTAGATAATTAATGGTGTTCATTCAATTTGAATCACTGACTACATCTCCCCTTTTTCCACAGGCAATGAACCCAATAGAAAGGTTGCTTCATCATCTAAGGACACTTCAAATTCGACTAGTGTTTCCAGTCTCCGTGGTAAACCACAACCAGTAAAACTCACTCGCTTCTTCAAGTTGAGTAGCAAAAAATCTGTAGGTAAAACCTCTGATGGTCCCGAATGCCGTATTCATGGTAAGTGTACTACGCCAATTTAGCCATGTTTTACAAGAACTTGTTTCACGAAACCATTTAATAGATGTATCTGCTTTGTCTGGGTAAAATAAGTAAGCATTGTGTTGTATAAACATTATATAATGTCTAAAGAAGAATAATGGAGCATGCTCTAGATACTTTTATAAATATGAACAATTGCCATTGTCATTTTGGTGACGCTTTAAGTCTTATTTGTTAACATTAGTTCAAGGTACACTATGTAAGATTTTTGGATTAAAATATCAATGTTATATATTTTGTTGACTTGTGTACTTGCATTATTCGAAATGTTGCCAAGAATGTTTAAATCCATAAAAATAAGCAATATAACGAGAACCAGGACCGTGTCCGTATCACCTATCAATAACATCATTTCTAGAAAGCACGGGAACACCAAAAACGCTTTGTTATTAGATAGGTGAGCAACTGTTTGGGTGGATACATTCATCGACAGAAAACTAATCTTGTTCTATAGCTCAACACAGGAAGTCTCATTATTTAAATCTCGTTTTCTTGATTTACAAGCGAGTATCGTGTTTTGATTGTTCATGTTGGTTCACAGTGCATTATCAAATACACCATTTGATTGTAATAATGTATTAGCAAATGTCTAAGATGAATAAATTCTGTAGAAGTATTGTTAATTCATGTTTACCTATGTAGTTAACTAATGTACCTTAAACTTTAATGTAAAATGTTACCTTTTATTTTTTTTGGATTATTCTTCACAAATCCGATTTCAACAGCTGTCGAACTGAAACCGGGTAGAGGTCAGAGTTCAGGGTCGGGTTTTAAGGACAAGAAACGAGAGGATTTAAGATGTTCTTCTAAAGATCCTACGTCAGTCAAGCAGAGCCAAACAATCCCCATGTCACTCATTCTGTTTGAGGAGGTAAAGAGTAAAATTGTATCTTTGCTGTGCAGATTGAGTGAAAGCATCATAAATATTTTTAATTAACTGTTTATTTAAAATATATATATATATATATATAAAATTAACTAATTTTACTTATTTAAACTCCTTTCTATTTATTCATACTACTTTTTTATATGCTTCCAATGTTAAATGTGTCCCCCAGGTTGACGTTGTTTTTCCTGAAGATGTTGGATTTCTTGCAGCTATTAGGACTTTCATGAGCAAAAGCAAAAGACCCATAATTCTAACAACCAATGGTGAGCAACCATTAATTGCATTAAATGCAGACAAGTATTTATTTGTTTGTTAAAATGATGTTTCCTTACAGACCCATTATTTGGTAGAAGACTTAAGGGGCATTTTCATGAAATTCATTTCCAAACTCCTTCACTGGTAAGAAAAACCAAGATATTGTAAGTTAGCATTCACCCTTTTGTATTGACATTATTATTACTTTGATTAATAGCGAAATTATTTGAAGTAATAATGATATTTCTCATTTTAAACTCAGCAAACCATCAGGAGCTATCTGCAGTGCATGTGCGTGGTGGAGAACATGAAGACTGATCCAGAAGATATGGCTTTTTTGTTGTGTCAGAATAAGGGGGATATCAGACAGAGTATTCTCCAGCTTCAGCTCTGGGTCTGTAGTGGTGGAGGGAGAACGGAGCTACAAATTCTCAGGAACACCCTCAAAGTGAGCTGGATTCGTTTTCCTTTGCTACTTATTTTTCTGTGCGTGCAATTTTAGAAACGCTAACTGTCATCAATCTGGTCATGTGATATAGATCAGTGGGTATTTTGTGTTATGTGTCACTGCACACTTAAATCTTATTACGCTCTATCTACATACCTCCCAATGACATTATTACACCACAAGAGCTGGATAAACTTGTTGCAGCAATTGCTGACTCCATATATATTTATGGGTGATTTTAACAGCCACAATCCTTTATGGGGAAAAGACCATTTCAAGAGAATGGAAGCTTTTATAAATGATAATGTAGTCTGTGTTTGCTAAATGATGGAACAAAAACTTACCATGGCACTTAATCTGCAATCGACTTGACCATATGCAGTGCTGCCGTTTTTCTAGATGGGTCACCCCAAACCCTCCATAAACAATGTGGGAGTGACCACTTTCCACTTATTACATTTACTAAATCGAATGCCCAATAAAGACCTTCAAGATGGCAACTTAAGAAAGCAAATTGGCCCTCTTTTGAAATCATATTTTTTAAAAATAAAAAATAAATCAATTTCAGCATCTCAAGACATTCAGAACCCCATAGAAACCTTCACTGAACAGTTAATTGCTATTGCGGACGAAACCATTCCAAAGACTTCCACTAAGTCTATTAAGGCTAATCCGTGGTTTAATGAGCAATGTAAAAAAGTTCTAAAAGGAAAAAGGTTGAAAGACTTTTTAATAAACATCCATCAAGTCATTTTATTAGTTTTAAAACTTGTTGAGCTCAAGCTCGCAGAATTAATAATGGAGCAAAGGAACCTAGCTGGAGACTGTTTGTATCAAGCTTAACTTGTTGTACTCGTATGAAGAGGATCTGGAACGTGGTTTGCCAAGTGAAGGACATGGGAAAAGGATCCTCATATACAGCATATCAAAAAACACTTGAAAAGTCCCTGAATTCCAATCAATACAAGCACAGCAGGAAAGTAAAAAACTGAACTTTTGTTCTGATGACAAGGAAATACACAATCAACCTTTCAAGATGGAAGAATAAATAAACTCTTTAAAATGTTCATTCAATACTGCTACAATTGGTCCACATAAAATCCATTATCCCTTCTCTTATAGAATTTCAACTTTGTTTGGTGTTCTGGCCAAATTCCATCCTCCTAGAAAGAAGCAACAGTAATCCCCATACCTAAACCAGGAAAAGACTATACAGATCCAAATAAATGTCAAGCAATTGCTCTGACAGTTGTAAATATGGAGAAAAATATGGAGAGAATGGTTAATAATACTGGAGTCGAAGAAACAAATAAGTGATTGAAATCTTATCAGAGATGGTTTCATTACAAACTGTATATTTTGATTTGGAAAAAGGATACGACATGGAGGTATGGATTTTCGAAAGATCTTTTATCAAATGGGTTTTAGAGGACGATTAGCGATCTTCATCTCCAATTTTTCAAGAATCCAAATATGAAACGCCTTATCAAATGTTCACTAACAAAAACTTGGAACTCCACAGGGAAGCAAATACTTTGGCACTCTTTTCAGCATTAAAATAAATAGCATTGTGAATATCATCAGATCTAACATATTTTGCAGCCTCTATGTGGATGATCTTTGCATCTGTTACAGAGGGAAGCATATGAGCACAACTGAGGCAATTACAGTTACGAATTCACAAAATGAATCAGCAGTCAATTGAAAATGGTTTCAAGTTCTGTCAGCATACACCTCTGCTTTCAGCGACCCTTTCACTGTGATCCAGAACTTTTCATTAATAGAGACCCTTAGGTTAGAGCGTTCATAGGTCTTCTCTTTGATAACAAAATGACTTTTATTCCTCATTTGAAATCATTAAAGCAAAAAGTGTCTTGAAGCTTTGAATATAATGAAAGTGTTGGCCAAAACTAAATGGGCAGCAGACTACATTGTCCTTTTGTGACTATAGAGTTTGGCCTGGCAGCATAATTTATGATTTTGCCAGGAAATCATATAAGCAGATGTTTGACACAGTGCATCATGGGGGATTACGGCTTGCCTTGGGAACATTCAGAGCTTCACCAGTGCAGAGTTTGTACACAGATTCAATCATCAGTTCTGAAGTGAAGGTTCGTTCAATCCATTCAAAATAAAAGCAAATAAAAATAACCCAGGCTATTATACAGTATTCAACCCCCAGTATACTCACTTGTATGAGAGCAAACCTAAAAGCATCAGACCCTTTGATATCCATTTTAAACCACATTTAGAGAATTTAATTATGAATTTGAACATTTTAAATCAAATACAATTCGATTTGTTACCTATTGTTAACATGGATTTGGCTCAACAGAAGCAAGGAGTGACTCATCCAATTGTATTTAGACAGGGTATTGACTTCTCGCGTCCAAATACTTCGATTACTTCCCTACATTAACAGATGGTTCAAAGGTGGAACTGGACATCAACATTATGGAATCCGTATTCCAAAACCGTTTTCAATTTTCACGGCCGAAGCACGTGCTTTGCTTTTAGCTTTAGAATATGTTCAAAATGCTCATCAAAAAGGTTCTATAATTTTCACAGATTCCAAATCATGCCTTCAAGCAATGGTCACTTAAAAAACCGATCATCCTTTAGTAGACTGCATTTTAACTAATCGATCATCTACACAATCAGTTCTTCAGTATTAACTGCTGCTGGGTTCCAGGCCATGTTGGACTTTTAGGAAATGTGTGAGCTGATGCAGCTTCAAAGAGGGCTTTTAATCAGGAAGTAAATGAATGTCAAGTTCCTCCCTCAGATATCAGACCTAATATTAATCGTTATGTATTCAATTAGTCGCAAGAAGAGTGGGTTACGTGCGTAAACGATAAATGACATGAAATCCATCCAGATGTCACATAGATCATACAAGACTGACTCCTACATTTTTGCTTAAAGGTGAAGACCCAACTCTGTGCATGCTCTGCAAGACTCCCCTTTCTATTACAAATATTCTATTGGACTTTCCTGCTTGTAATGCAAGTAGAAAACGCTTATGAAGTATGAAGTACTTATTTAGTAAGATTTTGCCTGGAAAGGATTGATCAATTATCATGTTAATTTAAAAAATCTTTTATAAAATGACTTGCTGTGCTGGTTGCTTGTTTCCTTGGATTGTATTGTATTTTTGTGATATTTGTAATTGAGTTTTTGCCATGAAAATGGCCTCAGATGCTGACATGGCATTAAATAAAATGATGCTATACTTTAAATTTATTACCATGCACTATAATACGGTGGCTCCCAACCCCGGTCATAGAGTACCCCCAATTCTGCACATTTTATTTGTCTCCCTAATAAAAACACACCTGATTCGACTCGCCGGCTACTCAGTAGAGCCTTAAAGACTTAACACGGTTGTCATATTAGAGATCCAAAATGTGTATTGTGGGGGTACTCCAGGACCAGATTTGGGAACCACTGCTATGTAATACACTGTTGTCTAAAAGTCTTTGTTCTGCTTACCATACATATATACACTGCCTTGCAAAAAAAAAAAAAGTTGCTGTTTGGATTTAACTAGGCAAATGCTTAAGAGTCTATGACTGGATCATTATTACAATGATTATTATGTTTCTAGCTTGTTATATGTTTTAAACAACCATGTAGGAAGACACATCATGGCCATATTCCAAGATGACAAAGCCAAGATTCATCAGGCTCAACCTGTGAAAGAATGGTTGGAAGGGAGCATGAAGAATCATTTTCACACATGACTTTACAGAGTGCTTGACCAAAAAAATGTATGCACTTCTTGGTGGAAATAAATGTTTATTATATGTCTTAAATGTCTTATATTGACAATGCAGGAGTCAAGCATACTGTAACTTTCAATGAATTTAAGATCTTGACACAGAGGTGCCAATTCATGTGTGAAAATGATTCTTCATGCTCCCTCCCATCCATTCTCACAATTTGAGCCTGATGAATCTTGACATTGCCAAACTGCTTGTCAGAGTGAATGACCGAGAAAAAAAACCCCACCAAAAATCATGTGGAGTTATAAACAATGACCTAACGGTTGATTGTGACATGCATGTATTAGCCTTGTAGAGTAAAGGGATTTGTGGGTTTTGATGTCATTTTTAATTATAGAAGTGGCTAATTGATAGTTTAATGTTCTGTTATTTAAGGCTAGTTCAAATGATTTGTGTTGTGTTGAACCTATGCATCAAAGTGGACCACAATTCATGCTGCTTTTCTCACAGAGCTTGTAGGCCTCATAGTCACATACCCAATGTGTGTATTCTGTCTTAAATTACACAGTGTGGATCATGGACTGAGCTGGAAAACAGCAGGTGTCTGGAGATCCTGGCAGAGAAAACAGGAGCAGGTCTACTGTACTCCAACATCGAAAAACTATTTTCTCCACATTTCACATCTCAATCATCACATCAGCAAGAGCCAATGAATCCCAAGACTAAAAGAGAAAAGCCAGTGAAGGGCTTGACAAATGCACATGAGGTTAATCCAAACAGACTCTCAACACACAGAGGACAGAAACGTCATCTTGTGAAAAGTATGTCTTGCCCACATTCAGACCTTAAACTTTTCTCAGTTCCCTCAAAGCAGACTAATCATTTGGCTTCAGAAACAGATGTCCATAGACAAGATATTTCACTCATGCCGGTTTTTCAGCATTTGGTGTGCATGGCAAAGTTTTTTGACAACATGTCTTTTCTGGATGCTTATTTGCAAAGACCATCTCTCAGTGGAACTGGACGTCGCAAACCGGAACCTCTTGGTTGGATGGGCGCCACACTGAAGGATAGCTTATTGGATTTACCAAGAGAGGAACCGCTTGGACAATGTTTTGAGAATTCCTCACAGATATCGGCCATGGTGGAAGGTTTGGGTTTTCTTCAGTGCCGGACTGAACTCTCTGGGATCTGGATGGAGGCTGCGAGGCTGAGGGAGAAGTTCTCTTCAGAGAGATGGGAACAAATTATTTCTGCCCTTTCTTTGCCATCTGACCAAAAAACTCTCAAATTGTGTCACTGCAATTTATGCGCGCCAAGGTATGTGTATTTAAATGAGTTTACGCGAAGGTTTAACTTCATGTGTGTGTGGCACTACTCTAATATCCTGTGGTATGTGCTTTTGACTTATTTTACAGAGGTGTCCAGAAGCGCAAGGAAATATTATCCAGACTGATCTCTAGCAAAACGTTTTGTTGTCATAATAATAAACCTGCTCTTTCCATGGACTACCTGCCCGCTCTGCGCTCAATCTGCAGATCAGAGAGAGTTAAAGAACACCACTCATTCAGGTATTTGAATTTGTGCAGGGCTCATGTACAGCTTGGAGTCTCAAGATTCATGAGTACAGTTGTACTTCGGAAATTTCTAATGCTTTATAATAAGCTAAACTACGTACAGCAATTCTTTAATGTGATTTTTTTTTTTTTTTGTTATGATTAATATTTGCTCTGTTTTTCTCTCATTGTCAGACATTCACACTACCTCTCAAGCCTTCATCTGCCCAGAAGCACACTGGAGCTTATGGGCTTGGATTTCCCTTGATGTGTGGCTGACATGCTGCTCTAGAAAACTGTTTACTGTATTATGACATGTTTGTGGTTACAGAAATGTATATATATGTTAAGTCTTATATAAGATCATTTACTCGTGTCAAATAAAGAATTTGTTTTTTTGAATGCATTTTACTTTGGGGAATTTTCTCTAGTACCTCAAATGAACATTATGACATTCTCA
This sequence comes from Opsariichthys bidens, assembly GCA_037194245.1. Classification (NCBI taxonomy): domain Eukaryota; kingdom Metazoa; phylum Chordata; class Actinopteri; order Cypriniformes; family Xenocyprididae; genus Opsariichthys; species Opsariichthys bidens. The sequence goes on along the minus strand of CM074305.1, from coordinate 12,967,715 downwards.
TTATGCACATCAGTACCATTCATATAATTTATATAGTGACTCCAAAAAGTATTCGAACACTTAGTAAGTCACGTTTAAAAATATCAGAATTGTATTGCAATACATGCTCAGAACTAACTAGTTTTGAGGCCACTTTTTTTTTCTTCAAGGTCATTTCCCCTTAAATCCACACAAACGCCCCAGCAGAATAATCACTGGAGTAGTTAATCAAATGAACATTTTTCTTGCTTCATAATATTTTGAAATGTGTTTTGTTATTTAATATTGAAAAGTATAACATTTTTAATATTCTCATGTTATACTAAGAAATTACCATCACATAAATGCATTTTATTTTGAATTTATATTTAAATGCAGCCTTGGTGAGCATAAAAGACTGCATTAAAAAATAACCTCTACCTTTACAGAATGTATGCCTTGTGCCATATGTTAAATCTTTCCAAGCTGTGGCTCATGGGACACTATATTTCTATATTTTGTGAAAAATGACAACAAACCAACATTTTTAGTAGGTTCTTTAATTCCAAAGCTACATTCCAACTGGACAGAACAGTTCATATTCCCCCTCGAGCAGCAACCTTGCTCAAGTGCACAACGGCGAAGGCTCAATCTATGTGGGGATCCAACCGACAACGTTGTGATTACAAGCCTTGGGCTTTAATCGGGCCTCAAAGAGGATACAGAGGTAGAGCAATGACCACTAGTTAAATGTATAAATCTGAGTGTACCATTTTAACAGAGCTATAATAATAAAGTGTCTAATACCACGTTATTGTAGATTTCTATCCTTTAAATTCATGAGGCTTCGCCTGGTCCACTTTAACAGATAAATAAATAAAAGTACTTCAGTTCCTTGAACATGACATCAGCTGATTGAGTGCAACACATAAGACATGGTCATCCAGTAGCGATTTACTCCTGTAGGAGTTCGAAAAAGGCAACAGCTTGCAGAAGAGCATCACACAACTCTTCCCCTCTATTCCTACTGCTCATCTGAAAGGAGTTTCTGTGCTTTAACACCAAGTCATGAGGGAAAAGAACACGTGGGTCTCGCTTCATCACTGACTCCGTCATCATCTTCCGTACCGTCTCAGCTCCACTTGTCCGACAATCTCCCACGATTAGGTCGAAATGGCGTCCAATGGCTGTGCGCAACATGTTAAGGACTTTAGGTGGGCATCCTGGTTCCCTCACTGGAGTGAGCAAAGCAAAGAGCATGGCCTCTACTGTCCGGAGATGGACCATGACTGGATAAAGAGAAGTATTCTGAGGAGAGATGCTTGGCTTCTCCACCACAAAAAAGTCGGCAGCAGGAAAGCTTGAAATAACAGTAGAGATCTGGGGTGGACAAATTAAAAGTGGTTATTCCGGTGCAAAATCATTAAGCAACTACTAAACAGAAGTTAAACCAGCAACTCTTGTTGATAGAACTTTTTTGTGTGTGTATCATATCAGGCCAAGAGAGGAACATACTACCAAAAAAAAAAAAAAAAAAAAAAAAAAAAAAAAAGACACTAACACATATAACACAAGTTAAAATCCCCCATTTTGGACACCAATGACATGTATTGTACAGTATGGACAAACATGTCTGAAAAATTCGTCAAAATATGCATATGTATTACTTAATCTAGCATTTTTATAATTTTGGCTGAATGAATGTCAACCTAATACATTAGGTCATCAAATGTACTAGTTACATTGTAAGAACAATGGCTTCTACGCTAATATTAGTCATTCCGTCTCAAATACACGCAAGCTTCATTTGTTTAAAAGCTTTATATATCAATGCATGTAATGTACTATATATATATTATATGAATTATACATAATTATAATTCACATAATATAAATATAACAAATTATATATAATAATATATAATTATTTCAACTATTCATCCATGCATGCGTTTCATTTTTTTAAATCAGTTGTTGTAATTTTTAATCAAAATGATATAACTGGATCTCCAATTATTTTCTCTTATTTTGTCTGGATAAACTCACTATCAACTGGAAGCTATGCGTTCAACTATCGATCCATAGAACCAAGTCCCCACGTGCTGCTCTTTATCTTCTCTAAAGAACATGCACACATTTTAAAATAAGACCTGAATACCACTAAATGAAAAAAATTTCATAAAATAGAAAAACAGCAATTTAGGAACTCACATCTTTCAAATAATCTGATGCCATGTACGTTCCTTTCATAAAACTCTTGCACTCTGCTTGCTGCCAGTCCAAGACCGTTTTGGCCCGATCCATGTGTGTCCACGCAATTTTATTAGTGCCACAAACAATGGACACGATAGAGCTTGTATCCTGCAAGATATTCAAGAACAAAACATAGCACGGATTTCATCATTAATAAAAGCGAGTAAATTGAGTGGTTTCGATCGATTTTCCTCACCTCCAAGAGAGCTCGGTCAACCTCAGGTCTTATAAATTTAGCCAGACTGACTTTTCCCTTTTTCCTCTCTTTCCTGTCAGCTGGTTTGAGGATAGAGTCAAAGACTATAACAGCACTCTTGTGTTTCAGTAAGGGCACATTAATGACACTCTCCAGACTGTTGAATGGTCCATGTCTGCTTCTGTACTCAATGATGTTGACAGCTTTCCGTCCTCGCAGCAGTTTGACCTGCGCCAGTTCTGACTCCGTGGCTGTGTTGAGACGCTGAAGGATAACAGAACGCTGCTCTGCAGTGTAAGACGAGTCCAGGGGTTTGTCGTTTTCTTGGCACAATTCGGATGAAATGGATTCATTCAGGGGGTCAAACCCCGACACCATTATTCGGCTCTTTGTGCAACAGGTGCAGTGCAAGAATCGGAGCTCATATTCAGGCAAGGAGCTTGGAGGACGACAGAACAGACTGTAATGCCCTGCAATCAATGATTTAGTCAGAAAATAATCAGAGGAAAATAACAGTGCTAACGTTGCAACGTTTCAGCTCTACAAAGACAATATTGTCATTAACCAGCTCAATTCAGTTCAAGTTTTTGTGTTCTCAAACTCATCAGTAGTTAAATCGATCCATATTTTTTATGAATCGTAATTTTTAAAGCCCAAACTGAGCAATAAATACAAATATATTCAAGTAAAATACTTTATATAAATCGATCTACACTTAAAGTTACATTAGAGAAACTGGTAATGCAAAAAGATCTGTGATGATATAAAAGACGCTGTACATAACTTAGTCATTGAGATTGGCATCGTAACTAGTTATTATTGAATTTCTTTACATGTTTGAAATGTATTATTACCTTTGAAGACGATGGAAGACAGAAGGCGTTTCGCGATCCACATGTTTGATCGACACAGCTTACTGTTTTTGTTACATGTGAATGTGCCCTAAGCTTTACCCTCACAGGTCCGCAGTTAAGGGCTCGTGAGGAAACATGGTATTGTGTGACTTTGGTTCCGACCACGAATGACTCGGTGGCCAAGAAAACAAAAGAGATACGTGGAGTTTCAGTTTCGATTCATGAAGAAAATTGTAAACATGATGTCGGCATTGTATGAGGATATCGTGAAGTTCGTCGCGAATAATCTTAAATGCTTAATATGTTTTAATATTTTTACAAAGCCAGTTACACTCATTTGTGGGCATAGCCACTGTCAGAAGTGCATCAATGAATATTGGGCAAGTAGCGGCGCAAAGAGAGATTGCCCACAGTGCCGGACAGATATCAGCGGTAGTAAACCAGAAATTAACATCACTCTGTGTCACATACTGGAATTACAGGAGCTTGGTGGTCGCGAGAGATGGGAACAGCTGGCAGAAACAGATCAAGACTATAAACCACGACACGCTGGGAGAGTGGCAAGTTCATGGGGTTAATTTGATCAAGTTCACGGTTTTATCTCGTTAAATAATGATACATTATAATCTAAAAGTATAAAAATGTTTTATCCATGACTGGTCTTAGCTGGTTTTGGGCACTTATTTTCACCTGGCCAGGCTGGAAAGACCTCCTTAACCCAGAAATCCATCTATTTAATTAAGTTATTTAACTTAAATTCCTGATGTTTGAGAAAAAAAAAACGTTATTGGTTATTTGTGTTGTTAGTCATTTGTTGATCGCATACTCGTGCATTCACGCCCCTCAGGGCAAGCGTAGCCTTTGTGGTCTGGTTTGCTAACTTTCATTCTTGCTCTTTAGGATAGTTTAGTGAAACGTCTGGAATGGTTAAAAGCGGAGATGAAAAAGACAGAAGATTCACTTTCGGCTGAACTAAATTCAAATCAGGCCTGTGAGGTAATATATTTAGCCGCTTAGTACTTTCAAATTTGCACATGTACTAATCCTAAAAAATAATAAGTGCATTTTGTATATCTCAGACTGGGTTTACCGTGTATGATTCCTCGACTATTTCGATGGATGTTTCCAGTTCATCTATAGACAGTGATGCTGACAGAAGTTTTAGTCTGACACCAGGGGATCATCAGGAACAACCTTCTCAGAATAGTACAGAGGTACAGCACCTTTGGTATCTTAAGATATATGCCACTCTAATTGTTCAATACCATTATAAATGTTTGCACTTTATATATACACGACTCTGAGAACATTATGTTTGTGTGTATGTGTACAGTTCTCTGTGTGGGAAAACACTACATACCATTTAAATAAATGTAAATAATTATTAAAGATTCTGTGTGTGATGTTAGCTGTTCTAGAGCTTCTGCCACCAAATAAGTCATGGCCCCTTTTCTACAGTCGTGGCCAAAAGTTTTGAGAATTACATAAATATTGGAAATTGGAAAAGTTGCTGCTTAAGTTTTTATAATAACAATTTGCATATACTTCAGAATGTTATGAAGAGTGATCAGATGAATTGCATAGTCTTTTTTTGCCATGAAAATGAACTTAATCCCCAAAAAACCTTTCCACTGCATTTCATTGCTGTCATTAAAGGACCTGCTGCGATCATTTCAGTAATCGTCTCGTTAACTCAGGTGAGAAAGATTGCAGCTAAATCAACAATTTATAGGATCATCAGCAACTTCAAGGAGAGAGGTTCAATTCTTGTAAAGAAGGCTTCAGGGCGTCCAAGAAAGTCCAGCAAGTGCCAGATCGTCTCCTAAAGAGGATTCAGCTGCGGGATCGGAGTGCCACCAGTGCAGAGCTTGCTCAGGAACGGCAGCAGGCAGGTGTGAGCGCATCTGCACGCACAGTGAGGCCAAGACTTTTGGAAGATGGCCTGGTGTCAAGAAGGGCAGCAAAACTGGGTTAAAGTCATATTCTCAGATGAAGCCCCTTTCCGATTGTTTGGGGCATCTGGAAAAAGGCTTGTCAGGAGAAGAAAAGGTGAGCGCTACCATCAGTCCTGTGTCATGCCAACAGTAAAGCATCCTGAGACCATTCATGTGTGGGGTTGCTTCTCATCCAAGGGAGTGGGCTCACTCACAATTCTGCCCAAAAACACAGCCATGAATAAAGAATGGTACCAAAACACCCTCCAACAGCAACTTCTTCCAACAATCCAACAACAGTTTGGTGAAGAACAATGCATTTTCCAGCACGATGGAGCACCGTGCCATAAGGCAAAAGTGATAACTAAGTGGCTCGGGGACCAGAACGTTGAATTTTTGGGTCCATGGCCTGGAAACTCCCCAGATCTTAATCCCATTGAGAACTTGTGGTCAATCCTCAAGAGGCGGGTGGACAAACAAAAACCCACTAATTCTGACAAACTCCAAGAAGTGATTATGAAAGAATGGGTTGCTATCAGTCAAGATTTGGTCCAGAAGTTGATTGAGATCATGCCCAGTCGAATTGCAGAGGTCCTGAAAAAGAACACTGCAAATACTGACTCTTTGCATAAATGTCATGTAATTGTCGATAAAAGCCTTTGAAACGTATGAAGTGCTTGTAATTATATTTCAGTACATCACAGAAACAAATGAAACAAAGATCTAAAAGCAGTTTAGCAGCAAACTTTGTGAAAACTAATATTTATGGAATTCTCAAAACTTTTGGCCACGACTGTACAAGTCACAAAGCAAGATCGGCATACTCTTTGCAGCTCTTCATCAAAAGCTTTACCGATGCTCACATACGTCTTGTTTTTTTGCGTTCACTTTTAAGCTGTATTTAAACTGTTTTTGACAGTTTGACATCTCAAATCATTAAAAACTTCAAAAGTTAATTTATCACACTCTTCTGTTGTGCCTGTGCTGAATTTTCTGTATACTATTGAATGAATGAAGCATTTACATGGTCTTTTTAGATACTACTGTATACTCAAAGTGCATTACAATGGGGGTCTCTCCTCACGCCAATCCACCTGGATGATGAAATGGCAGCCACCTTTAAGCACCTTTAAAGCAACAATAAATATACAAGTGTAATTACGTGTTTCACGAGTTCACACTTACAAATAATCAGATAGAGTAATAAGTAGGCATATTTGGCGTGCTGTCCGAGGAGAGGGCTCCGAGCTCGGTGTTTGGCCCGAGCCCTGAGAATTCCCCCCGTATTCTGGTTAGAAGTAAGCAGGCGAGGTGGTGGAGGGATGCTGAAAACTGTCGAGAAACATAGGCGAGTCGGCTCCGCTCATGCTGAATGAGTAGATATGTTGATAGTGATGTGGTGAATAGTTAGGTCATTTGAATGTGTTCCCCCCGAACTCAAAATTTTAGTGCATTTAACAGGTGCAAAAGCTCAATTTTGAGGTACTTTGAAGATGCTCTGTCACATGAGAGCACAGCATGTCATTTTAAAAACAAATTGGAACACAAAAAACACCATTTATATTGGCCAGTTGTTCCCAATCCTGGTCCTAGTACCCCTATTATTTATGTCTCTTTTATCTAACATGCATATTTGAGATCTTGGACAAATCAGCTTGTCCAAAAGGCAAGAATCCAAGCTTAAAAAAAGTATAGTGCTGCAATATGCAGGGAAGGAGACCAGAGGCATTTTTTTTTAACAGATGTCTGTGGAGGAGAGGCTGTTTTCGCTTTTGTGGGAACATAGCTTATCATTTAATAAATCTACAGCCTATATTGGCTAATCTTCAACATGTTTGCTATTAAACATTCATTTAGGATTGATCTTTTTTGGAAGAAATACAATGACATCAGGGATGTAATGTGATCGGTTATCAAGTCACACATCACCGAAACGCCAATATTGTTGCACCAACTTGTCGATAAAGCATGTTTTTGGTCTGCCAAATTTGTAATGTCACGAGACAAATATTATTGTCTGGACAAATTTTTAAGGATTTATTTTTGTAAGATGGACCCAGAAAAACTTTTATAGAATGATATGTATAACATTTTGTTTTATAAAATATTTTTTATATTATATTTTTCTTTTTAAATTTTCTCCAATGCATAATATGCATTTGCCATGAAAGGGTCTGTGAAGCTGACGTGGCAATAACCCAAATACTACCACAAATCAAGGCACACGTGATCCAAGTTAGCTGTTATGCTCTCTCCAGGTAGAGCCACAGACCCTCATATCTTCCGATAAAGAGACCATGGCTGTGTTCGAAAACTTATCAGGAAGTGAACTTTGCAGGCAACGTTTGCACATCAATGAGCCTCACAAAACTGCTTTTGAACTGGCTTCTAAGGCAGTTTAACAGTTTAACAACCTACAACAAATAGAGAAAGCTTTGGTGATAAGTAAGTGAATATTTAATTACTATTAATAGCATAAAAAATGTTGAAAAAAAAAGTTGGTCAAAAACACAGAAACTGACCACCAGCCACAACTTTCAGATGGCACTTTGGATTTGGACGTGCCTTGATGCTTTCCATCTTTGGAATGCGTCCAATGAAGACAGCATTTTTCAGTTTTTGCATGCTAAACTAACTGGCATTATATGTGCCGTGGTCAGGTGGTACAGGGGTCACCTGATACAAGTAGGAGCTTTCAAAAAATTCCCAGCTTAGAAGTTACAAGCTGTACGAGGACGTTGACGCTGAAATGAAGTTGAAATCTTGTAATTTAGGGTAATTTAATTAATAATGGCTCTTCTGGCTGGACTGCCGTCAAGTGCAATCAAACCTCTTCAAATGATCCAGAACGCTGCTGCTCGTCTTGTCTTCAACGAGCCTAAGAGAGCCCACGTCACGCCCCTCTCCTTCTCTTTGCACTGGCTACCCCTCGCTGCTCGCATCAAGTTCAAAGCGCTGATGCTTGCTTACAGATCCACCACAAGCTCTGCACCTTCCTACCTCCACACACTGCTACAACGCTACGTCCCCACCAGAAGCCTGCGATCACTAAAGGAACGAAGGCTTGTGGTACCGTCACAGAGAGGCACGAAATCACTCTCCAGAACATTCTCCTTCACTGCTCCCTGCTGGTGGAATGATCTCCCTACTTTCATCATGAACGCAGAATCCCTGGCAATGTTCAAGAGACATCTGAAAACTTATCTCTTCCGTGAACACTTAATCCCTTCATAAAAAAAACCCGATCCTTCCTTTTTCCCTTCCTACTCTAGCTTATGGTACTGTGCAATGTATGAAACAATGTATTGACATGTCTTGAATACATGTTTGCATCATGTTTGATTACGGAGACATCTAAAATGTGCTGCGCTGGGGGTACTCCAGGACCACTGTTGAAGGGTTACTTAGTTATGCAGTTTCTATAACTAGTAATGTAAATTGTTCAAAAATTTCAAAACTTAATTTTTGATATCAAAAAAATAATATCCTTGGAATGATTAAAATTTTAAACAGGTTGTCATACAAAATCTGCGGACTGACCTGACTTATGGCAACTAGCGCAGACTCCTACAGACTATAAAAATCTAGGACAGCATGAAATGTACATGTAGTGTATTGAAGCCTTTAGAATGATTTCTGAAGGACGTCTGAAACTTCTAAAGGCTCACTCAACAGATTCCACTCACTCTTGGCTCGTGTACACACCTCACCATCATTAACCGTCATGAACTGCATTCTTGAATTGCAATAATATTACTGATTTTACTTTTTTTACTAAACAATTGCAGCCTGGTTGAGCGTAGGCCCGATACACTTCAATCGAAATCGAAGAACGAACTGATATGATGTCATTTCGAACAAAATCAGGCCAAAACGAACTTGGAACATTTGGAATTTGTTTCAGGAGTTCGAAACAGCTTGCCAAAACAAACTTTCAGGAAAAGTTAAACACCTTTGTGCTACCATTGGTCTGTGGTGATATGTAATAGGCAGGTGTTTTACCCCTAAACGAAGAACGAAAAAAGAATTTCATCATAAGTATATAGGTGTTAGAGTCTGTGTTTACCTGTCAGTCTGTCTGCCCCGTCTTGTGATCCTCGTGTGACCCAGTTTTCCTTCCCTGTCTTCATTTGTTCATTATCGTCAGCTGTTCGTCATTATCAGTTATGTCTTTCACCTGTGTCCATGTCATTAGTGTCTGTATATATACCCTTGTGTTTCCTTCACTCTTTGTCCGTGATCGTTTGTGTGTGGATGTGTTTGCTGTAGTTGTATTCCTGGATTTTTGTCATTCTGTTATCCCTCATCTTCGTGCATTCTTTAAAAACACGTTCCGTAACAATAAGAGACTGTTTGTTTGTTTCTAAAGCTCCTTACTGACCCCAAACTCTTGAATGCACAAATGTATTATTCTTGATGAAGTATGTGTGCATGCATGTGAAGTGGAGAAGACCCATTATGTTCTTACGTAATGAAGAATGCTGAGGAATATGTTGAGTTATGTTATTCACTCATGGAAAGAGGCTGATTGTCAAAAATATAATCTCTCTCAGGAGATTTCACAGGAGTTTGTAGAAGAGGATCCGGAGAATTCAGACTCTCTGTTTGAGGATGCTCATCTTACTCCCAGTGCAGGAGCACAGCATCGCAACAGCGACAGTGCTGAGGGTAATATTTTTATGCTAACTGTGAGTTTCATGAGTATTTGACTAATATTGATATTCATGTCATCCACTCAATTGTCTCTCTCTCTCCCACACAGCTGCTCTTCAGGCAAATTTTGTTGAGCTTTCCTTCTCTCCCCAGCTCGGAAACAGAAGGCTGGTTTTTAATACAGAGCGCCGTACAGTGGCAACACAACAGAGGAGCCAAGCAAGAACCTCACATGACCGTTTTGATGCCTGTCAGTGGATGGCAGAGCAGGAATTCAAAGAAGGGTGGTTTTACTGGGATGTGGACACCACATTCAGCACTGGATGGGCTGTTGGGGTGGCGTGTCCCGATCTGATGCGTAACGAGAGATTGGGAAGGACTTCTTCATCTTGGTGTTTGGAGTGGAGCAGTGGACAACTGAAAGCTTGTCACAACAATATAAAGACCCCTGTAAAGCATAGTGTCCCTAATGGGATCAGAGTCATTCTGGACATGGCAAAAGGACAGTTGTGCTTTCAGGGTCTGGATGACAGCCTGCTTGAATTACACAGTTTCCAGGTGAATTTCTCTGGCCCTCTCAGACCTGTCTTCTGGCTTTATGGATTGTCACAAAATGCCTTAACCTTTCCTAGACCCTGAGTGTAGGATCAGATTGATCCATAGAATTGGCAATAGCTTATACACTCCATTTTGCTAACAGAGTATATCCTATTTCTATATAAAAAAATTCAGTTGTATTTAACTTTTTTTTTCCCAATACGTACCTGTGTAATCTCATTTGGCTTTCGGGCATTTAACACTGTAACATTACTGTAAGATAAAAATAATTTGGATATTGAATATTTCAAGAAACCCTTTGAGGTTGAGCAATGCAGCAAGAAATACAGGATCGATCCCGGGTGCCAAGAAATGAGACTGACACAGAGTGTAGTTCAATCATGGACACAGTTTATTGGTACAAATTATAGGTGAAAAACAAGAAGTGAAACCCTCCTTTTAGCAACTGGAAATACATATAAGAACATGATTACAATCACATGGTTTCTGGGTTAGTCTGAGGGGCAAACAAGATGAGACAATGTCTAGATATTTGTCCAATGGGACACAAGAAAAAGTCCCAAGTCATCAGAACAGAACACATGGTCATCAGTAGACAGGCACAAGATGTTTTGAACCTTACAACTACACCACCATAAATATTCTAAGACCAGAGAATGTCCTTTTTGCCATGTTCTGCCAGCTTCATTTCTCTTCCATTGTCCCCAAATTAAAATGAATGACTACTTATAAGCTTAATCCTTAAATCTTAAAATGAATGAATGACTGAATGAACATACATACCCAAGCAAACCAATCTAAAACCCCTCAAAATATCCTTTTGGTGCTCTCCTGCTTATCCCTAAAATTCTGATTTGCAATACTGCTAATTCTGTTGGCTCCCTTTTTTTTGCTTAATTGTGATTGGGCGTTCGGATATGATGCTAATTTAATATGCTATCATCTCGATGGCACAAACGGTTCTCGATGAAATAATATTATGTATCTTGAGACCATGTCAAAAGTGATTTTCAACTTTCTACTGCGTATATTAAAACGGAAGCATCTTGCATCTTTCATTGTGTGTCCCTTTGTGAGACCCGTAGTCATGTTGGAGGTCAGCAGGAGGCGTGTGATCCGCCGCTGAGTGTCTCCACTCCACCACTTCAGGCTCCATCAATACCAATAGAGACCGATGCTTATATCATCTAGAAACGTCGCATAGCCCTGTGATTTTAAAAATAAACTTATTTTGATTTTTTTACATCATGCCAAGCTTATTTAGTGTGAAGATTGATATGAATGGCTGAGGCCACCTGTGAAATCTTGAAGATTATAATCGGGTAAATGCGATCTTACTTCAGTCGTGGGAAATATGCGAAAAGACGTGAGGATTCTGCTGGTTGGAGAACGTAAGTCTCTTATTAATGGGATGCTGTCCTTGTTTGTTACGAAATGACCGTAACCTTAAAATCACATCAGCATTTACAGTCTTCCACTGAAATATTGAGCTTATAGGCGATATGAATGTTTGAAATTCTTGAAATGAAAGTTATGGTTGATTTCAAGGTTGTTGCAGGTTGTTAGAACTGCTCTTGTAATGACAGCGCATTGCTTCACAACAGGAACATTGAACATAGACATTTGCTTAGATTTATATAGGACAGCGTATGGATGAGAGGGACAGTGAACGTCCTGTAGTATTTAGTATATAATTCTAACGTTTTTTGAGCATCTTTATGTGTCTGTTTCAATCTGAGCAGGGCAAAGTGTGTGAGATGCCCCAAAATACTGTCTAGGTAGACAGCTCACTACATAGAATTTCACAGATAGCAGGCAGCTGTCCAAAACGACATCTAGGTTTGCAGCATTTGCAAAATACAAAGTGTACAAATAAATAAATAACTTAAGGATTCTGACTCCGGAAGCATCGAAGAAGATCTGTTGTGGTCAATGAATGCCTGTTTAAAATAAAAGGAATAATGTTTTTTCTAGAATGCAAAAGGTTGGTAAATATTGTAGTTTTCCAAACACAAATGTATTTTGCTTGGGTTTCATCTGGCTTCAATGCCTAACATACTGTGAAAGAACTTTGTCACTAAAATGATTGCACGAGGAATTCTTGTCTAGTTTATGTTAAGGATTTCGGTGTTGATCTGGTTGATGTGTGGAGATAAGGAATCCTTTAATGCTCTTTTATTTGTCTGTGTGTATACAGCCAAAGTGGGGAAGACATCCCTGATCATGTCATTGGTCAGTGAGGAGTTCCCAGCTGTGGTATGTATTACTGTTATTATTATTACAGTCTCTGTAAAAAAATAATTCTCTCTGATTTTATTATTTGCAACATGTTTTTGTCATAATAGGTTCCTTACAGAGCTGAGGAGATCACTATACCAGCAGACGTCACGCCAGAGAGAGTCCCCACTCATATAGTAGACTACTCAGGTATTAAACCAGCTATTCAATTAAGGGTAATGTAATGCCTGATACTTTGGAGTGTCTATTTACACTATTTACACTGTGCAAATAGTGCCAGTTGCCCATCTTGTGGCAATGGCTGTTTAAATAAATTTTAGGTGTTGAAGAACTTTAGGGATAGGGACCAATAAGGTTCCAATAAGGCATCATCCATTTATGATTTTAATTTGTTGTCATTCTTGCTTTTATAACATTCTACAATGTACACTGTATCTGCTACATTTGCAGAATGCATAAATAACATTTAAAACTATTTACACAAAGAAAATACTTCTTTACATTTTAAATAAATATCTGAATTATTATTTGTTGGAGAGGAGATAATGTCTTTTTTAACATACACAGAAGCTGAACAGACAGATGAACAACTGTATCAAGAGATATCAAAGGTTAGGATATGGATTCACAATACTCAAAGTGATTATTTTTTTTGTTGTTGTTGTTGTTGATATCTTAAGAGAAATTATATTTGCATCCTTTTTAGGCCAATGTTATATGTATAGTCTACTCCGTGAACAACAAGAAGTCTATTGAGAAGGTGAGAGAACTCGATCATATCATCTAGACTTCAACTTGCAAGCCAGAATAACTTAATCATTCATTATAATAATCGGTAATTTGATCCATGATTTCCAGATAATACAATTAACATATATTTTACTTGTTCCTACATGGCACATGTAAAGGCCCGTTCACATCAAGAACAGTAACTATTAAGCTATATATGACTGTATTTGCATCCACAGCAGCTCACATTAATGTTCTGTTTATTATAAGTAGTTATGCTGCACATATGTTGTATGCCACTTTAAACGATCGATTTCTTTAAAGTCGGATGGATTCTGGTTGGCTCATCATTCATCAGCTCGTAGAAATCATTCTCCTCTGTTGTTATTGTTATAGTTGTGGTGTGGATTCTGATAGAATTAGAATGATTATCAAAACATTATATTCGTCGTTCTTGTTATCTTCAACATCCGTGATGTAAGCAGGTCTTTCAATAGCTTTCAGATTTTGTAAATAATGTCATTGTTACAGGTGACAAGTCACTGGATTCCCCTGATAAACGAGAGAACAGACAAAGATAGCAGGTACGTACCTGCTGGTATTAATGGTTCAGTGTGCTGTGGCCTAGTAGGGTGGTCGTGGCCTAGTGGTGAGGGAGTCGGGCTTGTAATCTGAAGGTTGCCGGTTCGATTCCCACGCCGGCAGGAATTGAAGGTGGGGATTGTGAATAAACAGCACTCTCTCCACCTTCAATAGCATGACTAAAGTGTCCTTGAGCAAGACACCTAACCCCTAACTGCTCCCCTTGTAAGTCGCTTTGGATAAAAGCGTCTGCTAAATGATGAAAAAATGAAAAATGAAATGCTGTGGGATCTTCTGGACTCCTTTCTCAGACTTGGCTCCAGTATACTGCAAAAATACAAAAGAGACCAAGATTGGCCACGCGCCATTACTGTAACAAAAATGATTTAATGAAAGTGTTGAGCTTGCAGACAAATAGTACTGGTGCTTAGATTGAAAACAAACTATAACAAAAAGGAATCCAAACTACATGGCAGTTTTTTTTTTATCAAAGAAATTTATTTTTCTCGCTGAAATAATTGGTTAACTAATTAATTTTATGAATTTTACATACCACATTCGGATGTTTTACATACAGGTCAATTTCTTCAATTTTTACTGTCAGCTAACATTTTGAAAATACAAACACTTTATTTATACATTTACTTTATTAATGCTTTACACAAAAATTCGACCATATTTCACAGATTAGGCCCAAAGTTTGCCAAACCTCATGTGACTGTTCTGTTGGTCATCTCAGATGCATAGCGGCAGTAGCAAAAAAGCAAAAAAAACAAGCTGTCCTTTACATTCGTAGTTTGCACACCGTCTTAAAGTCACAATGAAATGGAAATAGCGGAAGATTTCTTTCGCAGTCAGTATATTAAGTGCCTCCTATATGTCTGTTGCAGGGGTACTGGAGGGCCACTGTCCTGCAGAGTTTGTAATTGGGGTTGGAGCTGAACTTTGCAGGACAGTGGCCCTCCAGGAGCAGAATTGGACACCCCTGGTCCCTACTAAAAATAGCCAAAAGCTGTTTGTGTTTACTTTTTACATATTTTGTGTGCGTGCGTGCATGTGTGTGTGTGTGTGTGTGTGTGTGTGCATGCATTCTTTTAAGGGTTCCTCTGATCCTTGTGGGGAATAAGTCTGATCTGGTTGAACATAGCAGCATGGAGACTGTTCTTCCCATCATGAACAAATACACAGAGATAGAGACTTGTGTGGAGGTATGTCAAGCCATGCATATTCATGCTGAGCAGCTGAATGTCTCCTTACTCTTGACATCTCCTTTAACCATCAAATAGGTCATGTGCATTCAGATTATAGTCTGTATGCCGTGTGGATTCCAGTAAAATCATGACAATCAAAAAAAGAGGAAGCCACTTCCCAGAATCTCCACCAATTTTTAGGTATTTTTGAATGATTTACGCTATTAGAAAAATAGGTGTACTTAAATATGTGTGGTCAGGTGAGATCCAAAGATGGAAAACTGTATTCTTTTACATGTATGTTTTAACTAATGAACCAATGAACACAGGCAGTTTCGCCTCTTTTGGAAAACTCTGTGCTGCTATTTGTTTGGTTCATAGGTAAATTCCTTATTTACACTGCATTTATGTCAATGAATCAAGCTAAAGTCCCATCTTTAGTTGTTTAGTTTTATCTATAACTTTAAATCGCTCTGATCAAAAATCCTGTATTCCTATATTTTCTTTGATTGAGTATAACATTTTAATGTTTCATTTGCATCTTTTCTACCTCTTTTCATAGTGTTCAGCCAAGAATCTGAAGAATATTTCAGAGTTATTTTACTATGCACAGAAGGCTGTCCTTCACCCTACAGGGCCACTCTACTGTCCAGAGAAGAAAGAGGTCTGCACATCTTTGTGTGTGAAATACTATTTAATATATAGTTGCTTTATTATCAATCAATTAATTAATTAATTATTGGGGGGGGGGGGGGGGGGGTGTTCACAGATGAGGTCTGCCTGTGTTCGAGCATTGACACGAATTTTTAAAGTGTCAGACTTGGACAACAATGGCATCCTCAATGATTATGAGCTCACCTTTTTTCAGGTGAGATACCTATTGTCTATGGTATATTCATGTTCTTTTAGGGTGCTCAACACAATATGTGGATATATTCTAATTAACGGAGTTATATCATGATATTTTTGAGAATTATTTGCTTCCTTTTCCTCTCCTACCATTAACATTGGTGCACAAAGTGAGGTCCATCATGAAATATGGTGTGGAATAGTTTAACTGGCCTCCCAAAAGCCAGGGCCTGGACCTCTTTTTACAAAATAAAGAAAAATCGGAACACAGATCCCATTTCCAACATCAAAGCCTGACCTCATTGATCTTGTGTGTGAATGGGAGAAAATCCCTGCATTCGTATTGAATTCTATAATAGCAAACCTTTGTGGACCAATCTCCTATAAATGCTCAATTGTATTTGGTGTTTTGGTCAAGTGATATTTGCTGTGTAGTCTTGTTTGTCTCCTAAGGACATGTTTTCATATTTATTATACACTACCATTTGTTGGTGCTAACCTTAAAGAAGACAATCTAACTCAATATTTTGCTTTAAGCCAAACCATAATCATATGATCAATCTGAAGGGACAGTTCACACTAAAATTCTGTCATCGCTCTCATGTTATTTCAAACACACTTTTGAGCTTAAAAATATTAAAGATGAAGATTTGATTATGTGTGCTGATCAATGTTTATAATAAAAGCTTAAATTAAATTTTGAATTATATGGATTTCTTTTACAATCTCTTAACTTTTTGTGGCATCAAAGTTTTGGTGAAATGAACAGATATGTATGTATGTAGTGACAGAAATCATTCAGGCTTTATTAAAAATGTCTTAATTTTTGTTTTGAAGATTAACTGAATGCTTAGGCATTAGTAATTGCTTGCATCATTTTCTTTTTGGATTAAGTAACCTTTTATGTTGTTGATTTTAGAGAACCTGTTTCAACACCCCACTAGCCCCACAAGCCCTGGATGATGTAAAAAATGTTGTTAGTAAAAACCTGACGGACGGAGTGCGTGACAATGGGCTCACTCTTAAAGGTAAGGCTGCATGTGTGAAGCACGTTTGCACACAACGTTTGCTTAGGAAATCTGTCCAGAAAGGACTATCCAGGGTTTCTTATCTAAGGGTGCGTTCACACTTGTAGTTCGGTTGGTTTGGTTGGTTTGGTCTGGACCAAAAAACAAAAACAAAACATATAGTCCTGGTCCGCTTAGCGTTCACACTGGCATTTTTAACAGCGAACCTGAAGTTACCAAACCAAAGGCATAGGGATACGATCACAACCTGATTGGTCGGCTTTTATGACGTATATTTCGCGACGGAGCTTCATTCCCGAACATTCAAAACAACGCTGTGTTCTGGATTAAACGCCATCATTTCATGCGTGTACAAATGCTTTATTTTTACCAGCTGAGAACTCACGAAGAGCTCATAAAATGTTCAAAACATTCAAAACAGCAGCAGGATTTCCTCCGTTGTACACAGAAACAGAAACTTCACCTCCTCGTCGCTCCACGTTTGCCCTAAGCGGACCAGGACTATATGTTTTGTTTTTGTTTTTTGGTCCGGACCAAACCAACCGAACTACAAGTGTGAACGCACCCTTAGCGTTATCTTTACAGGGAGTGCAGAATTATTAGGCAAATGAGTATTTTGTCCACATCATCCTCGTTATGCATGTTGTCTTACTCCAAGCTGTATAGGCTGGAAAGCCTACTACCAATTAAGCATATTAGGTGATGTGCATCTCTGTAATGAGAAGGGGTGTGGTCTAATGACATCAACACCCTATATCAGGTGTGCATAATTATTAGGCAACTTCCTTTCCTTTGGCAAAATGGGTCAAAAGAAGGACTTGACAGGCTCAGAAAAGTCAAAAATAGTGAGATATATTGCAGAGGGATGCAGAAGTCTTAAAATAGCCAAGCTTCTGAAGCGTGATCATCGAACAATCAAGCGTTTCATTCAAAATAGTCAACAGGGTCGCAAGAAGCGTGTGGAAAAACCAAGGCGCAAAATAACTGCCCGTGAACTGAGAAAAGTCAAGCGTGCAGCTGCCAAGATGCCACTTGCCACCAGTTTGGCCATATTTCAGAGCTGCAACATCACTGGAGCAATACTCAGAGACATGGCCAAGGTAAGAAAGGCAGAAAGTCGACCGCCACTGAACAAGACACACAAGCTGAAACGTCAAGACTGGGCCAAGAAATATCTCAAGACTGATTTTTCTAAGGTTTTATGGACTGATGAAATGAGAGTGAGTCTTGATGGGCCCGTGGCTGGATTGGTAAAGGGCAGAGAGCTCCAGTCCGACTCACATGCCAGCAAGGTGGAGGTGGAGTACTGGTTTGGGCTGGTATCATCAAAGATGAGCTTGTGGGGTCTTTTCGGGTTGAGGATGGAGTCAAGCTCAACTCCCAGTCCTACTGCCAGTTTCTGGAAGACACCTTCTTCAAGCAGTGGTACAGGAAGAAGTCTACATCCTTCAAGAAAAACATGATTTTCATGCAGGACAATGCTCCATCACACGCGTCCAAGTACTCCACAGCGTGGCTGGCAAGAAAGGGTATAAAAGAAGAAAATCTAATGATATGGCCTCCTTGTTCACCTGATCTGAACCCCATTGAGAACCTGTGGTCCATCATCAAATGTGCGATTTACAAGGAGGGAAAACAGTGCACCTCTCTGAACAGTGTCTGGGAGGCTGTGGTTGCTGCTGCACGCAATGTTGATGGTGAACAGATCAAAACACTGACAGAATCCATGGATGGCAGGCTTTTGAGTGTCCTTGCAAAGAAAGGTGGCTATATTGGTCACTGATTTGTTTTTGTTTGGTTTTTGAATGTCAGAAATGTATATTTGTGAATGTTGAGATGTTATATTGGTTTCACTGGTAAAAATAAATCATTGAAATGGGTATAAATTTGTTTTTTGTTAAGGTGCCTAATAATTATGCACAGTAATAGTCCCCTGCACACACAGATATCCCCCTAAAATAGCTAAAACTAAAACTTCCAAAAATATTCAGCTTTGATATTAATGAGTTTTTTGTGTTCATTGAGAACATGGTTGTTGTTCAATAATAAAATTAATCCTCAAAAATACAACAATTAATAATATAATTCTGCACTCCCTGTAAAATGATCATCACGACAATTGTTTATTACCACAGGTTTCCTTTTCCTGCATACACTCTTCATCCAAAGAGGAAGGCATGAGACCACGTGGACGGTACTGCGGAGGTTTGGATATGATGACGATCTTGAGCTGCATCAGGACTACCTGTTTCCCCCGTAAGAACAAGCACTTCTCAGTACCTGTTTCAGCAAGTCACATTCTCTTTCATGGGTGGAAGTGGCAGCATCTTATTTCGCCTCATTTCTGCTTTCTGTTCATTTGGCCTTGCCAAATTTTCTGTTGGTTAGGACATACTGTAGATTTGTCTTGTTGTAATTCTGTCCACTGTATAAAAGCTTTATAAATGATTAATTTATGACATGTGAGTGCAATGGAATAGAATATCTTTTTTTGAAAAACTAATACATAGTAATATTTAGCATTACAAATATAATGTGTCCGTCGATTAACTGCTCCCTTACAGTAATTAAAAACAGGCTCGAACTCCCTTATCCCGGAACGTTCTTAATCTGCTTTGAACGCTCCCCGTTAGAGACTTTTTTGGCAATCCCAATTTAATCCAACTATGCTAATCTGCTAATCTTGCAGTTATCAACATCCGACTCAATGTTTACAATCCTACAGTTTAAAAATACCACCGGACTGCACCACGGAGCTCAATCACAATGCTTACCTGTTTCTACAGAGCATCTTTGATAAACATGATAAGGTACAAGTGGTCGACGCTCCTTCACTTCAGTTCCCGTTTCTAGATGATTGCGTATCTTGTTTTAACTGAAGCTTGTTTGTATCCGCTTCAGGACAGAGACTGTGCTTTATCCCCTGAAGAGCTTATGGATCTGTTCGACGTTTTCCCCTACGTCCCCTGGGGAATGGATGTGAACAGTACGGTCTGTACTAATGACCAGGGCTGGATCACATATCAAGGCTATCTCTCTCAGTGGACGTGTGTATCAAACATGCCATGTGTCTCAGTTCAAGAGTTCTAGTCCTCTTTAATGTTTTGAATGTAACGATATGTTTTTGAACAGAAGAGAATCTGTGGATGATTGGAATTATGCCCTGGTGTTCGTTACTGTCTGGATGACTTTGAAAGGCTTCATCAGTTTATGAATTGTCAATGTCTTTTTTGCAGGTTGACAACTTACCTGGATGTTCAGCGATGTCTGGAATATCTTGGCTACCTTGGTTACTCCATTATTGCTGAGCAGGAGTCTCAGGCATCTGCCATAACGGGTAAGTTCAAACACATATATTTGCTATATAACCAGGCAGAGTAGGGAATTGCCTAGGGCCTCCACAATCGTAACATCCCCTCATATGCCAGTCCACCAATCAAGACAAGAAGCAAAATACCAGGCTCTCTGACATTAGGCCGCTTTGTCACTCACCCGTAGTGAAACCAAGTAATGTCACCATTTTAAAATGGGTCCCACCTTCTCAAGGCATGCAAAGGTATGGTACGAAAATGCAAAAAGGCACATTTTCAGCAGCTGACTGAATTATGATGGCGCGGAAACAAACAAACCTTTGAGGGCTGCTAAGCAAGAAAGAAGTCAAGCTCATAATGTAGGAGTTGTCATCATCTGTTTTGGGGTGATTGTAATGTATTCTAAAAATAAACTTGTTCTGTCGATCCGGATAGATCCTCGGCTGGTTTATTATGGGTTTAGAAGAGCGTGAGCGCTGTCAACACGTGCAGACTGTACTCTTTGAATTCGTACGTATGATTGATGGCATTGCATCGGGAGCCGACAAGCAAAATACTAAAGTAAAAGTAAAAAAGTTTGTGTTCAAAGTCAAAGAGCAAACACACTAGAGCATTTTTCATGTTTCAAATAAAGTGCCTCAACTCTGTAAATTCCACTGATCTTTACATTACTGCTCTAACATGTAATACTTTAAGCTGCAGTAGGTGTTTTGGGAAAATGCCTGCTAGCATTGTCCCACCCTCCCTGCAAACCGCTGTCCAAAGCCACGCCTCCTCCAAAGTGCACAAACGCGCGCAGACCATGGCGAGAAAACTTTACAGTACAGTGAAAAACAGCACTACAATTAGGAACATAAGTAGCTTTTTAAAAACTAATTAGAAGCAGCAAATGGATGTGCTGGATATTTCTAATGTGACAGCTGATGGAAAAACAAGCAGCATTGAGCACAAAATGAACCACATCACTGTCTTCAGAACCAGAAAGGTAATAGTATTTCAGTAAAAATACAATGTAAACGTTGTCAGAATATCATGCAAAGGAATTAGACAAAACTATCTTCCGTGCTAAAGACGGCATGCACAATACCCTCAGGGACGCTATTTTTATTGAAGGAGGAAATGAGACATTACAGGCATAACAAAAAATATTTCGGATGAGAATCTCCTATTGCACCTTTTAATTTCAGTTTTCAAATCATAAAATAGGCCTACTGTTGTTTCATTTATTGAAAAATAAGAATTGAGTTTTATGAAGAAATTAACTATTTTTCTGCTTTGTAGTTTGTCTTTTGCACTTTCACTAGCAGTTAATTTGTGTATATAGTTAGTAAATATACACATTTTAATAACAAAAGTTTTTTTATAGGGAGAGGTATGGTGCGGAGGACCTCCAACATAAATTTTGCCTTGGGCCTCCAAATGTTTAGAACCAGCCCAGTATATAACATAAATGCATATGTTCTTAATACTTCTGGGGCTTTTTTGAACAAAAAAGTCTGTGTATTCGAATATACAAAGATTCCATCTTGGACAAAATGGTGTGAAAATAATGACAGTATTTTCGTCTTTTAGGGTGCGTTCACACTTGTCATGTTTGGTTGGATTAAAACGAACCCTGGTGCGATTGCTCAGTTAGTGCGGTTCGTTTGAACATATGTGAACGCTGCCATCCGAACCCTGGTGCGGTTCAATTGATATATGAACAATATATTTACAATGCAAATTGTGGCAAAGCAGCTTTACATTAATAAGAAAATGGTGTCATTGTCCAGCTTATTCTATATATTATTGATTCATTCCGTTGCAAATATCAGTAGTTATTAGTCTAGTTAATTTAGGTATAGCAGCACTGATGCCAGGTTCCTAACTGACGAAGACGACTTAACAGAGCAGCCATCAAGCGTTAGAAAGTATTCTAGGTTATTATGTGCTGAAGTTTTTGGTCCAATAATTAGAATCTCTGTTTTTTCTGAATTTAGTAGTAGGAAATTACTACCGGTAGTCATCCAATTTTTTATATCAGCTATGCATTCTGTTAATTTTGAGAATTGGTAGGTTTCGTCAGGGCGCGAGGAAATATAGAGCTGAGTATCATCAGCGTAACAGTGAAAGCTAATGCCATGCTTCCTAATGAGATCTCCCAAGGGTAGCATGTACAGAGTGAAAAGCAACGGTCCTAAAACTGACCCTTGTGGTACTCCATATTTAAATGACATCTCTTCGTTTACTACTACAAACTGATAACAGTCAGATAAGTATGATTTGAACCATGCCAATGCAATTACACTAATTCCAGCATAATTTTCTAGTCTATTCAATAGAATATTGTGGTTGATAGTGTCAAAAGCAGCACTGAGGTCTAGTAACACTAATAGAGAGATAAAACCACGATCTGATGATAAGAGCAAATCATTTGTAACTCTAATGAGAGCAGTCTCAGTACTATGGTACGGTCTAAATCCTGACTGGAAATCCTCACAGATACCATTTCTTTCCAAGTAGGAACTAAGCTGAGATGATACTGCCTTTTCTAGTATTTTGACAGAAAAGGTAGATTGGAGATCAGTCTGTAATTGACTAATTCACCAGGATCAAGTTGAGGTTTTTTAATAAGAGGTTTGATAATAGCCTGCTTAAAAGTTTTCGGTACGTAACCTAGTGATAAAGATGAATTAATGATCTTAAGACGAGGATCTATGACCTCTGGAAGCATCTCTTTCAATAGCTTAGTCGGTATAGGGTCTAAATTACATGTTGTTGATTTTGATGATTTAACAAGTTTAGACAATTCTTCCTCTCCTATAGCAGCGAATGAATGGAATTTTTCCTCAGGGATACTACAATCCACTGTCTGATGTGATACTGTAGTAGACAGTTGAATGGCTATAATTTTCTCTCTAATGTTGTCAATCTTGCAAGTAAAGAAGTTCATAAAGTCATTACTGCTGTGCTGTTTGGAAACATCAGAAGTTGAGGCTGTATTTCTTGTTAATTTAGCCACTGTATTAAATAAATACTTAGGGTTGTGTTTATTTTCTTCTAAAAGATTTGAAAAATAAGCAGATCTTGCGGTTTTTACAGCCTTTCTGTACTCCATCATTTTCTCTCTCCATGAAATCCGAAAAACTTCTAGTTTTGAATTCTTCCAGCTGCGCTCCATTTTTCTGGCTGCTCTCTTAAGGGCCCGAGTGTGCTCGTTATACCATGGCGTTGGACTAATATCCTTAATCTTTTTTAAGCGCAAAGGAGCGACAGAGTCTAGAGTGTTCGAAAAGAGAGCGTCAATAGTTTCTGTTGCAACATCGAGTTCTTCTAAGCTGTCTGGTTTGCTAAGTTGATGAAACTGATCAGGAAGATTATTTATAAAGCAATTTTTAGTGGTAGAAGTGATGGTTCTAACATATTTATGGCAGACAGGCGGTTTTCCAGCCTTGGATAAATGTAGCACGCATGAGACTAGATAATGATCTGAGACGTCATCGCTCTGCTGCAGAATTTCAACGGCATCAATATCGATTCCATGTGACAATATTAGATCTAGAGTATGATTACGACAATGAGTTGGTCCTGATACGTGTTGTCTAACTCCAATAGAGCTTAGAATATCTGTTAATGCCAATCCCAAAGCGTCTTTTTCATTATCTACATGTATATTAAAATCACCAACAATAAGGACTTTATCCACAGCCAGTACTAACTCCGATAGAAAATCAGCAAATTCTTTGATAAAATCTGTGTGAAATCAAGTGTGAACGCACCCTTAGTGACCAGTTCACCTGAGTCACTGAGCCCTCCTGTGGTTGTTAGGGTAATTGGAGATGCAGAAATAAAAAGTCACTAGTCCACTCGAGTCAAGACACCTTTATTTACGTAGCGCTTTATACAATACAGCGATTTCAAAGCAGTCTCACAATAATATGCAGCAAAATAACAGAATCAGTGTTGCAAACTTATATATATATTTGACTGCACCGACACTATTTGTGATGCAGCCTGGAATGAAACCAAACCATGTTGTTTCTGAGCTGGCCCTCCCGACTGAGCCTGGTTTCTCCAAAGGTTTTTTCCACCATTCTGTCACCAGATGGAGTTTGGGTTCCTTGCCACTGCTGCCTCACTCTTAATACTGAATGAAGAAATGCACATTTGCATATCTCATCCATATAGAGCTATTCTCTGCTTTTATTGTTATTTCTCATAAACTCCGTTTTTATTCTTTCGTTTAGCATAATTTAATTTGTGCTTTCACGTAAAGCACTTTGAGTTACCATTGTGTATGAAATGTGCTATATAAATAAACTTGCTAAGCGCTGCCTCTGGCTTGCTTAGTTGGACAATTAATATTAAGAAATATTATTGATTTGACTGCACTGACACTATTGGATGAGAACTGAGACTTCATTGATTTCTGCAGAGCTGCTTTATAGATGAAATGATCTAATTGAATAATTGATGATCTTTACAACAGAAATAAATCAACACTAAACTGACTCCAGCTGAACAGTGCTACTTTTTTTCTTTTTAGAGCTACAACCAAATTGAACTCGGTTTCATCACTGTAAAGCTATGGAGGACCAGGAGTGCCACATAAAAATAAAATGAAGAATCAATGAATTCATTTAATAATTCACACACAAAAATGTATTTAAATAAATCACTTTTATATAGGCAAATAAATAGACATATTTAAAGTTGTTTATTTAATTCCTGTTTTTAAACGTAGATTAATAGAACAATAAAAAATACATTTGTAAATCATCAGCTTTCGCCTCAATTTGAGGAGCCGACTCTCTCTAGAAGAATTCGAGTAACGCGATCACGCAAAGTGTCAGGCGAATCTGAACGTGTTTGGAGAGGTTTTAATGGTTTTCGTCGGACTGTCCTCAGCGACACAACAATACATCCTGCCGTCTCTTCTGCCGGTACATCAACGACTGGTGTTGTTCGAGAACGCTCGGAAGTTCAGCGTGAGGGCCGCGGAGTCGCTGAATGACCTCAAACTGAACCCAAATCCTTCCATTTATTGTACAACCACAATTATCCCTCAACTGAAAAACTCTTTTACATATAAAATGATAATCGAGAGGAGAATTTCTTTCGCAAAAATCAGCTAAAGCTAACAAATCATCTACAATACTTCTAAAAACACATTCAGATTCGCCTGATATCGCGTTGCTCGAACTGACTTTAGAGAGTCGGCTCTTCAAATTGAGGCGAAAGCTGATTGGTTGCTCCCACGTGTGTACTGTCCAATGGCATTTTAGCACTCGATTGACAAATAGATAAAGAAAAGCGTTTGGCAAATCCTTTTTTAAAAAGCCATTTAAAATGATTTACAAATGTATTTTTTTATTGTTCTATTAATCTACGTTTAAAAACAGGAATTAAATTAACAACTTTAAATATGTCTATTCATTTGCCTATATAAAAGTGTGAATTATTAAATGAATTAATTGATTCTTCGTTTTTATTTTTATGTGGCACTCCTGGTCCTCCATATAAAGCTGCTTTGAAACTATTTGTGTTGTAAAAAGCGTTATAAAAGTAAAGGTGACTTGACTATCAGGTGAAAAGAAAAGAAAAAGCCTTGAGACATCAGGCTCTGTGTCAGATGCTTTATAACCTCAAGTCACCTTTTTATATAGTGCTTTATACAATACAGATTGTGTTAAAGCAGCTTTACATTGATAAACAATAATGCAGATTTCAATTCTGCTAAAAAGGTCCAAGTAGTGTCATTATTCAGTTTAATCAGTTTAATGTCGATTCAATTCATTTCAATGTAAAATTCATCATGGCATTTTGTATTTTATTTTAAAATTCATAAAAGAGCAGTATGTGACGTGGCATGTGATGCTGACTGAATGTATTTGCACATGCTAGTGACCCGTGATAAGAAGCTTGATCTTCAGAAGAAACAGACGCAACGGAATGTATTTCGCTGTCATGTGTTTGGACTAACTGGAAGTGGCAAAACTGGTTTCCTGCAAGGCTTCCTCGGCCGAAACCTTGTGGTCAGTTACAAGAAAAACAATATGATTAAATGAAGAACTACACAGACTGCTTTCTTTCAAATAAGCATCCATTCTGCATAGTGTTTTGTTATTGTTATTGTGGAAAGAAAAAGCACTTTATAATAAAGTAAAGCTTGTTAAAATGTGCTAGTGCATTAAGGATTATGATTAAAAGTTAAGTTTTTACAGGATTTATTAATATGGGTTCATGCTCATTTATAAATAAACTATTGATGTTTGTTCATAGTATGAACATTAATTAGTAATTTGTTCATAGCTCTTGCGCAGTTTTAGATTTCATCTATAGGAACAACTGCAACATGATTTTGAAACATTTTGCATGCCCATCTGTGGTGTTTCTGATGGTATAATTTGCTTTTATTCATTAAAGAGATGTGACATTGTCATGATTGCTGTTTTTTTCACAATGTTTATTTACTCTCTGTTCCTCACAGCGTCAGAGGACAATAAGAGAAGAGCATAGATCATATTATGCAATCAGCACTGCACATGTGTACGGACAGGAGAAGTACTTGTTGGTAAATAAGTCTTTGTCTTACAGAATGTTAGGGGGGGGGTTTTTCAGTCGGTGGAACTACAGTAACTCTGAACACTGTCTTGGAAAAGTATAAACCGCTGGCTACCTCAATTTTCCTAAGGGGGTTTTGTAATAGGGTTTTTCACTTTGAGTAAAGTAAGGTCTGTGAAAAACATTGACGATGCTTCTCTGCAACGTAAATTGCACTCACTCACTCACTCACACTCGTGATTGTCTTTAAATACATAACAGCTTCAAAATTTGCGTTTACCTTGGAGATTAAAACGTCCAATTGTCGTCGACTTATAGGCAGACCTTATTTTTCTCATCCCCCCAGTATAAAACCCTGTATTAAAAAGTTGAGGAAACCACTGGCCAATCAGTGGTTTTGACCTCATCCTTCCACCACTCTATTGCACCATTTGAACTTACATTATGCATTTAATCCATTTTATGAATCCAAGAGTTCATTGACCTCTATTTGTCATTATTTCTATTTCTCAGTTTCTCAAAAAGTAAGCTGAATCTTTGAAAGCTTTGTTTTTCCTTCAGCTCCATGAAGTGTTTCCAGATTTTGATTTCCTGTCTGAGACCGAACTTACATGTGACATTGTGTGCCTGATCTATGACGTCAGCAACCCCTGCTCTTTTGAGTACTGCGCACAAATCTTCAAGGTTTGCTATAATGGCAGTGTTGTTCTTTTAAACTTTGATGCCATTTTTTTCTCTCTAAATAAAAAGCTGTCTGTTTAATAATAATAATAATAATAATTAAAGAGAGAGCAATAAGTTCGCATTTTTGGTAATGTTCCTTTATGACTATAATGTACTGTTATAACATGCAGAATATAGCATGTATCTCATGTGTGTTCTAAATGCACATTTGACCTCATTTCCCAGCAATATTTCATGGACAGTAAGACTCCATGTATGCTGATTGCCGCAAAGTCAGACCTGCCAGAAACAAAACAGCAATACTGTATGACTCCTCTGGAATTCTGCCGCAAGCACAAGATGCCTCCGCCTCAGTCCTATACCTGTAACACCGCTGCGGCTCCCAGCAAAGACATCTTCATCAAACTCACCACCATGGCCGTGTACCCGTAAGTGTCATTTCAGTATCTACAGTTCGGATATTTCGAGGGTATTTTAACTTATCAATGCTATACGGTGCCCTTTTTTTTTCCTGTGGGATATGAACATTTGAAAGGCAGGGAAAGTGTGGGTCTCATTTCTTGGTTTTATGTTGAAATGAATAATTATATCTGATGACTTTGTTCATACATTCTTTGTTTAGATCTAAAAACAACATGACCGCCTGTAGTGGGAAATCTGCTCACCTTCTGAAAAAAGTTGATATTTTGCTCATATTTATAAGATTTGGAGGCGACGTGCATGTTTAAAAAGTTATTTTTAAATTTGACATAATCTATAAATGTTTGAATCCCCCGGGTTACTTCACCACCGCTATGTGTTCTAACATTTTTGCCAAACTTTTAAAGTATTTATTCTCTCATAAGTTAAACATTCTTTGTAAAATTATGTTGAAAAATAAGTATAATGCTTATTTATGATTATATTAGCCAGCTTGATCATATTTAATATGCAAATTTCTAGGGATGGGAGAGATGGACAAAAAAAAATGTGCCCAAGCCTTTGTGTCATATTTGAAAAATTTTAAAAAGAAATTTTAATTTATAACATAAAAAAATAATGTGTGAACAACCAAGTAAACACAAGTTGCTTCAGTCCTGTAAATGTTTCTTACATTTTCCTTAAAAAAAAAATCATTAAAGATTTCTGAGCACAAAATACATCACTTGATTAAAAAAAATGTATAAATTATCAATCATAGGACAGTAGGCATTGTGTACTATAAGTTTTTCAGCAAAGTTTTGGTCATATTGATCATTTATAAGACCTAGAAATTTGTGTATTAAATATGATACAGTAGGGTAATATATTAATAAATAGGAATTATACTTTTTGTCCAACAGAATTTTGCAAAGAATGTTTAAAGTAATGAGAAAATAGCTGGCAAAAAGGTTTTAACGGATTAAAAAGGCTTTCAATGCAATTTTTTTTTTAAATATATAAAGATCTTTTAAAGATCTCTCTTCATTTACCACTCTAGTTTATCTCTTTGGGGGTTTTTTTGTAATATATGCATATAACAAAGAAACTACCGCATGGTTAGGTGGTTTACTTAGAATAAATGAATTCCCTAAAAACAGAATCCCCTTCTTCAAGCTGTCTGGCTGCAGATCATCTTAAGAGTCAGTCAGTGAAGTAGCGAGCATCTGATATAAAGAAGATTTTTTTAAGTAAGAGGAAAGAAAACCGAGAATGTTACACTCATTAGTGTTTTCAAAAAACTTTAGGGAACATATAAATTTACTGTGCATTTAATCCTTTGACTTTTTCCACTTCAAGTCTTTCCTTTCTCTGTTAACTCAAAAGTACACTATATCCTGTTTCTTAGAAATGACTCATTTCTGTCATGTGCTTGTATCTTTTTCTGTGCATTGGCAGCCACGCGCGCCTGCGCTGCATGTGTACTTGTAACAGGTGCACCTTCTGTCTGTGTCAGAACTTCCTCAACTCTGAGCTTGTCCAGACGGTTCGGACCAAACTCTACACTGTCGTCTTTAGCAGGTTCTCGGGATGGTTTTTATCTTGCTTCATTGCTCTCTCTCTCTCTCGCTCTAAAATATATATATATATATATTATAATATCTCATCTGAATTTATCTTTATTCATTCACTTAATTTAGTTAATATCATCCTGATTCATTTTCTTTCATTTCATCTTTTTGTTTTGGCCGGGCATAATGTACAAATATACTTTTGACTATATATACACACATACTGATGCAGTTATGACGTTTTGTGGACTGTCACCTCATTTCAGAGATGGGCTGTAGATTTTTGGATGGGTCACAAAGCGTTTTTGGATTCTATTTCAATTCAGTCTAGTGTATTTGTGTAGCACTTTCACTGTCACAAAATATTGTTTCAAAGGATCTTTATGAAGAATAGTGCCTCAAGGGAAAAAAAAAAATCCCTAAGATATTTAGGTAGATGGGGGAAAAAAATCAGTTTTGGAACCAAGAAGTCTGGGGAATCTCACGCTGGGAAAGTCCACCTTCTCATACTTTTTGCAAACATACATTCCTGCACACAAACACAAATGTTAATTTGAGGATTAGCAGTATTAGGCTTAGATAAAGAAGTGGATTTGGGGTGTATGGAGTATTTTCCTGCACATTCTACATGCTTCTTAAATTTAATATCTTGTCATCCACATCTGACTTGCAACTTGTGACATGCGGCAATTCAGTTTCTCATTCTCACCCAAGTTGCAACACAGTGATCCAGCTATTACCCCGTTCCTCTTATTTCCTCTTCTTCAAGTTTCTTTGTTCTCCATCTGCCATTGCCATTTCTTGACTCTTTCTTCCTCTTCAATGGAGTTTTGTAACATTTTAGTGTTGAGCCTTTCTTCATTTCCTTTTAAATAACACTGTTTGTACATCAAACATTTATCCATTTAACTCCTTTTCATTTGAATTCATTGGTTTGTTACTTTTTGGGCATCATTTTGTTTCAGTTTTGGCTCGATCTTCCACTACAGAATGTTACTAAATGTTTTATTTGTATTTAGCACATACCTGTATAATTAGTATAATTGTAAAAGTAATGCATGCAAGCTACTAAACATTAATTGAACCTTCATGTCTTCATTTCTTTCAGACATATTACACATGCTGACCTGAAGAGCTCTACATTTTGGCTCAGAGCGAGTGTTGGAGCCACGGTTTTTGCTGTGCTTGGCTTTGCCATGTACAGAGCCCTCCTCAGATCTCGATGAGCAGACCCTAAAACTTGATTCCCTCACTTCCTGTTCACCCTAGCTGTCTCCCATTTGCAGAGGAACCAAGAGAAACAGGAATGTTTTGTTTTTAAAAAGGAAAGGGTAAAGGAACATAGCTGCTATATTTATATTTATATTTAATTATTGTCATATAGAGTCTTGGATTAGGATGTTTTTCTTTAAACAATACATGTACATGACAAGTATGTACAGTAAATATGTACATGAGAGAGAATATTTATTTGTTGCCATGTGAATAAAACGTATAGTACTCGACAGTTTACTCTCACTTTTTTTCTCAAACTGTCAAATAACTGTTAGTGCTCTATGATCCGCTGTTTTTTTAACCAAAACCAACCAAGTGGCAGATGAGGCCGGAAGCCATGACGTCTATCTGTGTAATGCGAAACTCTTCTAGACTTTATTTGCATGCTGTGATGTTTTAAAAAATGTCTGAATAATGATGTGAAAATCTTTCCCTTGTAAGTGTCCATCTTTTGCTAACCTTTCAATAAACGGGTCCTGCGAGTGTATTTTGTGAAATCACTTCTTTTTTTTTCTACATAGAGAATGTGCCGACAGCAGTAAACCAACTACCACTCTATTCCTATTAAGGGTTTGTTTATCCCTTATTCCACACAAGGGATAAACAAACGCAAAAACAGCAAAATTAACATGGTCAGTGCGTACTTAAATACAGAATAATTTATCTTAAAGAAGAATGCGTTCCTGGTTGAATATGTATCAGAAAAAATGTCCGATGTTGCTGTTGATGTAAGATATTACATTCATTTATATTGATATATATATATATATATATATCTTACATCTTAATATTTACATCCATATAGATGTTCATTTTTAAAGTTGATGAAAGAAATTTTCAAAGAATGAAAGTCGCTTGAGTTTATACTGGATGGAATTAAGTTAGGCCATATTCTCTCCCTGGATGTACATAGTTTTGTACCTTATTTTATTCTTTCATTATTTTTATCTTTATTTTTGTAAGAATGAAAAAAGGTTATAAACGACTTAAATGTGGAGTACAATTTACATTTAAACACGTAAGGCAATTTTTTTTTTGACACTTTACGATAACACGAGCACTCTATGTAAAATGAAATATATGACTCAACATATGAATGATCAAAATAAACATAAAATTGAAAAAAAACAAATACTCTATCGTAATATATCAATTTCGTACTATTAGACAAAAAAGCAATTAATTTCTATATACAAGAATGCAAAATGACATTTTGTTTTTGAAGCAATAAAATGACATGTCTTAAAGTACCAGAGGTATAGACGAAAGACAGATTAAGCTGAAGATTCTGTAAAGTCTTGTGTCTTGTCAGCTGGAGCATCAGCAGAGTGACTTCTTATTCACTACGTTTCGACACATAGAGGTTTTCGTTGCTGAACAAGGTGGCCACAGAGCTGTTTGTCTCCTCCAGTTTTGCAATATCAGTCTTACAGCTTGTGGCTTTTCCTTTGGGGGGCCGCACCCCAGTCATCTCCTCATAAACAGGAACTACAGGCTGTTGCTTTCTACGGTTAGGCCATTTACACTGCGTGTGAGAGGAAATCGGTAAAAGGGAGGGTTTCACTGAAACGGTGAACATATAGTGAGGAGTAAACCATATATTGTGAGAATAACACCACCTTTAAACCACATATTTGAGAGGAAATCACTGTCAAAAGTTTGAGTATTTTTAATTTGGGTTTTGATTTTGTTGAACCAATATTAGAACAATAGAACAGATTATATTGTAAAATAAAGTTGCAATGGAACTTTCAAATTGGATTAAAATTGTTCTTTCTTGTGTTATCATTTTTATTATAATTATTTATTATTTTATTATAATATTAACACATTCCCTAATGATGGGGACATTAATATAGGGACTTGAAGAGGAATTTCAGTGAATAGCAGACATCTTTAGGAATATTAGGTCTAAATGTCTTTTTGCCTAAAGAACAAACTGAATAAAAGGTCACACAGCTCACCCTACTCTCCCATATACACTACAAATTTAAAATCAAACTCGAAACAATACTTAAAATACTTACACAGTAAGCTGTAGTGAGACTGAGAACCAGAACAGCCAGCAGACATGCAGCTCCAGAGATCACATACAGCAATAGCAGGTAACCTGAACAATTGCAAGGCTCACGAGCTACAACACAAGTCACAAGAAATACAGTCACAATAAAGAGACATGCTGCAATACTATTGTTTATAATGTATTGTATTTACTCAGCTGTCATGCTTTATTTAAGATACACTGCTGATTTTGTAATCAGCCATCAATGAATTCACACACACACACACACACACACACATATATATGATACAGAAAGTATTCAGACCCCCTTAAATTTTTCACTCTTTTGTTATATTGCAGCCATTTGCTAAAATCATTTAAGTTCATTTTTTTCCTCTTTAATGTACACACAGCACCCCATATTGACAGAAAAACACAGAATTCTTGACATTTTTGCAGATTTATTAAAAAAGAAAAACTCAAATATCACATGGTCTTAAGTATTCTGACCCTTTGTTGTGACACTCATATATTTAACTCAGATGCTGTCCATTTCTTCTGATCATCCTTGAGATGGTTCTACACCTTCATTTGAGTCCAGTTGTGTTTGATTATACTGATTGGACTTGATTCGGAAAGCCACACACCTGTCTATATAAGACCTTACAGCTCACAGTGCATGTCAGAGCAAATGAGAATCATGAGGTCAAAGGAAGTGCCTGAAGAGCTCAGAGACAGAATTGTAGCAAGGCACAGATCTGGCCAAGGTTACAAAAAAAAAAAAATTCTGCTGCACTTAAGGTTCTTAAGAGCACAGTGGCCTCCATAATCCTTAAATGGATGACATTTAGGATGACCAGAACCCTTCCTAGAGCTGGTCGTCCAGAGGTATCAGGGGAGAAGAGCCTTGGTGAGAGAGGTAAAGAAGAACCCAAAGATCACTGTGGCTGAGCTCCAGAGATGCAGTCGGGAGATGAGAGAAAGTTGTAGAAAGTCAACCATCACTGCAGCCCTCCATCATTCGGGCTTTATGGCAGAGTGGCCCGACGGAAGCCTCTCCTCAAGACACATGAAAGCCTGCATGGAGTTTGCTAAAAAACACCTGAAGGACTCCAAGATGGTGAGAAATAAGATTCTCTGGTCTGATGAGACCAATATAGAACCTTTTGGCCTTAATTCTAAGTGGTATAAATACCAGGCACTGATCATCACCTGTCCAATGCAGTCCCAACAGTGAAGCATGGTGGTGGCAGCATCATGTTGTGGGGATGTTTTTCAGCTGCAGGGACAGGATGACTGGTTGCAATCGAGGGAAAGATGAATGCGGCCAAGTACAGGGATATCCTGGACAAAAACCTTCTCCAGAGTGCTCAGGACCTCAGACTGGGCTGAAGGTTTACTTTCCAAAAAGACAATGACCCTAAGCACACAGCTAAAATAACGAAGCAGTGGCTTCACAACAACTCAGTGACTGTTCTTGAATGGCCCAGCCAGAGCCCTGACTTAAACCCAATTGAGCATCTCTTGAGAGACCTAAACATGGCTGTCTACCAACGTTTACCATCCAAACTGACAGAACTGGAGAGGATCTGCAAGGAGGAATGGCAGAGGATCCTCAAATCAAGGTGTGAAAAACCTTTCTGCATTTTTCCCAAAAAGACTCATGGCTGTATTAGGGTGCTTCTACCAAATATTGAGCAAAGGGTCTGAATATTTATGACCATGTGATATTTCAGTTTTTCTGAAGATTTAAAATAATTATTAAAATAAATCTGCAAAAATGTCAAGAATTCTGTGTTTTTCTGTCAATATGGGGTGCTGTGTGTACATTAATGAGGGGAAAAAAAACTTAAATGATATTAGCAAATGGCTGCAATATAACAAAGAGTGAAAAATTTAAGGGGGTCTGAATACTTTCCGTACCCACTGCATATATATATATATATATATATATATATATATATATATGAAATAAGAAATAGATGAACGTAAAAGTGGGTTCTTTAATACTCTTTGCTATTACTAAACATTAGTTCATACTAAACTATTATGGAATTGCTGAAGCTATTTATGTCATTAAAAATTTTATTAATAATAAAACACTAACAAAGGTAGAAGCTGAAAATTCTTTTTCAATAAACAAACGAGGTAGGTTTCTGCCTATGTTTATTTTATTTTAAGTTTCAGTCTTCTGAGGTTCTATAACTATATCAGCTGCAGATAAAAAAAAAAAAAAAAGATTACACAACAGTCTGTTATGGTCCTCTAATTTGATTTGTGAAGCAGTGTGCAAAAGTGCTTAAGCATTTGGTATATTTTCACTGTATAACGTAAGTTTGCAGACTTTATGTAGACCCCAATATAAGAATATTGGCGATCTCGGCTTTGTGTGTACAGCTGTGCTAAAATTTAGTACGACTGCACTCTTGCATGTGGCAAGAACTGGGGTACATAAACTTGGGTACCAGTAAATTGCAAGTAATCTAATGACTAAACCTTGTAGATATGATGGCTTTGACTTTTGCTAAATGTTTCACTACAGTTTCAAGCATGTTGACTGAGATTTGGATACTACTACATGCTAATGCACTGAAAGATAACATTAATCAATCTGTTCCTGTTATATGTATACTAAATGCAAATTTCAGGGTTGGCCAGTTAACAACAAACCATTGATTATCCTACATTTGTATCCAAAAATAACACACTGCATGAAAATCATGCACCGAGTTAAATATTTACAGTTGAAAATGAAGTGGATCTGTATGATTTTGGTTTAAGTTGATGGTAGACTGAATGCAGGATTAATGTATTTTGGATTTCCACTGCGTTTGGCGGTAAAATTACCATTGACCTGGATCTAGAAAGTTTCATGTAAACTCATATTTGAAGTAATATAAATAAAAGTCACCTACAGAAGTCTTCGACATAGATGAAGAACTCCATTTTGCCCGGGATATTCTTATCATATGGAAGATTGCCATAGTGGAATTCACAGTGGTACACGTCTGTGTCCTGACCTTGCAGGTTTGAGATTGTCAGATGAACTGTGTGGTTGTCCCACTCATCACGTACAGTGATGCGATCCTTGAACTCAGATTTATTGATAAAGGGTGTGTGTCCTTTAGAAAGATACAAAACTTGTGTGGACTGCAGCATCCTGCGTTTCAGTGAAAAGGCGAACGGGGTTTCCTCCTTATTTGCCGATTCACAGGAAATGTCAATGGATGAATTTCGTACTCTGTGAATATAAACAATACCTCCATGTGCTGAAATGATGAAATGGCCCCTAGTTAGTAACATTTAAAGAAGAATCACATGTATTGCAAAACTCATGCAAGTTACACAAACTAAAGAACTGTTTAAACCACTAAAATAAAATTCAACAGTCTTGAGAACACATTTTTGCCGCAAAACATTTCTGCACATAAACTTTGGTTTTTCTGCTGACCTTTTATGTGTATCATTTAGTCAAATTAGTCTTAAAAAACTAGAACACAAAGGTTAGAACCAGTATGAAATAATTACTTACCAGTTACAGAAGGGGTGATAAGAAACAAGAAAATAACATGAGCATACTTTAAACCTAACATTGTTGAAGAGGTAATTAAATAATAGTGACTGCGGTAAGAAAGCCAGAAACATCTGAGCGTAACAAAGAAATAGTGTGAGATACACAGTGACTCCTCCTTGAAGGGGTGTGGGGTTTGGGGACCTTTAAAGATTAAGAGGAAAAGGAAACTTGTGTTAGATGGTTTGTCAACCTCAGTTCATTACAGGAAAATGTACAGAATTTTGCATAATCATCTTCACTTTGTTAAATACTTCAATAGTGTAATATGCTTGATAATAATAGTATTTTACACATGGGAACATGAAAGTACAAATAAATCTCAATCGATTATGATTGGTAAATCAAAATTACCCTGATTAAATTGACTGCATCATTGTAATCTAATAAATCAATCAATTGCATATTCGCTCTTTCATCATTTGAACCCTGGACACAACAGCAACAAAATGAATCAGGAGGCGTTTGAATGAACCTGACCATTTATTTTTTAATGCCAAGAACTTTCTTCAGAGCTAATTGGCATTACCTCTTAGACGGCACAGAGAACAGACTGAACAGAAACAGATGAATGGTTCTGTCAGTTAAGAAAAACAGGAACCTTGGATTCAGGTTCATTAAAATGGTTTAACTGTATGGCACATGGATTTCTGCATACAAAACTTCTCATGTTCTGGCAATCATCTGTGATAAATTTGAATATTACATCACGCACTCGTTCTCCTTAGCATACTCAGATAAGAAAAGAATGAACTAAACTTTAAAGCAACACTTTTGAACACTGTCTTAATTGCTTAATTTCAATGCATTCAATCCACTATTTAAAACTAGATTATTTAATCCATTTTAGTTGACATTGCTGCAACTGGGCAGTAGATTTGTAGTTCCCAGCATGCTTTGCAAAGGACTGCGTTAGTGTTTTATTTTTCCGTAAAGGGAACAATTGAAGTGTGGTGCTGTGACCAGCTATATGAAGGTGTGAAATTAGTTGATTCACGAATAACCGTCAGTACTGACACCAGCCTTGCCTTATTTGTTCATTCTATACATTTCATATTCTGATCAATTAAACTGCACCCAAATATTTGTTTAGTTTAATTAAGGAAACATTTCCACACAGATGGTCGATAGCATGAATGAATTATTGAAACAAAAATTTGAGCCAACTTAAATTCTTAAAGTTCTCGTGTCTTACCAACCGGAAATAGAGCATGTTAGTATGCTAAAGCCACGAGTGCGACAAATTTAAGTTGGCTTTTTATTTGCTTAAATGAACTTTCATTTCATTATTTGTCTAAGGAAACAAATATAAGGAAGTCTATTAAATATGTCAAGTATGTGAAATTTTGCCAAAAGACAAACGGTCTCCACAATATACATCAAAGTTTTTTCCAAGACTGTTGGAAAAGCATCTCAATAACAAGACTGGGCAAAAGGTGTTACCATGTGTGAAAAATAACCTCGAAACCATTTTCACTGGTACAGTATGCATATTAAAATCCAAGCAATGAAAGAAAACTCAAATTAGATTACAGTTGTTTATTTCACATTTGTAACATCAGTCCAAAAAAAGCCTACCGTTCTACTTTAAATCAGGAGCAACAATCATAACAATACTTCTCGGCATCCAAGTAATACTGAAGTAGGAAGGAAAGATGAAAACCTATGGTGTGAAATCAAGTCAATTTAAAGCTGGTTTAGCCAACCCTGATCCTGGAGAGCTACATTTGTGCAGAGTTTAGTTCCAGCACTGCTCCATCATGACTACACTTTCAAGTAAGCCAAAACGGCGTGACACAAGTGAGCTTGTTTGACTCTGCAAGACGGTAGATCTCCAAGAGCAGGCTGGCTGCCCTAAAAAAAGATCCAATTTGTGCGACTCAAATTGACATTTTTCCTGCTTTCCCAAACAATAAAACAGACATCACACTCTTCTTGTGATGAATCCATTACATGACAGACTAAAACCCATGGATAAAATACAAAAGCATGCAGTAAAAATGTAATCCTTTGCCATATAATTCACACAGCGGCTCTTACCTGCAGACCAGGAAATGCTTCCAAGCCATTGTACCAATTTAACACTGGTAACTGAGAAATATCACATCAAACATGTCATGTCAGACAAATGTGTGGCGCATTTTCAAATCCAGCTCCTGGAAAGCTCATCCATGCAACTGGGTTATCAAGCAAAAATGTGTCACATCACGCTTATAAATATTAAGGAGTGTTTACAGCTTTCCTTCATTATAAATGGCTCTATTAATGGTGTGTTAATATAGACTTAAATACCTATATGAACATTCCAGAATAAATTAGTTATTGACAGAACGAGTGTGTCCGTAACGTCATTATGGCTTTATCAAGAAAACCAACCTGCCGGAAGACTCCACTGTTCAGGAAACACACTCACACACAAAAACAAAATCAAGAAGAAAAAAATCAAAATTAAGTATATTTTATTACAAGGAACATAGCAAAAAAATGAAATCAAAATACAGAGAGACACATATTTACCCTTGTGCTATTTAAACCCTGGATAAACGGATGCAAATGGTTAAAAGAAAAAAACACACCATGACAACAGTGATCTGAAGCCCTCACCAAGCTGATGTTGGGGACGTAGAGTCCAACAGCACAGTGTGGTGCTGTGAGGGCTTCACTACCAAGATAAAAGCAGAAATCTGGGAACTGGGAACTTGCCTTGAGTATGGAGATACTGTTAGGCCAGCGGCTTCAATATATTATGAACCTTTGTCTAATATACTGTACTTGTACAACCTGAATGAAACACAATAGGAAGAAAAGCAATACATGTATCAACTGTAACATTGATACTGCTGTTATCTTCTTAGTCTTTATATAAGGGCTGAATCCAATACTTTTGTGATATAACATATCTTAAATGTCCAGTTTTTCTTCAGCAGTGGGTTTAGAGCTCATTGGTTTGGCTACATTAAAAGCACAAGATGAGAAAAGGTTTAACCTCCAAACCTAGTGGGATGACAGCGCCGTTTCAGTATCGGCTGCCTGGAGACATTACGGGTGGCCTTATGCCCATGGGAGGCCCAGGTGGGCCAGTTTGGTATGGGGGCACCATTGAGGCACTCTGTCCATAAGGAGGCATGCCACCAGCCAGATAACCAGGCATGCCCTGTGGAGGACCGCCATACTGACCTGAAAGCAAAAATAAACACAACGAGACTGACTGCACCTGCCAAACTTAATTGAGCTAATCGTCAAATCTTCATCATCATTAAAAACCTCCTTATTTTAACGGCAACGTGATTATGGAATCCAAGTGAGATTATTACAATAAACAATCACTGTCCTTGATAATGATTGGCTGTAATTGCACACGTGACTCTTGGCAAACATTTTGATAAACTGTGACTGATGTGTAAAGTTAGAAACAAAATAAGAAAAGTAACATTACACAGAAAACGTGGCAGGTCTATGATTTCATCTAATACTGTGTGACAAATGATCTGGTGCATTATTTTGTTCTGTCCACTGTTATGATTATTACTGTGAATCGGATTCAACTGTGCATTTAAATACGGTTGTAAATCCAAAAACTTTGCAATGTGTAGCTAGCAGCATAAAAAAATATATACTGTATAGAAAGAAAAATCACTGAAGCTGTCGATTCTAACAACTGGTACAAAAAGCTGCACTCTTGCAAAAATTGCTCTTATTTACTGTGATTATGCTCTGTTGGTTATAATGAAAGGATTCACAAGAGTGCAGAACTCATGCTGAACAAAAACTCTGCCATTTTGGACGATGCCGAGCGGATTGTGACCATCCGATAGGCCGTTGTCTTCAGGCTTGCCACAGATGTCTGTGACTGGCTACAAAGCTCAATGCTCAAAAACACATTGTAAACAAACTTTTGACGCTCTTCACTCACGGGAGTGTTTTAAAAGCAGACTGCGATCAGCGGGTACCAGTACAGCGGAACGACACATTAAATGATCAACTAATCCTTTGGAGGGACTAAGATTCATTTTGCAGGGCTCCAGAATAATTTTTCCACTGGTTGCACTGGTGCTACCAACTTTCTCAGCTGGTCGCACCAGCACATGATTTGGTCTCACTTTCTTTTCTTTTTTTTGCTACAACATCGGATTAATCAATGCATGCTTGATGAATAGTCCTCTTAGTCTTAAATATATTAAATCACAGTGGCTGATGACCGATATAAATCTGTTATATATGTATAATTTATATTTATTTTAATTCATATTCAATAAATATGAAAAGTATGAAAATTAAATGAATGAATATATATAAAGCCTTAATAATTATATATAAAACCTAATATATATATATATATTTCGATCGTGTTTCCAGTGAAGCTGAACTGAAGTCCGCATTCATTTCACACGGATCGACTGTCACGCACAGAATACACGCGTTCACGCGGGTTACAAACACTTCAGAAAATCTCACTGTTGCGTTCGAATAAATCTGCAAGGTCTGTGAAATTAAATGTTAATTAGATATTCAGAGATTTGTTTTAATATAGGTGTGTATTTGCTGAATGTTGAAGGTAAATGAATTTGTTGTGGTTGGTCAGACAAAATAAACCAAAAATTTTCAGTTCATTCACATTTGAGTCTATTTTCCCTAGTCAGTTTTTGAGTCGCTGACAGACTCACTGCGCGTGACCACCGAGCGCTATCAATGAACCAGTGATTACGCAATTTATGCAATGATGCTACGTTTGAATTTTCGCGACAGAGACGTGCTTATATACATTACCTTGAAAACACTTTTTGACATTAGCGCAGGCCAAACATTTTTCTCTCGTGGCCTATTGAAGAACTCTGGTGTAAGCCATTGCTGTTGAAGTAACTTAGTGCCTTTCTACCTGTGCGCTGGCTCGTATTCCGCTATTGACCTTTCCATTTTTATAAGGCTTAATTCCTAAATTTCCTGAATTCCTAATTGGCGCGTTTCATCATCGTTGAGCAATGCGCGTGAACGTTCGCTCTCTAGGGTTAATAAATAGAACTGCATGTGTCTTGCGGAAGAACATTGTAGCCGGAACTACTTCTCTCTGTTTGTCTATGACGAGTCACGCAGGTACTGTGATACTCCGCAGCCGAGCCGAGCCGAGCCCGGTCTGAAATAGTCCGAATATAAACACTTATTATAGGCGCACCGTAGTGATTCAGGATAAGACAAAAACACGGTTTGGAAAATGGATTCATGATGTACTCGTTCATTATATAAATTTTGTTCATTTTGGAAACAAAACAAGTTACGGACGGCAGCAGCTGCTGATGCCTCGTTCTGTTACACACGCGCGAATAACATGATCACGCACTCGCGCAAATGCGACCACATAAAATTTTTATTCGCACATCCTCAAAAAATGATCGCATATGCGACCATTTTAGTCGCAGTCTGGAACCCTGTTTTGTTGACCGCCAAAATATTTTGCATGCAGGAACAACAACCCGCAACAGAAATGATGTGACGTATAGACAATCTTACCATGTATGGGATGCCTCATTCCAGGCTGCTGAGGAGGTATAACCTGCTGTGCAGGTATCATTCCCCCCACTGCTCCACTAGGGGGAGCTGAGGCAGCAGCTGCTGCAGTCTGCCCAGGCCGAGGGATAAGCCTCTGGTACCTAGGCAGCTGAGCCCGTCTCTCTTCCTGAATTGGGGCCAAGACAATAACAATGTAATTAGACACTTATGGTAAGAAGAACATACTTTGGACTGCATGTATTCTAACAGCATTACTTAAACGTTAAACTTGATTTCTTTAACACCAGAAATTGCATTCACAATTACTTACTGTCAAAAAAGTAGTTAGAGCAAAACTCGAGCACTCACCAGCGAAATATCCTCATCAGGGTGCATCAACTTACTGGTAGCACTCAAGGTGGTGAGGGTGGCTGGCTTACTTGTGACTGTGGCAGGGGGCTTGGCCACAGTACTGGAGGAGGCAGCAACAGAAGGAGTGGAGGAAGGCTGAGTGTAGGCTGGGAATGTCACTTTAGGAGAATCAGAAGCGGTCGATGACGGTTTTGATACAGTCTGCTGCGCCTGAAAAGAAAAACGGACATTTTCAAAGCATGCTTGAAGATAAGCAAAGGTCTTGCCCAATCACAGCACACACTGCCAAATTATCAACAGCAAAAAAAGGGTCAAGTAGAGCCATTTTTAGTTATGGATGAAAAAATCCCACACAAACAATATACATAACTTTTGTGGTACAATAAGGGTAACACAGGAATGTAGTTTAAAAAGCTAGTACAAGTACTCGGCCACAAAAATCTCTTCAAAAAGACACTAACATGTATTGTCCGTGTAACATGCCGAGCGCAAAAAGCATATGCATGCATCAAAAACGGAATCAAATCATTGAGCAGCTAAATACCACCACCACTGCTTCATAGGCGCGTGCATATTTATTAATGACGGAAACAAGCGTCTGATTGGCATGCTGTGCTGCAGTAAAGAGAAGCACACAAACTAATGCGTACTTGGGCAGAGCTAGGAAACAGAGGCTTAGAGGAGGCAGACTGTGTCTCTGCACTTGCAGGGGTGGAGCTGGGGCTCGCAACACCAGTCCCCATCTGAAGCACAGAGAGAAAGAATGACAGTAAAAAAAAAAAAACCTTTCCGTAGACTCAACCTCAAAGTAAACTAGCAATTACTCTAGTAAGCCTTGTGTGTTTGTCTGTTTATAATGACTATAGTTTCTTTAGCAGCAAGATCTGCTTCGCTGTTGCCCTTTACTGCCACTACATTTGTCAAGAAAAGAAAAAAAGAACAAGTACTTAGTTATGCCAGGCTCAGACTACATGATATTAAGCCGATTTTGCAACGACCCATTTGCAAGTGTTCGTGGTGATTCATTAATGACCATGGACATCAGAACGCAAGTTACTTTTATTCCGCATAGTGCGCAGTAACTGACGCTGCATCTGCGATGCTTCACGACATCCCATTAAAAAGACTAGCATGTTTTTTGTTTTTTCAGTCCTCCAGGATGGGTTCAATCACACCCGTGACATTAACCAATAGAAGCACGGAGGCTCTTCCGTACACAGCTTTCAGACATGGCGAAATGAAAGAGAGACTGTCCAAATTCCCACACTTGCAGTCTTTGCACTTGATAACTTTTCTACTTCCACGACATATTTCCCGAATTAGGCGTGAAGAACTTTTGATCACCCGATGGGACACACTTACAGTCTTGAAAAAAATGCTCATTTATATGGCATTTTTATTTTTAATAAAATGTTTAATCTTTTCAAAATAAACTTCTAAATGTCTGTTCAGTAGTCACTATGTAACTAACAGAAAACAACTTTAAAAGTGATAAAATACCCTACACACATTTTCACCAACAAATTGTGTAACACTTTGTTTTACTACCAAATTATATGTAACAATTTAACCTACAGTGGAATGTTTTCCTCGACATCTCTATTTCGGTGCATGCGAGCTCCCGAAACATAATGCATGACGGGAGACGCTCAGCATGGGTTTAGTGTGCTTTTAAGCCACTGCACTTTGGCATTTTTAAGACATGGGACAGTCTTGTGCACTAACATCCTGTGCGAGCACAAGAGCTCTCAAGTGGCCAAGACCACAAGTGTGGGTATATAGTGCTGTCAGATGGACTTATGAAATGGAGGAAAGATACTCCTGCCTTTATGATGTTTCTTTGAGGAAGAGTGAAGAGTGAAAAAACAAATAGTGAAGGCGCTTTAATGATGTCCAATTATTATTATGGTTAAACAAATATAAGAAATTACATTAAATTGGTTTTATTATGCACCAATTAGTTTTCTTACACATTATATGGTAAGCTATATGCACATTTAAAAAGAATATCATTCATATGTACTTTGAATAATCATTAACTGACAGTTTGTAGAGACCCGATTTCGAGGGAGGACCCGATTGTTATGACACCAGTGAGTACTGGAATTAGCATTAAGCTATTAACAGTTCGTGCCGTTTCCAAAAGACAGACGGTACTTCTGCCGTCTCAATGTCATCATGCACGTCATTAAAGACGGGAAGAAATCGCATAATCTGGCACAGTGACTATTGTGTAGTCTGAACCCTTTTTGGTTGTTCCTTTAAATCAATCTATGATCCAATAACTCTTATTTGATGAGAGTTCACCCAAACGAGTAAGCCTGGTCCTTCGTTCAGTACCTGCACAGCGCTGGGGAAGAGAGGTTTAGATGCAACAGACT
Organism: Opsariichthys bidens; assembly: GCA_037194245.1. Lineage (NCBI taxonomy): Eukaryota > Metazoa > Chordata > Actinopteri > Cypriniformes > Xenocyprididae > Opsariichthys > Opsariichthys bidens. The sequence continues at coordinate 12,923,100 of CM074305.1, read as the reverse complement.
GTGTGGCGGGTACAGCTGGTCTGCTGGCCATTCCAGGAGCTGTGACCGGGGCTGCAGGTCCCATAGGAGGCATGCCAGGCCTGGCAACATGGGGTGGCATTCCTGTAAGCAAGAAAATGATCTACTACTACCACCGTTTGACACCGTTTTTCCAAATTTGAGCTTTTATCAATAATATCTATGCTTAAATATGATTAGCCTACTGATGCACCAAAATTTGAAAATATTCATCCAAAACTATTGCCTCCTCTGATGAAGCATTTTGTTTGTCTATTTCATGTGTACCTGTAATAAGTTACAACCGATAAATGTGGAAGCCCTTCACAGTGACCAAAAATGTTGCTAAGGGTAACAATACGTAAAATTTGTTGTTTTTGCTAAAATATTGAGGCAGCTTGTTGCCAAAGAACTTGAACTACTATGACGTTTCATTTACCTAAGAACACAAAACCCTGAACAGTATAAAGAGTTTAATTAGCAAAATTTTATTTTTTACCAAAGCAGAATTGAAGTTTTCATATTACTGCATCACTAAAAATAATGACTGTTAATTATTTATGTAAACTAGTACATTTAAACAATTGAATCCCCAACGATTGTCTATAACACTGACCTGGTGGCATGCCAGGCATCATCGGAGGCATTGCTGGACCAGGAGGCATCATCCCTCCCATTGGCATCATGCTATTCATAATGAAACCAAAGATTAATCACACCGCACCATAACACATCAGGTTATAATTTACATATCTGAACACCGATACCTACCCAGGTGGCATGGCTGGCATTACTGGTGGCATTCCAGGAATCATTGGTGGGACACCAGTCAACATAGGTGGCATGCCTTTAAGAAGAGATATGAAGTCTAAACAGGACGCACTTTTGTTTGAGCTGCACTTCGTAAACTATTGGCATACACACCTGCATAACCAGCGTGTGGCATGCCTTGGGCCTGAGCTCCAGGATGCATGCCTGGCTGGGTCATTGGGGGCATGTAGGCAGCCTGAGGTTGAGCAGCAGGCTGCTGAAATGAAGAAGGGCCAGCTTCATCATCATCATCCTCATCCTCCTCGTCAGAATCATCTGGATTCTGTTTCTTCTTCTGACTATCTGCTCAGACAACCCAACAAGGTTATATTTCTGTGACGAACCATTCCAATGACATTTTACAAAACAACTGGATTGCAGGCATGACAACGGGTCAGGGGTGAAAAAGGTGAGAAGGATATTACTCCTCTAGGGGGGTGCGGGGGCATGCTCCCCCGGAAGAAAAATTTAAATATTCCATATTTTAAAGCATCAATCTGATGCATTTTGAGATGCTTTTTTGCCAACCTGGGGAGAGCTGGAGAAACTTAACTTCAGCCATGAGTCAAAAATTATTATGGCCTCCTTACTAAGTATTATGCAAGCCATTTCATGCCAGCCCGTCACTGGGTCTAACATTTACAGTATATGAGGCACAATGTGGTAATGCATAACCCCCACAAGAGATGAAACTGAACTCTTCCATCATGATTGACAGCCAATACAATGTTATGTAATTCAGATTAGTAAATTTTCATAATCACTAAGCCATAGCGATTTCAAATTTATTAAGATTTATTGTTCAGCATTACTTGAGCATTTTATAATTTGCATGTCTTGTTGATGTCTTCCTCTTATCTGAGGAAACATAAATGACGGAGTATTTTAAGATAATCCGTGTGATCATTGAATCCAGAGGATTAAGTTAACTCAAAACAATATTTCACCTCTCCACATCGAACCCAGGCCGTTTACCTTCAGAAGTACCGCGATTACTGTCGCCTACTGTTCGTCAGTCAAAAGGCGCGAGTGGAAGGGGGATCGAGCGGGAATCTTTATTGGTGTCGATTTTCAGTCTCTTTTTAATGATAGGCTTTACGCATCTGTCAATCATCCCTCACTTGCTATTTGGGGGAAGAACCTAGTTCGCAATTCACTGAATCTCGCGCTCCCTTCTGGCACGCACACCTGTTTGCAATTCACTTAATCGCAGTTCACTGGATATGAACACCCCCCCCCCCCCCCCATTTTGGTTTCAAAACGGCGAATTTCGCCGAAAGGTGAGGGATTTTCATGCCTGAGATTGTCTAAGCACTGCTACACCGTACCATGCGACTTTTGTTCAAGTACTCTTCTCCGATCTTGCATGTCTTTATCTGGAATACCCTCCATGCCGTAGATTTCCAGTTCTATGTCTGTTCTTCCTGGTATTGCATTAGGAACGGAGTCTATTGTCTCTTTATGCACCTAAAAAAAAAAAAGAGAATAAAAGGATTTAATTCAATACCCAATACCCCTTACAATACATCAATGTATATATGCTATAAAACATCTCTCCATACCTGCATGCAATGTATGGCTAATCCAGGCCCCGTGTACAGCTTCTTGTGACATATGTGACATTTGAAATGTTTGGCTTTCTGGTGCTGAATGAGAATCTTTTCATCATCAAAATCTCTGTTGCAGTACCTTCAATTTTGGTTAAGGATCACAGTCAAGGGAGGAGAAAATACTTTTATTAAAAGACAGATGTGAATTGTTTAAGGTCAAACTTTAATGTTTTATTATAGATGCCCATTACGTTCAGAATGCGTCAGGCTACGTTCAGACAGCTATTGTGCTTATTAAATACTCTCTAAAAGACATTCTGAAGAAAATATCATTAGATAACAAACTAAACATACAGCCTTCCGACATTGTTTTAATATACATGAATAAATGTGACTGCAGAGTGAAACTGCCAGCATGAGCTCAAACTCCTGATCGCGCTGCCGCAGCACAGCACAGGCCGCGTCGGGTCATGAAAAGGATACCAGCACCAGGGCTTCATTTGCTTCTTCTTCTTTCGTCCCATTTTAATAACAACTCGTTATCGTCTCCTAATCAAGCAGGGAAAGGATTCAAAACAGTCACGAAGCACAGACTCTGGACTTCAGGTCGAATTACGCAAAAATGGCGCGGCTTCGCTAATATCTCTTCACCCACAATGCAGCGGCATATGACTTCTTCTTCTTTGACGTTTTGTGGCGGTTGGCAAACCCTCTTTTGCAGCATATTCCGCCATCTACTGGGATGGAGGGTTAAGCGTTGACACTGAAGGGGAACGAAATACTTAAAAAAAAAAGAAGGAAACAAACCCTAAATTTTTAAATCCTTCGTATCTTTGAGATATTTAAATAGAATGTTGAACACTCTTACAGTTTTATCTTTGCTTAACAAATTTTGCAGTGACAACTGATTATTTCCCATGTCTCTAAGTGCTTCCACAAGTTGTAATCTTTCATTATTATAACCTTTACACTCTATTAAAACATGCTCAGCTGTTTCAGGGAGATCACATCTAACACATCTTCCAGATTCATGCTTGCCAATCATATGTAGCTAGTGACTGGTTAAGAGCAGAATGCCCAATTCTGAGACGTGATACTATGCTGTCTTCCCTTCCGTTCCCAACATTTCTCCTTTCGCTACCAACTATTTTCTGGATACTATAAAGATGTCGTCCTTTATTCTCACTATCCCATTGTCTTTGCCACATATCCTTTACATTTCCTTTAATTAGTCCTTTTATTTCTAATTTACTCATTGGAACATTCATCATGTTTGACAGCGGTACGGTATATGACGCAGACACGCAGCTGCTGATGACGATCCCCTCCCACATGGGAAGTTGGGAAACTGCAAAAAAAAGCTTTTGCAAGTATATTATTGATTTGTGTTCCCTCGTTTTTCTCTATTTTGGAAATATGTTTTATTTGATTTAGTTAATACTGAGAAAAGCACTGAAAAAGAATACTACTTCTAGCAAAATTTCACATTCATAAATGCAAATTCTCAAATCATAAGCCTTTATTCAAAGTTTTTCTCAACAAATTTCACCAATACCTTAAGGCGCTTAGGCCGACTTTATCGAAGAATGTCAAAGCAAAGAAAACATTATTGTGTTGTGTTCTTTTTACAATCCCCCTTTAGCTTAGTCATGTCTTCTTTTCTTAACATATCCCAATCATTCAGCTAATTTACTAGTCATTTATTTATTTTCTAGTTTTTTTTGTTTTTTTTTTAATTTGTATTTGTATTTATGTACCTGTTTATTTTTTCTTTATCGTCCTTTTCCCTCTGGCAGTTGTTCTTGTCACCCTTTTGGTGGTGTGCTATATTTCTCTTTAATGTATAGCTTAAAAAAACCCGCTAGAGAGTTGGAACACACATAAAGTTGGGAACCTGCATAACATTACTGTTCCGATGAGTCAGCGGAGTGGGATCCAAGTGCAGGCTTTATTTACAAACGTAGTCAGACAGGCAATGGTCAATACATGGCAGACAGGAATGGCAGAGGATAAGCAAACTCGTAGTCATTAAACAGGTAAAAGATCAGATCAGGCAGCAAACAAACAAAGTCCAAGGAACAGGCAAGGGTAAAACACGGAAATCGAAACAGGAAACCAACCACGGGGAAAATGCTTGGAAATGAACACCACAGTAAATCAAGACCTAGCAATGTGTGCAAGGCTGAATGTCTCTTAAATAGTCCGGATAATGAGCTGCAGCTGGTTGAGGTGATCAGAGGCTAGGTATAGGGCTTCTGGGAATTGTAGTGTGCATGTGTGTGAGTGAGCGTGTGATGCATTGTAGGAAACAGAGTCCGATGGTGAGGCAATAGTTCGAAGTGGAGCGCCCTCTGGTGTCTGTTAACGGGCACTCCAGCGGCTAATCGTGACAATCACTCAGGAGTAAAAGTTCTCTCCACATGCATCCAAATATTGAATTAATGCTGCCTTCACGTGCTATCGGAAATTGAATATTTCCCACTTCTTAAATAATTTTTTTATGATTGCAAACATTACAAAGATGACATTAATAATATAGAATTTGGCATAGAATACACAAAATGTAACATATAACAATATGTCCAATGTCATCTGAACACACACACACACAAAAAACATTAAAAAAAGCTGCTAAAAAAATAGGGAAAAAGAGAGAAAAAAACATGAGGGTAGGATATTAATTTATATTTCAATTAGAGTGTAAAAATTAAAATGATTACAAATTGAGGTTGTTTTTCTCGCTTTCTTATTTACGGAGGATGAAATAGTAGTAAGATACATTTTACACTTCTTAAGTCGTGATTACGAATTCATCGCATCAAGTTATGAAATGGGAGGCCGTTCATGTGCAATTTTTAACTAGGAAACTTTTTTCCGATATTTCCGTAGGTATTTATTATCATTCCGAGAGCATGTGATGACAGCATTAATAGTGACCTAGATAGAGGCATAAAGATAAAGGACAAGTAATGGATATAAATGGATTTTTTCTTTCTGTGTTTTGTTATTTGCAAATTGCAACCTATATTTTTGTAACATTCTTTCAAAAATTAGGAGGTTAAGGACATTGTTAAAAAAATCACAAAGTCACAAAGTTAATATCGTGCGCACATTATATAAAAGTTGTAACACTTTACAATAAGGTTCATTAGTTAAACATTAGTTCATGTATGAACTAAAATGAACTAACCATGAGCAATACATTTGTTACTGTATTCATTCATCTTCATTAACGTTACACTGTTTGTTCATGTTAGTTCACAGTGCATTAACTAATGTTGACAAGATTTTAATAATGTATTAGTAAATGTTGAAAGTAACATTAACTGAGATGACAAAATCCTGTAGAATTACAGTTCATTTTAATTAATGTAGTTAACTAATGAAACCTTATTGTAAAGGTGCTTTTAAATCACATTTGTATATTATACTATTTTGTAATATAATATTTGTAACATATATATTCTTTATTTTCAATCACTTCAAGAAGAAAGTATTCTGAATAAGTTACTGATCTTCAAACAGGACAGTTCTGTCTTCATGTAGCTCTTCACTGGTGAATAATAATATCTGATAACACAAGGTTACATCGACAAAAAGTCATTTTTAAGAGATGGACCAACTAGAAAAAATCAGGTTACCACAATTTACTGTGTACTCTGAACCCCACTGTCAACTATAAGATGCGATATAAATCTGAACAATATTGAGCAAAACGAGACATTTATTAAGAACTTGTAAACACAACTGTTGCAGCCATAACAGCCTATAATAACCATTTGTTTCACTTTCAAGACAAAGAATGCAACAAAATGCACACATTATATTTGTATACATGTACGATTACAAGGACTTTTAACAAGGGCAAGACAACTAATGCCAGGTACACACTACACGAGTTTAGCCCCGATTTTTTGTGGAACAGACAGTTTTGGGGAAATTGCAGACAAATGCCGAAATCAGAGGCAAATCGGCATTTGTTCACGTGAGTAGTATCACTGTGTATTATCAAAGATGTGATATGAGAGAAGCGCCGATGTGTTACAAAGCCTGTGATATATTTAGTATGCTAAATATCTGGACCATGCGACTCAGAGTACTGCAGTGTGAAATGTGTTTTGACTGGAAATAACGTGATCTTATTTTATTTCCTGAATCACTTCTAAAGTTAAGTGTGTTTGGTTGTGAAACAGAATTTGTAGACCAGATAGACTTGTCTGAAATGGACATAATGAACAACAATTGGGGGTTTCCCACTGGAGGAACGTTTTCATAGTCCTAGTAGCAACTGGGAACGGATTTAAGTCATGGACACCTTTTGGGGGGACCATTGCTGCAGCCTTTCTAGCCTGAAGGACCATGTAGAACAGTAAGGAGGTTAAGATGGTTTAGGATAGATGTTAAACCAAAATGTTACCACAGGTCGGACAGACATGATTCAAATGGAATCAATGGCCTTCCAGCTCCACCCAAACCCTTGCCTCATCCCTAGTTGTTTTTAGAATTATCTGCCATAGGATGTGTACATATATGTAAAGCGGCACAACCAATGCACTCACAGCGTACCAGGTTTCGCAAAAAATGGGGAAACAAAAAGTCTCCGCGTTGCCAAAAGGGGTAGTTGTGGCCTAACTGTGAGGGAGTTGGGCTTGTAACCTGAAGGTTGCTGGTTCGATTCCCACACCGGTGGGGATTGTTAATGAACAGCACTCTCTCCATCTTCGATACCATGACTGAGTTGCCCTTGAGTGAGGCACCTAAGCCCTAAATGCTCCCCTTGTGAGTTGCTTTGGATAAAAGCGCCTGCTAAATGTAAATGCCCAAACCAAACCTCTGGAATAAAATCTGTGTGACTTAATTTTTCACTCCTCTCACGGCACAGTGTAAGGCGATGGATGTCAGATGAGAGATCTTTCTGGATAAACTGGTGAGGCCTGTAAAATGGTAGAAGAATATAATTGTACAGTGTAAATTGCTTATCACCTTGCCCCATTTGAATATATTTCTTCAGGGTATTGACACACAAGTTCTCTGTTGATCAGTTCATCAGAATAATTGACTTTCTCATGCATGTTTACTTCTTTCTTAGAAAATTCCTTAGGTTTGCATTCTATCAAACAGTCCTGTTCAGTCTGTCATTAACCCCACAGGTTTTTAGCAGATGCTTGAAAGCAGCTTTTCCCCCAGTGAGAAACAACGGCACAAGGACATTCTACTATAAGGATAGATGATGATAATAAGAATAGGAATAATATACTCATTTTCAAGAGAACAAGTGAATAAAGATTTCAACATGATGTTAAATCATCTCGGGAATTTACATGATTCGGTCAATACAGCGATGCAGTTCTAATGTCTAATGTGTTGATTAAATGAAACATAGGACACAAACAAGGACTGAATTTTTCCTCATTTGCATTCATCTCAGAATGCTGCATGTTAATCCACTGTTATTAACAACTGACTCGCACTCCATGCAGAGCAATGGAGTCATTCGATTTAATAGTCAGTGTGACAGTGCGTCATGGTTTACTGCAGTTTTTAACAGTTCTAAGAAATGAAACTTTCTGTGGTCTTTGGAGAAAAACCAGTAATATTAAAATAAAAAACGCACTTACTTTTTAGATTGTTTGTGTCAGAGATAACAGTTTGATTTGAACTAAATTTCAGGTACTCCCTACCCTCAAATAACTGTAACAAATTTCACAATAGTTTACTACTATAGACTCTAGTGGCCAAAACGTATTCATTTATTGAAATCAACATTCATTTTATTACAACAAACACCCTAATTTGCATGACTTTTGGTTATTTTAAAGCAAGTCATCAAAACCAACAGTTTTATCCAGAGTTTCAGGGTTCACACACACCATTATAGAACCACAGCCCTGATTCACAATGAAAGTCCAGAAAATGCGTTTTAAATTTCAGATTTGTTTAATGCACTTCATATTTACATATCAAATCTACAAAATAGATGCATGTTGAAGTATGCTTGAATTCCTATTTCCAGTGCCATAGCCCTTTACACACAATCCCAGGTTACTTGCATCCCAACATGACATTTTGATACAGTAAGGTCAGCAGCACAAGGCAAAACAAAATACTGGCACTTCAAAAGTAGCTTAAATACATTGTTAAAACATTTCCCGTTGTTCAGGACACAAAGTAGTAAAAACTACTGAAGTACTGGGCTCGTCTACTTTCAGCAGTTGAAGATTTGATTTACTTTCCTATGTTCTTGTTAGTTTGAAAATCAGTGGCACACTACAGGCAGAAGATACTCTGAGACCACACAAAGCTGTACCAGGATCAGTGTTGCTGTAAAGAACGACTGTGCACAGAACTGAGAGGAGCTAATCAGTTACTAGAGGCACAGACACCCTGTTCAAATACTACAGCACCAATAGAAAAAACTTCATAACATTGACCATTTACAGTACTTGAGGTATACAGTAGATGTCACATAAATCACAATTTACTGAAAACTACTGCAATACATATATATATTAAACAGCATATAACAGATCAATTGAGTTATGTGTAGCATGTATAGCCGATCAATTACGTGTTCTTATGCTGGTGTTCAATGATTTGAAATTGACTTCTGCTGACTCCCAAGGTCACGTTGTTGTTCAAAAAAAGAAAAAGAAATTATGATTCTGATAGTGCTGATACAGTAAATTCTCTCCCTTGATGGCAACGACAAGAATGAGCAGTGGCGGTCCATCAGAGGAATGAAGGTAGACTGAGTCTCCTTTTAAAACGATTAAAAATAAACATAACAGCTAAAGTGATAAAACCAACTCGTTTTAATCATTTTACTAATGTGCATTACTTAGGTATATATTTTTCTTCATGTGAGAAGGATATTCGAATAATATTAATTCAAATGATGCGATGTGACACAAAAAAGTCAAAGGAAGTAAACATTTTTACTTCTTTTCACATAAATATGAGAGGTCACAGTTGCGGTGTGTCAGGAAGCCTGTGCTTATAAAGGCTTTTAAACACAGCCTAAATGTTCGAGCCTAAGGGCTTCTTTACACTACACCATTTGCAACTAAAAACATTTTATGCGTTTTGGTCTTTCCTTTACACAACAACGGCATTTTGTAAACAATCGTTGTCGTGTAAATGAACCCTAAACAAGGGGTTCTCAACCCCGGCCCTCAAAGTCCCACTTTTCAGTTCCAGTTTTAATCCAACCCTAATCCAACACACCTGAACAAGCTGATTCAGATCTTCAGGATTACTTGAGAGTTGCAGGTAGGTGAGCGAGGGTGGAGGTTAAGAAAGTGGATCTCTAGGGCCAGAGTTCAGGATCCCTGGTCTGAAATTTCAAAAATGTGCTATAATGGATTGGAAAAGTGAAAGTAGATGTTAGAAGGAATTGCACTCTCCATTTAAGGGTTTAAATATTGTTCATTGCTGCATGATTTGATCTCATCTTTTACTACGGTACTATACTGCGGTCAAGTTTTGACTTGGTGATCGAAAAGATAGTACGTCATTAATTATCAAATTAATATTTTAGATTTGAATGATAAAGGCTTACTTATTCAATTCTGGGAAATTCCCTTGCAGACCGCCACTGAAAACAGGAAGGGACTGCAGTTCTTTAAAGTCGACCTTACAATGCTGTATTATTTTGTGAAAAATGCTTAATTGTTTTCAGGAAAGAGAAAGGTATATCCTGCTGCTCATTTGTTTCTCTTGAATGTCTTTTAAGGGTCCTTCACACACGATGGGCTTTAAAAGTGCTCTCATGCACTTGTCATTTATAAAAATATAGAACACTTACAAAACGAGATTTCTCTTTGCTAATGCAACCTCGGGTTCTGTGCCCGTGTAAGGAATGTATTTATTCCTTCAACAATTGAGAAATATTTTACCGAGCATAGAATACATGAATGAATTTGTCAGTTGACAAGCCAGCAGCAGCTTATAAACCTAAGTTTTATTTTGAAATGAATATTTGTGCTATCGCTGATGGCCCTCGATCGTTGGCACAAAGTATATAGATGTAAAAAGCATCAACATTGGGCTTGTCCTGTTTACAATCATCATTGCTTAAAAATCTAAATCTGCAGTTTTAGCTGCTTTGATGGCACTAAAACTTGGCATGGTTCAGGCACTATTAAAACAAACATTGCAGGAGGACTGCACTAAAGTAATTCGCATTTGTTTCTCATTCATGACCTTTACAACTGTTAAATTATATTGCCTGTCATTACACACACACACACACACACTTGGCTTCATGGAGGTGGGGGTAACTTGACATCCAAGAGATTGTAAGCAAAAATGTTCCAGAAGATTCCACAGAGGATGAAGAGTGTATAGACACTGAAGAAGATCCAGAACAAGGACTGTTCCTGCAAACGTTGCTCATAGTTCTGAAGAACCACGACACCAAGGGTGAGGCCCACTGCCACACCCCCCAGATGGGCTACAAAGCTAGGATTAGGGCATGGTGGGAAAGCTGGGGGGTAGAATCGGAGCCAGACAGCACGACCAAACTCCACACTCACTGCAAATACAGAGAATGCTTACTTTGAGGGGTTACATGAGTGGTGGTTACATGCCACATTTCAGTAAATACAGCAAATTTTCGACACAGTAAACTTAAAAGTCAGTTTTTGTGTTTATTAGATTTACACTAACAGTGGGTGTAGAAAAGGAATTCCTTGAAAAAGGTTTCAGTTTTCAAAGTCATCTTAGAAATGTGCTATTTGCAGGTGTTTGCTAACTATAATTGATTCACAGGTTGAAAATGTCAAGATAAAGTGAGTTCTTGTGAACCACTGTGTACAGAATAAAAAAAGTGGAAAAAATGACTTCAGAAAGGAAATGTTCTGCAGACTTGCACATTTTAGTTCTGTAAATAACTATAGGGATGCACCAATATTACAATTCTGTCTGATACTGATAAGCCAATAACTGATAAATTGACCATATTAAATTTCCGAAGAAAGAATTTAGGCATTTTTTGAGACTTACATTAAATTACTGTTATTTTTAAAGATGAACTTTATTGAGTTTTAGATGATGGCAAAGGTAATCTAAACAAAAAGTAATGCACAATTAAAGGTATGCAATTCTTTGACAGTACTAAAGCACAAAAATATCTGCAGAGATTTATGAAACATACTACTGTAAGCTCACATATGACATATGATTCACCAATGATTCTATTTTGAAATGTGCGTTCCATGTCAGAAAGTCTGTTTTTCTTTTGGTCTGTGTGACCAAATTGCCCACGGCCAATTTACCTAACAGTATTTCGACACCCCGGGTTTGCCAGTTGGTGATCGCAGATTCTACCTTTCCTAAAGATCCTAAGCTTTAAATATTCAATAAAAAGATTAAATTTTTTTCTAGCACAGAATTACGTTTTCTGCATGAGTAACATGAAAACAGTTTACATACTGCACACCAGAGCCATTGCCATTCGAAAGAGCTTGAACTGACACTTCATCCCTGACCAGTTCTGTGAAAGTGAGGGAGAGAAACATCAAATTAGGAGAGAAGTGCAGGAAATTGGTCGGTAAGAGAGAAAGAACACCAATATTCTCTCTTAGACTGTTCTGCTGTTGTTCCAGGGAACTGGTTTTGGTACCCCAGTTTATTGAGGTTGCTTCAAACCGAGATGGATATTTGTTCTGGCGTTTGCAGTGATGATGTGACAATCGGAGCTGGCATAGGGAGCAGCATTAGCACCTGTGACTCATCAGCTAATTCAAGGTCAGTCTTGCTGCTTTGCATGTGATATTCCAAATGATAACATGTCAGTTTTGATTTGGCGAGATGAGAGATCAGTTTTTGTGTGGACAGACTATGTGTAATCTGAGTCCTGACCATGTAACTGTGCTGACACAAAAAGTTCTATCTGAAATGCTGAGCAAGTACAGGAGGGTTCATGATCTGACCAGGGAGAACTGTGTACAGCCCCAGTATTAATATTTCATGACTCTTACCAGGTCATTATGCAGTACAAAATAGCTCCGTTCACTTTGAGATAATGCCAAAGTTTTGGGGAGTCTTTGATTGGTCAGCCACACAGAGGGAGGTGCAACATACTAGACTTGAGTTTAACATATCGTATGAATGGCTAAAACTCTTCAATCTTTCAGCTATTTGATAATCTGAGAATATCAATGGAAACAGCTGTGTCTGAAATAAAGGCAGAAAAAGAGGCCTATGAATCATGTGCATATACGTCGCAAAGGGTTGATAGCTTGAGTTATTGAGTCATTTTTGTGACAAGAGAAACCAGATGAACTTCACACTCATTATTAATCCTGACACAAGTCTGAGTCACAGGCATTCTGTTATTTTTCAAGAGCGAATTTAAACACAAGCTGAATCAAGCTTGAAGAATACATTGTAAAAGATTGCCAGGAATTTACACAATTAAAGAGTATTATTTTATAATAAATTACTGTAGTGGGAAATTTACAGTGAAATGAATGCATGCTGGGTCATTTTCTTATGAATTACTGTTAATCAAAAGCAAAATGATACCTACAGCTCTTGTTTTACTGTGAATTCCCATGATAAAGTTGTCTTTAACCATGTAAAATTGTTTTGAAGTCACAGTAACAGTGATGTGTCCCATTTGCATCTTGGACCTTGTATATTCATATTCAAATTTCTGACCAAGCTCATTCAGAAGTGTGACAAATGAAATCATTTGTTAAAACGATGACAAGCTAGAATATAAAATGAGCTAATCGGCTGACTTTAAGTTTGTCAAACGATTCTTAGCATGGACAAATATCTTATTTCAAATTCATAACTCTTTGTAGATTGATATTATTTCACAATAGTGAAGCAACTGCAGAGATTTATCTTTGAAAGGTGTGACATCATCTGGCAAAATAAGACCTTTTTTCTTATAAGCATCACCTTATTTATTTCTAAGCATCATCACAATATATGATGAACAATTTTAATTTTCTAGAGCAAGACCTGATCACAATACCTCACACTGGAATATAGTGATTTCTCAATTACCATGACGACATTGGCGAGGTGGGCGGAGACCAGAGCGTAGACTCCCCCTGATGATCCGACCACAGGTGCTGTCATGTCCGTCACTGACACCGCCAATGAACCTGTAGCAAGACAGCGCAGACAAAAGTCACAATAACACAAACATATTGAGGACATTATAACCAATATTTTCTCTTTCTTAGAAACTTCTAAAATCACTTGAAATAAAACCATTGTTATCAAATAACAAATGAAAATTCTAATTTTGATCACATCATATATTTATTATTTACATTTTAGTAAAATTTACTCACCCACAATTGTTTACTAAAATTAACATTAAAGAGGTGTGTGAACTCGCACTGTAATTTGTTCTGGACCTCTGCCTGTTCGTAGAAGTGATGAGACACTTAGCAGACTATCATCACTCAATGGCTGGCTGTCTAAGTGGTGTCCACAGAATAATACAGGTTTCATAGACAATTGGAAAAGTTTTTGAGGCAGACCTGACCTGTTGAAAAGACATGGTATTCATCCCTCCTGGGGTAGTGCCGCTCTTCTCTCTAGTAATATGGCACATAGTCTTAGAGCTCAACCATGACTAACTGGGGCCCAGGTCAGGAAGCAGACAGACTGGCTAAACCGACCGTCTGCTAGCTATCTCACGTCACAGAATTCAGATAAATCCCAACACATAGAGACTCTTTCACCTAGATATCATCAGATAGAGACTGTGTCTGTACCCCGAATTAATAATTAATTAATTAATTAATTAATAATTATCGAAAAACAACAATATGTATGTTAGACCCTATACCGACTAAGCTATTGAAAGAGATGCTTCCAGAGGTCATAGATCCTCTTCTTAAGATCATTAATTCATCTTTATCACTAGGTTACATATCAAAAACTTTTAAGCAGGCTATTATCAAACCTCTTATTAAAAAACCACAACTTGGTCCTAGAGAATTAGTCAATTACAGGCCGATCTCCAATCTACCTTTTCTGTTGATGTACTAGAAATACTAGAAAAGGCAATATCATTGCAACTGTGTTCCTACGTGGAAAGAAATGGTATCTGTGAGGATTTCCAGTCAGGATTTAGACCGTACCATAGTACTGAGACTGCTCTCATTAGAGTTACAAATGATTTGCTCTTATCATTAGATCGTGGTTTTATCTCTCTATTAGTGTTACTAGACCTCAGTGCTGCTTTTGACACTATCGACCACAACATTCTTTTGAATAGACTAGAAAATTATGCTGGCGTTAGTGGAATTGCATTGGCATGGTTCAAATCATACTTATCTGACCGTTATCAGTTTGTAGTAGTACAAACTGATGGGGAACCTGCGCCTGTGCACGGTAGCAGCGTGATCTGGGGGGAGTCAGTAGAGACTGTGTCAACTAGCTCATCCCTTATCGACACGTCAGCCAGTGGCAAAGATCCCCAGCAACCGGCTCATACTGGTGTGATGAAAAGATCTTAAACTAGATGGAACTGGATTAAATATTTTGACTGTTGCGATCCCAAATCGGACTTGTAACTCTGCCTGGGTATCAGACAAGTGTTCAATGTTGGCCAGAGGAGAACTGGTCCCCCGACTAAGCCTGGTTTCTCCCAAGGTTTTTTTTCTCCATTTTGTTGGAGTTTTGGTTCCTTGCCGCTGTTGCCTTTGGCTTGCTTAAGTTGGGGACACTTGCTTGATATTCAGCAGTGTTTTTGGTATGCCTGCATTGGCGCCGTTGTATGCGAACTGAGCTGAGCCAGACGATTACGTCACTGTTTTCTGCAGTGCTGATATACATAAATTAAACTAATAACTATTGATCTTCACTACAGAATGAATCAATAATATATAGAATAAGCTGCACAATGACACCATTTTCTTTGGGAGCTGCTGTGCAGCCAAAAATTATTTACCAATTATTAATGTAAAGCTGCTTCGCCACAATTTGCATTGTAAAAAGCGCTATATAAGTAAAGGTGACTTGACTTGACTTGACTTTTAAACAACGATATTTACTTACTCACAATTATTGGCTATTATTAAACCTCTTATTAAAAAAAAAACACAACTTGATCCTTGAGAATGTCACTTACAGGCTGATCTTGAATCTACCTTTTCTGTCAAAGATACTAGAAAAGACAATATCATCACAACTATATTCCTTTTTAAAAAGAAATAGTATCTGTGAGGATTTCCAGTCAGGATTTAGACTGTATTATAGTACTGAGACTGGTAAGATTACAAATGATTTGCTCTTATCATCAGATCGTGGTTGTATCTCTCTGTTAGTGTTTTAAATAGACTCGGAAATTATGCTGGCATTAGAGGAACTTTATTGGCATCGTTCAAATCATACTTATCTAACCGTTATCGCAAGCACAATATGGAGTACAGTTATGCTGATGGTACTCAGCTCTATATCTCTTTGCGCCCTGACGGAATTTACCAATTTACAAAATTAATGGAATGCGTTACTGATATAAAAAATTGGATGACCAGTAATTTCCTACTACTAAATTCAGAAAAAAACAGATATTCTAATTATTGGATCAAAATCCTAAGCACATAACCTAGAATACTGTCTAACACTTGATGGCTGCTCTGTTAAGTCGTCTTCGTCAGTTAGGAACCTGGGTGTGCTCTTTAATACCAATCTTACTTTTGAAAGTCACATTTCTAGCATTTGTAAAACCACTTTTTTCCAACTTAAAATTATATCTAAACTACGACATATGCTCTCAATGACAAATGCGGAACAGTTAGTTCATGAGATCATGACCCCAAGGCTAGATTACTCTACTGGGTGGTTGCCCTGCTCGCTTGATATACAAACTAAAACTGGTTGAAAACGCAGCTGCTAGAGTCCTTACTAGAACCAGGAAGTATGACCATATTAGCCCGGTTCTGTCAAAACTGCATTGGCTCCCTATTAAATATCGTATAGATTTTAAAATCTTGCTAATTACTTACAAAGCACTAAATGGTTAAGCTCCCCAGTACCTGATTTTTTGCTCCATTTATGTCACGGAAGTTTATGGTTTTTTATGGAGTTTGGGTTCCTTGCTGCTGTCGCCTTTGGTTTGCTTAGTTGGTGACACTTGATATTCAACAGTTTTGATCTGCCTACATTGTTTACCATTGTATGCGAACTGAACTGAGTTGGACGATTACATCACTGTTTTCTCTAGTACTAATATTTAGATAAATTAATTAAATTTATATCTATTGATTTTCACAATGCAATAAATTAATACTGAATTTATTTAAGCTGGAAAATGACAAAATATTCTTTAAGAGCCAAAAGTTGCTTTGACACAATTTGCATTGTAAAAAGAGCCATATAAATAAAGGTGACTTGACTTGAAAATTGTCATTAACTCACGTGAGTTATCCAAGGATGTAAACACATATTTATGATTGGGGAGAAGCAAATGTAAAAATGTAAGACCTTGGAAAATTTGACTTGACTATTAAGGCCCGCTCACACCAGGAATGATAACTATAATGATAAAGATCTAAACATAAAAAAGGACAAAAGTCCACACTATATATAACATAAATATAACAATAATGGCAAAGAGAAATTATATTGTTGGAATCACTTTCAGAACAATTTATACAGCTGACAAGTCAGAATTGCAAGAAAAGAAGTCATAATTGTGAAATATTAACTCACAATTCTGAGAAAAAAACAGTCTGAATTGCACGTTTTTATCACACATCTGACTTTATAACTTGCAATTATTTTTAAATATTATAACTTGCAAATATTAAATATTTTGTTATAATTATGAAAATGTTGCATATTCTGAAACTGGTATAAAACATATGAACAGAAATGTAGCTTTAAATGTTTTTGCAGACTGTCAGAGTCAGAGAATCTCCAATTGCTGTTTACATTAATTGCCTCTTACGGTTTACATGAATGTTTAAGTGAAATAAATGACATTAAAATTCTAAGTACTAAGTAAGTAGATCACTTTGGTAATCTAAAATACTTTATACTTTAATAAGAATGTAACTGTAATGTGATTACCACCAATTTAAAATGTAACTGTAATGAAATACTCTTACTAATTTTTTTTTATTTTAAATATGAAACTAAGTAAAAGCGGGAAGTGTTTACACTTTAAATTAGTCAATGTAAACATCTCAGTCAAAGAGCCAACAATATTCGTAATATACAATGCCAGTTTTACTAGAACTAGATTAGGTGTTTATGCTATGTTATCTGTCCTTTTATTTAGCATTTTCTTTCTAATGTCTCTCAGTTTAGGGCTTATGATCAGACCAGTTAAGTCATCTGGTTTTATAATTCACAGATTGTTGACATATAGTATAATATAAGATTTACCAACTTTACATAACCAAACCTGTTTATACATCCTGCAAGTAAACAGAGTAGTAGGATTAAGTGCACTCCATGAAAATAATTATTGGACTCATGCTGTACTATAGAGATTTGACAGTTTCATGCTCTCTAGAAAGAGGAGGTCCCTCTAAATGATGTAACAGATGACTGGCCACACAGTCGTAATAACTGCTGTAGGCCTACTTGAGTTACCAGCATGCACTGCATGCATGCAACTGGTGTGTATTACTGTTATCTGGTACTCCTACTGTACTTCTGTACTTTGTTGTAATTTGTTGTGTTTGTTGTCGTTCTTTGTTTCATGGCTGTGAGAAAGTCTGGGCTGCAGTAAAGTGAGGGCTGGGGTTAAACTTCTGCCTTCTGTGTATGACATCTGCTGCTGATTCACCAGGAGCGCTTGCACTCACACACATACCCCCCCACCCCCTTCCCTTCACACACACACACTGATACTAGCTGCTAATGTCATCAGGGAGAGTGAAATGACATTTCCACTTCAAATCCTACAGCTGATTGAAAATGCAGGTGGGCTTCCCCTCCTTTCTTCTGTCCTTTATTCTGCATCTTTCTCTCTTTACTCCTCGTGCCTCTTCATCTATCTATTTTCTTGCAATCTATCTATTTTTTTTTTTTTACCTCACTGTTCCTCTCAGCAGGGGTTTCAGACTGTTGTGAGAGTGTTTGTGGCGTTTAATCAGCTTTCCATTTGTTAATCTTCACAAGTCTGAAAGCACATGGCTCGACCATGGACATGATTATATAATCATATGTTTGCTTCCATCCAATTCTGTGATTTAGAAAGAGGAGAAAGTCCACTGCAATGTGCTATAAACACCAGCCAAGAAACCAGGTTCCCTTGTAGAGGTGAATGGATTGAATGTTTGCTCCAAAGAACAAATCTGAACGAGTGGATGCACGCCATCTCCTTTTATACCTGTATGTCCGAAGAATTGGCGCATGCAAATTCCACAAGCCAGTTCTTATTGGCCTTTTCTCAAAGTATCAAAGCTGTTTGGGGCTCCAAAGTGCGACCCTTAGTGTCAGTGCATCGATACATCATCACAGTGACTGACAGATATGGAATGTCATTAAAAGTCTGCATTTGAAAAATCTCAGTTCTAAGTTAAAACAGCAAAAAAACAGAGTTCCCACACTTTTGATCTATGAATTTCCAATGAATTTTCCACGACTTCTCTAGTTTGTGTTTATAGATTTTTAAAAAGGCTTTTAAAAAAATATTGCATCATAAATTGTACCAAACCCCCCCTAAAAAATCTATGCTGAGTTCGACTCACCTGCCAGTACGCCACACACATACACCAGGCCAATTCTCAAAGCTCCATGGACCATCTCTAATGGCACACCCACCAATAGTTGCATGGCCATGTTTAGGCCCAGGTGTTCTATTCTGAAACATATAAATCAGCATAATTACAGATGAGTTTGAGGAATGGATGAATACCCTTTTTTCAATTGGTATATTTGGATTTAGTGCAGGGTATACCAACAGGTTTAGTTATGTATAGTTGGTAAATATTATATCGTACTACATCCAGTGCTTGAAGTGCACTGTAGGCCGGTACACAGTATTGGCACTTCTCTATTTTTACCTTTAGCATACCCCGTTGCACATACGGAAGCCCATCAGACCCTCCCTTCTTCTGGAATGCATTTTCAACCGAGCATCGGGAGAACCGGCATTTTTATTTTTCTACTTCAAGCACTGACTATTTGTTAACTAACTGTAAATTATAAAACCAGAGGACTTAACTGATCTGACCACAAACCATAACCATAAACTGAGTAGGATTAGAGAGAAAAAGCTTCATAAATGAAAGGACAAAACTCAGCAATGCACTTCTCAAGCGTCAAGCATGCACGGTTGAACTTCTGTTTACCATATTTGGATTAAATTGCTCCATACATTTGGATTACTTTTATAATGCCTTTATGTAAATTTTGACTATTGAACATTTTGGTTGGAATTTTTATTTTTGGGTAAATTATTCGTTTACAATGCTTCAATTGATCGTATATCATAAATGCGAAAGAAAAAATATGATTTAATAAGCCCTTATAAACCTCCAGATGTCAGTGGTAAATCCAAGAACATATGCTTTTCTAAAGTCAATGAGTGACTTCAAATTATGCTATTAGACTAGCAGAAGATAGTTTTTTCTAATAACTTTAAAGAAATGTTTCTCTTCAAGTTTATTAAATCTACAAATAAACCCTAATTTATGCAAAATTTGAAAATGCTGATGCTGTAAAAGTTTCAAGATGAGGTTGTGTGTGTACTCTGACACACAAGTTACCTGTTTCTGGCATGAGTCATTTTCCATTCCCACTCCTGCTCCAACTTTGTTTCGTCCTGTTTTCTTTGTTTGTTTGTTTTTTTTCTGAAGCCCTGACCATTTCTCCAACTGTTCTAACTCTCTGACTTTCAGCAATGCACATGTAAAACTGTTATGAGGTCCTGAACACCTACAACAGTGGACATGACTCTGGCCCTTAATAATGACATATCTGGGTGTCAAAGAAACACTTTTCACTACAGGTAATATTCCTCATGTCACATACTTGGCTCTCCTCAACATTACCAAATAGATCCTATAGGAGCCCAGTGGGTCAAAATCTGGACCCAGATCTAAAATAATAAGAAGCAGGACAAGGTCAGAATAATTATTCTCATAGAACAAGGACCTGAAATTCACAAGGCTTCAGATAACTGGGGCATGTATCTTAACTCATGGTGGATGATCATGCAGATCTAAAGAATGAATCAGTGACACACAACTTATTCAGGATGCTGACAAAGACAGCCTGACAAACAAAAGCAACAACGAAATGAAACTGGACAGACTTGCATGGGTAGTCTTGCAACTGAAAGTGAACATCTCTGAATGTATTAGCCAATCTTCAGTATTGGTATACAAAAAGAGACAGCTCATGTCCCCAGAAACAGAATTACTTAACAGGAAAATCTGCATTAATGATATTGAATTATAAGTGACAAGGGCTTTGTTCCAACAATATCCACTGTTTCCATAATACAATATCATTAACTCACTTCCATGAAAAGATTGAAATAATAGGGTAAATTCAAAAAAGCAAAAACAAAGTTTCTACACAAACTAAAATATACAAATCATACTGTATGTATAGATGTAATGAAGAAGTGCAATGGTTAATTCTGTTGTGGCTTTGTTTGGAACTATTTTTGTTAGCTGAGCAAAAAAAAAAAGAGTGACAACATTGTTAATTGTAGTGATCATAATTGTGCTGTTGGTCTGATTATCACCACATGAGCTAAGAGCAACAACACCCCTGCTTGTGTGATATTGTATAAGTATATAGTATCCTACAAGTCTTGAATTGTGCACACAAAACACAAGAAAGGCCTCAGACATGAGCTTGGGATGTCGACTAGAGGACATGTGAGCCCAGAGTAACATCAAAACTATAAAATCTAATAAATGTGTGTGGAGAGGACAAGTTTGCTGAATAATATACTTGCTGCAAGGGGGCACCTCTTGCTAAAGCCCTGGAGGATGTAACCCCCCCTGGTAGAATGAGCCCTAACACCTAGAGGGAAGCTTGCCCACGCGCCTTATAGGGGAAAAGTCTATGTAGGATGGTGAGACAACAAAGCCTGCAAATCCCCATTTCTCTGTAGTGACGAGCCATTAGGAAAACCATCTTTAGAATGAGAAGCTTGACTGGCACTGACTCTAATGGTTCAAAGGGATTGTTGACTAGCCCCTCAAGGACCACGGCTCTGTCCCATAAGGGTACTTTCACTTTGACAGGTGGTTTCAGTCGCTTAGCTCCACGAATGAAGTGGGGGATCAGAGGGTGTTTCCCCACTGAAACCCTGTCAACCAGAGCATGGCAAGCTGTAATGGCTGCCACAAATACTCTGATAGTAGTAGAACATATGCCTGCTGACAACTTTTCCTGCAGAAACTCCAACACTGAAACAATCTGGCAGTGAACCGGGTCTGCATGATGAATAGTACAGTCGTGGCCAACAGTTTTGAGAATTACATAAATATTGGAAATTGGAAAAGTTGCTGCTTAAGTTTTTATAATAGCAATTTGCATATATTCCAGAATGTTATGTAGAGTGAGCAGATGAATTGCATAATCCTTCTTTGCCATGAAAATTAACTTAATCCCCAAAAAAACCTTTCCACTGCATTTCATTGCTGCCATTAAAGGACCTGCTGAGATCATTTCAGTAATCATCTTGTTAACTCAGGTGAGAATGTTGACGAGCACAAGGCTGGAGATCATTATGTCAGGCTGATTGGGTTAGAATGGCAGACTTGACATGTTAAAAGGAGGGTGATGCTTGAAATCATTGTTCTTCCATTGTTAACCATGGTGACCTGCAAAGAAACGCATGCAGCCATCATTGTGTTGCATAAAAATGGCTTCACAGGCAAGGATATTGTGGCTACTAAGATTGCACCTAAATCAACAATTTATAGGCTCATCAGCAACTTCAAGGAAAGAGGTTCAATTCTTGTAAAGAAGGCTTCAGGGCGTCCAAGAAAGTTCAGCAAGTGCCAGGATCGTCTCCTAAAGAGGATTCAGCTGCGGGATCGGAGTGCCATCAGTGCAGAGCTTGCTCAGGAATGGCAGCAGGCAGGTGTGAGCGCATCTGCACGCACAGTGAGGCGAAGACTTTTGGAAGATGGCCTGGTGTCAAGAAGGGCAGCAAAGAAGCCACTTCTCTCAAAAAAAAAACATCAGGGACAGATTGATCTTCTGCAGAACGTATTGTGAACGGACTGCTGAGGACTGGGGCAAAGTCATATTCTCAGATGAAGCCCCTTTCCGATTGTTTGGGGCATCTGGAAAAAGGCTTGTCAGGAGAAGAAAAGGTGAGCGCTACCATCAGTCCTGTGTCATGCCAACAGTAAAGCATCCTGAGATCATTCATGTGTGGGGTTGCTTCTCATCCAAGGGAGTGGGCTCACTCACAATTCTGTCCAAAAAACACAGCCATGAATAAAGAATGGTACCAAAACACCCTCCAACAGCAACTTCTTCCAACAATCCAACAACAGTTTGGTGAAGAACAATGCATTTTCCAGCACGATGGAGCACCGTGCCATAAGGCAAAAGTGATAACTAAGTGGCTCGGGGACCAGAACGTTGAAATTTTGGGTCCATGGCCTGGAAACTCCCCAGATCTTAATCCCATTGAGAACTTGTGGTCAATCCTCAAGAGGCGGGTGGACAAACAAAAACCCACTAATTCTAACAAACTCCAAGAAGTGATTATGAAAGAATGGGTTGCTATCAGTCAGGATCAGTCAGGGGGTTTCACCTCTGCTTAGTAAAATCTTTCCCAGTTCCATCTAATCTATGTTGGGATGGACCTTTCAATCACCTTGTGTCACCTCCCTTCTGGACAGTAAATCTGCTCCCACATTCATGCATTCAGGAATGTGGATCACCCAGAGAGACAGGAACTTGTCCTGAGCCCAAATGCTAGTATGTTCAAACGGAGTAAATGCTGTCCACCCTGGTGATATATGTAAGCGACTACTGCAATGTTGTCCATCCCTACTAAGACGTGGTAGCCCCTTGACCAGAAATGCCGCCATCAATTCGAGGCAATTAATGTGCCAATCGAGATGACAGCCTCTCCAGATCCCTTGGGCTGGACAGCCATTTAAGACCACTCCCGAGCCTATCAAGGAAGCGTCTCTCGTTAGCATCTTGTGACAACAACATGCACCCAGAGCAGGACCCAAGGGGCGTAACCGGGCTATGAGCCACATAGACACGGTAGGAAGCCCACTGCGCGTAACCTTTATTACCATTTGGGGATTGGCCTTTGGATGAAATCCCCTGGCTCTGAGCCACAACTGAAGCAGCCTAATGTGCAGAAGGCCAAAAGGTATTACCGTGGCCATAGCTGCCATAAGACTATTCTTTGAAAATGAAGAAGTGTAATCTCCTGACCTAGCCTGATGTTGTTCAGGGTGCTTAAGATGGACTCGACACGTGCAGGAGACATCTGTGCCTGCATGGTAACCAAGTCCCATACAACCCCTAAATACGTTATCCGCTGGGCAGGAAACAGAATGCTTTTCTTGCCATTGAGTCTCAACCCCAGAGATTGTAGACAAGTCAAGTCAAGTCACCTTTATTTATATAGCGCTTTTTACAATGCAAATTGTGGTAAAGCAGCTTTACATTAATAATTGACAAATAATTTTTGGCTGCACAGCAGCTCCCAAAGAAAATGGTGTCATTGTCCAGCTTATTCTATATATTACTGATTCATTCTGTTGCAAAGATCAATAGTTATAAGTCTAGTTAATTTATGTATATCAGCACTGGACTCAGCTTAATCGTCCGGCTCAACTCGGTTAGCATACAACGGCGCCAATGCAGGCATACTAAAAACACTGCTGAATATCAAGCAAGTGTCCCCAACCAAGCAAGCCAAAGGCAACAACGGCAAGGAACCAAAACTCCAACAAATGGAGAAAAAAATCTTGGGAGAAACCAGACTTAGTCAGTGGACCAGTTCTCCTCTGGCCAACAGTGAACACTTGTCCGATACTCAGGCAGAGTTACAGGTCATAAGTCCGATTTAGAATCGCAACAGTCAAAATATTTTATCCAGTTCCATCTAGTTTAAGATTTTTTAATCACGCCGGTATGGGACGGTTTGTTGGGGATATGTGCCTTGAGCCTTTACCAAGGATGAGCTAGTTCTCACAGTCTCCGCCGATACCCCAGGGCCACGCTGCTGCCGTACACAAGCGCAGGTTCCCCATCCGACCCGGACATGGCCCGGATCCAGCCAATCACGTTAATTGGTAAACCTCGGGATAAGCAGAGAGACAAAAATTAGCGTAGATGCCATTCTTCTTCTGATGTAACGAGTACATCCGGTGTTATAGAAAGTGTTTCCGGTTCAGGCTGACCTGATCTATGCCGCCTAACAATCCTTTAACAGATATGAAGACAAAAATTGATAATGTTTCATGTGTATGCCAGGTTAAATAGATGCGTTTTTAGTCTAGATTTAAACTGACAGAGTGTGTCTGCTTCCCGAACAATACTAGGAAGATCGTTCCAGAGTTTAGGTGCCAAATAGGAAAAGGATTTGCCCTCTGCGGTTGATTTTGATATTCTAGGTATTAACAACTGGCCAGAATTCTGAGATCGAAATAGGCGTGAAGGACTATAATGCATTAAGAGCTCACTCAGGTACTGGGGAGCTAAGCCATTTAGTGCTTTGTAAGTAATTAGCAAGATTTTAAAATCTATACGATGTTTAATAGGGAGCCAGTGCAGTTTTGACAGAACCGGGCTAATATGGTCATACTTCCTGGTTCTAGTAAGGACTCTAGCAGCTGCATTTTGGACCAGCTGTAATTTGTTTATCACGAAAGCAGGGCAACCACCCAGTAATCTAAAGTGTTACAGTAATCTAGTCTCGAGGTCATAAACGCATGAACTAGCTGTTCCGCATTTGTCATTGAGAGCATATGTCGTAATTTAGATATATTTTTAAGATGGAATAATGCGGTTTTACAAATGCTAGAAATGTGACTTTCAAATGAAAGATTGGGCATGACATGCTAGGATCTCGATGTTGAATCCCAAGCTCTAGAGACTGGGCCAAAATCAGCAATGTAATTTAAAATGTAGATATCCTGGAGTTACAATGGAGCCAGCACTGCGTCCATGCATTTTGTGCAGGGTGACAAGACTAGGCTGCATGGAAGAACCCGATATTGGCAAGATTCTCCCTGAAAGGGAACCTCAGGAACTTCCTGTGTTGTGGCAGAATTTCTACATAAAAATGAAGTTGATTGTGACAAACCAATCTTTGTGTTGAATTTGAGACAATCATTTTGACTGCCAGCATTTTGAACTTGTATGTTCTGAGAGATTGGTTCAGACTGCAAAGGTCTAAAATTCTCCCGAACTCTATAGCCCCTTTCTCCACTTTGCAATTCTTGTATCATCAAATGGTAAGCTGGACATGGTTGTGGCTGGGTGGCGAGCATCACTTCGACCTGTGACATCATCGTATAACCCTGTGCCTTTGCACTAATGACAGTTGAATAAACTGACGTCGCAGACACAAAGGAAGAATAAGGCTTTCTCCATGACTTTGCTAATATTTCATGGATATCTGGAAAGAAGGGGAGGGACTGCCATTCTAGTGCCTCCCTTTGGCCATCTGACATAAATCTGTCATGTGATTTTGATCCACTGTTGGTATCTTGTTCCTGTGGCCAGTCTAACTGAAGACTGTCCACAGCGTGAGTTACTCGTCGTGAAATCTATAGCCACGAGAGGAGTGCTCAGAGGCAGCACACTCGAATTCCATCTGCTCAAGAGAACTAATGTCTTCAGCCTGGTCTGAAGAAGTGCTAAAGTGTGCTTCAGAAGTGGGCAGGAGGACCTCTCGATTTGGTGAAAAAACAAGTGTTTTAATGCGTTTTAAAATAGACTGTGTTAAAATAGCCTTTACCAATCAGATTACAAATAGAATCATATAAAAGGGAATTAAAACGGCAAAATAAAAACGCAGACGCTTTTATCCAAAGCAACTTAAAAGGGGAGCAATTAGCAATTCCTGCCGGCGTGGGAATCAAACCAGCAAGCCTGACTCCCTCACTACTAAGCCTCGACTACCCTACCCAATCAATAATAATTTGGTGTTTAATGCTGCAATGCATCACAGAATAAGTCATGTGTGCTGGTGGTGACACCAGGTGAGAGAATGACTTTTGAAAATGTCTGTGTCTGTTTGAGAGTGTCTGTGTGTTCTTTTATTGGGATTCTGTTGGTGCAGCAGACAGAGCACATCACTAACTTGGGTTAATGTGGAGATTACTCTGTAGCTGAGTGAAATATAAAACATTAACCCCCACAGATCACAGCACATCAGACACATCACAGGGGCTCAAGCCCTCTATCAACTGGGAACAGGGAGCTACAGTACTCCATGCCAGAAAAAATGCTTTTTGAAATGTGCTTTAGTATGTTTTGTGTGCCTGAAAATGTTGCATTGAGGGTGTAGGCATTTTAAAATGCCAGATAAGAAATAGCTAATAAAAGCAGTTTCTAAAAATGGCACAAATAAGCAACAGTGGACCACACTGTGAAGTTGCAATACTCTTGGATGATTTGAGATACAAATAAGTTTTTAAATTAAAACAGAGATAAAGCAAATACAAAGTTCTGTCATGAAACTCTAGATGGTGTATGTGTTGGCAGTAGCAGGTCCTGTACTTGCTCTGCAGCAGCAACAATAACCTACAGCAGCACCTATTTCGACAAGACCAAACATATCAACATTGCCATATCCATTACCATGCCAAACATTCCAAGAGTTGACATGATATAAATACAAAGTTCTGTCATGAAACTCTCGATGGCGCAGGTTAATAGGTCCTTTAACTCAACTTGCCCGTAATCACATTATCTATAGGGCACAGCTGAACGGTTCCTGCTGAATCAGTGGCCAATTAGCTCGCATGCTCAACCATCATTGGGTAGCATTTCCCTTAGCAGTGCAGTGCACTTTCAGAAACCCTCCCTCTTCCCCAGCTCCACCTGTATGGATCTGCTACGGGTAATTCATGTAGGTCTACACTATATTGCACAGCAGCAGCACGTTTTACTTGCTTACAGCAGCATGCCATGTACGCAAACACGTATGTTAACAGAAATGTATGTTAGGGTTGAATGTTAATTCTGTATTCGCTTGAAAACAATTCAAAAATATTAGACCAAAATCATACAAAACAGGGCAAAACCAAAATAAATGTGCCAATGCCATCTTGAACCTATCACATTGAGAAGATTTCGAGAGAATATTTTGTTCAATCTAGTTTTTGAGTAATGAATTCAGTGTATAACTTTGCACTGGATTAACTTATATCTCGAATTTACAGAACATCACTCAGTCTACCTTCAGTAGACCATACTATTTTAAGTTGCATATATCTGTTGTAAAAGCATGAACAAAAGAAGATACCAAACGTCTAGTTTCAGGATTAGAAGATAAAAGATCATGAATAATATGGTCTTCAGATTTATTTATAAACTGTGGAATATTTCTGTTTACATAAATTTCTAATTTGCAAATAACGGAAGAAGTGAGATTGTGGGAATGCAAATGTATTTTTAAGTTGCAAAAAAGACGCAAGTTGATCCTCTATATAGAGATCTCAAATATAGCATAGACCCTTTTTTCCTCCATCCTGAAAAGCTCCATCAATCTGAGAAGGCTCAAATGAAGGATTGGATGATATTGGTGTATTGCATTTACATTTACGTTTACATTGAATCATTTAGCAGACGCTTTTATCCAAAGCGACTTACGAGTGAGATTGAGACTTTTGGTAATTTATAAAATTTATTGATCTGATTCAAAATCTTCAAAGAATTTCTCAACACAAAATTACTGCTTCCTAATTTACAGATGGATTTACACTCTGATAATTATTTATATTTAATTTATATTAATATATATTCATAATTTATAAAATATGTTTTATATTTTATATTTATGGTATCCTCCTAATGCATTAAAGGCAGTTAGATTTTGACAATTGCAGTTATACTTTGCAGTTATATTTTTGACAATTATATAAATATATACATAAAAATAAAAGATATTTAGAATACAGAAAGCCCATAAAAAGCTTCCATGTTCTCTTTTAAGATCAATGTGAACCTATATAAATAAATAAATAATAAATACATTTTATTTCAGCTGTCTTCTCAAACTTTGCAGCAGTAGCAGCAGTATTTCATCTTGCCTTTTAAATGTACATTTAGATTCTTGATATTTCTCATAACAATCTCTTAATCTTAATCTAGAGTTCTTTATAAATTCTCAAGCAATCCCCGAGTTGACAGAGAACATTTGAGCTCTGTGAGAACACTGAACCTGATCTAAACTGGTTTGGATTTGTTTGGTTCTGTCAACTTTAAACCTACTCTGAAACAAAGAGTTTAGTATGATTGTTTTCTACGTCATAACAGACTATTGAAGT
Organism: Opsariichthys bidens; assembly: GCA_037194245.1. Taxonomy (NCBI): domain Eukaryota; kingdom Metazoa; phylum Chordata; class Actinopteri; order Cypriniformes; family Xenocyprididae; genus Opsariichthys; species Opsariichthys bidens. The sequence goes on along the minus strand of CM074305.1, from coordinate 12,894,311 downwards.
CATATCATTATTTCATGTTCATAAACACAATCAATCACTGTATACTGTAATGACATACATAACTAATGTGTAACTCACCCAGCATGCATGAAGATGTAACTAAGATAGCGCCAGGCCTGTGCTCTGAGCTGCGGATGGTATGGCATTGGCCCCTTCAGGAAGTATGGCGATGACACCTGCAGAACCCAGCGGTTCAGCTGCAGTCCGTAATATATAAAGACAACGACCTGAGGAAGATGTGGTAAAAAGGCTGTTACTGATGGCTGTCCTCCAAAACATAGTGATACAGAGGAAGCATTTTAAGGCATTAGAGGTGCACACTTGCCTCAGTGGCTGCTCTAAAAGTTAGGAAACATAATTATACTGCTGTAGAATTCTAAAGCAGCATCACATAGTCACACTTATGTTCAGTTCATTTCAGTTTCAAGGACTTTTAGTTTGTTTTCATTAGTCACATGTGTTTCCTGCTACTCATCAGTTTCCATTAGGGATGCACGATATTGGATTTTTGCAGATCCCCAATATGCTGATAACTTATTTTGGCTAATGGCCGATGCCGATATACATTTATTTTTTCATTTTAATAGGAAAACACACCAAGTCTCTCCTGTGCAAAAATTATAAATGAATTATTTTTCATTTCAGTTAGTATTGAGCAAAAACTTTTTTTTAAACTCTGGTTTCAGAGTTCTGAGGTCTCTGTACCAAAAGGTTACTTGTTAACATAAATAAATATTTATAGATTAATTTATATAATAAGAGTGCATTAAATGCTATGAAAATAACAAGTCAGTCACATTTTTTTTTTTATCCAGCAGATAGATGCAGTTGTAACCTAAATATTTTAGTTTGGGATTTAACATTCGTAAATGGAATTGTCAACACATGAAGTGCAGGTGGCATGACTTCAGTTGATGCTGTCTTTAGCTTCAAATAAAATAATTCTACAATTATTTTAGTGCTCCAGGGATTCAAGTTATTTTCATCATCCACTTAATAAAATTTTATTACAGATTAGTAAACTGTATGCAAAATTATTTAACTTTTAAATTAATTATTTAAAATCATGCTTATGATTTATGACATCAATTACTGCTTTATTTTTTCAGAAACTTCAAGCAATTTGTGTATTCTACATTTCAATTTAATTAGAATAACCAGGGGGCCATTAAGGTAACCAAAGGCCACTGTGGCTACAGCATTACGGTAGGCCCCCTACCCCAGATAATTAAAAAAAAAAAAATAATTTGCTTCCTGACAATTATTTATGTAGAAATTTATATTGACGATAACATTTACAACACTGTATGTATGCTGCATAAAAATATGGGTTAAATAAAGGGGAATATTCAAATTCACTCTTTGCCAGTTAGGTGGCGCATGTGAAACCGCAGAATTATAGCAGTTACATAAACAAAGCAGCAATGCACTTATAAACACTACATCTGTAACGTAACGTGTGGAGGAAAGGCACAAGGATGAAGGAGAATACGCAATAGTGAGGTTTAATAACAAAAACCAGGCAAGGAAAACACTTTACAACATATAACATTAACCCTTTGACGCGTATGATCACACCGGTGTGATCAGTCTTGGCTGGTCCCTGGAGCGTACAGTGCATCAAGTGATCAACTGCCAAATTCAAAAGCGCTTAGCGCGCGTTTTCTGGCGCTGAACCAATGACAGATGCGCTCAGCACTGTCAATATATCACAAATATGCAGTGTTTTCAACCACATAATGTTTATTTTAGGTTTCAGACATTTAAATGCACATAAGTACTAACAAATCAATACATTTAGAGTTTGTAAAATACACACTGATGTCAATGGAAGCGGCAGTAACAATCATTTCCATAATAATTAGACAGCACGTTTTATTCATATCAGATACACATTGTGTAAGTAACTTTAAAGTTTACTCTCTTCTTCTCTCAGTTCACCGGCTCACTTACTTTCATGTATTTCGGGAGAAGGATGAATTCACGTGCTGTAAATCCAACAGACTGCGGGGCAAACTAACATGGCGGTGCCCATTGCACGTATATCTCAACTAATGCGATCATTATAAAGGTGTTTAAACAACAAAACACATCCACTTGCACATATCTGACAATCGGAATATCAGATATTTCATGCTATAGTCATCAAATTTGCTAATATTTTGAATAAAAAAGGAAAAATTAAATAAACGCAGATCATCAGTTATACAGCGCTTTTGAGGTTGCCGTGTGTCACATGACAAGCAGTGACGTGTCACCATGGAAACAGTAAAGTGACACGTTCTAAATAACGGTCGCCTTGAAAAACTCACGCTGGGCGCTCAGCCATAATATTTTAAACTTACGTGCGAAAGGGTTAACGAGAATGGACGAAAAATGAGGGAGAACACATGCATGAACAAAAGAGGAGTGAAAAACGGGGCACAGGTGAATGGCATAATTAGCAGAACACAGCTTAACTAAATAAACTAATAAAGATGGTGACCAAAGAAACAAGGGTGAAGGGAAAAACAGAATATGTGGCCATCTCTGGGCAGGCAGCGGCCATTTGGGGATGTAGCTTGGGTGCAGCAGCCATTTTGCGCTGCGGCTCACGCTTGACAGCCATCTCGTGTCGCGGCTCGGGATTCGCGGCCATGACAGTCTCCAGGCAGAGGATTGCAGTGACCCTTGGAGCTGGTTAAGAGACCAGGGTTTAGGAGTTTATCCCCCTCAGGGGTCAAACCCACAACTTCCATATCTCAAGCTGGTGGGGATAGATTGTGTCCTCAGCCCATGACAGAAGGTACCTCTTTTTTTTTTTTTTTTTCTTTTTTTTTAATCTTTATTTATATAGCACTTTTTACAATGCAAATTGTGGCAAAGCAGCTTTACATTAATAAGAAAATGGTGTCATTGTGCAGCTTATTCTATATATTATTGATTCATTCCATTGCAAATATCAATAGTTATTAGTCTAGTTAATTTAGGTATATCAGCACTGCAGAAAACAGTGACGTAATCGTCCGGCTCAGCTCAGCTTGTATACAACGGCGCCAATGCAGGCATATCAAAAACACTGCTGAATATCAAGCAAGTGTCCCCAACTTAAGCAAGCCAAAGGCAACAGCGGCAAGGAACCAAAACTCCAACAAATGGAGAAAAAAACCTCGGGAGAAACCAGGCTTAGTCGGGGGGCCAGTTCTCCTCTGGCCAACAGTGAACACTTGTCCGATACTCAGGCAGAGTTACGGGTCATTAAACCGATTTGGAATTGCAACAGTCAAAATATTTAATCTAGTTCCATCTAGTTTAAGATCTTTTTGATCACGCCGGTATGGGACGTTGGGATATGTGCCACTGGCTGATGAGTCGGTAAGGTCTTAACAAAGGATGAGCTAGTTAACACAGTCTCCGCCGACACCACAGGGCCACATTGCTGCCGCAAACAGGCACAGGTTCCCCGTCCGACCCGGACACGGCCCAGATCCAGCCAATCACGTTAATTGGTAAACCTCGGGATAAGCAGAGAGACAAAAAATTAGCGTAGACGCCATTCTTCTTCTGACGTACTGAGTACATCTGGTGTTATAGGAAGTGTTCCCGGTTCCGGCTGACCTGATCTATGCAGCCTAACAATCCTTTAACGGATATGAAGACAAAAGTTTATAGTGCGTCATGTGTATGCCAGGTTAAATAGATGCGTTTTTAGTCTAGATTTAAACTGACAGAGTGTGTCTGCTTCCCGAACAATGCTAGGAAGATTGATTCTCTTGACAGGAATCTCCCAAAGAGGAGGGTCCAGGAGGGTCCATGAACTATAATTGTGTCAGCCAGCGGGGTGCTAATAGCAGTAGACAAACCCTGTCCTGACGAACTCTCTCTAGGATGTCTGTTCCCTGATTCAGATACCCAGGGATGTAGAATGTTCTCAGGAAAAGTAGCTTGCCCTGAGCCCAGAATAGTATCTGGTGTGCCAGTCAGCAAACAGGGCTTAACTGCAGACCCCACTGATGATTTATGAATGAGGCTACTATTGTCTGATCGACAAGAACATGAAAGGCTCTGAGGTCTGGGAGGAAGTACCTCAGTGCAAGAAATCCAGTAATCAATCTCCAGGCAATTTATGTGCCACGAGAAATGATGACCCCTCCAGAGACCCGAGTTAAAAGGCCATCTAGGACCACACCCCAGCTTGTGAGGGATCTCATATTTGCAAAAAAGTATTTAGTCAGCCATCAATTGTGCAAGTTCTCCTACTTAAAAAGATGAGAGAGACCTGTAATTTTCATCAAAGGTACATTTAAGTCCTCCACGTCCAGAAACCATACGTGGAGGTTCAAGAGGTTGGGACTTCCACATTTACATTTACATTTAGTCATTTAGAAAAATGCTTGCTTGCTTACCCTATGCTTTTATCCAAAGCAATTTACAAGTGAGGAATACAAACAAGCGATTCTTCAAGAATTGGCAAATAGAAACAGGAAGTGCTCACAATACAAGTTTCATGCAGTGCTCAGTACCATAAGCTAGAGTAGGAAGGGAAAAGGGAAGGATAGGTTTTTTTTTTTATGAAGGGATTAAGTGTTCACGGAAGAGATGAGTTTTCAGCTGTCTATTGAATATTGCCAGGGATTTTGCATTCCTGATGAAAGTAGGGAGATCATTCCCATCGCTCCTTAAGCGTTGTAGCAGTGTGTGGAGGTGGGAGGGTGCAGAGCCTGTGGTGGATCTGTAAGCAAGCGTCAGCACCTTGAACTTGATGCGAGCAGCAAGGGGTAGCCAGTGCAGAGAGATGAAGAGGGGCGTGATGTGGGCTCTCTAAGGCTTGTTGAAGACAAGACGTGCAGTAGCGTTCTGGATCATTTGAAGAGGTTTGATTGCACTTGATGGCAGTTCAGCCAGAAGAGCATTGCAGTAATCAAGCCTTGAAATGACCAGGGCCTAGACAAGAAGTTGTGTTGCATGCTCAGTCAGGAAGGGCCGGATTTTCCTGATGTTCCCTGAGATAGCAGGTCCTTCCTCAGAGGAATCCACCAGGGAGGGCACAACTAGCAAGACCTGCTTCCTGGTCCTCTCTAACCTTGCTTAGTGTTACATAGGCCCCACCCGTGCATCCGTGACGAGGGTCCCCTCGGTCAGGGAATAAAACAACTGCCAATGAGCGGACTCTTCGGAGGCAAACAGGTCAACTTGTGCATCTCAGAGTCTGCTCCAAATCAGCTGAACCACCTGGGGGTTGAGTATCCTATTTCCCCGGGAGCGTGATCTGTTGTGAGAGCGCATCGGCCTCACGATTGAGCTTGCCGGGATAGCAACCTGAGGCTCCACTGACTACAGAGGAGAAGGTTACGGGCGAGTTGCAACATGCGGCGAGACCGTAGACCACCCTGGTGGTTGATGTACGCTACTGCAAAGCTGTAATTTCAGATCAACAGGTGGGTGAGCACCAGGTCTCTGTGTTCACACAACTGTTCTCAAGACTGGGTCAAGATGAGCCAGTCGTCGAGGTAGTTGAGGATGCGAATGCCAACTTCCCTAAGTGGGGCAAAAGCCCCCTCTGTGACTTTGGTAAAGACAAGGGGAGACAGGGACAGCCCGAAGGGTAGGACCTTGTACTGGTATGCCCGACCCTTGAACGCAAAGCACAGAAACGGTCTGTGTCGAGGGAGGATCGAGACGTGGAAGTACGCATCCTTCAGGTTGATAGCTACAAACCAATATTGGAGTACAAACGCACGTGAGGATGCGTTTCAGCGTGAGCATCTTGAACGAGAGCTTGCAAAGTGCCAGATTCAAGACATGCAAATCCAAGATTGGCCGTAACCCCCCGCCTTTCTTGGACACTATGAAGTACAGGCTTTAAAACATGGAGCACTGAGGCCCAACCTGGGAAGCAGGGCATCCCGAGGTAGAGGCAGTGAGTGATGTGAACTCACTTGGCTCGGTGTGTCCTCTGAGGGATGGGGCAGGGATGCGAGGGGAGGCTGTGCGTCCCCATGGCGCACGTGTCCTGCCCATGGCGAAGAAGCGAGTGGCTGAGAGTGAGGAAGCAGTGTGTCGCCCACTGTCAGCACAGACCCAGTATGACTCAGAGATTTTGGAAACTGCTCTTTAAAATGGAACATAGTATTTACCCCCCCTGGAAGGAGCGGTGCCTATAGGACCTTGGACTATATGCCCGACCCGCGAACGCAAAGCGCAGAAACGGTCTGTGTTGAGGGAGGATCGAGACATGGAAGTACGCGTTGGACCTGGCTGAAATGAAGGACGCCGACAAAGTTCGCTTTCTCGACACCCCCATTTTCCAGGCCGGCCTCTTCAGCGACACTGTTGAGGACTTTGCCCAGCAGTCCAGAAGCAGATGATGGCGTTCCTGGACCACCAGGGTGGACATTGTCTGTCCCAGAGAGCGCGCCGTGACTTTCGTCGCCCAGAGGGCGAGGTCGGTCGCAGTGCGCAGTTCTAGCAGAAGCCCTGGTTCAGAACTACCCTCATGCAGCTGTTTTAAAGCCTTCGCTTGATGGACCTACAAGATGGCCATGGCGTGCAAGGTGGAGGCCGCCAGTCCAGTGGCTGAGTAAGCCTTAGCAGCTAGAGCTCCCTTCGCCTTACTCGCCTTGAACGGAAGACGCTGATGATTCTGCCAGGTGGCAGCAGACTGCGGGCACAAGTGCACTACAATTGTACGCTCTACTTGTGGAATGTCCACGTACCCCTTGGTGGCCCCACCGAGAGTCTTCTGAACCTCCTCATGCACCTAGGGAAAAAAATGGCGCTGGAGCGGGAGGCGGCTGTGAACCATGCCCTGTACCCAGAAACCAATTATTCAGCCGCGAACGCTCGGGACACAGTGGAGGGTTCCACTCAAGCCCGATGCCCGTGGCAGCCCGAGCAAGCATGACCATGAGCTCTGAATCCAATTCCGCCTTAACGACCACCCCGGAGGGACACCGCTCCTTCTTCAGAGGACATAAGCCCTCTCTCCGATGCAGCAACAGACATCAGCTCCTCATCCAGAGCGCAGAATGAGATATGGTGCACCTCGTGAGAGGGACCCGCCCAGCATTCGGCAACACGACAGCACATGGCGCGATTGAGGAGTGAGAGGTTCGTGGGGGCGGACCCGACGAAGAAGCTCCCACTGTCACTCTCAGATCTCCTAAAGCGTTAACCAGACCCGTTGCTTTCCCTAGAAAAGTCACAGGGGGCTGGGTAACATCAGAGGGGACCTGTGCTTCTGTGTTAAAGAGGGCGAGTCACGAAATCAGCACCAACATGGACACACAAGCTCTGACTCAGTGTGCTGTTTGCCCAGGCAAGTAAGACAATGATGGTGGCCATCAGATGAAGTCAGGAAACAGCCGTATCCAGAAACACATGGGTGAAAAGACTTGAAGAAGAAACTTGACACCCCTGCTGCTCTTTTGTGAACTGCTCTGCAGCTGGAACACCGAGGGATGAGATGCTGCACTGTCCGTTTCTCTTCAGCGCACCGCGCACGCACACACCACTGCCGTGTTGTCACACCCAGCTGAGAGTTCAAAGAGGTTGAGGAAATTCAAGCAATTAAAACTGCTGTTTTCGGGAACTTGTCCCTAGTAGCAATTAAAATTGCTGTTTTCGCTCTTTCACTTGCAACCAGTTGTAGGTGAGAGGAATGATCCGTACACCAATTGGCTCCGAAGCAAAAGTATGAATAAAAGTCAGTATGCTGGTCCTATTTACATGTGCCGGGGGTGTGTCGCAGCATGTAAATCTCACTGGCCAATTCTCATTGGCTCGTTTTGTACCACTTGGAGGTGATTGGGCTCCCAAGCGAGACCCCATTACGTCAGTTCGATGTGATATTCTCAGCGCTTTGTTGAAAATGTTGCTTTTTTGTAATTAAACTTATCCACATTCAAGTGTTGATAGAAAAGAATCTCGACCACTTGATACACCTAACCTAACCACCAAACCTGTCTCTAATCTTACCTTTATCCCACCTCAGTAGCAGCAAAAGTGTACATTCAACGCAATAAGTACACTGTACCATGGTCCATCAGTTTTACTACATAGTAAAAAACAGATAATATAATGTGGGACCAAAGTATCTGCAGATACTATCTTCAATAGTAAAGTTCATGCTAACCTCTGCTATAGTGATGACCAGCATAAGCCATGGTGGTGGACAGTAGGTGTAACTGTCAAAGTACCATTTGCGATCCACCTCTCTGGGCAAAGTTTCATAGGCAACATGACGCACGAGTCTTCGAGACAGACCCAAGCCTACTTCCTCTCTCAGTGCAGAATTCCTGAGCTGCCGACTCCCCTGCAGGATCGCTCGACGGAAACTGTTTGAACGTTTGTTGCTCATCTGAAAAAAACATCACAAATACAAATTGAACAATCATGTTTATCAACTTTCTACTATGGATATACAAGTTATCATGTATTAATAACCAAAGACAGTAAATCAGTACTGGTATAGTCCCTCAGTCCTGTAAGTTGCACGTACACTAAGCAAGACTTTTATTGGCAAACCTTACACTTTTTCATGATACAAGTTGTCACAAACTTTATTTGTCAAAACATTTTCTGTAATCCTTAATAACCTTTCTAGATGTTTTTTTTCCCTGTGACTACACTAATTCACAGGTTTATTTAGAAATGTCCATGATGTAATTCGTCTATAATTTGTCTTTATGTCTTTGACAGTGCACCCCGTCCCACATCTCACGCCCCTCTCCTCTGCCACAGACAGAATGCCACTGTTGTCACTTAGCAACCGATTAAAGATTCCACACTCATCTTCAAGTCTCAGAGCAGCTGTGTAACAAACAGTGTAAGTGATTTCGTGTGTGTGTGTGTGTGTGTGCATGAGACAATGCAGTTCAAACAAGCTTTTCACCACTGAGGGGAAAAAGCCTTCCTCAAATCCTGGAATGTTCTTTTATCCCATGCCAGGCTCCTGATCAGGAATACAGGTCATGCATTATGTAAGTTGTGGAAGAGGCCCTGAGTAGGATGATGAAATTTAGCTGGAAAGCCCCTGAAGATGTTGCCTTTACCGTCACAGTGGGATCAAATGAAATAGTTTAAAACATGAGTAAGCTGACCTACAAAGCTTATATTGTTATATGCTTCACACAGTAAAGCTACAAAACAGTTTACTCATTTAAATATAGGAATGAATCCAACTTTGTGAAACAACTAAACTTGGAAATACTGACTGCAGATCCCTACCCAGAAAACAGCTCATCTCAAATGTGTTTCTGTAGAATGTGTACACAGCCATCTGCAAATGTTACATTAGTACCTGTTGGGTCAATATAGATATAAAACACATATACATACACACAGGCCAGCTTTAATATAGACTACTGTTCAAAAGTTGGAGGAAATTAATACTTATATTCAGCAATGATTCATCAAATTGAAGAAAGATGATACTAACAATAATCAGTAAATGTCTAAAAAGGTACTTTTAGTGACACTTTACAATAACGAACACCAATGTACATCAGTGGTTAATAGGTTCATATTAATTCATTAATAATCTATTGTTCATTATTAAATACTCATAATACAATAATAATGTATACACCTGGAAATGTTCTTCAAATTGCAAATCTTCAAAATATATGTAGAAATGTTTCAGTGTGGAATTTCTTATTTGAACCACATGAACATTTTGTTAATTTCTTCCAGCTGTCACCCATCAGCTTTAATAAAACTCATATTAACAGTTGCAGTCTCTGTGCAACTCCTTATACGCAAACCTGCTACAGACTTCACACATTCCCCACAAAAACAAACAGACATTAAGTGCTCCCTGTGTTTCGCTTTTCTGTGGCATAATGATATGTGGAAGATCATTGTGTTGGCTGTTTCCATGGACACCACACAGGGAAAAGTCAAACAATAAGGGCTTTACACAGTACACACACAAACTGTGATTTCTGTGCCATGCTCTACTGTTGGGGCACCATGGTACTACATTAAGCTAAGAGACTATAAGGCTGAAGGAAAGAAATAATTCTTAGAAAATGATATAATGGAGTGGCACTGCTACACTGCAATCCCTTTCCATCACAATGAACATATAATAGTGAAACATGGATCTTTATGTACATAGAATTCTCTGTTCCTTCCAGTCTCCCTCTTGCATTTCTTTCTACCTGTTTTTTCTCACCCCTAAATGTGACCCTGGACTACAAAACCAGTCCTAATTAGCACAAGCATATTTGTAGCAACAGCCAATAATACATTGTATAGGTCAACATTATCAATTCTTTTATGCCAAAAATCATTATGATAATAATTAAAGATCATGTTCCATGAAGATATTATGTAAATTATATGAAAAATGCATTTTATGAATGGATATGCATTGCTAAGGACTTTATTTGGATAACTTTAAAGGCGATTTTCTCAATATTTAGATTTTTTTGCATCCTCAGATTCCAGAATTTCAAATACTGTTCCATCATAACAAACCATAAATCGATGGAAAGCTTATTTATTCCAGATGATCTATGAATCAATTAAGCAATTGACTAGTTTAGTGGTGCAGGGTCACAAATCACATTTTCGTTCCAATACTTGCTATACAATCTGTCTTTTCACTGTATCTCTGTCCTCACTCTGTTATAGTGGACATAAATGAGAGCTGTAGAGGAACAATAGCAGTGTAGGGACTCCAACTGCATACTCCTCATTCCTCGCTGTCCCACTTTCACATGACCTGCCACAGCCAATCAAAACACAGAATCTGATCCAATGTTTCACTGCATTGCTTTATAGCACTATAGCTCTATTCTCCAGCTATTGTGGTGGACAATAGACTCTTTGAGTTGAGAGTTGCTGTATGTGTGAAAGAAAGACCGAGTGAGAATGAGAAAGAGACAAGGAAAAGGGCGAAGGAGGGTGTGAGACTGAGGGTGGGTGGCATTTAGATTTTCCCACAGATTTGATGGCATTCCCATGCAAGTGGAATGGAATATTCCATGTTTTGGCTTTTAGTTCAGGGTCAAAAGTTCTACAAACCTCACCTCAAGTTCATCTGCAGAACTCACCAGGTTAACAAAATCCTGGTAACAGATCTTTCCGTCAGCATTCCCGTCAGCCAGAGCAAGAAGAACCTCCAATTTGTGAGGGTCCAATTCTGATCCATGGGCCGCAAGCAGATCTCGAAAACGTTCAGTACTGATGAAGCCTGAATTTTCTGGGTCATACTGAACATATGAGAGGGGACAAACAGTAAATTAGAATTCATTCTCACGTTCTGATTCTAAAACAACATTATTATAACGGTTAAAACTAATTTTATCTGCATCACTAAAATCATAACATGATGATATTTATCATCTGAAATCTACCAGCAGAGGGAAATTACTGGATTTTTTTCGATTAACTAAGTTAGAAAATCAAATCAAAACGAATGTGGTAACTGTCTTTACACTGCAAGATCTCAACAGAAATTATATACAATGAAAAGCAAGACTTCATAAAGTTTGCACAAATCATATTATGAAATGTAAAATTATTAATACATAAACATAATCAATGAAATAAATGATAAATTACACAGAACCAAAGTAACACCTGAGCTGCCTCTGATAGCGGCTGGATCAGAGCTCCGTATTTTAGTACAGGATTAGAGCATTGATTCTTTAACCCTTTTCAATCATTTCGGAATTTTATTCGGTTCTCTTGAACTGAGCAATAGCACAAAAGACACATACACAGTTCCTGCTAGATCACCCGCAGAAATTCAGAAATTCAAATGTGAAATGTGAAACAAAAGCCGAATCATTTGCATTTTTCTGTGGTAAAATGTAATTACTGTACCACTGAAACACAACAAGTGAAATATCACCCACAATCAATTCTCAGAAATGTCAAACCACTGTCCACTTACAAAACATCTTCCTATAAAAATAGACAGATACAGATTCAATAACCTTTTTTTGTTTCTTGGATAACTAAATATAAAGTGTGTTGGTGGGTGGGGGTAGGGGGACATATTTTCAATTAGTGAACACAGAGCAGGACAGAGTATGAAAGAGATGAAACAATCAATGACTGCGTCCTTTAGATTGAGATGCAGAAGTAAGGAGACAGATGGCATCAAATACAGGACAGTATTTACAAGACAGTATGCCACACAATACTGTAAACAGAAGTCTTGCCATGCTAGAGAGTGCCAAATTACTGTCTAACCTCTAAAGAATCAACTATAGTACAGAAACAGTCATATGGTACAATGAAAAATGTATTGGCAGCAAACTGCTCTTGCAGAAAACACGGCCAGTCACCTTTTTAAATTCACTGGACAGATTTAGTCAATTATGCACAATGTAAAACAGTCAAAAGAACCTAAATGAGCTCATTTCATTCAAATATTATTATTTAACTTATGAATAAAAAACTGTAAACAATGCCAGATTATGTCCAGTTGTAATATTATATGATGCAGAAATATTTAGCATGTTTTAAATAATATACTAAATGAACTAAATAACTTTAACAACAACCTAAACTGAAATGATTATTCATTAGTTATTATCTAGGGCTTACAACACACATGCATATTGTGTTTAGGTACTCAAAAAGATCGTTTAATGACATCATGTCATCGACATCATCTGTGTCAGAAATGTTCTGTGTCAATGAGTTCAAAGAGCTCGTCCTGTTTTAGTAATTGGTGTCACTGTGTTATCCCTACAAGCTTTCAAACATTTGTTTGTCTGGGCAGCTAAGGTCATGAGGTCATAGAGCAACAGGCAAAACATTCCGAGTGTGAGCAGCAAGAGGTCTTTTTCTGAAAGCCCCTTTGTGCACATCATGCTAAAATGCATGCAAGTATATGCATACATACACACAGACACACCCACACACAAACACAAACTGATATCATGGACCTCTTTCTTCTAAACTGGAGGATTTGCATATAAATACGGCTCAATATTAATATGCAGTTTACTACATAGGATTAAAGCAAAAAACAAAATCTGTTATTCAGACATACAAACACACGATAGCAGGTTCTCTGAAGATTTACCCACCTGCTCTTGAATGACTTCTGATAACTTCTGTGTGCCGTTAGTTTTCATGTTGTGATCTCCCTGTCCCACACTGTCCCCACAGAGGGAGAGAGTGAGAAGCTGGAGACAGAGACTAATCTCTGCCCATTCGGGATTTATAGTTCAGTGCAGACCCCCACCACGGGAACACACAAACAAACACAAAACAAAACCCACCCACCCACCCACCACAACTCCCCCCTACCCCAACCTCTTAGCCTACATTCATAGCACCCAATCACAAAAACACGCTCTCTGCTGTGTACAAGAACACGCATACAATCTTGGTGTGAGACCTCAACGAACCATTTTTAGTAAACTGGCCAACAGATGGATCTGAAGCAATGTGGTTTCAATAGCCTAGTTTATTCTGCCACCTTATGCAATTACACTTCACACATATAAACATACATGAAGTGTTGAATGCACAAATAAAACCGATGAATCTCATAAAGTGACTAAATTGATAAATAAAAAATTTAAGTGTGCTAAGTGCTTTCCTAAAATATAATTTCATTCCTTTGTGTTGAAGTTTTGTGAAGTTGATAGTGTTCTTATGAAGCCCTGTTTCACAGAAAATGTTCTTTAAACACAAACCACTGCACTCCTGATAATTAAATACCACAATAATCCTTCTTTAAAGATAGTCCTGGGGCTGATTTTTCATTAATCAGCTGAGAAAAGAGGTGGTGGTGGTGTGTGTGGGTGTGTGTGTGTGTGTGTGAGAGAGCGAGAGAGAGAGAGCGAGAGAGAGAGAGAGAGACCAAGACCCCTGGTATTCCAGGCCTCATTTTCATAAAGCCGCATATTAAACAGTCTTCTTTACAGAGCAGAGAATGGAGTTCACCAACTACCACAATCTATGTGTGTGTGTGTGTTTGGAAGAGAAGGGATAGAGAAGTACAGTTGCAATAAAGAGATATAAAGTAACCGTTGCAACATATAAAGCCAAATTGCATTTTTTAAGTCACATTGTGAGATATCAAGTAACACTGGTAGATGTAAAGTCAGACTGCATTGTTGTAAAAAAAGTAGTAAGTAAAGAAGTAAAATTTCATTGTGAGATATAAAGTCACATACCAAAATATACAGTTGCAGTTATGAGAAACAAAGTCATTTATGACATCGGGAGAGTTGAGATTGTAAGAGATGAGATCATATTGCAAGATTTAAAACCACTCGTTTTTTCCACTTCATACTTTAATATAGTGTTACTGCATAATAAAAAAAAGTTACTTTTAAAAGTAATGCATTACAATATTGCGTTACTCTCCCAAAAAGTAACTAATTGCGTTACTTAGTTACTTTTTATGAAAAGTAATGTGTTACGTTACTTTTGCATTACTTTTTCTCACCTGTTCTCACCTTGCTTGTTTGTTTTCACACCTTTCACACTTTCTGTCATGAGGGTGAGGAAACTTGCTTTGAAAAAAGGGGAAAAAATGACTGCTGAATACAAAATGCTAATTTCTTTGAAGGTTCTGAAGCTTAGATTTAGAAGCACACAACACACACACTGAAAGACTGACTATCCCTCTTCTGCTCAATGGCATTACAGACCTCGGTTACAAGACCTTCTGTTCTCTCACTAATGGCTAGACAAGAGGCTGGTGTCTCTACAATTAATGACGTGAACTAAAGCCACTGGAATAGCTCCAGGGTCACAAATGCCAGCGGGTATGAGTTACAGCCTCCGTACAGCATTTAGATAAAGACCCAACCTGACCAACATGAATTAAAAGCTGCTAATACTGCTCAGAAGGGTCTCAAAGACAGCATTCATAAAAAGAGCAGTAACACTGTGCCCAGATCACTGTATGATGTCATTCACAGCGACTATTAAAAGAAATGTGAAAACAGAACACCATCCAGGGAGTGTGAACACAAGCTCGTTTTCTCTGCTCGGAAGCACAGTAATTTCATGGCTAGTGCTTCTAGTACTGGAGACGCTATTCAAAATTACAAAGCGACAGTGTGTGGAAACAAATCAAGAATGTAGAGACAACTGTAATTAGCACTTCAAACAAAGGGTGTCATCAAACATAATGCATATACAAAATAAACCACTTTTGGTGCTCAGTTCCATTGAGTTTCTTCATGGCCATTAGGGCTTCACTTACAGTACATTAGCTATTGCTCAGTTCTTTGTAAGGCTGTACTGTAAAATCGAAGCAACAAGGGCTGCACTGCATAGGGGTGTACAAAAGAACCCAGGCTTATTGGAAAAATGCGAAATGTCTTCAAATTAATGTGACGCTGCTTCTTGTACGTTTCACAACATTTTCAAAGTGAAATATCCAGTAAATGGCACTGAAAGTACGCACAATTCTTCCTAAAACAGATGAATGTGAATATGATAATGCATTGCAGCAGTTCAGAAATTAAATATCCGGTGAGTGGCACTAAAAGGTTAATGCTCATTTGAAAATAACATACCACCTACACTGAAGCTTACCTTAAACCTAGATGATAGTGTTAAGAAAATCAAAGGTGAGATAAAAGCACATTTGCTGAAGCAAACATGCCATTTTAGCTTTATGTTACAAGTCTTTGAACTCTTTTATTGCGACTCGTGTTCCATGGGAATCACTGCAAGTGCAGTGTACACAGGTGAGCTAGATCACTACTTCAGTAAAAGCATACATACGTAGCTCTTTATGTGATGCAAACGTCAAAATGTATCATTTTACAAATCATGCACTGTGGTATAAAAGTGTATTGATGTCCTAAGATAGTATTGTGCAAGGAACTACATGTTTATTCATCTATCATCTGCCCCTGTAATCGTAATTTGTGTGACATGACAAAAAAAAAGATGTTTATTACCGTCATCTGGGAACTGCTGTTTATTGCACGTGTATATGTTTTGCCAAAATGTAGGTAGGGGTATGTTTTTATTTTTTCAATGGGCCTATGTTGGTACAAACCCTCATACAGACACCATGCTCTCAGTTTTCTGTCTCCCACATGTGTGTCTGATTTTAATGCTAGCTCTTGTCAATACCTAATGAGTGATGTTATAACAACATAAAGGCTAGCATGTTCCTGAGATTTACTGTATTTCTGTATAATAAATATATTGCAACAAAATGGTCCACTACATGTGTCACGCCGGTGTAGGCAGGAACAGGCAGGACGAGTGAATACACTTAAACACAGTTTTAATAATGATCAGAACAGACGGGATACACCATACACAATACGTTTTAGAACTGGACAAACACGGAGGGAATATATACAGATGAACACAAGAGGATAATAAGCAGGGCACAGGTGACAGACATGACTGATAACGAAACACAGCTGATGACGATGAACTAATAATGAGGCACATGGGAAACCAAAGCAAAGATCACATGACAGGGACTGACGAAAGCAAAACAGGAACACATGACAGATGACAGGACTAGAATACATGTTACAACATGTTATCAGACCACTATGATGATGGCTCATATCTGTTGCATTAGTTCACATGTATGTAAATGAAATGATGTCTGATGTCACAAAGGCTGCAATCATTTTTTTTTTTTTTTTTTTTTACAAAAAGGTCAAATTTGGACTTATGGCTCTGGTTTACTCGCATCAAAGCTTTTCCTTTTTTGATCAAAAGAAAAAAGTTGAGCAATGGTATATAATGTTTATGAACAATCAGACACTGATACAGTGTTTTAGAGGAACATTTAAATATGTGAGCGAGTAAAGCAATGAACCAGAAAAGATGTTTCCGTCTCAGGTTACACCCATCTAATGAGCCATCATGTAGGAAGCAGGGAAATGACATCACGAACACTACTATATCAACATAAGAGCTACTATACTATAATAATAATAGTAACTTTTGTCAGAATACACAATTTTGAACAACTCTCAGAAAGATTGTAAGGGGTACAGATAGTACATCCAAAAAATAAAATTCATCATTTATTCACCCTCATGTTGGTCCAAATCTGTATATATTTCTTTCTTTCTGCAGAACGCAAAATAAGATATTTTGAAGAAACTGTTTTGGTGACTACTGGGTTCTATCGCATGGACAAAAAAACTCAGATTCCTCAAAATATCTTCTTTTACATTCAACAACAACAAAAAAAGGTTGTAGAGAGACATAACGTGTATATTCACTATGTTCCTGTTTGCCTGTGTTCATAGTTTGTTAGTTAGTTGTTAATTATTCCTACCCTATATCTGTTTTTGGATGTCCACACACACCGTCCACATGCAACCCAATTTTTGGGACAGAGCGGATGGTGGGCGTACAACAGCGCATGTGCGAGTGACCTGAGCACTTGAAAACAAAGTCCACTAAATAGTGTGCATGAGCCAAATGTATCTTTCCATGCACATAGCCAAAGGAGCATACTTTGAAAGGTTTGCGCTCTTGAATGTGCGTGAGACTGAGCGGAACATGGAAAATTAATTATACCTAGGCTTTTACTCTTCCTTTGTATTTAATCCCTGAGTTTGCTAAATTCATTTGTCCGGTTTTGTCAATATTAATATGGTTGTGATCTTCTGTGTGTTCTGTTTTGGATTTATTCAATGTTTTTGTTCCCTACTCCTTTCGTTGTGCTCTTCACTACATCTATTCATGACACATGAAGGTGATTAATCATGACATCAAACATTTTCTGTAAACTATCCCTTTAAAAGTCATGTCTTTTTACCTTACTTATATATATATATATATATATATATATATCTCGTACTTTTTACCCACTTACATGTTTTATGCAGACAGTAAAAATAACAACAACAGATAAACAGAGCAATTCCAATAGAGTCCTCGCACTTTGGTGCTCGGGCCCTAAAAATCCTTGTCCGTTCTCGTTGGTGTAAAGCTGTGTTTTTGTGTTCTCCCTGGTTGCATCCTCAATAAAAGACTTTGTTATAATCAACTCTTTCGTCTGCACACTTCCCTGGATACATGTCACGTTACACCCACAGAATCTTCAGAAATGGCCATAAACCACTTAATATATCCAAAGGTTCAAAGGCATGCCCAGTCAAGGCAGAAATGACTCCACTTCAGCTGGAATTTCTTCTCACAAAAACAAAAAGGCAGACAGCTTATCAAGGCGGTTCCGCCTCAGCTCTGCTTTAAATTAAAGACAAACTGTGTAGCCTGTCGTACTGGATGTTCCACAAACACCAGCACTGACAGGAAATAGAGTATATGTTTGAAAGATTACATCAGGGCCTATTACAGCAGAATTAATTACAACAATATTTTGAAGGTTACTGAACACAGAGCAGAATGGTCTTGTATAAACTCCTGGAGGTTTATTTAATTTAAAAAAAAAAAAACTGCTTATTGTGCGTTACCCTGCTTATTGCAAATCTAATTCAAAAATAACTAACTGTCACATCCTCCAACCCGAGTGTTATGATTGTCAGCTGAAGTGCCCGTGAGGACATCTAGAGGGCACTTCACCTTGGACTCACACACATACACTTTGATACCAATCTTTCATTTGAAAGCCACATTTCTAGCATATGTAAAACCGCATTCTTCCATCTTAAAAATATATCTAAATTGCGACATATGCTCTCAATGACAAATGTGGAACAGCTAGTTCATGCGTTTATGACCTCGAGACTAGATTACTGTAACGCTCTACTGGGTGGTTGCCCTGCTCGCGTGATAAACAAATTACAGCTGGTCCAAAACGCAGCTGCTAGAGTCCTTACTAGAACCAGGAAGTATGAACATATTAGCCCGGTTCTGTCAAAACTGCTCTGGCTCCCTATTAAACATCGTATAGATTTTGAAATCTTGTTAATTACTTACAAAGCACTAAATGGCTTAGCTTCCCTGTACCTGAGAGAGCTCTTAATGCATTATAGTCCTTCGCGTCTATTACGATCTCAGAATTCTGGCCAGTTGTTAATACCTAGAATATCAAAATCAACCGCAGGCGGTAGATCCTTTTCCTATTTGGCACCTAAACTCTGGAACAATCTTCCTAGCATTGTTCGGGAAGCAGACACACTCTGTCAGTTTAAATCTATACTAAAAACGCACCTATTTAACCTGGCATACACATGACGCACTATAAACCTTTGTCTTCATATCCGTTAAAGGACTGTTAGGCTGCATAGATCCGGTCAGCCGGAACCGGGAACACTTCCTATAACACCAGATGTACTCGTTACATCTGAAGAAGAATGGCGTCTACGCTAATTTTGTCTCTCTGCTTATCCCGAGGTTTACCAATTAACGTGATTGGCTGGATCCGGGCCATGTCGGGGTCGGACGGGAAACCTGTGCCTGTGTGCGATGTGGCCCTGGGGTATCGGCGGAGACTGTGTTAACTAGCTCATCCTTTGTTAAGACCTTACCGACTCATCAGCTAGTGGCACATATCCCCAACAAACCGTCCCATACCGGTGTGATCAAAAAGATCTTAAACTAGATGGAACTAGATTAAATATTTTGACTGTTGCGATTCCATCGGTTTAATGACCCGTAACTCTGCCTGGGTATCGGACAAGTGTTCACTGTTGGCCAGAGGAGAAGTGGCCCCCCGACTAAGCCTGGTTTCTCCCAAGGTTTTTTTCTCCATTTGTTGGAGTTTTGGTTCCTTGCCGCTGTTGCCTTTGGCTTGCTTAAGTTGGGGACACTTGCTTGATATTCAGCAGTGTTTTTGATATGCCTACATTGGCGCTGTTGTATGTGAACTGAGCTGAGCCGGACGATTACGTCACTGTTTTCTGCAGTGCTGCTGTACCTAAATTAACTAGACTAATAACTACTGATATTTGCAACGGAATGAATCAATAATATATAGAATAAGCTGGAGAATGACACCATTTTCTTATTAATGTAAAGCTGCTTTGCCACAATTTGCATTGTAAAAAGCGCTATATAAATAAAGACGACTTGACTTTTACATACACATACACTTTCACTGCAGTCACTCTTCACTACATTTCCCATAAGCCCTGTACCCATTCACTGATCACCGCACCAGCTGCGCCTCATCACACCGCGCAGTCACTTCCATGCGAAGTCTTGATTTGGTTACCACTGTCATTTCTGAGCATTCATTCCCGTGTCTGTTTTCCTGGTCTTGTTTTTGCCTGTTTTCAGATCGTTCTCTGCCTAGCGTTTTTGAAGCATTATTTGCTGAAACAATTGTGTCTAAATAATGATTCATCACTCGAAGCTTCATTCAGAAAGAAATTGCAGCCCCATCTCCTGGTGAAGTAAATATAATGCAACAAAGCTGACAACCATAAAATGCAAGTAGGCTTATCAGTTAATGCCCTGTTTATTACGTCTTTACCCGAGGCAAAACAGTTGAAAAGCTGAGGCGAAAAGCTGAAACAGTGTTAGTGCTGTGAAACTCATTTATGTAGGTGAATTATCACAGATACTGATTAATTTCATGTGTTCAGCTTGATAATAAAACATTAAGCATGATGTGTGTGTAATTATTTCTTTAGACAAGGACAGAAGATAAGACCAGCTTAAAAAAAGTTGGAAACCATCACAACACTGAAATAAACTCAATCCACTCTCCTCAACAATAACGCCAAACACTGACTACTACAACCCACGGTGTTGCCATGGTTTGGCTTCACTTTTAAGTAATACAGAAGAAATACAGCCGTCAGGTTTCAAACCTGTCAACACTGGATTGGGCTGTCAAAGCAGTCAGGTGGTTCACTACAGGAGTGAACCAGTGTGTTTGATTCAGAAGTCATTTTCACGTGACTAGTGATGTAATGATACAAGCTCCGAAGCAGTGGTTCATTGCAAGGACCGTTCAAGTTTGAAGCAAGCTTCGGAACGTCGGTGTCTGTGTGCCGTAACATCACTATCTCTGCCTACCCCTTGGATTTACTGGTTTGGATTTATGGACTGCTGTTTGCCTGCCGCCCGCCTCTATCTGTTTGCCTGTATATCAACTACGACTCTGCCTAACCTCCTCCATACCTGTTTGCCACTGTTTTGACCATTGCCTGTTTGACCACGTTTTTCAATAAAGCTGCATTTGGATCCCATCCTGCTGTTTCCTTGATACACCGAGCCTGAGCTCCTCCAGAGGGCACTCCTTTTGTCTCTTTGTTATTATTAAGGACTATATTCCCAACAATCATTTGCCTGGACTCATTCAGTACACCTGTGTAACCTTGTTTGCTCTGGCTTATTGAAGTGGTGTCTTCCCAAGCATTCTTTGTGTAGTCTTGCTAGAATGTTAACCCTTTCGCACGCAAGTTTAAAATATTCTGGCTGTGCACCCAGTGTGAGTTTTTCAAGGCAACCGTTATTTGGAACATATCACTTTATTGTTTCCATGGTGAAGCATCATTGCTTGTCACGGCAGCCACAATAGCGCTGTGTGACTGATCTGCTTTTATTTCATTTTTCCATTTTTATTCAAAATATTCACAAATTTGTTGACTATAGCATGAAATATCTGATATTCAGATATGTGCAAGTGGATGTGTTTTGCTTTTTAAATGCTTTCATAATGATTGCGTTAGTTGAGCTATACCCAATGGGCACCGCCATGTTAGTTTGCAGCACAGTACAGAGAATTGCATCTGTTGGATTTACAACACATGAATTCATCCACTTCTCTTCCGAAATACATGAAAGTAAGTGAGCCGGTGAACTGAGAGAAGAATACAGTAAACTTTAAAATTACTTACAATGTGCATCTGATATGAATAAAATGTGCCGTTTAATTATTCTGGAAAGGATTGTTATTGCCGCTTCCATAGACGTCAGTGTGTACTTTAGAAACTCAAAATGTATTGTTTGTTAGTACTTACGCGCATTTAAATGTCTGAAACCTAAAATAAACATTTTGTGGTTGAAAACACTGCATATTTATGTATTGAAGACGCTGAGCGCTTCTGTCACTGGCTCAGCCAACGCGCTCAAGCACTTTTGAATTTGGCAGTTGATCACGTGATGCACTGAACATTCTAATCACACTGGTGTGATTGTACTCTCCAGAGACCAGCCAAGACTGATCACAACGGTGTGATCGTACTTGTCAAAGGGTTAACACTGTGTCTGAGCTCCTGTGTTCTTGTCTTCTACTTGGTTGTTTGCATTTTATTCTGGTTCGGATTATCTTGATCTCTGTATGTTTGGACTGCAGTGTCAGCATCTACAGCTACCATGGCCGCCAAAAGCTGAAGCAATCGAGCTTTGCTAAGGTGTTTAAGACAGGTGTCCAATGTGGAGGACACACGGCTAATATCTGTAAGAGCAGCTTGTCAATGCATGCCAAACTGAAAAATATCAGGCGTTTTCAAAGCCTTCATATCTATCGAGCAACAGCGCTGATGGCTGTGCCAGCAAGTTCAACACCACCCGTATAAATGCATGTGAAGGGCTGCCTTTCACCAAATTTACCTCAGATATTACTAAAGCAGAAAAATAGAATAGGTGTACGCAAGACATACAATAACGTTTATAGGATGCGTTGATGCTGACATTATTATGGTCTGTGACTGGTTAAAATTCTGAGTAAAAAACAATTCTTTGTGACTGTATGCAAGTTAGAAAAGTAATACAGTTCCCACTTTAAGTGAATCTTAGTTCACTAATGGGGTCTCGATTGGGAGCCCAATCACCTCCACGTAGTAAAAAACGAGCCAATGAGAATTAGTTAGTGAGATTTACATGCCGGGCCCCTCCCCCGGCATCCGGGTATAAATAGAGCCGGCATACTCACTTTCATTCATACTTTTGCTTCGGAGCCGATCGGATGCAACTGATCTCCTCTCATCTTCCACTAAGAAAGACTTAGAGCAAAAACAGCAATTTTAATTGCTACAGGGACAAGTTCCCGTCAACAGCAATTTTAATTGCTTTCAATTTCCTCTTGAGCTCTTTGTTCTCTCACTGGGCGAACAACACAGCAGCGGTGCTGTGCATGGTGTGCTGGTGTGGAACGATCGGCGCGGCATCTCATCCCTCAGTGTTCCAGTGGCAGAGCACTTCATAAAAGAGCAGCACGGGAGTAAAGCGTCTTTTTCAAGATGTCTTTCCGCCCGTATGTTTCTGGATGCAGTCGTTTCCTGACCTCATCTGATGGCCACGAGCACTGTCTCACGTGTCTGGGTAAACAGCACACTGAGTGAGCGCTCATGGATGGTTCATGCTATCACTGCGAGAGCTTGACCATGTTGGCATTGAGATCGCGACTCTCCTTCTTTAATGCGGAAGGAGGAGTCCCCTCTGCTGCTACCCAGCCTCCCGTGACTTTCCAAGGGAGAGCTGCGGGGATGGTTAGCACTCTGGGAGATCTGAGGGTCACAGTGGGAGCCTCTTCGTCGGGTCCGCCCCATGAACCTCTCACTCTTCAACAACGCCATGTGCCGTCGAGTTGCCGTGTGCAGGTCCTTCTCATGAGGTGCCCCGTATCTCATTCGGCGCTCCGGATGAGGATCGGATGTCGATCGCTGCATCTGGGAGTGGGCTGTTGTCTTCTGCAGATGAAGACGAAGCCAAACTTCCACCCTCCGGGGTGCTCGTGCAGGCTGAGTGGAACCCTCCACCATGTCCCGAGCACTCGTGGCTAGATGATTGGTTTCTAGGCGGGGGGCGTGGTTCACAGCCACGTTCCGCCCCAGTGCCATTTTTTCCCGACCTGCATGAGGAGGTTCAGAAGACATGGAAGGCACCCCACACTGCCAGAAATCATTCTTCTACCTCCTCCACTCTCACTACCCTCGAGATGGTGGGGCCGCCAGGAGGTACGTGGACATTCCACAGGTGGAACAGGCGATTGCAGTGCACTTGTGCCCACAGTCGGCTGCCACCTGGCGGAATCGTCCGTTTCTCCCGTCCAAGGCAAGTAAGACAACAGCGGCTCTGGCTGCCACTCCCTTCCGGGACCAGGTGGTGAACCTGCAAGCGCTGCCCCTGGAGGAGGCAGACCCAGCCCTTGCGTTGCTGTGTCCTGTTCGCGCTCTGCGCACTTACGTGGATCGCACGCAGAGCTTAAGAAGCTCCGAGCAGCTCTTTTTTGCTTTGGAGGACAGCAGAAAGGGAAGGCTGTCTCCAAACAGAGGTTGGCCCACTGGATAGTGGGTGCCATCGCCTTGGCGTACCATTCCGTGCCCCCTAGGGGTGAGAGCACACTCCACTCGGGGCGTTGCCTCCTCCTGGGCGTGGGCGTTGGCTGAGCGACACCGAACACATTCGCCAGGTTTTATAACCTCCAAGTGGACCCGGTGTCCTCCCGTGTGCTGTCTACAGCTAAATAGCCATGGGAGTCCGCTTGCTGCGCCATTCTCCTTTCACGAGGAGATGCGAGCGCTTGTCTACTCCTCAGTTCAGTTCCCCAGTTGATGAACCCTGTGGAGTTCCTCCTGCATCCTTCGGCAGTCAGACGCGGTGGAGGTGTCAGACGCCAGGTCCAGTACTCGTGTACATACCCCAGTGGTCAGTCCTTGTACTGGGCTAGATGCCCGTATGTTGTGATTCCCTGCGGGTAATCCCACATGTATGGTCCACGGTACGGTTTCCTCAATCATAAACCCGTGTCTTCCCTGGGCGGCTCAGCCCTGCCCATGAGGTGTGCCATTCCTCCCCAAACTTGGGCAGGACCTACCTCAGGGAGCTCTCCATATGCAGATACTGCCCAGTTGGTCAGTGTATATGTGCTCCACACGTTACCTCCCTTCGGGCAGGGTGTGGTCTCCGTAGCTTCCCCAAGAGGGACGCTTTCCTGGCGTTTTGTTCATGGCTGTAAAAATGTGGGAATTGAGTCCCGAAGCGTGGGAATTGAGTCCCTGAGGTAAGGAACAACAGCTTCGACCATCTCCTGAGTAAGACCCTGTCCACTCCATCCCACTGGTATGGAAGACCTCGTAGGGCTTACTCTGGGCGCTGGAGGGTTACGACATTTGTGGAAGCACTTGCAGATGGCACGCCTAGGCCTGCCAGCATCTGCTTCCCCGACGCTCGTGATGTGGTTCAGTTGCTATGGCGTTTTCCTTTGGACCCCATTACGTCAGTTCGATGAAGGAGGGAAGGAGACGTTACGTCACCGCTGAACAGTTTCTCGGCTCCTCAGCAAAATATGAATGAAAGTGAGTAAGCCAGCTCTATTTATACCCGGATGCCAGGGGCGGGGCCCGGATTGTAAATCTCACTGGCCATTTCTCATTGGCTCGTTTTTTACTACGTGGAGGTGATTGGGCTCCCAAGTGAGACCCCATTACGTAAGTTCGACGTAATGTCTCCGTTCCCTCCTTCAGGGAACGGGGGTTACATTAGTAACCTAGACGTTCCCAGGACATCCACAAGATGGACACTGATGCTGTAAAAGGAGGGCAGACGTGACAACACATGACAAAATTAAAGCATGTTGGTTCTTCTGTGGTACAAAAATAATTTGGCTCTTTTTTTCCCTTACAGAAGCCAATGGCTCAATTGATTTTTTTTTGTCTGGATGTCTGTAATACTAATCATTTTATTCAGTTTGCCCTAAAATTTACATATATTTTTAAAAATGTATTATTTCCGTAATAAGTACTATTTACTTTTTCTTCACAAGGGATTGAAAAGCGAAGTATGGACATTACATAAAATATACTATACTATAACTTTTGTTTTCTACAGAAAAAAGGAAGTCATACAGATTTCGAGAGACATGATGATTTTGTTTTTCGGTAAACTACTTGGTTTAAACAGAAGCATCTATCCCACTGTAACAAAACTCAAAACATTAGACTTTTCCTGCATCCCTATGGGATAGAATAAAACATTTATATAAAAATATAATTAAAATAAGTAGTATTTATCAGAATCATAGGGGAGCAACATTATTGATGGGTCAGTTTTTTCCTTTATAGTGTCTGTAAAAGGGCAGTTTGTATAGCAGATTAAGAATGTTGTCAACCAAGTCCTTGTCTTCAGCAGCAGTTTTGAGGTGTTATCAGCAATGTCGCAGACAGAAATAGAGAGAGAGAGAGAGAGAGAGAGAGAGAGAGAGAGAGAAGTCTCTGGCAGCTTGACAGGGTAATCAATGCTGCCTTAAAGACCAGCTATCCCACAATTTCCTGTGAGTTGCAGAGGAATCACAATGCCTTCACACTGCAAAACAATATCTCCTGAGAATGAAGAACACTTCCTCTGGTGTAAGAGACAACAGAAATTGAAGAATATCACAACGACATCATTGTTAAATCCATGTTAAACTGATTTGAACATTCTGGCTATCTCAAAGGGGTTTTTGTCACATAACCGGTACAACGGCAAACGTCCGAAAACTTAAAAATGCTGCCTTTGGATCATGCATTCCAAGGCATCAAGGCATGTCCAAATCCAATGTTAGCTTGACTTCCTGTCACCTGAGATAGCTTCATATGATCAATTTTTAAAGGCAGCAAAGATGTATCTTTTGCTGCCTTTGCCATCCCACAATACTGTGCCTTCCATTCCGTGACAGTTGAGCGCAAATTAAAGATGATGTCTGAAACTTGCAGTTGGTGGTCAGTCCCTGTGTAAATGTATGTTTTTGACCAATGTTTATCACTTTTGATATAATTTTTAGTGAGAAATTTATATTGTAGTAATTAAATATTTGCTAACTTTTCACCAAAGTTTTCTCTATTTTTCTGTAGATCATTAAACCATTATCCTGCCTCAGTCTGACCCAAATCAGTTTCGTGAGGGACGTTCATGCTCAAATGCTGCCTACAAAGTCATTGCCTGATAGGGAAGTGAGGCAGCAAGTTAGTTGCCTCAGTTTTCTGACGCAGGTTCATTAGTTAACATTAGTTAACTACATTAGTTAACATGAGCTAATAATGAACTGCACTTAAACAGCATTTACTTGCATTTAATGTTGATACTGACATTTACATTTAGTCATTTAGCAGACGCTTTTATCCAAAGCGACTTACAAGGGAGGAATACAAACAAGCGATTCTTCATGAATTGGCAAATAGACACAGGAAGTGCTCACAATACAAGTTTCAGACATTACTCAGTAACATAAGCTAGAGTAGGAAGGGAAAAAGAAAAGGATAGAAGGATTTTTTTTTTATGAAGGGATTAAGTGTTCACGGAAGAGATGAGTTTTCAGCTGTCTTTTGAATATTGCCAGGGAGATCATTCCACCAGCAGTGAACAGTGAACGAGAATGTTCTGCAGAGTGATTTTGTGCCTCTCTGTGACGGTACCACAAGCCTTCGTTCCTTTAGTGATCGCAGGCTTCTGGTGGGGACGTAGCGTTGTAGCAGTGTGTGGAGGTAGGAAGGTGCAGAGCCTGTGGTGGATCTGTAAGCAAGCATCAACGCCTTGAACTTGATGTGTGCAGTAAGGGGTAGCCAGAGCAGAGAGATGAAGAGAGGCTCGTCGTGGGCTCTCTTGGGCTCGTTGAAGACAAGACGTGCAGCAGCGTTCTGGATCATTTGAAGAGGTTTGATTGCACTTGACGGCAGACCAGCCAGAAGAGCATTGCAGTAATCAAGCCTGGAAAAGACCAGGGCCTGGACAAGAAGTTGTGTTGCATGCCCAGTCAGGAAGGGCCGGATTTTCCTGATGTTGTGAAGTGCAAATCTGCATGACCGCGCCGTCTTTGAGATGTGGTCTCTGAAGGTCAGTTGGTCATCGAAGATAACTCCAAGATTTCTGGCCGACTTTGATGGGGTAATGGTGGTTATACCGAGCTGTATGTTGATGTCGTGTTGTAGAGTTGGAGTGGTAGGGAAGACTAAAAGCTCAGTCTTTGCCAGGTTGAGCTGCAGGTGGTGTTCTTCCATCCACGTCGAGATATCCACCAGACAGCTTGAGATCCGTACAGCTACTGTGGAATCAT
The DNA here is from genome assembly GCA_037194245.1 of Opsariichthys bidens. Classification (NCBI taxonomy): domain Eukaryota; kingdom Metazoa; phylum Chordata; class Actinopteri; order Cypriniformes; family Xenocyprididae; genus Opsariichthys; species Opsariichthys bidens. The sequence goes on along the minus strand of CM074305.1, from coordinate 12,866,464 downwards.
CTGGTTGGAAGGACGGGTAGAGCTGTGTGTCTTCAGCATAGCAGTGGTAGGAGAAACCATGTCCGTATGATGGGACCCAGTGATGTAGTATAAATGGAGAACAGGAGGGGACCAAGAACTGAACCCTGAGGAACCCCAGTGATCAGTTGATGAGGTTTGGATACCTTCCCTCCCCAGGCGACTCTGAAAGACCTACCTGTGAGATAGGACTCAAACCACTAAAGCGCAGTACTTGAGTTGCCAAGTGACGAGAAGGTGGACAAAAGAATTTGATGGTTTACGGTGTTGAAGGTAGGAGTTAGATCCAGTAGAATGAGAACAGATGATTTGGAACCAGCCTTTGCAATCCGCAGGGATTCTGTGACAGACAGTAGAGCAGTCTCGGTGGAATGGCCGCTCTTGAATCCAAGAGGATTCGGTGGGATCTCTCCTTCTGATCTCAATTTCCATTGTTTCTCAGTGTTGACCAGTGTTGTTAATGCTGGGAAAGCGTGCCTAGAGGGACGCTACAGAGACCACACCCTGCAGAAAGGGAAGTAACATCTGGTGGATACACATATGGACAGTTATTAAAATTGCTGTTCTGTGCCACAGGAATTCACTCTTTCAGAAGGATGACTGGAATAAGTGATCGCTGTCACAACTGCTCAGTTCCAAAGCAAAGTATAAATGAGAAGTGTGTGCCGGCTGTATTTATACCCATAAGTCCAGGTATGAGTGGCTCGGCATGCAAATCTCGTTGGCCAATGTCTGTTGGCTCATTTAGTTACCACTTGAAGCTGATGGACTCCTAGACGAGACCCCAATACATCAGTATCGACGTAATGTTGAACATAACTGACCGAATGGGAACAAAGCTGTTCTGGGATGCTTTTCCCAAAAGCATCATAGCCAACTAACATCACAAGTTCCGTTGTTATAAAAATAATAATAACTTGTTACATTTATGTAGCCTTTTTGGGTAATCAAACTCACTAACACCTCTTTCAGCAGCAATCTAGTTTTCCCAGGAGGTCTCCCATCCAGGTACTAACCAGGCTTAGCTTCAGTAGGCAACCAGTCTTGGGCTACAGGGTGACATGGCTGCTGGTAACCATGTTAGGCGTTAACAATTTGTTGTTCCCTGAAACCATAGTTCAAATGAACATTCGCAAACTGCATCACAAACTTGTGTGGTTGGAACGACAGCTCTCGAGCTAAGGTTAGAAGCATAGTTTGTTTTTATGAAGTGGATAATAAATCGTTATCTTAAGCAAAATTAGCAAGTTGACATTAAGTACAATGTATATCTAATATTTCAAATATATAGAAAAGTCATTTATATATTTTTGTTTGTCAAGAGATTTTAAGCACCGATTTTGAAGAGTGTGCATGTGTGTACGTGCTCCAATATGTAAGAGCCAGTGTTAATTTCATTAATGAAAACTATGATGACAAATACTCGTTGACAACCTTTTTTTCTATGACTAAGACAAGACAACGAGAGACGACACCAACATCATTAAACATAACTGTGACTATATCGACTATATCATTATTGTTGACGAAAAAAGACAAGGCTGAAATGTGGCTAAAAACTTGACCAAAATCCAAAAAAAATTTAAATAAAATAAAAATTATCAAATAAAAGAGGAGACAAAACATTACAGACTGTTTTTAAGAGTTTCCATGCAAATGGTTGCAAGATTTCAAGAATTTAAAACTCCAATCAGAGCTTTTCTGTTAAAAGAACACGTTTTACTTAACATTGCAATCTGGCTACCATGCACACCCGCTCTCTTCACTGATAAAGAAGCGCGGATGGTCTGAAAACACAAACACGGGAGTTCAATGATCTTCATTTGAGATTTTCTACTTGAATTAAAGTGTCATTTAGTCAGTCTGCATTCTGTCCTGAGCGCTTGTGCTGTTTGCTGAGACTTGTATCGGCGATCAAAGTGCAGGCTGATATCCAGTGAGGTGGTTCAGTGGTTCTCAAACTGGGAATACGTGAACAAAATCCATTTTTTGGCCATTCATTTAATTACTACTCCATCTTAAAATAACATTGAAACTGAACATGTATTTCTAGAAGGTAAAATGCTGTAAACACATGACATTCAATTAAATGACCTCTTTTGTGGTCAAAACAGACTGCATCTACACAAGCCAGCAAATTGTGCTACAGTCTTCTCGACAATATAACCTTTGTAAAAGTGAGGTTTTAGCACTTGCTAGCATGAAGAACAAATATACACACAGACTGCATTCAGATTTAAGATCGAAAGTGTCTTCGATACAAAAACATACCCTCTGTGGATACAATGTTTCCTGAATCCACACGATTTCAAATGTGACATTGATTTTATGCAACAGTTCAACAAACAAAAGGGTAATATTAAGTGATGTACATTTTTAAACAGTATTGTCAGTATTTTTGCTCTATTTTGTAACGAAAGCTACAGCAGAACTGCAGCACACAAGCTGTGCTTCGTGAACTAACCTGTGGCTTTGAACAATTCGTCAATGATTCAATGACCCATTCATAAATGCAGCAGATTGCTTTGATACTGAATGAATGAGTAACTCAATGATTCATTCATAAAGACAGTGACTTACCACCACCTACTGTCGGTTTTAATTTAATATTTAAAAGTATTACTTCATCATTGTATTTATTGAACATTTTTATATTTAAAGCATTATTTATTTTATAAAGATATTTATAAAGGTAAAAAAAGCACACTGGAAAAAAATATTTAAGAGGGAAAATATTGTCCTTTAATGAAAAAAAAAAAACTATCATCACAGGACAAACACTTACTCAGACAAGTAACCAACAAGAGTAGCGTGGTCTTATTTCCAGTTAAATAATTTTCTAATTTGTAAAAACACTGATGACACACAAACTGAAATGGGTGAGAAAGAGTCACGTTAGCAGATCAGACTGCCCCTGTTTTTAAAGCTCTTGAGCAAGCTGAAGTAAAAATGTAATTGATTGCACCATCCATCCTCAATACAGCAATCACTCACCATAAAACTTGACAAAAGGCACTCAGAGACAGAAAGAATGTGAAAAAGCAAAAGAAACAGTTTCTCAATGTCTTGATCTTCATTCCCTCTTTTTTTTCTCTTAAGCCCGCCCTTAATTGACCTTCAGGCTATAGAGAGTCAGTGTCTTTCTCTATAGAGATTTATGATCTCTAATAGTGGGGGATCAGGCCAGTGATGATCCACAGGGGGCCCGGATTAATCTGTATATTCAGCAAAGGAGGTGTGTTGTTTGAGGGCTAGGGGACCAGGAGGTCACTGTCTGAGACGTTTTCAAGGTTGCCATCTGGGCCCTAAAGAACCCATCATTGGCGCTCTGTGTTATTGTCATTCCTATGAGGCTCCAGAGAGTTAAAAAGCTTTGCAATAAAGAGAAAAAAAAAAAAACCCTACTTTGAATAAATAGTTCAGTTCTGTTAAGGTCAAAGGGCTTTTGTTTGGTGTTGGCTGACTTGTGTTTCTGCTTTAGCTGCCATGTGGAGGTCGTAGGTGCAGAGATCACTCTCCATTCTCTCTGTGCCGTAATCCTATTGCTGTAATCCTCAGAGGATAGACCTTCTCTTTCTGCATTTTCTTCGGACTTTCTCGCTCTTACTTTTGATTTCTTTCTTTCATTTTGTCCATCTCTTTTTTCGGTCTCAATGTCTATCATTCTCTCCCTGCCATATATGTGTGTTTCTTTAACTACTGGAACTTTTTCTTTATTTGTCTAAAACTAACATATTTCAAATTTTTGTTATTTGAAGGTCACATTTAAACAGTTTTTGAGATACATTTATGTATACATTGTATTATTTTATTCCCTTTATACCCAGGTCTGAGACTTTCAATTTCTTTGCAAACCATCAAAAACATTAATGTGTATTTTTTTATACTATGATAATCTAATCTACAGTGAAATAGACAAACCATTTCAATAATGTGTCATTTACAATCAAGCTGTAATTTTGTTACATTATACAAAAAGTAATGAACTGTAGCCACCACATGGCAATGCTTTGGCAATCTCCCAGAACACCTCACACTTCTTTGAAACATAATTTTCTTAAGAAATAGCACCTATACAGTTTTACTATAATCGTGCAGCATCTAAATCAGGGACCAACAGGTCTGTTTTTGTCATTAAAAACAGACGAGGAAATGATTTTTGTAACAAATCAGGAAGGTAAGCCTTCTTGACATTTCAGTTACGCATAATTTCGAGCTTACATGAAATGCCTGATTATCAACATAAGTATGAAGATGGCAAAATATCCGTAAGCCAAAAAGAATCTTGTATACTACAGCATACTGCTGCTCGCCACAGCGTTTCAAATCTGATACCACATTGCGGAAGATTCCCAGGATTTCTACCTTTAATTTGTACAACGACAGAAAGGCTCCACACTAAAGGAGGAAGTCTTCTAATTAAGTCATGAATCAGCATTATCGGCCTGTAATTGAGAATAAACACAAACAAGACACCCACGCTAAGAGATAGACTCTCACACACAAGCATTTACAGAGGAAAGACACCCATAAATATTCAAATATAAAATCAATACACATCCAAATTAAAAGTAACTCAGGCACACACACACACACACACACGTTGTGTTTTCATTTTTTATGGGGACATTCCATAGGCGTAATGGTTTTTATACTGCACAAACTGTATATTCTGTCCCCAGCCTACCCATCACAGAAAATGTTCTGCTATATTTTCAAAAAAGATAATTCTGTAAGATTTATAAGCTTGTTTCCTCATGGGGACCAAAAAATGTCCCCACAAGATCAAAATTTACTAGTATTACTATACCTGTGGGGACATTTGTGGGGACACACACACACACACACAAGACAGCAGCTGTCAGGAAGTCAAATGAGAAGCTAATGTTTACGCTAATTCCTTTAAAGGCCTGAAACCAATATATGACTATTATGAGTAAATGAGTGTATGAGTAAATAATCAGGACATTTTAGTTCTGAAATGAACCAATCATTTAATCCTACTGTTTTTTTTAGAAAGAAAGAAAGAAAGAAAAAACTATCCCCATTTTCACAGACAAGGCTTAAGCTAGTCCTAGACAACAATGCATGTTTGAGCTGTTTTAACTGAAAGTAACTTGTGCTAAGATCAGTAATGTTTTTGTTTTTTTTTCTAGTGTATGTTTATTAAAGTTACTTATATATCCCAATTGAACCAAGGCTTAATCCTGGCTTCGTCTATTTTTTGGCAAAAAAATGTTGGACCCTGCTGTTGATAGAAACTTGAAGTACACAAAACACCTTCGGAAAAGGTGTGGAACAAAGACAAGTCAAAGAAAGCCATCTGTCTCAGGAATGAACCAGTGTGCCAAAGGCCGATGGAGTTAGATTAAATGATAATAAGCAGGCCTGGCAGGATTTTCTCAAGGGAAAATCTGATATGTACTGATTGATGGGATAGAGTAATAGTAATAAGCTTTTACCAACCTGTAAGACAAGACGTCTCTTGAAAAAGTTGTCTGTTCTGCCATGCTGGAATGTGTCTGTAGTACGCAGGTTATATTTCAACAAGTATGCAGACACATACTCACAGATAATAAATTTAAACTCACATGGATTATAATGAAACAAACAGAAAATCCTGCACCAGTGGTGGCAACATTTCCATAACTGTAACCTGTAGGAAGGTTTCAATCTTAAAGATGTGAAATGCTGCTTCTGCATCTGATCTCATAAACCAGAGACACTCTGAAATATGAGTATCACCTGCCAAACACACTCCAGTGATCTACAGTCCCTACAGTCATGACTCGCATGTCATACAACACCAAAGACTGCTTCAGCAGATTAGGACAGAACAGAAAAGCTTTTTGGATGTATGAGTGAGCACAAGAGTCTTCATCTTCTCCCAGCATCTGAGCCACTGAGGATGCAGTGGATTAGCTTTATTTTTGTAGGTAAATAGCCACAAAATACACCAAAAAACTGTTTTTGTCTGCGCAAATCATAAGGCAGGCTTTGCAAAAAAGTTACTTCTCAAAGATGGATCGCTTATCTGGATTTAAATATTCTTGGAAAAATTTGGGAACTACACAAGTCAACAAAATACATTACACTGTTCTAGTGGTTTTTGGATATTTTAATACAAAATTCTTACATATTGTGCCTTAAGAGCGGTTTAAAATTTTTGTGAAAACCATGATACTTTTTTGAGGATGCTTAGATGAATAGAAAGTTTAAAAGAACAGCATTTATTTTTGCTAATAAAACAATATGCATTTTTTTTTAAAAAACTTCTCATATTACTAAATTACTTACCAATTTCAATGCCTTACCACAAGGAGTATGGTAAACAATACAAATGAGGATACATAGAGAATATACCGAGAATATATTGTTGCGTTCTAGTCATACATTATGTCGATTCAGAAACCAGTGAAAGATATGTCAAAAGGTTTTGTGAAGGATTTGTAACTGCTGAGGTTGTGAGTCTTTCTGAATAATTCATTATAAGAACCAACGCAAAAGTTATTTGTTCATGAATCGGACTACACAAGTCGTGCTGTATGTTTGTGCGAAGGAAAAAGGAGAAGGAAAAACAGCTGTGGTCTATGGATACTGTTGTGGAGTGTAATGTAAGAAATGTGTAAAGGCAAGTCATGCCTTTCAAAAAATCTGAATTTGAGAACATGTGTTTTACTGACATAAAAACACATTTTGTACGACTAACTCGCTTACTACCACTGCCATTAATGTTTTTATCCAAAGCACACTATATTAGAGGTTGGGATCATTTTCCTGGAGCAACCTGGAGTGTTTTATTGAAGGACTCAATGATTATGAGGAATCACAGTAACTCATGGGTTGCCCCTACCTGTGATTTAACCTGCAGCCACTATCTACGACCACTAGACTGCCTCTACCCCCACTGATGAACAGATGCTGATCACACACTGTGTATATGTGTGAGTGTGAGAGAGAGAGAGAGAGATGTGTGTTGGCCAGACAGAAGGTGGACTGTGAGCTCAATTTTTGGCCAAAGTGATGAGAATAATAGAGAATGAAAGCAAACAAAGTTCTTCATTTTGGACACACAGCTGTCACATGTGTAGCCCATGACACCCTCACATGTATCTCTTTATCTTTGTCTCTTTATCATTCGCTCTTTCCTCTTTCTGGATTCAAGTCTGAAGTACCAGAGATGGCCAAGTACCCTCCTTGCTCAATTTTCACATGAAAGATGAATTTTTTTATGTACAGTCGTGCTCAAAAGTTTTGCGAATTCCATAAATATTAGTTTTCACAAAGTTTGCTGCTAAACTGCTTTTAGATATTTGTTTCAGTTGTTTCTGTGATGTACTGAAATATAATTACAAGCACAAGCGCTTTTATCAACAATTACATGACATTTATGCAAAGAGTCAGTTTTGGCCGTTCTTTTTCAGGACCTCTGCAATTCGACTGGGCATGCTCTCAATCAACTTCTGGGCCAAATCCTGACTGATAGCAACCCATTCTTTCATAATCACTTCTTGGAGTTTGTCAGAATTAGTGGGTTTTTGTTTGTCCACCCGCCTCTTGAGGATTGACCACAAGTTCTCAATGGGATTAAGATCTGCGGAGTTTCCAGGCCATGGACCCAAAATTTCAACGTTCTGGTCCCCGAGCCACTTAGTTATCACTTTTGCCTTATGGCACGGTGCTCCATCGTGCTGGAAAATGCATTGTTCTTCACCAAACTGTTGTTGGATTGTTGGAAGAAGTTGCTGTTGGAGGGTGTTTTTGTACCATTCTTTATTCATGGCTGTGTTTTTGGGCAGAATTGTGAGTGAGCCCACTCCCTTGGATGAGAAGCAACCCCACACACGAATGGTCTCAGGATGCTTTACTGTTGGCATGACACAGGACTGATGGTAGCGCTCACCTTTTCTTCTCCTGACAAGCCTTTTTCCAGATGCCCCAAACAATCGGAAAGGGGCTTCATCGGAGAATATGACTTTGCCCCAGTCCTCGGCAGTCCATTCACGGTACTTTCTGCAGAAGATCAATCTGTCCCTGATGTTTTTTTTTTGGAGAGAAGTGGCTTCTTTGCTGCCCTTCTTGACACCAGGCCATCTTCCAAAGGTCTTGGCCTCACTGTGCGTTCAGATGCGCTCACACCTGCCTGCTGCCATTCCTGAGCAAGCTCTGCACTGGTGGCACTCCGATCCCGCAGCTGAATCCTCTTTAGGAGACGATCCTGGCACTTGCTGGACTTTCTTGGACGCCCTGAAGCCTTCTTTACAAGAATTGAACCTCTTTCCTTGAAGTTGCTGATGATTCTATAAATTGTTGATTTAGGTGCAATCTTAGTAGCCACAATATCCTTGCCTGTGAAGCCATTTTTATGCAACGCAATGATGGCTGCACGCGTTTCTTTGCAGGTCACCATGGTTAACAATGGAAGAACAATGATTTCAAGCATCACCCTCCTTTTAACATGTCAAGTCTGCCATTCTAACCCAATCAGCCTGACATAATGATCTCCAGCCTTGTGCTCGTCAACATTCTCACCTGAGTTAACAAGACGATTACTGAAATGATCTCAGCAGGTCCTTTAATGTCAGCAATGAAATGCAGTGGAAAGGTTTTTTTGGGATTAATTCATTTTCCTGGCAAAGAAGGACTATGCAATTCATCTGATCACTCTTCATAACATTCTGGAGTATTTGCAAATTGCTATTATAAAAACTTAAGCAGCAACTTTTCCAATTCCCAATATTTATGTAATTCTCAAAACTTTTGGCCACGACTGTATGCAGCATCCTTGGCCCAGCAATCCCACTCTCATTGCTATTACATCAAAACTCATTACGCCACACATCTTAAGGTGACCAGATTTCTGAAATAGAAACCAGGGGCATTTCTTAGTTCAACAGTCAAAACATCATTGAAATTTGACTTGGGGGGGACACCATGTTTTGTATGTTTTTGTTTTTTAATTGCTGTACAAAGTGTGTCATTTCAGCCACTTGGTATAGGTAAGATATTTATGGGGGAATTACTGCTTTGTGACAGTGGAACTTTCAGGAACTTTTAAAATTGTGTGCAAAAAAAAAATTAGTGCATTCAAATTTTAACATGAATATTTACGTGATTATTTTGAAACTGATAACAGAGTCTTTTTAAATAATTGAAGAAAATAGTGCTCTGCTCGTAATGGTTTATCTGGTCCAAATTGATTGGCCCGCACAAAGACCAGACCTGAACCCCTCTGAAATGAGTTGGAATGCTGACGTTGAGCCAGGCCCCACTGCCAACATACCTAACATTACTGAGGTGTCTGAAAGAGAGCATTTCTGTGAATCCATCTTCTAGTAGAAACCCCTCCCAGAAAAATAGAATTGGTTATTAAGAGAGAACCAACTTCCTTCTCCTTAGGAGACAAAACATGCCCTTGCTTCCTGACGATCACTTTACACAGGAATCTGACTGGATGTAACCACACTCTACGCTTTCACGCTCCAGAGAGTACTACTGCACTGATATTTTTTGCAACTCTATCTTTTTTTGTTCAAACACTCCAGGATTTTTTTTTTTTTCACACTTCGCAAGTGGTAGATTCCTCTTATTATCACAGTCTCTTTAAAGACGCAAAGTGTCAAAAAGAGTGGGCTGTGAAGAAAGACTATAGAGTGAGGGAGAGACAAGGAAAGTAGAGACTTAATATAGATATTGGACAATCACTCGCTGCATGTGTCTGAAAACAGAAACAAGGCCACATGCAGAGATATTTAGCAAACTTTCATCACTGAATGTTGTAGAAACACAAAGAGCTCAGGGACACACACAATGCATTTGATTGTTATGAGTTAATAGCCGACTGAGACACACAGGGTTGCATATATACACATGGTTCCCTTCACTGTCTCTCTCTTTTTCTATTTCTTTCATGAACAGATTCTTTCTCAGCTTGTATGAGCGATAAGGAGCAGGTGGTGAGCAACAGCACACTAATGGGCTGCCTCTTCAAAACCAGAGAAAGAAGACAGACTACGTTTTTAGACGTCCCTCGTGACAAAGAAGTACACTTTAGCATACTTTTAAAAAGTAATGTATTGTAAGTAATGCAATATGATGTATTATTTTTTAAATTGAAATTAAATACAATGTTTAAAGTGAGAAGGCTTTTTTCAACCAACTTGAAATTAAATATATTTTGATATAATTTCTGAAACATTCTGAACTATTTTTGTAAATACACATTTGTAATGATGAAGTTGCAATTTAGTACATTTAAAATTCATAATCTTTAGGTTCAATATTGAATGTTATAAATTATAATGCACTTTATATGTGCTTTAGTATGTTAGTGAAGACAATGAAATATACAAACATGATCTCATTATCATTGGTATATTTACGTAAAGTGTGGCTCTACCACACGTACATTTACTTACATTTTCATACACTGAAACAAACAACTTTTAGATGTACAAATGTGTATGAATCCTTATTTATCAATTTTAAAAATTGTGCCATTCATATTTTGATTCTTTTTTTATTCATTTGTTATATCAATGAAATTTAGTCAATTTTCTGAAGAGACTCGATCACTCTTTATGATGAACAGATTGGTTAGCCTTCAACTCACATGTAAACATTGATCAGTGAACATTAGCAGAAGCTCAACCCAACCTGAACGCAACACTGAGCTGCCGGAAGAGGTTTGTAAAAAATTTGGAGTAAACTGCTCGATTCATATGGATTCGTTTTCCGATCCCTTTATGAAATTTTTGAAGTGTCAAAGTGGTCGTTGCAAAGACAGTCAATGGATGGACAGACGTCTCTCAGAATTCATGAAAAAGATCTTCATTTGTGTTCCGAAGACGAATGATGGTCTTACAGGTTAAGAGTGACATGAGGGTAATTAATGACAGAATTTTCATTTTGGAGTGAACTAACCCTTTAAATTCTGCCCTGAACATCTTTCAAAGATGTCATTATATTCCGCCAGAGAGGACTACAATTGCAACACATCGTTATTTGAACTACTTTGGGTATCCCTTTTGACATTTTTGCAATAAATAAACAATTGTGATTCCACTTGTCTGTTAAGTTTACAACTCTACATATTTTTAAGAAAGGGTTATTGGTGGGTATAGAGGTAGGAGTGGGATAAGCAGCTTAAAATATCTTTTTAATGTTATATTTTAACTAAAAGTGTCATTTTCCTACACATTTCGGTCCATTCAATTTTTTATTCTTCATATATTCTCTCAAAAATGGTTTGGGGATAGGGTTAAGGGTTCAACGAGTTATCTAAAAAAATGGTAAAAGGGTAATGATACAAATACTTTTACCTGTAAATATGTAATATGTACATTTTGATGTTAAAATGTCATGAATTGATAGCTATGTATTGACAATAGCTGAGTTTCCATTCAAAAGTGAAGCGAATCTTTTCAAAGTTCACAAAAAAACAACAACAAGCAAACAAAAAAAATCGAGTCCATCGAGTAGTTCGAGTTGATGACGGTGGTGTTGATAACCTAGTAACCATCAGCGGAAACAACCTATCGATCATGCGGGTTTAATGTTCGTCCGAATTTGTTTGGTAAATGCGTGTCCATCACACATGCCATTTCGATCACTCTTTTCTGATGTGATACTTCAAGATGTGCCTAAAACAGCTATTGAGACCAGGCTGAAGTGCCCTTCTTTAAAGCATAACAAAAGATGATTAAAACAACGTTTTAAATATGCACTTTAAAGTAAACTTTTATTATAAGTGACATTATCATAGTGCACTTTTTAAAAGTGTAGTTAAGCATGTGTCATGTTCTAGTTTCATGTTATTGGTCATGTGTCATGTTTAGTTCAGGTTTCCTTGTCATTGTCATCGTCATGTGTCAGGTTTGTTTATCCATGTGCTCCCATTGTCATGTGATTTCCCCAGTCTGTCATGTGATCTTTGTTTTGCTTTCCATGTGCTCGTCATTAGTTCATTTTCGTCAGCTGTGTCCTGTTAGTCTCATGTCTATCACCTGTAATCCCAATTATCCTCATGTGCTATCTGTATATCTGCCCTCTGTTTCAGTCCAGTCCTTGTCCGTTGTTAACGTTACGTGTTGGTGTTTTCATGTGTTCCTGTCTTGTTTCAGTTTATATTAAATATCATTGAATGTTCACCGTCCTTCGTCCTCGTCTCATCCTGCACAGCACGTTACAGCATGTTAAGTAACAATCAAGTGTAACCTCTTTAAGTATATTTAAAAGGCCTTTTATTTTATTAATATGAATTATTCTGTAAGTACCGTATTTTTAAAGTACACTACAAGTGCTTTATGGAATGGTTATATGGAGTGTATACCCAAAATTCAATATAATCAGCAAAAGTGAAGGGAATTTGCTTTCGATTTATAGGGCTTGGATATTTTTTCAACTATTTTTTGGACATTAGTAAAGCTAAATATCTGTAGAATCATAATATTAATCATTATGTTTGGGGTATTACGGACAAGAATCCACTGAAACTAGTAGTATGAATTCCAGTGTTAATTCTAAGACCCTTGTGAGCTGCAAAAAATGCAAACAACGAAAAAAATTGTAGCACAAAGGTCGTGTCTGAAACCAGGTTTACGCTGTATAGTAGAAGAACTGCAACCGACTGTTCAACCACAACTGAATCTCGATTTAAATGTTACACTACAAACAGCAACCTCTACTTATCAATTGTAGATTCTACTGGTATTCTCTATTGACCAGCATCATAGAACTTGTTAGCCATTATCAGACTGTCTATTTCTAGCCGCCCGCCTTGTTGGCGGTGGCTATATACACAAGCTCTGCCCACCACAAAACTACAAAAGAACTCCTGCTGATAACTGGAACAGTTGCATGGTGAATAAGGTTGGTGGTGCTAGCTTTTCACGCAACTAACCAAAGCTAGAAAAATGATTAGGGTTAGGAATTGGTGTAGTGGAGGGCGCTAGAGGTTAGGGACAACTAGAAGACAGCATCCATTGATGATTTTAATAAATATAACCAAATGCACTGAGCATGTTATTACTGCATACTGTTTTATAATATGCTACAATACACTGAGGTGCAAATAGTGTCTGCCACTAATCCCACTATAAGCATAAATGAAATCTAACAATTGTTTGCAAAACGCTTACAAAATTTGCTTGCAAATAAAATAGAGTGTGTGAAAGCTAATCAACCAAATCAGGGCCTAGTTTATGGAAAACAAAGCTACAAAAAATAGCATTGTAACTAAGTTGAGAAACTAAATGTCAATGAACTGAATTATTTACTTCAACTGGCGAGATAAGCTAACATTGCGTTATTAAAAGAGAGTTGTTTTTATCCACAAGGAGTGTTTTAACAGCTTTTTCGGATGCAGTCAGTAAACACGTTGTCTGAAACACACAAGACATTTGCTGTCACTGACACCACAGGCTAAGAATAAAATCATCTGATGCTGACAGCTTTTCATCATACATTGATCGTATGAATTTGCATGTGTTATAGAATTATAAATTCTTTGTACTCTAACATTGTGTCATATAACAGCCCAGCTCCTTCTCTTTTTCATTAGTTTCTTACATCTGCGATCAGTGAATTGTGTTGGCCTTTAGATCCCACAATGCCTCTAATTTACAGCCACAGCGGGGCAGTGACCCCAAAACTGCTGAAACCCCAGACGGCAGGCCATTTGAGGGACTCAAAGTGTTGTGGGCTATATAAAGGGAGCGGAGTAAGAGGCCCACTTGTAAGCCCCCTCCCCTCCCTCCCCTATCAAATCCAGCAGTGATGGAGACGGTCTGCCACGAGCCTTCTGCTCCTTTACAGCTCTAAGTCTCTGTTCAAGTCTGCCACTCTCTTAACCCTAAAATCTCTCTTTCCCTTCATATTGATATTTTCTTCTGCATTTGGGCCCCCTTCATCCTTCAAGTCTTTATCCCTGGGGAGTATGCATAGGGGGTCAGGGTTAGGCAGGTGCAGAGCCAGCGAGAGAGATGGAAAGCAAGAGAAAGAAGGGGTGGACGGGGGACCGCTCTCCGTCTGTCACCCAGCTCTGTTTCACTACACTAACTACCCCCCTCCCAATGCAGGATTCAGAGTGAACCAGACTAACAGCTGTAACCAGGATTCTGAATATGTATTTAAATAACAGATCCAGACTAATAGCAGACCGATATTTTTAGATTATCAGCATCAGGCAATATCCGTGCCCACTTGGTCAATTAACAGAAGTGTTTATGTTTATGTTAGAAGTGCCATGTTGTCATAGCATTTTCTGTAAAAAAAAATTGCTTTAATTTTTTGTGAATTTTCAGTGAATGCTAATGTTAAAAAAAAAATAATTTCAGCAACTTTATGTACCAGGGTTGTGAATCTTAGAAATGAATTGCATAGCTTTCAATTGAATTGAGATAAAAAAAGAAAAAGAAATATGATACAGATTTGTGTTAGCATGACAGCCTTATTTGAAAGCTTAAAATATGTTAATGATTTACTAAAGTTCCAAAACGTACTCCACCATCTAGTACGTATGGAATTTTATAAGGTTATTTTGTTATCCAACATCAGAATCTGATAGCCTCTTGCAAGGAAAACTACAACAGTCAACAGCGTGTCCAACATCCCACACTTTCTTTTCTGCTAATTAAGTGTATCATTAAGATCTCTCAATTAATCTTTATTTGAAATTTGCATTGTGAACACACTAAATTACTAAAAAAAATCCATAGAATAGTGCACAAGTATGAAAATTGGGATGCTCACAGACAGACTTCCCAGATTATCGTTAAGTGTTTTGAATTTCTTTCAATTCAAATTCAGCAAATTCACTTCAGTCATGCTGGAATAGTGTCAATTCAGTTCAAATTGCAATTCAATTCAATTGAATTTCTGTGCTGTGCACATTTAATTTTTTAATTCGCCATTACAGTATATGTATTAATAGCAATGCTAATAATAAATAGCACTGGCTACTGAAAAAGTAATATTGGCCAAGCATTACCTGAGATATCCCTGCCCTCCCCTCCCCCCATGATTCTACTACTTTCTATTGGTTGTTGTTGTTGTTGTTGTTAATCATTTTACAAAACAATTTGATCAATTATTGTCATATTAGTAAACATGGCATGGCCTGCACATGTACAGTTACACGACACCAAACTTTTACAGAAACTGTCAGCAAAAAGAGCAGAAATCCTACCTTGTCAAAAAGAGATTTCCATTGCTGAGAGAAGCATTTGTGTAAGACAGAGAAAGAGGGAGAAGAAAGGAATGAACAGAGATACAACTGAGAAAATGAAGACCCAACCCAAAATTCATCTCGGTTCTTTGCTGTTGTTCAACAACATAAATCACTTACGTCCTCGGGAGCTACAGGAAGGACATCAGTGCTCTCCAGAACCTCGATCTCCTCTCCCTCTGCGTGAGCAGCGACGGCTGGGGATGAGTTCACCATAGCCCCTCTGCCCCTCTCAATCCAGTCCAAATACAATTATCTCCTCTCATACAGTTCTGCCATGATGTCCTTCACGCACATCCACATTTTGACAACTCAGAACTTCACGTAGAGCTAAATTGGCATTATTCCAGCTCTGTCGTACTAATATCCTATGGCAAGTGAGTTTTTCCCAAACTAAGTGGGTACGTAGAGTTCCTCCTCGCTTCCATATTTCATTACAGGACGTTTTAGACCCTATAAATCCACAGCACGAAACACAAGTTCGCGTTAGATTTTTTTTAAACACGTCTGTCTTTCCCAGTAGCGTCTCGCTTCATCCTTAAACGGTCACCTGCAAGAGAAAACAGCATTTCTTTCTCAAATCCGTTTATGTGCTGTATTTAATTATCACCGTCCGGTGTCGCGCCTGGCGTGATTTTCCTTAAGCAGAAGGTATTGACGCCAAACAGAAAGCGACAAACGAAATGATCGGGTCAGCAACGGCTTGTCGTGTTTATGGTAGCAACGTAAAATCACTAAAACCAACACAGTGTAAAATGGGTAAGTGTTCATTTGTGGTGCGTCATTGTACCTTGCTGTTCTTTCGCATCCACAGCGCGTGCCAGCAGTGCCCGAGAGAAGCGACTCCTGCCAGCATCCACAGAGCGCTTTGCCAAAGTTCACTGTGACCGAGGGGAGCGCAGACAGCATAGGGAGGTGAGTGAGAGGCACCCGCCTCCTTTTAATGATCCTCGTCATGTGGGCGATTTTACAAGTGATGGGAGGTGGATATAGATGCGCGGTAATAACATCTCCCATCATGTTCGCTCGTGTAGCTTTGTCTTTTATCTTATTGCTGTTTTGTGCTTGGATTTGTTTACTGGATCAATAAATGACATCTATTTAGAGCGACTAGGGTCATTTAAAACAAATGGACTAAAAGTCATGTGGACTCGCACAGAAGTCACTTTCAAACCAAGCAGCTTTCTGTTGGTCGAAGCGAATTCGGGTCTCGATTGCCCCCAGGTGTTTGGTCCCAGTATGGGTCATAAACCCCGCCCTCTCCATGTAATGTAATGGGACAGGAGATAAACGAAACAAATCAAATTATATATATATATATATAAATATATTTTTTCCAAAGATGGTATTTGTCAGTTTTTATCAAGCCGATTTAAGTTTGTGTTTTTTTTTTTTTTTTGTTTAAAATAAGTTTGGTTTTAGTTATAAAAACGTGACTACATGACGGACAGCTTAAGAGCTGAGCGAAGTAGTCACTGAGTTACTGACTTTTCCAGGATTTATAGAGATTTGAGCTTTAATTAACAATTTAAATCATTTAATTTCTACATTTCCATCAATTCAATGAGTTGTTCTAAATGTGGGTGGGACCTTGATGTCGCGGCTCCACTTCGCTCTCACTACTGCGCCACTGCACCAACGCAGGTCTCGTATTCAGCGCAAGACGTCCTATTTGGACACTGGCGGTGTGGCGAGAAATCGAGTCCCCCCAAGGATTGGGTCCATAGACATAATAAATACACCCCATTTGGCGCTGGCTCACACGTAACTCTAAT
Source organism: Opsariichthys bidens (assembly GCA_037194245.1). NCBI lineage: Eukaryota > Metazoa > Chordata > Actinopteri > Cypriniformes > Xenocyprididae > Opsariichthys > Opsariichthys bidens. The sequence goes on along the minus strand of CM074305.1, from coordinate 12,849,445 downwards.
TAGTGGACTGAAGAAAAATGCCTGACTATTTTGAGGTTTTACAAACTGTCGTACAATCCAAACCACATATCGGGGAATTACATTTCACATGTAAGTCTGAGCAGTTGTTTCTAGTTGTATTTGGTCATTATAACATTAGTTTGACAGCTAGTTGACCACCAAAGTCAGACTATTAAAACCTAACGACAACGCTAAGTTGGTTATCTGTGAAAACTGAGACTTTATAAGAAATACAAGTTTGCATGATTCTTATGAAGTCTGAGATTATATTATAGTTTATATCACTAACTAATCAAAAGTGAGTCTTCTGTGCAATGAAACAGAGGACTTTGACAGGACAGCTCAGGCTGTTAGAATTACAGACCCCAAACCAACTCATCCCCGAGGTGATTTGATTGCCTGTCATCTAATCGTGGCTCATTTATATTTTTACCCCAGTTTAGCCAGTGGAACCAGAACAACACAAACCTACAGGAAGGCTGACGAAAGCCTGTCAGTGGACTGACTGTTCTCTACATTCCCAAGAGACCTTGTCTGCATATTATTATTTTTATTATAATGATAACATTGTTATAAAACTTACATTATATGATCGTACTATTCACCACTCACTATTTTATTTGCAATTTTTTTATTTTGACTATTATTTTACAATCTATGATATACTCTCTGCTATTTTATTCAGTTATCAGAATGCTACTAGTTTATACTTTATTTTACTGTATTTATACTTAATTGTATTTAAGGCTATAATAATAATAATATAGACTACTACTAATAATATGCTATAAAATAAAACCACAGTATGCCGCATAATGTATATCGAACTATTACATCTGAGCTTATATTACTTATATTTCATAGAATTTATATAGTACTGTAACTGTGCTTAAAAGGTTTTATCGTTGTATCTTAATAGATTTAGTAAAACATTAAAACTAGTACAAGCTGTGCTATTAATGTTGTCCACTAGAGGAAGCCACAGGATAAAGAATCTTTTAAGCCCAATCCTTTTACATCTCGTTGCGATCCATTCGAAACGAAATAAATTCTTTTAGTACATTTGTATAACTATGGTACATTAAACCTGACATTAAATCTGTGAATTTCTTAGGCCTATAGATAATTAAATGTTTAACTTTCTTTTGACCCCAAGAAAGTTGCCAGACACGTTTTGAATATAATGCTGTTCATTTAAAATAAAGACAGTTTTGCCTGTTTTTAGTTTAATGTAAAAATTTCTTTATTGTGTCATGAATGATAAAGCAAACATTTGTGTTTGAAACGGCTTGGAAGGCAACACGTATAGAAATAAATTATGAAAATGAAAAAAGCCTTAAGAGAAATGCTTCAGATTAATAAGGTTTTGTGATGCAAATTATCTTCACATTCATTTGATATTGTCCTGTGACATCCTGTGATGTGATTCAAGAGGAAAAGCTAAAGGCACGAGGGGAAAAAGCTAAAATTCCATTGTTGAAGACGTAAAATTCCATTTCCGATTAAAATTGATGTGCACATTAGCCTACGTGTACATTAAATAGTGTAACGGAGGCCAACTAGTAGTTGCTGTCCGAGTAAACCTCACTCGTCTGATCTCAAGTGACAGTTTGGCAATTGCAGTTTTTAGCCTCCTTGTTAGAGCATCCGACTCCCATGCCAGAACATTTGGGTTTGAGGCCCGCTCGGAGCGGTTCGAGTAGCACCCAGACAGAGGGGTTGCAATTATATTACATTAGGAACGTCTCCACACTTATTAACCTTGAAAAAGAAACCAAATATATGCTTGAGAAGAGTGAGTTTTCAGAATTTCCAATGGATCATTTTCAAGTTCAAACAAGCAAGATTCTGAGTAATTGCAGGCAAAACCTTTGAAATTGGTAGAGAAATGTAAACTTTATTGCGCTTTTTTGACAGTCCAAAGAGGCGTCTATGTATTTCGTTATGCCTATGATTGGGTGTTTTTTTTAACGCCTGATTATAATTCCTGCAAAATCACGTTATGATTTATTTAGTTTAAAATGTATTATAATCACTATTAGTTTATTTAAATTACATGGTTCATATACTAGTATGTAACTGAAGCCATAGGTTGTGAAATCAAGCATTTCTCATTCTTACTGTTTTTAGTTAGCTGATATACTAGCATAGTATACATCTAATTATGTAAGGTATGTTTTTTGCTTCCAGTATCTGTTTCCAGTTTGTTTTATTATGCAATACATAGGCATTCATTTTATATGTCAAGCATATTGTTTGTGCACTTAATGTAATAAAAATCTTACAGAAGTGAAATTAGTTCATTAGCCAAGACATCACAATAACACATTTTGATCAGGCTTGGGTCCTAAAGGAGACCCTTTTCCTGGGGGTGGGGAGAAATATTCAATTTTTTTTTTTTTTCACAGTCTATGGCTTGAACCCGTTGAGAAAAATGCTTGTGGACTTCTTGATCATAAGACCACATCTTTATACAACAGTGAATTAAAAAAAGGTTTCACAGTCAAAACGGAGTCATTTCAGTAGGAATCCACGCAAATGGAAATTTTGAAATCACAGAAATCGTATTGAAATCATACTGGGTTGACCAAAAGGAAGCTGATTAATTTGAAAGTGACTTGATATATGTGTCGCTACACTATCGATAATGAACCTTTTTTACACACCTTAAGTTAACTAACTTACATTTTAGACAATATGTCACGTCACTTAGCCCATGTCTGAATATGCCTGCTTCCTTAATATAGCAGGCAGAAAAACACTGTGAGATAAGTAAGCCTATATATGTCTAAATTCACAGTAGGGCTATTCATAAAACAGTAGGTGAAAAGTAGCTTAATGACCTACTACTTCCAGTGAAATTCTGAAGTGTGCATCCGAGGAACACTTTATCCCATGAGGCCACGGGAGAGGAGGAGTTATGAATGATAGTGAAGCACACAGCTCTCACTGTTTGGTCATGTGACAGTGACAGCATGAGGATGTACACAGTAAATAGTGTTAAAGTCACACTCTTCAGAGATTGAATGTCTTTTATCTTCAGTTGATTTCATCTAAGACTGTGGCTGAAGTCAGTTGTAGTTCTTGTGTTTCTCTTTTCTTCAGTGATTCTGCTTGTTAACAGCAGGTGTTCATCATTAATGTTCAATCATCGCTTAATTAATTGCTTAATTTTCTCATTAACTTTAACTCTGCTTCAGTGTTACTTTAACTCTATTTAGAGAGGGACCAAATGTTATCTGAGCAGAGTTGATTTAACGTTTTAAAGTTGATTTGCTGTGTAGTGCATCTGAATTTCATTCATACTACCCATTTTCATACTATATAGAATGTAATTTTTTGAAACCAAATGTAGTATCTACTAGACAGTATGCAATTTCTGATGTAGTTTTAGTCTATTATTCTTCCACAACAATAATAGTTCTATCTAAAGCCAGAGCAGGAGCAGGCTTTGGACAGGTGTTTGATTTTTAAGCAATACCACACTCACCATCATTGTGTTGTTCTGATCTGCAGGGCTGCGATTACCTCTGGCCTTCTATCTGTCTGCTAAAAGCCCATCAAGAATTATAGAATTTTCTCTAATTAACCACGTTTTAAAATTTAAAATATGGAAAACACTTCCACGTCCAACACATTTTTTATTTAAAAGCAGTGTAGTGTGAGTAAATTTAGCATGCTTGTTCCACACAGTATTTCTTGGCACTGGTCTTGAGAATATATTTCCATGGTAACTTATAGACCTTAGTTATTTATAGCATAAAACACCTACACAAGCATTTTTAGACTTGGGAGTTTCTCTACACAATTGCAAAGCACATTCCAATAAAAGAAAAGAAAAAAAGGTTTGAGATTATTGTCACATTTATTCTATGAAATGATGCACCGTTACAGTATTAGACCTACATAGCACAATTATTCACACTCATGTAATGTACGTGAATATGATTCATGTCTGTTGCTGAAATGAAGTACAAAGATTATTGACAAACACCTAAATGTTTATGCTAGAAAGATTAGTTGAATGAGTATCATTTGGGAATTGAGAATACTAATTGTTGCAGTTTTGCAAGTGGAATTTTTGACCAATCTTGCCAACTGGTCAACACTTTGTGGTCATCGTTGTCTGATTCTGCTTTTCATTAAAGGGTATATATTTTCAAAAAGAGACACATCTGGACTGCAGGCTGATCAGTGAAGCACATTCTCTTTGTATGATGTAGAACATGCAGAATGAGGCCTGGCATCGTCTTGCTTCCCAGGAAAAATGTCGTCTTGATGGTAGCATTTGTCTCTGTACAATCCACGTCAATGGTACTTTCATACATATGCAAGTCACCCATATCATTTGCACTGATGTACCTCCATGTAATGATATTTGCTTTTGGACTTGGACTAATGTGACTCATCTGAAGTTCCCACTGTCTTTTGGAAGATCTGAGATGAGCTCGGGCCCAAAGAACCCGTTGGCATCTCTGTATTGAACAGATCAATTTCTCTTTGCGTAACAGAAATTCAAATTGCATTTCTTGATGTAGTCGCAGACTGTTAAGTGACAAGTTTTCCCAAGTGCGCCCAAGCCCACGTGGCTATATTTAACACAGCAACATGATGGTTTCTCATGCAGCGCCATCTGAGGGCTTGAAGGTCATGCACATTCAACAGAAGTATCCTGCCTTGCCTTAAACTGCCTGAGATTTCTCTGCATTCCTTGAATCTTGATGAAAGACCTAAGTATTGCATTGAAAAATGGGATTTTCTGTTGTTTGTTTGACAATTCTCTCATGAAATTTGGCACATAGTCACAAGACCCAAACACGAGACCCTCACCTATTACCAATTCATTTGGTCATTGTGGACTTTTTCAAAGCAGTTTAACTTAGATATTGTGTAATCTTTTCACTTTTATTTTGCCTCTTTTTTTGTCCAAACTTTTTTGGAGTGTATCCACTCTACTGGGACCCTCTCAGATGCCCAAGGAAATTTTTTATTGAAAGATTGTACTGCTTGCCTTCAAATGTAAATTATTTACACACCCAATTATTTGGCAAAAACTACAAACTTAAACAACTGATTTCATGTAAAACTACACATGTGATATACATAATTATGTGTCCCTGTCCCCTACAGTATGTTGGGAAAGCAAAACGTGTATTGCGCACTATAATTATAGAACACATCAGTGCCATTACGAGACAAGATTACACTTCTCCAGTTTTTTGCCTTTTTGAGTCCATAACATATTCTCTTTCTGACTTCATGTTCCTAGGCATTGAGAGGGTTCTGGCACATGGGTAACTGTGACTATAAAAACGATTACAAAGAGAGTCTTTTTGGATTTTTGAGCTGAAATGGTTCACCCCTACTGGATTGAATGAAGAGATGGGTCTTGCAATCACCTACCACCTATTGATTAAGCTCAGCTGGTAACAATTTGTAATTGTGCCTTTAAAAGAGTGTTGTTGCTGTTTGTTCCATGAGCATTGAAGAAAGCACGGGCTGAAATGTTTACTCTTTGTTCTGTTTTTAAGAGACTTCATTTTTACACTTTTTTCACTTTGCATATGTTAAATAATGATATATATTTGATAGACCCATGCTTATGTATGTTTTTCTGTGTGTGGACAATTTTGGCTATTTGGGATTCTTGATTTTGTTGGAAAATACCCAGACTTTTCTGGAATTGGAGTTGTAAATACTTGATTCCGTCCTCAAGGTCTGTGGCGAGGAGAGATTATAGAAATGAATGAAGCTCAATACTGCCTTCTTGTGTATGCATTGTATAAATGCAACAGAAAAAACACTACTGTATTTAGGAATTTGTCATTTGGGAAATGCTTTATTTAAGGTAATTTACACAGATATTTAAAATTGTTTTAAAGGGAGATTGTAGAAAGGCACTTCTAGAGTTTAATATTTAATCTGTGTTCCTGTTCCTCGGCAGTAGTTTCAGGTAGAGTTAATGTGATACTAATTTTGTGAATTTTCTAAGCCTAAGGCAATGCAAAACTGAACCACAATGATCAAAGGCTGAAGCATGTTAACTTTTTTCATGTGCGATTCAGTTACATCATTTAAAGGTGCCCTCAGTAGTATTTATTTATTTTTAATTTCTTTTACACAAAAACATGATATATTTTTGGAAAAAGTCTTAAACTTCCACAGAATGGATTAATCATGTCTTGACTGCTAACAAAGCCCTGGCATGTCCGAAAGGCAGTTATTTTTTAGTAATTCAAGTACAACTAGCATATAATTAAAAAAAATAACAAAACCTGCTAGCAAGTCTCACGTCAAGTCAAGTCACCTTTACTTATATAGCGCTTTTTACAATGCAAATTGTGGCAAAGCAGCTTTACTAATTACTTAATAATTGGCATATAAATTTTGGCGGCACAGCAGCTCCCAAAGAAAATGGTGTCATTGTGCAGCTTATTCTATATACTATTGATTCATTCTGTTGCAAATATCAGTAGTTATTAGTCTAGTTAATTTATGTGTATGCCAATGCAGGCATATCAAGTAAGTGTCCCCAACTTAAGCAAGCCAAAGGCAACAGCGGCAAGGAAGCAAAACTCCAATAAAATGGAGAAAAAACCTTGGGAGAAACCAGGCTTAGTCGGGGGGCCAGTTCTTCTCTGAGCAACAGTGAACACTTGTCCGATACTCAGGCAGAGTTACAGGTCATTAAACCGATTTGGAATCGCAACAGTCAAAATATTTAATCCAGTTCCATCTAGTTCATCAAACCGTTATGGGACGGTTTATTGGGGATCTGTGACACAGGCTGATGAGTCGGTAAGGTCTTAACAAAGGATGAGCTAGTTCACACAGTCTCCGCCGTCACCCCAGGGCCACACTGCTGCCGCGCACAGGCGCAGGTTCCCCATCCGACCCGGACACGGCCCAGATCCAGCCAATCACGTTAAATGGTAAACCTCGGGATAAGCAGAGAGACAAAAAATTTGCGTAGATGCCATTCTTCTTCTGATGTAACGAGTACATCCGGTGTTATAGGAAGTGTTCCCGGTTCCGGCGGACCTGATCTATGCAGCCTAACAATCCTTTAACGGATATGAAGAAAAAAATTGATAATGCGTCATGTGTAGGCCAGGTTAAATAGATGCGTTTTTAGTCTAGATTTAAACTGACAGAGTGTGTCTGCTTCCCGAACAATGCTAGGAAGATCGTTCCGTGCCAAATAAGAAAAGTATCTACCTCCTGAAATTGATTTTGATATTCTAGGTATTAACAACTGGCCAGAATTCTGAGATCGTAATAGACGCGAAGGACTAGAATGCATTAAGAGCTCGCTCAGGTACTGGGGAGCTAAGCCATTTAGTGCTTTGTAAGTAATTAGCAAGATTTTAAAATCTATACGATGTTTAATAGGGAGCCAGTGCAGTTTTGACAGAACCGGGCTAATATGTTCATACTTCCTGGTTCTAGTAAGGACTCTAGCAGCTGCGTTTTGGACCAGCTGTAGTTTGTTTATCAAGCGAGCAGGGCAACCACCCAGTAGAGCGTTACAGTAATCTAGTCTTTAGGTCATGAACGCATGAACTAACTGTCGTAATTTTTTAGATATATTTTTAAGATGGAAGAATGTGGTTTTACATATGCTAGAAATGTGGCTTTCAAACAAAAGGTATCAAAGAGCACACCCAGGTTCCTAACTGACGAAGACGACTTAACAGAGCAGCCATCAAGTGTTAGACAGTATTCTAGGTTTTTATGTGCAGAAGTTTTTGGTCCAATAATTAGAATTTCTGTTTTTTCTGAATGTAGTTGTCATCCAATTTTTTATATCAGTCATGCATTCCGTTAATTTTGAGAATTGGTAGGTTTCGTCAGGGCGCGAAGAAATATAGAGCTGAGTATCATCAGCGTAACAGTGAAAACTAATGCCATGCTTCCTAATGACATCTCCCAAGGGTAGCATGTACAGTGTCATTTCAAACCTGTAATAAAATCGGACATGCCACTACATGTCAGTATATGAGTCAGCTTGATTGCCATATCGGCCAGAATATTAACCTCTTACAGTGGACACAGAGTTCCAAGAAAAATCTACTCAAATGTTGAACAAATGGAGAGTACATGAAACATTAGCCTAGAGCATAAATAAAACACAAACACAGTTCAAGAGAAAAAAAATGCTGTTTATTAATATAGGCTGAAATAATCTCCATACAACATGGAAAGACTTTTTCGGTGCAAGTCCTCAACTATCACATTCTATTAAGGGTAAGGAAAAAACATTTAAAAGCCAGCAACATTGTTAAATCTCAGTACAGTCATGTTCTTAATATTTGAACAATAAAGAGAAACAATTAAATTCCCTTTCAACCTCGTACAACCCATCATTCCATTTGAACACTAGAATGTCAGTCACGGATTGGCATAAACCCACAGTGCTTGGTTGATGATGCTCCTTGGTTGAGAGACAGAGCGTGGTGATGACACTTTGAAATCTGCTCATTCAAATCAGAACTTGTACAACAAAGAACCAAGTAACAAGTCCCCCCAACCCCACCCCACCAAAAAGTTCCTTGTGAGAATAGCATGACCGGACATATTGTCCCCTCAAACTTGTGCATAGATTCTTAATCCTTTCACAAAATTTAATTCCTCATCATAGTCTTAAACCTAGATGGAGTGTTTTCAACCCACATTCAAAAACTAGTAAGAAAATCTGGTAGGAGTTCAAGTTCTATGTGTTGATCTACAATTCTCAGGCCTTTGCATACAAGCCTCTACTGAATTTCCAAAATAAGAAAAGACAAGAGGATGGAATACCAAGCATCTTTTACTGGACCTCGTTGAGAAACTTCAAGCAAGGCAAAATAAAACAGTGGTAGGTCCTTCCACAACCTAACCAATCAACAAAACTGTATTTGTATGTAAAGCGATAGATACAAACAAACATATTTCAATGGAAAGTACTCCGCTTAAAGAAATATAACGCATAGGTTCATTACAAATCTAATATTTGGTAAATGTGTGTCTGCTACGGATTCAAATTCAAAAAGACATTTTTGTAAAATCCATAACCTTCAGTGCTTAGAGCTGGATTTCTATCAACATCTTTTGTCCTCTTTCATTAAACGATTTGTTAAATTCTCATGATAATCAACATCATAACAGTGGAACTGGAACTCTGGACCCCTAATCTTCCTGAGAAAATATCCAAGTCCATTGTCAGTGTGCGAGACAGTGACAGAATTATGTTGCTTTTACAGAAATGAAAATTTAAAGACATTTTGGCATAAGTTCAACCAACAAGAACAATAATGTAAGTCATAAGAAAAATTCAGCGCAACACTGAAACAATCCCAGAGTTCAGCAAGTAGCATACGTCTTGATTTAAAAAGTTTTTTTTTTTTGATGGAAGGTGTAATTGTAGTTTTTTTTTCTTCTTGCAATTTCATAAAATTCCATCATTTGTAAACGGCAGGTAAATCTGAAAAGAAAAAACAAATTCACAGAATGGAAGAGATAGGCACCTTTTGAAATGAGTCAGAATGTCACTAACTTGCATCTGTTTTTCTTTACTGTTCATGAATGTTACTGCTTCTCTACTAACTTTCTCACTATGGCCAAAGTTTAGTTTTTGTCTTCTATTTTTTTTTCTATTATTCATTTTTATGTATTTTTTTTTTGTCTTTTTTTTTTTGAAATAATGCAATTGAAACAATGCAAAACTCTTTAAAACGATATCTCTTGTGGGAATTATTCCACAATAAAAGCCACTATGAGGATACAATTTTACAGGTTTTTAATATTTTAAGATGAAAATAAACCCATTAAGTCCTTGAGTAAACATTAACACATGAATTGTCATCTTCTCCCCTGTTTTTTTTTCTTTCTTTTTTTTCTCGTTAAGTGAAGGGGAAAAAAAAGACACTCAGTGCAACGCTAGATAGTAACCATGTTGGAACATTTTTTAAAACACTCGCACGCAAATAACGGAGACAGTACAACATACTAAATGGATCACAATCGCAGGCAGTCGCCACCTGACGAGGAGCAGCGATTAGATAGTGCACACACAAAACCATTCATACTAAAAAAAGAATAAAAAAAAAAAAATCAACATTTTTAAACATAGCTTTTTTTCTTTCTTGTGAAGAATGTTAAACCTAGTGACCATGTTATCTTAAAAGCGTCAGACCAGAACAAAAATTGAAGAAAAAATAAATTCACATTTTACAATTGGCGTGCTTTAATTCAAGTATCGGTGAATATATTTCTTTTGATATGTTTAAAATTTTTCATTCTTTGCCTAGAGACATAAACATTGTTTATGAATGGGTTTCAACATAATGATTGAAGGTATACACAAATACTGTATGTACGTCCTGTGTCATTTAATTTAAACCAACATGCAACTTCAGTAAGACTGTTTGGTTCGGATCTATCGTTGATCACTTTTTTTTCCCATTAGGCAAATTCTCTCAGATGACACACCGTATGGATCAAGGTCTATTGCTTATTTCAAATTGTATTTTACCCAGTAGTTTTCAAAAGGGAAGGATTCAGAGATCTGATAGCATTTCTCTTCATAATGAACATGATACTACTGAGGATAATGGTAAGCTGTAGTCATAATCTACCTTTGCTGGTGTCACCAGAGACTTCCTGTGATCTTTGACTGTTTGGATTTACAGCCATGTTGTGGTTCACTGTCAGTCAGCTGCGACTGAGTTTGGAACAAGGCAGTTACGCACAGGCAACAGTGACCCCCCCCCCCCCCCCCCCCCCCCACACACCCCACCCTAGAAATAGGAAAAAAAAAAAAAAAAACTTTTGCATTTCAAGACAATCAGTTAAAAAAAAATGTCTTTTCCAAAAGCAAAGAAAAATAAAATCAAATAAAAGAAGGTTTATACAGCACAAAGGCCCGAAATGAACTGAGACTGAGATGGAAATGTACAGTTCAGGGCACAGTTTTACAAACAAACAGTTAATACAGCATACACAAAAGGCACTCCAGCTTGCTGTCAACCTTCAGAACATGACCAGCAAACAGGAGATAATATCAGCAAGAAGTGCATTTTTCAACGTTATAGATCTTTTTTCCTTTAACTTTAAGAAAACAAACAAACAAAAAAAAAGATACTAAAATGCTATTTCGTTTTTGGTATTCAAAAAAGTACCAGGGATTACTCATTATCTGTATCCCCAATGCTGTTAAAGTTCTAGCTTGTTATAAAGGATTCTTCCAATGACAGCAACAATTTTATCACAAATAATCAACACGAGGTGACGAATATCCTCGACCCAATCCCACCTCAAACACACACAAATCATCAAAGTGCCTCCGAACAGAAGTGCTCTACAACAAAACATTGGAATTTAAAATGTGAAGTCAGAGATGCCACAGTGTACTGTACTGTACATATATTTACGTGTACATTGGCACATGAGACCATGAGGGGAGCAGCAGAGAGGTAAGATACACAGGTCCCATTTACTGTACAAATGAACTGATGGCTCTGCGGCAGTCCCTGTTCAGAAGGATTGAGAAGACCCACACTATAGCCAGCCCCCTAATTTTATTGCCCTACTAATAAATATCCACTTGCGTTTCTTTAATGTACACTTCGTGAGCTCCTTACACGCCATTTAGTGTGTAAAGCCACCCACAGACGATCAACTTTCGTTACACATAAATTTAGCTCATCTTGTCATACCCTGAGATTGTACTGAAATGAGATTGATCAAATTCAACAGAATTAACACAGACCTCCCAAAATGAAATTGGCTTGGTGTCAGCCAACATCCGAAGTTTACAAGGATTGCAATGGCCTCTTGAGCGTGTGAGAAAGTATCACGGGAGAACCGTGAGATATTTCCAACTTCCTTTCAAAGCCACAGGACGGACATTACGTGCCCATCTTCTCTAACTTTGCATAGTGACAGCGTGCTGTGTGCTGTAGCCATAGAGCCAGTGGCAGAAAGAGTCTGCTCGGACAGGGCTTTTCAAGTACGGGTGGCTTGTCTCGATAACAGGGTCGGCTTCACCAAAGCCACACAGGACAGAGAGGATGTTAGCAGCTGAGTCGGAGGTGGGACACCCAGGGCGAGGTCATGCACGCACAACACACACATCAATAAAAGAGCCCCTGTTCTAAATGACCTAAGAACATTGTTAACATAAAAAAAAACAAAGGATTCTTGACATTAAATAAACGATCTTCGTTTGCACCCATTACACAGGACAGGTATACAGAGGCTCCTTTTTAAAAGCGTATCTGCATATGAGCGCTGCATGAAGATCAACAGAATGTGGAAGAAAAACAGCACACGACACTGCAAGGCCAGGGAGTGGGGAGGATGCATGAGATGGCAGGACATTCGAAGATCTGTACCCAAGTTACTATTACAGGACACCAATGATGAATGATGCTGCCAACAATGTCCATACAAAGACATCATTACTGTCCTTTCCTGCATTCCAGGGAATCGAACATCTTCAGATCAGTTTCCACACCGGGACACACTAATTCACCACACAGCCTCCTTTTTAAATCCAATCCAATCGAGGCGTCTCCTCCAGACCGGGTAAAGACTTTTGACTATTTTAGAGTAACAATGACATTCACTTTGATAGAGAGTAGAAAGAAAAGTACAGACACACACACACACACACACACACACACACAAGTTTAGTTTGATTGTAGAGTTTGCTCTTCCCTTCATTCTGAAATGTTTTTTTTTTTTTTTCTGCACTTAAGCTTCTGGACCAGAGATGGACGACAAACAAACAAGCTTTTTTGAATACCATTAAGGTACAAAAAACCAACCAAACAAACAAACAAACAAACAAAAAAAAGCCAAAAGTTGTTTTTTTTTTACTATGCGCTCCACTATCTGATTTATTGGCTTCACAGAAGGAGCATCACTCTTGTGATAAGTGCTATGATAATACCCCTTTAAGAAGAGACTTTGAAAACGTAGATGTCTTTTATGTTTGTACCAAACGCAAGGATCTCTTATTTTGTACTGCATTAAGAGAAACGCACCGTATTTGGTTTTGTGCCTGATTCCCGTGCCATGTGTCTCCGCTCTGGATTCTGTTTCTGTTTGGTGAAGAAGTGGCGGGGAGACTGTGCGATCCCACGCATGCGGTTTTAAACCGCACGAAACGACGTCAAACACAATGAACAGTTCCTCCTTTCCACACAGATACCTAACAGCCAGCAAGCCAGACAAACAGACAGAGGCAAGGTGGGAAATGAGTCCAAAGGTTAAATTCTTCAAAAGTCTTCGAAAAAGAAGAAGTCTTAAGTTTCAGTAAGCTTCAGTGTGGACGGAAGAAAGGGTCTCTGGCTTCTATTGCACAATGCATCAGAATGAGTTTCTTCTCTCTGTTGTATCTATATCAATCAAAATGACGACCAGATACACCACACAGTAACTGAATAACATCTGATTGATTCAGCACTCATGTCCATTAGGTATATTTAAAAAGCCTCCACTGAAAGAGTTTTTAACAGTGGTTATGTACTCGCACACAGATGCTTGGTCAAGTTCCAGCAGACACTCTGACATTCATTCATCTACATCAAAGCTTAACATTCAGCTTATTATTTTTTCCATACACATTAAAAAACAACAACAAAAAAAACAAACTGGCGTGAGTAAATAGAAATCATAGAGCAGTGCAGCTCCCTTCTGTAAAACTAAGAAAATGAAAGAAAAAAGATCATTGGTGATTAGTCGTGATGACAGGCCACTGCTAGGAGTGTTCTTCTCATTTGCTCTGGCCTATACGCTGGCTCAGAAACAGAACTGTGCAAGTTACAAAGAATTTTTGTTGGTTTTATAAAAGAAAGGTTTTTAAGAAGGACCTGGAGAGAGAGAGCACTTACGGCTAATATAATAAGTTCTGAAGAAAAGATGAAAAGTTTCAAACCAAAGAAAGTACCAAGATCATTCCGATCATCAGAACAGTGTCGTTATAGGGAAAGGTGTCATGAGGTCTCACTGTGCTTGGGTCACTTTCAGATGGCTGCCTCGTTGATGGCTTCTCCTGAACAACACTTTTGAGCAAAAAAAAAAAAAAAAAAAAAAAAAAAAAAAGCATCAAAAGGCTTCTGCTTGTATCGATCCTTCCTTCTCGAGGTCTTTGCACGCTAAGAACAAAATGAACAAATACAACAAACAGTCTGACGACAAATAAACAGCCGTTGGAGGTTTGCAGCTTCGTCTCACACTGAACCTCCAATACACCTCCACAAAAAGTGATTATCGCCACATTGATTTGCTTGGGTTTTGATCCATTAGGTCTTTTGACTTTGTTGGTTTATGATGTCGACACATCCTACATGCTCTCTCCACTAAGCAGATCTCCCGGAAGCAAGGTGTTAATTGGGATGGGGCTGCCAATTACCCTGGCATCATCTCCGTTCGGGGGAGCCCATAAACTGGAGTACTGTGGAACCCCACCCCACAGCAGGTCACCTCCGTTTCCGCTGCTGCTGCTGTTCCCAGTACTGCAGACTGCCTTGGTACCTCCTCCACCCCCGCTCCAGAGGCCTGTGGGGTGGTTGGCTACAGGGTTGCCCAGCCGGGGTTGATTGGAGCCTGGTGCTGGGCTAGCCTGCCAGCTAGTGGTGGGGGTAAGGGACTGGCCCTGTGCAAAGAAGCGGTTCACATCGTCCTCACCGGCAAACTCTGCCAGGATTGTAGTGTTACCCAGCACACACCTTGAGAGGCAGACAAACAGGTTTCAAGTATTAAACATCTCTCTTGATGGATAACAGATCAAATCAGTTTGAAGAGAGAAAGACAATGTCATACACAATTATCTAAACTCTAATCAAACACATCTGAAGCAGCTAATCGAGGCCTTCAGGATTATTAGAACGCTACAGGCAGGTGAGTTTTCTCAGGGTTGGAGCTAAACTCTGCAGGGCAGTGGCCCTCCATGACGAAATGTGTGGCTAACACGAAATGAAAGCCTATTCTATGAAAGTACTCAGAGAAGTATGGAGTAGTAGAGCTTGTAGTTTTACATGTGTAGGGATTTCTGGGCTTTGGCGGCCTCCTCCTTGGAGCTGTAACGTACGACAGCATTGCCCTGTGTCAGGTTCAGATGGAAGGTAATGAGAGGGCCGTGCTGCATGCACAGAGTCCGTAGGGTGGAGCCGTCAATCTGGTGCACACACAGAGATATGTTATTACATTTGGTGTTATTCATATGCGAGTGCAATTTGAGTACCCGTTCAAACAGAATGTGTTCTTGCGTTTAAAAACATGCATGTAAAAGTAAAAAATAAGTGCAGGGTGTTCATAGTCTGTGTCTACCGTACACCATGCGATTTTCTGTTAAACTTGTGGTAGTCGTGGCCTCGTGGTGAGGGAGTCGGGCTTGTTTACGGACCGAAATTGATTGACATTTAACAGTAACAAACATTAATTGACATTACGTCACTGTTTTCTGCAGTGCTGCTATACCTAAATTAACTAGACTAATAACTACTGATATTTGCAACGGAATGAATCAATAATATATATAGAATAAGCTGCACAATGACACCATTTTCTTATTAATGTAAAGCTGCTTTGCCACAATTTGCATTGTAAAAAGCGCTATATAAATAAAGATGACTTGACTTGACTTGACTTGTAATCTGAAGGTTGCCGGTTCGATTCCCACGCCGGCAGGAATTGAAAGTGGGGACTGTGACTAAACAGCACTCTCTCCACCTTCGATACCATGACTAAAGTGCGATACTCTGACTTTCGTAACTACCATTAACTGCTTGAAACTGCAAATCAGGACAAAAATCCTGACAAAACACAGGTAAGATGTAAACAAATCAATAAAAAAATGAAAAAATAATAATTGCCTTGACTACAGCTAAGCAACTCTTTACATATTGCCTACAAATGACAACTATGAACACATGCTTGAGATATGCCTGCCAACAGCTACTTCTAATTGGCCCAGTGTTTCAAAACTCACATTGATGAGGTGCTCTGAATGTCAACACTTCTGTTAACTTAAGGTTAACTTAAAATGTGTTACTTGTGTAAAAATGATGTTGGAAAAAAAACACAAAAACATATTGCAGACATATTGCAGTGGTCAAAAATGTCTGTCTAGTGCATCTTTACATAGAAGAAGTATTAAAAACTAGTGCAGTGCACTTAAAATAGTATAACCAGTATTCAGATAGTATAATAAGAGTGATTTTTAATGTTAGAAATCAGCAATTTTGTTACAGTTCTGAAATTTCATGTGATATGATAAAAATTTGTATGATGTACTATAAAAACTAATATGATATCTGAATTAATCTAGTTTTTTTTTTTTTTTTACAGTATTAAAAAATGTTCTATGCACCTGAGGAGTGAGGTTTCTCAGCACCAGCCAGCTGCTTCCTCTGTTGGGACTGTCAGTGCTCCAAGTTCCCACTTCTGTAACAAAAAGAAAAGATTAGTCTGGAAAAACATGTTGCAGCTGAGCATATTTTCCCCTAAATTCTTGACTTCTGACCATTTGCAACTCCAAACACCCAACATTCATACAGACAGAGAGGCCACACTACAGAAGCACCTTGTAAATAATTGATTTTACTGCTTGGTCTGGGGATTTACCTGATGAGTAAGAGCTGGTCCAGCCCTGGCTGAGGCCAAGGGAGTTTCCTCCCCAGGTGGAGGAGGGCTTGGCGTTGGTCAGGCCTGGAGGGGGGCGAGCGGGAGCACTGGAGTTACGTGTCCCTGGAGAAACCTTCCATAACTCATGAGATAAAGATGCCTGTGTGTGGGAGATGGGTCCAGGGGACCAGGTAGACTTCATCTCCAAGAGTTTACCTGGAAAGACAGAGGAGGGAAGAAAGAGAAAGGCAAATGAATAACAGAAGCAGGTCTAGTCACCATTCGTCACTGCTTTCAAGTCTGTCCCCACCAGAGTTTTTTTTTCCAATCAGAGCCAGCTTTTTCACAAAACTTTGATATTTTGTAATGTGTCAAAAGAAAAAACAGAGCCAGAGTCTACTTTAATTTTTTTTTTTTTAATTAATTAATTAAAAAAAAAAAAAGTTTAATAATAATAATAATAATAATAATAATAAACAAACAACAAAAAGCTGAGAAAATCATGCTTTTGTCAGATTCAGAACGATGATCAAAAAACATGGATGGAGTAGATTGAGTCCATCACCCCAAAGCTTGCACACTGTTCCTGGGTCAACATTTCATTTGGTAACGTTAAGGCAGTTTTGAATTTATATGTTGTTTAACATTTGTGCACAAGTAATGTTTCTGCTTCTTCTTAGTCATGGTTTTGATCTGAAGATTCTGTACTCTTTTAGAAGATGCGTAGTAAAAGAAAAAGCATGGACTGGACAGGAAGGCGAATGATGGAATATTGTGTCAGTGGCGAGGAAAGAGTTAGAGTCCCTGATATACTTCAAGCGAAATTGAAGAATGAACTGGTGGGATGTTATTTCGAACAAAATCATTTCAGGAATTCGAAACGGAAAAGTAAATAGGTAGGTGTCCAGTCAATTTCTTCTGTTTAGTTTGTGAAGACCATTAGATGTGAGTAAAAAAACACTTAACACATTGGAGAGCTACCCAATTGAGCTTGTGCAAGCATAGCGCTATGTTCTTAACTGCAGTTTACTTAACCGCTGTCCTTTTTGTTGTTTATTTTGTAATTGTGAGGAAAGTGAACAGCTCATATTTACATATTCATTCATTCTAACAGTAACTTCTTTTTATTCCCTAAAACGAAAAAAATGAAAAAGAAAGAGTATATCAGGGGCCTGCACTCACACTGCTAAACGGGGCAAAGTTCTTAAAAATATGTGACTTTTTTTTTTTTTTGCTTTTAAATGTCTCCTTTTATTGCCTACACCGACTCCTTCTATCAATCGACAATAAAATATTCAACCCAATATCTCACGGACTTCCTTAAATACTACTGTACAGGAAGAAAGTTGAATGTCTCTGACCATTATCAACATTAAAACAGAAAAAGTATATCAGAAAAAGGGAGAACGTGGGTTTTAGGAGAACACACACTTTGTGAGGGACTTTGCTCTCCAGGAGTAAGGACAGGGGTCAAATAAGGGTAAGCAGGTCTAGGGTATGGGACATGGCCATTTAGGGTTAAGGGATGTACCTGGGTTGTCAGCGTCCCTCTCGTTCTGAGAGGACGCACCAAATGAATTATATTCAGTGCTCGACCACTCACTCGAGGAAGACAGAGTCCCACTCTGAGATGGGGACAAGGCTATTATGGCCGTTTGTCCCAAGTGAACAGCAAAAGGGGGCAGAAACAGTAAAATACATTCACTATTTAATGCTCCCCATTATAGTGAGTAGAACTTTAATTATAAAGCAAAAGAGTTAGAATCTCTGTTGGCCTGCTTTTGTCATATGCCATCAATCATCCCTCACCTCCGGTCCTGTCGCGTAACAGGTAGCGATTCACATCTTGTATGTTGGTGTTTATGGTGGGGCCACTTGGAACACTTCCTGGGGTCATGTTGGGGTCATTCTCAGGGTCAATGTTCTGCAGACCTTTCCATGGCACCCCAGGGCAGAATTCTGAGAGCAAGCGAGAACAAATTGGTCTTCACTGTATCTGGTAAAGTTTTTATATATATTTCAGGCACTGAAAAAGAGTCATGCTGGTAATCACTATATTCAATTTACACAAATGTACTCACTAATATTGTTTTTTCATTATAATATGGCTCTGAAGCTAACCTGGAGGCCAGTTGATATTGGAGCCACTAGAGATTTTCTCATTGGGACTTTTGCCCTGTGTCCAGCTCTCCTGAGACACCAAGGCGCTGGTGGGCGATTCAGAGCTTGACATCAGATTGTATGGGCTGAAGGAATCTTCCATGGCGCTCTTTCCGACAGGCACATGGGACTGAGCAGCGGAGATTGCACCTAAAACAAAAGAACAGCGCCTTTAATCACGGGAAGTAATATGATCAAATATTTAAAGACTAAGCTTTGATGCCCAATATTTCAACTGCTATGTTGCCTCCCTGAACATATTCCATCTTCAAGGATACAATCTGAATAATAAGATTCAAAATTACAGGCTTGAGCTTTTGTCCTCGGCTGAACTCACTACAGTAAACTGCTGCGGTTTGGCTGGACTTACTGAGAACCAAAGCCAAGGAAGGATAATATTTTAAATGGCCCTGCTGACTCCGAGCAAAAATAACTCTGGAATGTCTGCAAGCACTTAACTTGACAGGGAGTTTGGTCTGTCCTTTTGAAATGCACAAATCTCAGGGACAGAAGTGTGACTCAGTGTCTGGAGTTTGATGTTTGATTAAAGATATTGAAATGTTGTTTGTGGAAGTGTGTTTGTGTCATCAAAAGGATGTTAGTATGTTTTCTTGACATTATAGATTGCACTGTGACAGCACAAATTCAAGCCCTTAATATGTTTGGAGTAGTGAAAAAACTAATACCATGCTTATTGAGGTTTGCCTCCATGTGCTGAGCACTAGCCGTCATGGAATCTACGGAATTTGAATGAGTCCACTGTGAGAGTCGGGATTGAGGCTGAGGATGGTCTTTCAGAGATAGACCTCCCCCCTCCATACAGTTTATATTAATGTTCGGGTTCATAGCAGCTACATGGGGTGACAGAGAGACAACAGATTAATGCACATTCACACATCTATCTCTCTGTCTCTCTCTCTCTCTCTCTCTCTCACACGCTCACTAAATAAAGAAAAAACAGAAGACAAAAAAACTATAGTTTGTTGATGAGTGAATGAATAAAAACAATTACAAACAATGCTGTTATTATGATCCATCAACTAACAGCAACTACTATGCAAAAACAGTGCAATTTTAAAATGAACTACTAAGTAATATTAATTAACAACATATCCTACTATAGGGTTACGCAATTATGCATAATTTAGTATTACTACAGTAAGTACATGTATCACGTATAACATGGACGCTGTAAAATAGCGCTACCCAGAAAAACACAGCAAGTTTAAGCATGCAGGCACACGTCCATACGCAGCTTGTTCTCTTACAGAGTGTATAAGGGCTAAAGGAGTTTGGAGAAGACTGCTGCTCTTTGGTCTGCAGGTCTGAGACGGAGAGGCCTGAAGTCTGAGGGTGACTTGTGAAGGTGTCCAGGCTTGCCTTACCAAGGTTCGGGTGCAGGCCATTGTGAGAAGAAGGTGGAGGCTGCTGCTGTTTCATAAGCAGAGTCTGGGCCAGCTGACGCTGGTGCTGCTGGATCTGCTGCTGCATGTTTGTGATTGTACGTGCAACCTGGGTGAGAGAAGGACAGTGTTAATCTTTTTTCATTGTATATGGAAATTAACATGATTTGTCATAGCCATCAAAAGATGAGCACTAACTAATATTTCAGGACTAAAAAAAAAAAAAATTAGTGTGTGTGTGTCATACTTGCTGCTCTTGTTGTTTGATGGGACCAGAGACATTACGCTGAGCCTGCATCATTTGCTGCTGAATCTGCAAACGCTGATATGCCTTACAGAGTGAGAAAAAGACACAAGGTGAGCGAGAGAGGAGCATACAGAGAAAAAGAAATGAAAAGAAAGAGAAATACAGTTCAGAAGACAGATGTGGTCATTATTTAGACAGTAAGGATTATCGTCTCTCTCCCTGCACACATGACAGTGGGTAGACGACAAATAGCCGGTAATAGTTGGAAACAGCAGAGCAGGACAGTGGACTGTGTGACTCACCACCTGCAGTTGCTGTAGTTGGTACAGCAGGGTCATTTGTTGAGGATTTATTGGTGAGGTTAAAAGTGCAGGATTCAGTCCAATGTTTTTTGCTGCAAACTGTAAGAGCTGTGCTTGAACCTGTTGAAAAAACAAAAACAAACAAAACTTGAAAAATTTCAAATTAAATAATAATAATAATAATAATAATAATAATAATGAAAGAGAAAAATAATAAATAAATAAATAAATAAATATTGTGTGTTTCAGCGAATGCAAGTAAATCTGACCTATTGGTCAATGTCACAGATTTGCTTTCATTAGAGGCCTCCAAAATCTTAACGGGGCTTGGGGAAAAAAAATTGCTAATCCCAACCCTAACACTAAAATCCAAAAAGAATAAAAATGCCCCCCAGAAATTAGGATATGGAAATGCCCCTGTATGGCTTCGTAATAATTATAAAACATGAATTTATAATATTTATAACTTAAAAAACAGCAATATCAAACATGCTAAAGAGTACTGTTTCCTAAGAACATCAGTAAGAAAACAAGTGTGATTTTGATTTTACATAATTAAAAAACTCCAATAAACTTCCATAAACATTAAGTTAATATTAAGAATTGACCTTTTAGACTCAACAATGAAAATAATTCCAAACAAAGCCACAGCAGAACAGTTCAGTACATCTCAGAGCAAGATGCAATTTCAAAAGAATCTGTAGAGTGAATGATTCAATGACTCACTCAATAAGCAGTGACATTCAACAATCTACTGGTGGTTGTAGTTTAATATTTTAAAGTATATATGTTTTCATCAATACATATTTGTATCTTCTATATTCAAAATTCAAAATATATTTGAACCATTAATCTCTTAATGTTATTTAAGCAATTGCAGTGTTAATACATTCATGCTACCTCAAATTCACTGGAATTTAAAATGTTAAGTATAATTTCTACCACCTGAGGGGTGAGAAGCTGAGGCACTTGAGCACGTAGTGTAGGCTGGGCGGAGCTAAGAGGTGGCACTGGTGGCTGAGGGGGCGGGGCCTGCTGCTGCACGACCCGAGTTTGTGCTGCTCCGTTAGTGCCGAACATTCCATTCTGCATCTAGGAAATGGGGTAAAAAAAAAAAAAAAAAAAAACCTGAACACTCATGACCTAAAGTCATTTTGTAAGAGTATTTTATGTTTCAGTGTTTACATAGCTCTTATGATATGAAAAATAATTTACTTTCACAACTTCAGCTGTTGTGGCTTTTTAACTACACTTTCAAAAATTAAAAAAGAAATGATCCAAACTTCACACCAAATGGTAGGGCATGATACCAGACAAAGTAGATGCATAGACCAGGTTAAATATTTGCATCTAAGCTAAAAAAAAAACTACTGTGTGCAACGCCCTTTTGCAGATATTTCACGGCACTCACCTGTCTGTTGTTCAAGTTTTGCATGGACAGGCCAGAGGAGACCCCACCCAATCCGTGGCTAGGGAGGCTGCTATTGGCCAGTGGGAGCTTGAGGCCCGGAGAAGGCATAAACGGTGAGGTTGAAGCATCATCTGACAGCCTGCCATCCTGAGAGACCAGAAAATATGTTACCCAGATTCAAATTTGTCTCTACTTCAGTCAAGAAAAAATGTTTGGACTTTTTTCTCCGACTTATTCAATCAAATAAATTCTCAAAAAAGCTTTGAGAAAAGGCTATACCTTGTCCAGGAAGGGGGCACGATCCAGTGAGGGGTCTTTGGAGAGGTTTGTGGGTCGGCACACCATGGGCCTATTCATTCCATTACTGTAGTCCGACATGCCCATACCCCGTTTGTCCAGTTCAGTTTTTTTCTCCAACAAAGCGCCTAGGGAAAGCCAAGTAAATCAGTGTTCCAGACCGAGATCATATGACTCGTCGCATGTCTGTCTGTTGTTATGCGGAGGAACTACATACTCATGGCCTGATCCAGATTCATATTGTTGCTCTTCAGGGCTTCTTCTGCAGGATCCTTCTGTAGCAGGTAAAAGAAAAAGAATAGTTATGCTAAGTAAGTATTATTAATGATGAAAGCGACATATCTTATCAGAATAAATAAGATTTAACATACTGGAAAACCCATGTCTGTAAGCTGCTTGATAAGTCTGGTCATGATCCAAACTTCATCCTGCTTGTTGGAGACCTTGCCCTAGAACGAACAAACAGCACTACATAAGGCAATAACATACAACATAAAGCAAATAAGATATGCATATATAGGTCAAAGACGAAAGTGTAATATAGCTTTCAATTTCGTACATTAGAATGTGTCTTATATTTTTCCAAGCAAAACTAAGCAATTATGCTAAAGACAATATTCTCTCCCTTTTCAGCAAAAGTCATTCAGAGTAACAGATTTATTTATGTAAAAATGAAACAATATACTTATTTTGACCTGTACCTGTAGGCATTTTAAATTGTATTATATTTGAAATGATTTTCACTTCCTTACAAAAACGTATTGCTGACAAATCCTAGTGGTTTGAAGGATACTGGCAAAGTATAAAGATTTAAAAATGACAATGAATTAGTATTTGGGAGCTGCACTGGAGTCTTTTAAATACTGTATGCCTTTACCATTTGCATTATAAAAAGTGCTGTATAAGTAAAGGTGACTTGACTGGACTATGCCTGACAAGAGTTTTTGGAATATAAAATATTTTTAGTGTGTGTCTTCTGTAAATCATGGTAAAAATGTATGATGGCCATTATGTTTTTAGCATTCAAATAGTTTTAATAATCTTCCCGAATAAATGACGGCAGCAGAATAATAAATAACAAGCATTTTATTCCAATGTTCTGACGCACCCTTCGATGCTTGTTAATTACTTGCATCTATATTTAAGAATATCATTCTTGGTGTGAACAGTGCTGCCCAAGCTACTGGGAATGCATTTACTTTTTTTTAGCTTTTTACAGTGCAACTCTCCCTTTTAAAGGGCATCTAAAATAAATCAATAACACAAATAAAACTATACAAAAATGCATTAAAATGGTAATATTTATTAAGCTTAACACATATTTGTCAGTACTAAACATTTCTCACTTATCTGAAATAGAGATAAGATGCTAAATTGTTATCTATACAGTGATACTGTCATTCAGTATAATGGATGACACTGTGGTGAAACAGAGAATTTGCATTACACTGAATGACTAAACTTCTACTTCAGGTTATACTGCAAGCTATCAACTGGCCATCTATATCAAAAAGTTAGCCTGACCAGTAAAGTTAATAATTATTGACAACATTTACTTATTTTTTCAAATAATCTAACAATAAAAGTGTTTTTGGCATTTCACTGAACGTTTTTTTTTTGTAACCACACCACAAAAAGGCAAGTAAGACATAGTCAGTTAACAGTAAGGCATAGTTCTTTTAATAAATCACAGCCAGCAATTATTTGAAAATGCCAAGAAAACAAATATATATATATATATTTTAATATTATGTTTATTTAAAGATGTAATGATACAATCCGAGTCTGAAGCATTAGCTGAATGACAATTTTACATTTTGGAACATTACTTATTTTCACGAAAATTATTTTAAAACATGATAGAAGACACTTTACTTGCATTCAATATGTTTTTTTTTTAAGTATTATGTATATAAAATCATTTTAGTAAATTTATTGTAATGCTGACATCAAAATCTTTGACCCATATATATGTGTGTATATATTAATTTATTATTCAGAAAAAAAGTTAACATAAACCACATCTTAACCACACAATGAATAAGTGACACATTGAGTATTCAGTATAGGACAGAGTACTGTTAGCTTTGAATGGCCTCAATTACCCTTTGTGGGCCCTTCTTGGATTGACCCCAGGAGCTACATGAGGGGTCTTGGGATGTAGGACTGTTCCACATGTCACCATCATCAGCATCCCACTGGCTTGTGTTCATGCCAATCTCTTCCCCTCCAGATCCCCAGCCCTCTTGCATAGGTTTGGGACCTGGAAAAAACAATAGACTGTTCATAATCAGGGCCGTATAACACCATATGCTTTGATCTATGTTTAGATTAGTGGATGACCGACATGCTTGCTGCCCAATTCTAAATATATGGTTACATGTTGCTCATGCACCAGGATCCACAGTAAAAGCTTATACTTACCTACTATATAATTTGCGAAAAACAGTATGCAAACAGAGTAGTACATCCGGATACATAGTATTTGAGAAACAGTAGGTGAAAAGCACCCAGAGAACCTACTATGTCCGCCAAAATTCTGAAGAGTGTATTCGTTGGACACTGTACTATCCCATGAGGCCACGGGAGAGGAGTTGTGAATGGTAATGAAGCGGTGCAACTGACGCCGTAGGTCACATGACAATGACAACATGGTGGATATAGTAAGTATGAATTTCATTCATACTTCATTCAATACAGAACATACTTTATTTA
Source organism: Opsariichthys bidens (assembly GCA_037194245.1). Classification (NCBI taxonomy): domain Eukaryota; kingdom Metazoa; phylum Chordata; class Actinopteri; order Cypriniformes; family Xenocyprididae; genus Opsariichthys; species Opsariichthys bidens. The sequence continues at coordinate 12,824,299 of CM074305.1, read as the reverse complement.
AGTTAACTTTATAATAAGTTTTAAATCAAATGTAGTACCAACTTTACATTATGTGTGAATGATGGAGACAGTGGATAGCTTCCCAAACATTGTCCCTTTCTATCATTGGTCAGATAAATAGATAGTTCTGCCCCAAACCCATACCACTGATTGAGTCAGTGTTTCTATGTCAGGCTGGGATGCAATTATTTGAAAGTCCCAGAGAGCCAGTGTTTACACTTTAGAATTTACTCGTCTCAGCATGTTAAGCCTGGAGAGTATAAACAATTTACGTTTTAATGAGTACTGGAGTTTTATTCAACCACCAGGGGTCAGTGTAGTTTAACTTTATCATCATATTGCAACAAAAGATTTGCATTTAAGTATTAGCAATGACTTGAGTTTCCCCACTTTTGTTATAGCAAGTGCTTTAACGTAAAGAGGTTTCTTTTATTTCATTACCTTCCTGACAGGGGCCTGATCCAGCAGGTGCATTTCCTCTGACATAAGGTCCACTGGAGTCATGGGCACTTTCACCCCATCTTCCACTGCCCCTAGAGGGCTGGCCCCAAGCTGAAGTGCCATTGTCCACAGAGGGGTTGGAATTGGCTGGCTCGCCCCACGAAGAGGGTTCTGTATTTGGCTGGATATTAGGGAGCTCTCCCCAGCCTGATCAAGATTCAAACATTAGAATCAAACATTATCTGAGTAATAACTTAAGAAGAAGTTTTTAAAATACAGAAAATAATATTTGGAATTTATGTCCAACTGAATAATCAAACGATCAATAGACTGATAATTAAAATAACTGTTATTTGCTGTCAAATTAACTTGTTCTTATAATACAAAAAAGTAAGTGCAGTGCATCAAACAAAGTCAAATTATTGACTGAATAATGAAAACAGACACTGCGAAACACTAACATAGAGAGAACACAGAAATTACAGCTCAAGCTCTCAAAAATATGCAAGTTAGATTACAAATATCTATGTCCAAAATATCCCTCAGCATTGACACTGAAACAAAAAACATCTATGAGGATGATAACAGCATATCTAGGCCAAGTATGCAGCAGTCATTGGCATTTCATCCCTGGTTCAAATCTAAACCAGTTATGGGCAGCAGAACGCACACTAAGGAATCTTAACTGCCGGATCTTTTTTTAGACAACTGATGGATCTAACTTTGACTTTAGTAATTTAAGCAATTTTATAAATGTTTGTCAGATGTACAGAGGACTAAAAAGAGCAATATATGCACTCTCTCACCTGGGTTCACCATGGGCACCCTGTTAAGAGGAGATTCACCTTGACTAGGTGAGCCATTGTTGTTGCTGCCATTGACATGGTTCTGAGTGGGACCTTGGCTGTGGTGTTGATGATGGTTGCTGCTGTTGTTGTTGTTGTTGTTTGGCCCAGTGAGCCTATTACTGCTGCCATTGTTGCTGGTTCCTGGATGATTTTGGGAGTTATTCTTGTCCCACATGTTCACACTCTTGCAGTAAGCACTGGGATCACCCCAGCTGGAGGTCCCATCATCAATTTCCATTTTGCGACGAATAGAAGATGGAGATGGTTCTTCCCAACCTGTGACCTCATCTCCTGGCTCCTGGTGGCCTCCTGACGCCCAGCCAGAGTTGGTCTGTTTTACAGAATTTGGGCCACACCATGATCCTATGCCTCCAGCTCCACTGTTGCCACATGTGGATTCCTGAAGTTTTCCACCCCAACTTTGGGGTGAACCATTGGAATGTTGAGCATCACCCCAACCACTACCCTGTGTTGATGCTGCTTTACCCCAGCCTCTCTGGGTTTCCTTCCAGTTTCTGTTTTCAGGGTCCCTAGAGGAACTTCCAGAGCCATCCTTCCGTATTTCTGAAGGGTCACCCCAGTCTCCACTATTGCCACTGCCACTACTTCCCCAGCCCGAGGAAGTTTTGGGTCCATCACCCCAACCTTTTGATTTCTTCTCATCCCAGCTAGAAGACTTTTCTTCAGAAGCCCAAGATTGGCCATTACTGCCATTACTGTTGAGACCCTCAGCAATGGGATCACCCCAGCCACACACTGATCCATTGGTAACCTTTTTATTTACAGGTGGTTCCCCCCATACACCATTAGGTTGAGCAGAGGCTGAGACAGATCCTCCCCAGCCTGAATTTGGCGTGGCTCTGCAAGATCCCTCGCTCTTGCTTGTGTCCATTCTGGGAGGTGCATTGATGTTGGGATTGGCAGATCCAGGGGGAGGTGGTGCAGGTCCAGTTAAAGATGTGTTGGAGGAAGACCCCCAGACCTCAGTCCGGGCATCTTTCTTTTTGCCTGGACTTTCTTCCATTTCCCAAACAGTGTGTTGACGAACTGGAGTTTGTCCCCAGCCTGAGTTACAGAGGACACGTGGGTCCAAGTCCTGCCTTGGCAGCAAAGGGGCCAAATCATCACTTGAGGACCTCTCTATTCTTCTTGGGTGGCCCTCATTACTATCCCTGCTGCCCTCACTTGCAGGAGTATCAGGGTCCCAGGAACTCATATGTTCTTGGGAAGGACCATCATTAGCGTCCCATCCTGTAGCACCGTCAGTGCTTGGCTGTTTGCCCCAGTCACCCCAGCTGCCACCACTGCTAGCTCCTCCCTGCCCCCAAGAGGGGACACCGGCAGAATCCCAGCCAGAATCCTTTGATTCTCCATTTTTGGCATCTCCGTTGCCCCAGAAAGCAGTTCCATCTTCACTGGCAGGCTCAGTAGGTGACTGACTAAGGTTACCTCTCCAGCTGTTCACTGGACTCATTGGCTCTGGTTTAGTGTTATTTGGTCCATCAGTTTTAAGGTTAGGAGGTTTCATGTTGAAAGATACATTTGTGGGTGACTGATGCTGTTCTGGGATATCTGGATTGCCCCATGCACAGTCCCCTACAAGGTTTCCATTGACACAACCAATGCTACTATTTCCAATGGTGCCGTGAGGTGGTGCCACTCCTCCTTGGCCACACATACTAAGTGAAAGTGAATTTGAGCAAACCATGCTACTAGGGCCTGACCCTACCCCAGGACCCTCATGTCCAAGAGCTGGCCAAGCAGCAGGGTTGGCACTGGGGTTGAGGTTCAGATTAGAGGCACCCCAGCTCGAATGCCCTCTACTGCCCATGGGAAAGTCAATCTTTCCTTCTGAGACCCACCCCCTGGTAGCGCCACCTTGACTAGAGACCATACTAGAAGTGAGATTAACGCTGGCTTTGCTGATTGGGTAATGACCCTGCTGGCTAGCTCCTGTAGCCATAATAGTGCTACTATTGTTGCTGACGAACTCTGATGTGTTTTCAGCATCTAAGGTGCATTCTGGTGTCTGCTGGCTCTTGCCGTACGTAATGGAAGGCCAAGTGTCTGTGTCGTACTGGTTAATAATCACTTTATCCTGGTTGACGCTGCTGCTTTTGGTGACTGGGATGTTCCAGTGACAATTCTCATTCTGGGCTCCCAGGGGAAGTCCTGTAAAACAAATACACAGGATGCATTTTATTATAGTGAAAATGGATTAAAAAAAATGTACAGGAGATCATTTATGCATCTTAAAATAAAACTATGGGCAAGTGACATTCATTTTAACTTTTATTTTCATTTTTGCATCTCCATTATTGAAAGAAAGCTGAGGTGGAATACAACCCTAGGTATTTATTTGACACAGTGGCTAAAATTATGAGAAATAAAGCTTCAACTTCTGACATTTCAAAACAGCACAGCATTAATGACTTAATGAATTTCTTTCCTTGCAAGACTGACAATATTAGAGAGAAAATTATAACCATCCATCTACTACAGTATCGTGTTAGACAGAGCCTTGTAGTGTTCCTGAGTTTGTTCGTTAGGACAGGAATAAATGACTAAACTTGTTAAATCATCAAAATCAACAATATGTATGTTAGAAAAAGATTGTTCCAGAGGTCATAGATTCTCTTCTTAAGATCATTAATTCATCTTTATCACTAGGACACATACCAAAAACATTTAGGTTGGCCATTATTAAACCTCTTATTAATAAAACACAACTTGATTCTAGAGAATTAGTCAATTACAGGCCGATCTCGAATTTAGCTTTTCTGTCAAAAATACTAGAAAAGGCAATATCATCGCAACTATGTTCCTTTTTAGAAAAGAAATTGTATTTGTGAAATTTTCCAGTCAGGATTTACAATTACATTTAAAACTCTGCACGTAACAATCTAGAACACTTGATGACCGCTCTGTCAAGTCTTCGTCAGTTAGGAACCTGGGTGTACTCTTTGATACCAATCTTCCATTTGAATGCCACATTTGTAGCATGTGTAAACCTGCATTATTCCATCTTAAAAATATATCTAAACTACGACATATGCTCTCAATGACAAATGCCCAAAAGTTAGTTCAGATGTTGATGACCTCAAGGCTAGAGTTCTTACTAGAACCAGGAGGTATGACCATATTAGCCCAGTTCTGCCAACACTGCATTGGCTCCCTATTAAACACTGTATAGATTTCAAATTCTTGCTAATTACTTACAAAGAACTAAAATGGTTTAGCTCCCCAGGACTTGAGCGAGCTCTTAACGCATTACAGTCCTACACGTCTATTGCGATCACAGAATTTTGGCCAGTTGATAAACACCAAGAATATCAAAATCAACTACAGATGGTAGATCCTTCTCCTATTTGGCACCTAAATTTGGAACAGAATGAAGAATGGCCTCTACACTAATATTAGTCTCTCTGTTTATCTCGAGGTCTACGTCGGATCCGGGCCGTGTCCAGATCAGATGGAGGACACAACAACTGGACTCTCTTCTATGTCAACTAGACTCTCTTCCTCATCGACACGACAGACAGTGGCACAGATCCCCAACAAACCATTTCTATACCAGCGTGATGAATCCGATCTTCAACTAGATGGAACTGGATAAAATATTTTGACTGCTGCAATACCAATGTGACTTATAACCTGTAATTCTGCCTGAATCATAATCATGCACTATTCGTTGTTGGCCAGAGGAGAACTGAGCCTGTTTTTTTTCTCCATTTTGTCACTTGATAGCGTTTGGGTTCCTTGCCACTGTCGCCTTTTAGCTTGCTTAGTTGGGGACACTTGATATTCAACAATGTTTTGATCTGTTTCGCATTGATACCATTGTATGAGAACTGAACTGAGCTGGACGATGACATCACTGTTTTCTTCAGAGCCGATGTATAGATCAATTAACTAAATTAATAACTATAGATTTTTACAAAGGAATTAATCAATACTTAGTTTAAGCTGGACAACGACACCATTTTCTTCTAGAGAATTATTTGCTAGTTATTACTGTAAAGCTGCTTTGACACAATCTGCATTGTAAAAATCACTATATAAATAAAGGTTCCTTGACTCGAGGTGGAACAGTATTAATTTTTTGGAATAAAACCCAGCCAGTCATCCATCATGCCATGTGGTCTGCAAGGTCCCCACAAAAATCAAGCTTCATCAACATGTTCCACAGATACTCAGAGGATACTCTCTCTCTCTCTCTCTCTCTCTCTCTCTCTCACAAACACACACAGACAGCTTTACTTCTTTCCAGCTATAATCAATCATGAGCCAGCAGATAATCGATGGTGTGTAAATTATGGTATGAGAGAAGAAAGAGGGCATTGATCTGCAATGCAAAAGCAACTGCACTCTCCACAACCACTGAGAGTGGTTTTTCATCCTAAACAGCACACATATGTATTATCCATCCCCTTAAAGGGTCATGTGGCAGTTATATGATAAATAGTAAATAAATCAAACATGGTGCCCATGACTAAAAAACATTTAATTAACCAAACTCCAAAAACATTTTGATATTGTGGAATCAGAGGAAACACAAGCAAGCACATTTACACATGACTGCCTATAGAGCAAGACATTGACAAAAAGGTACATCATACATCATCACAACACAGGCCCCACCCACTGGCATTCTGTTGCTTAGCAGATCACACCTGTCTACACCAGATGCGAGCAAAAGCAAATAGAATCCATTATAATCACCCTGGATAGAGTATAATTACCCGTTCAGTTTCTGACATTCTCAAAGTGCTTGAATCTACTGACGACAGGAAAAGGGGATGAGTAAAAAACGTTCGCTTTGACGCGTCCTGTTTAAACAGCTCACTTGTGGCTCTATAGACTTCGGAAGGCCCACAGACAGTGTCAGGAGCACATAGATCGGGGTTCCTCAAATCCAACCATGGAGGGCGGCTGTCCTGCAAAGTTTAGCTCAAACCATGATCGAACTCACTTATCTGCAATTTTATGTTTGTTTTGGAGTATTTGTTTTTAAAAAAAAAAAAAAAAAGTGCAGTGTAATGGACACTTTGCAAAGAAACTTTTGTTGAATGAAAGCTTCCAATTGTATCGGATCTGACAGCAGCTACATCGCAAACCGTAAGTAAACAATTTCATAATGCTTTGTTTGTAAATGGCAGTTTGATATCATTAGTGTAACACTGTGGTGTAGGAGGAAACGCTCGGAATTCGGAAGATGAATATAAAGACGTTTTAATCAATAATCTCGGACAGGATACAGGAACAATTCCACACGTGAAACTTTAACACTCGACAAGGACTGGACTGAAACAGAGGGCAGATATACAGATGAACACAATAGGGTACACAGGACACAGGTGACAGGCATGACTAATTACGAAACACGGCTGGAGACAAATGAACTAATAATGAGACAGAGATCAAAACAAACCACATGACAACCGATGGAAACCAAACAAAGAGCACATGACTGAATGACAGGACAAAAACCAGAATAAACAGACAAACAAGGACACGATTATGACAATTAGGGAAGGGGTGTTCATATTTTTCCTATGCGATAACACTAGCCAATCATAGCAGTAGCCGTTTGTACTAACAAGTGTTTGAGGTCCCGCCCCTAGAATATGGTTGGTGCGGCTAATTTCAGACAGAGGATGATGAGGGTGATAGTAATATTTTTTCAGTTTATATTTTTTGCGTGCAAAAAAATGTATTAATATTATAAGTGAACCTCATGGAAAATATAAAAATGCCATGAACCCCTTGAATAATGTACATTTTTATCCATTTTCTTGATAGGTCTTTTTTTTAAGCGTCTGTATTCTTTGGCAAATTTAGCATCATTGTACAAGCCTCTTCACTTTTCACTGCTATAGTGTAGGACTGCATTGGCCGTAACCATGTCTTGAACATGAGGGGTGGGGGGAGGGGGAGTTGCCAATACGACGCTATATCAGATATGTACAACAACAATTGTAGAACAAAACAACTTTACACAATGTCCAGAAATCAATTACCATAGTACAGTGAGAACTCATGTTTAATGTGATAACTTCATTCTTACACCTACTACATCTGTAATACAATATTTAGTCCCGAGATACTTCACATAAGTGACTTCAAATGATCTTTTGGGGGTAATTAATAATGTAAATTTTTTTTTTTTTTTTTTTTTTTTCATCATTTAGCAGACGCTTTTATCCAAAGCGACTTACAAGGGGAGCAGTTAGGGGTCAGGTGCCTTGCTCAAGGGCACTTTAGTCATGGTATTGAAGGTGGAGAGAGTGCTGTTCATTCACAATCCCCACCTTCAATTCCTGCCGGCGTGGGAATCGAACCAGCAACCTTCAGATTACAAGCCCGACTCCCTCACCACTAGGCCACGACTACTCAATCTAATTAATTAGATTGACAGCCACAATATATATATACATAGTATATATAACATTTATATATTTAACAATGTTAATAGACTAAGTTTAATGTAATTTATACATCACATACAATGACAAACTGAAAATTAAGATGGTGTTTGTTACATTACATGCAAAAGAAGGAGCAATTATCTGAATCATAAACAATTCATACTATCACTGAGTTTAAAAGATTGCTTGATTAAATATTATCAAAAAACAAACGATCCGAGTTCAAATGTCATTCGATTTTTTTGGGGCACAATGGCAAGAGTTGAATAACCTGACATCTTAAAAAGTTTTCAAGTACAGAATAAAAGGGACTTCAAGTCACATAAATAAATGGTAGACCATATTAGACTTAATAAGAAACTAACACAAATTCTGTAACAATACCAGTTACTGTTACTACTTCACAACCGCAAACGTTTGCTGCACAAAACGTCAAACATTTTGAACACGTCAAAGAAACAAAAAGACAAAATGTTTCTTTTTGTGATGGAGTTTAGCCAAACCAGTAACCCATTCTCCTTTAGCCAGGCACTGTCAGGGATGCCATTTTATCAGAGGCTGCTGTCTACAATTCCGTTTCTCTTGCTTTTATTCCCTTTTCTCTTTCTTCTCACACACTCTCCTCTGCTTGCTCTTTCAACTAATATTGCATTCAGTCTCTTCATGAGGAGAAGAGAGAAAAAAAAACTGCATGATAAATTCAGTGGCTTTTTCCCTTCACCTTGTTAATCAAACATCCTGGACAAAACAAAAACAACAACAACAACAACAACAAAACTAACAAAAAACATGAGGAGACAGCAAGTTGGAGTTTGTACACCACATAACTATAGTCTCAGAAAAGCCAGCGAGATGTGGAGACCATTCGTTATTCGGTATTATTTTACTCTGATGCCTACAAATTTGCCGAAAAGAGAGTTTTTATACAGCAAGTTGGCTTTGCCTGTACAGATCATTCATTTAATTTGCTTAACAATTATTTGTATTTTTGTTTTTCATCCTGGTGAATGCCCAGAAAGGAGACTTTCATAAATTATAAATGACACCAGATGCAAAAGAGAGAAAAAAGTTGAAAAAAAGTTAACCTACAAACTTTGATTTTCATAAAAACATTTGCTTTATTACAGTCTACAATTACGGCTTTCTCTAAGCAAAATCTCAATGATGTATAATGATGCTTTTATCTGAAAATAACTTCCTTTCATACTGATTCTATTCTCCGGATCAAAGGCTGCACTTATTCCCAAAAGTAAAATGGCAAACACGTTTTAAATGTTCATCAGTCATGTTTTCCGCTAGATCAGATCACAGTGTTTTCTTAGAGAGTGAGTGACAGAAAAAGTGTGTGTGAGAGAGAGAGAGAGACCCAGACGGGTATCAGCTGGGGAGACACTTTGCTAATGAAGCCACAGAGGGGGCTGCCATGTGAAACGAGACCACCTCTAGTTTCGACATGGATGAGATCATATCGGTGACATAAATCAAGCATCACTCTGCTATTTTAGCATGTCGTTGCCTTTATACCTGGCCTGTTTTTCTATCTAAAAAAAATCTCTTTTGTGTTGTCTATAGTTGTAATAGTGTATAAGCATTTCCAAACATACACTTTATTTTATTGTTAGGCTCAGTGAATCAAGTAGTTAATCTTTTTTCTTTTTTTGGTGGTGGTGGTGCTTTAATTAAAGGATTAGTTCACTTTCCCTTAGCCCAATTAGCCCAAGCTTTACTCTCTCTCAAATTTCAAATGTCAAACAAATAAACCTTGTTCTCTGCTTAACCTGGATTTTCAATGGCATTTGAATCCCAGACACATATATATTTAAATATTTATTAGCAGAAAATCAAATGCATATGAAACAGTGAAAACGATAATGATCCAAAGCCATTAGGAGTCATGAAACAGCTGGTAAGCCCATGTTCCCAGGGACGCGGAGTCCCCTCTGCTCAAGCTCTGCTCTTCCACCTGCCGTTAAACCAGATTGGAATGAATCGCAAACACTCCCAGGCATCAACCAGAGGGGTGTAGAGGAGGGGGTCAATAAACAATAATTGGCAAAAAACACTAGAGTTTAGAGAGTCCCTCAACCATGCCGCTCCCATGACCTCAGGCTTAGAACAACACTTAAGAGGTCAATTCCAGGCTTTGTTAGGGCGTAGCAGGGTGGGAGACACAATCCCCCAACCTTTAAATCATAGTCCCTGTATATATTGTATATATCTACATCCCAGCTGGGCCATGAAGAGGAAGAAAATGTCACTCTAGTAAGACAAAAACTACCACAACTTATCTCTAATCATACCTGATATTGGTCAATTGAAAAGCCTGTCAAAATAAACATAGTCTTTCCATCAACAACAACATGATTCTCACCCGTGTGCCGTTTGCTGGTGGGTGTCTCAGGAGGGGAGATGAGCCCGGACTGAGTGCGAGCAGAGGTCGTGTTCAGGGCGCTTGTTGGCAAAGGTTGCCCCCTCTTCAGTACCTGCCTCTGCTCCTGCTGTCGAAAGCGTGGAGGAACCTCTCTGTGCACATATCGGGGACTGGGCTGCTGCAATGGAGGTAACTGTTGCTGTAGGGTAGTGCTAGGGTTACGCTTGCCATTGCTGGTGGTGGAGGCAGAGTTCAGGGTCAGAATGGGACTCGAAAGGATGCTGGGATCGGGTTTAACAGAGTCTGGCACTGCAAGAGAAGAGGAAATGTAAAGACAAATGTGATGTATGAATAGACCAGATGTAAATAGGTACATAAATATTCAGTCATTTCCTGTTTAAAAGCAGTTTTTCCAATCATGGAGGTGCTTGAAGAAGCATTCAGTTGCTAGGCCGTGGGACAAGTGTCAAGTCAAGTCAAGTCATCTTTATTTATATAGCGCTTTTTACAATGCAAATTGTGGCAAAGCAGCTTTACATTAATAAGAAAATGGTGTCATTGTGCAGCTTATTCTATATATTATTGATTCATTCCGTTGCAAATATCAGTAGTTATTAGTCTAGTTAATTTAGGTATATCAGCACTGCAGAAAACAGTGACATAATCGTCCAGCTCAGCTCAGTTTGTATACAACGGCGCCAATGCAGGCATATCAAAAACACTGCTGAATATCAAGCAAGTGTCCCCAACTTAAGCAAGCCAAAGGCAACAGCGGCAAGGAACCAAAACTCCAACAAATGGAGAAAAAAACCTCGGGAGAAACCAGGCTTAGTCGGGGGGCCAGTTCTCCTCTGGCCAACAGTGAACACTTGTCCGATACTCAGGCAGAGTTACGGGTCATTAAACCGATTTGGAATCGCAACAGTCAAAATATTTAATCTAGTTCCATCTAGTTTAAGATCTTTTTGATCACGCCGGTATGGGACGGTTTGTTGGGATATGTGCCACTGGCTGATGAGTCGGTAAGGTCTTCACTAAGGATGAGCTAGTTAACACAGTCTCCGCCGACACCACAGGGCCACATTGCTGCCGCACACAGGCACAGGTTCCCCGTCCGACCCGGACACAGCCCAGATCCAGCCAATCACGTTAATTGGTAAACCTCGGGATAAGCAGAGACAAAAAATTAGCGTAGACGCCATTCTTCTTCTGATGTACCGAGTACATCTGGTGTTATAGGAAGTGTTCCCGGTTCCGGCTGACCTGATCTATGCAGCCTAACAATCCTTTAACGGATATGAAGACAAAAGTTTATAGTGCGTCATGTGTATGCCAGGTTAAATAGATGCGTTTTTAGTCTAGATTTAAACTGACAGAGTGTGTCTGCTTCCCGAACAATGCTAGGAAGATTGTTCCAGAGTTTAGGTGCCAAATAGGAAAAGGATCTACCGCCTGCGGTTGATTTTGATATTCTAGGTATTAACAACTGGCCAGAATTCTGAGATCGTAATAGACGCGAAGGACTATAATGCATTAAGAGCTCACTCAGGTACTGGGGAGCTAAGCCATTTAGTGCTTTGTAAGTAATTAGCAAGATTTTAAAATCTATACGATGTTTAATAGGGAGCCAGTGCAGTTTTGACAGAACCGGGCTAATATGTTCATATTTCCTGGTTCTAGTAAGGACTCTAGCAGCTGCGTTTTGGACCAGCTGTAATTTGTTTATCACGCGAGCAGGGCAACCACCCAATAGAGCGTTACAGTAGTCTAGTCTCGAGGTCATAAACGCATGAACTAGCTGTTCCGCATTTGTCATTGAGAGCATATGTCGCAATTTAGATATATTTTTAAGATGGAAGAATGCGGTTTTACATATGCTAGAAATGTGGCTTTCAAATGAAAGATTGGTATCAAAGAGCACACCCAGGTTCCTAACTGACAAAGACGACTTAACAGAGCAGCCATCAAGTGTTAGACAGTATTCTAGGTTTTTATGTGCAGAAGTTTTTGGTCCAATAATTAGAATCTCTGTTTTTTTTGAATTTTTAGTAGTAGGAAATTACTATCATCCAATTTTTTTTTATCATACTACGCATTCTGTTAATTTTGAGAATTGGTAGGTTTCGTCAGGGCGCGAGGAAATATAGAGCTGAGTATAATCAGCGTAACAGTGAAAGCTAATGCCATGCTTCCTAATAACATCTCCCAAGGGTAGCATGTACAGAGTGAAAAGCAACGGTCCTAGAACTGAGCCTTGTGGTACTCCATATTTAACTTGTGATCGAAATGACATCTCTTCGTTTACTACTACAAACTGATAACGGTCAGATAAGTATGATTTGAACCATGCCAATGCAATTCCACTAATTCCAGCATAATTTTCTAGTCTATTCAAAAGAATGTTGTGGTCGATAGTGTCAAAAGCAGCACTGAGGTCTAGTAAGACTAATAGAGAGATACAACCATGATCTAATGATAAGAGCAAATCATTTGTAACTCTAATGAGAGCAGTCTCAGTACTATGGTACGGTCTAAATCCTGACTGGAAATCCTCACAAATACCATTTCTTTCCAAGTAGGAACTAAGCTGAGATGATGTGTGTGGCAAACTACACGTTTTTTTTGTTTGTTTGTATGTTTTGCGTGTTTGCGCATGTGATATCAAGAAGCAATGTTATATGCACATGACCACAGTCATGAGGTGACGGCAGTGCGTAAATCGAGTTACCCCCGCACTTCTGGTAGTTTTGTTATGCCGTCAATATTATAGACATCCTGCGTAAAAATGACATTACTCTATCTACACTTGCAAAACTAATCCTGTGTGAATAGGGCTTTAGTTCAATGTGGTTGTGTTAGTTTGTTCTCCTTTGATCTCCTAAGTTTTCCTTGTTTATTTTATTATCTATCTCTTCATTACAGCCATCTTGACATTAACCTGTTACCTGTGACCCCCTTTTTGAGCCTAAATCTGAACTTAAACATTTGTAATTCATGAATGGATTTGGAATAGAGGCCTGAGGTTGGTCTCTTATTAAAGACACTCAGGAGACTGCAGAAAAAAAACTCTTCAAAACAATGAAAGTGTACAAAAGTTAAAGAAACTTAAATGTACAGAATTTTTATTTCATACAAAATATATTTCACAAAATAATTTGGACTTCTAAAAAAGCGTGCCAATTGTCCTGCAACAATAAAACTACAAAAACCTCATAAATAGACTTTAAGAGTATAGATGGTATAAATGTGAGATTTTAAAGCTGCACCGCAGAAGATTCACTAGTTACAAACGAATCAAGCGAGTACATAAAAAAAATTGTAGCTCATATTTTGCTTTATCCCGATTCACAACAGTAAGTCTAAAATATTATAATATTAATATACATTTTGAGCTGTTAGGTCAGATTTTATAGAAAAATTCATGCATCATCTGATTAGGTTTGTTTACGTCATGTACTCAGAAGGACGTCCAGCGTGGGAATCACGATATCAAAGCAAAGAATGGGAAAGTGACAGAACCACAAAAACAGACATTACATTTAATAACTCAGATGACATGCTTTCAGACACACATTTTGCTGAATATGCTTTTCATAATATAGATAAGCTTTGATATGGCGATCGCCAGTAACCATTAGATTCCTCCACACAGCAGTGCAGTGGTGAAGCTCAACAGACACTAAATAAGCACTCCGCAAATGACGTGCAATGTTACTTCAACCATAATCGGCGATAGAGAGGTCATTCAGGCCAAAGATCTGCAGTGCAGCTTTGAAATCGTCATGAAACTAATGTTGCATGGGGTAGTCGTGGCCTAGTGGTGAGGGAGTCGGGCTTGTAATCAGAAGGTTGCCGGTTCGATTCCCACGCCGGCAGGAATTGAATGAACAGCACTCTCTCCACCTTCGATACCATGACTAAAGTGCCCTTGAGCAAGACACCTAACCCCTAATTGCTCCCCTTGTAAGTCGCTTTGGATAAAAGCGTCTGCTAAATGATGAAAAATGTTGCAATGGACTTAACTTTCATACTGTGATATATTTCTGAATGCCTGAAAACCATAAAAATAATCTAAACAGCTCTTTGTGCAAAACAGACAAAAATTTAATATCTTACATGTTAAACAGTATATGAAATAATTCGCTTCCGTAGGCATGTTTTTGAGTTCATGAACGACGTCACATCCATGTCTATTTCATGGATATCTTTTTATGATTTAAATTAAGCATTTAATCCATTTCACAAAACAGCTCTTAAACGTTTGCTCACGAAAGAGACTGAACCAGTTCTTAATTTCAACTGACTGACTCAGTTAAAAGGGATAGAACACTCATGTGGTTCCAAACCTACTTATTCACATGATAATTTATTGCCCTCTTGAAGCTTGAAAACTTCTGTTAGATGAGTGATGAGTACATTATTCAAACTTTTTCTTTTACTGCTCCACAGAAGAATGCAAGTAGTACAGTTTTGCAGTGACATGAGGAAGAGCAAATTATGGTACGTTTTAATTTAGGGTAAGACCAAATCAATGTAAATGTTGAATATAGATTTTTAACCCCAAATAGCAAAAACCTATATATATATATATATATATATATATATATATATATATATATATAACAAACACATAAAAAAATGGAAAAAAAAAAACTGCGCACATTCAGACAGACGATCTTTAAGTGAACCTTAAAGATGTTACAAAATGCTAAAATAGGAGTGTCTAAGAGTGTAAAAGACATCCAGATTATCTCTATGGTGCTGTGCATCACATTACTGGGAACAAAAGCACTATTATTTGGAAAAGCTGTACGCTGCAGTGATATCAAGTCCTTTTTGTCAGCCTAAGCCTCCGCACAATTTCCCGGGTAAACACTTCACAGGAAGGCCATCTGGGGCAGGTTCTTTGAGAAGTTTACACACAGAACGGGATTAACATCAGGCTCACACACTGAGCAGCTCTGGGCAGAGTTATTGTAACTCACCCAAGGATTTGGGTTAAAGATAGACACTCATGCTGAGATGAGCCATTTATAACAGCAGATTTGCCTTAGAAAATTAAATCGACTGGAATTTCACACAATGGCCCATGATTCCACAAAAATTAAACGGGCCTCATGCAGATCCCTGCACATTTATGGGATCAGGAGATACGTGCTAATTGAGCAAAGAAGTCTTAATGTTTTCCAGTTGTGAATTGCATACAAAGATCCCCTGGAGTCATTTGAAGAGCTGCAGAGCTGCTGGCTGCGGCCTGAAGCGGTTGACGCACAACTGTGATTACATTCTGGTCAGCGTGCCTAACCATCGACCACGCTTCCAGCCAATCGGGATGCAGAAGCCGTCTCTGCCTGCCTCTTTCTCTCCTGTGTCTCCTTCACACATTTCCCCTCCTCCTCTACCCTTTCCCTCTCTCCGATCTCTCCTCCATCCCCCACAGCCCGTTCGACTCGTTCATTGTCCCCATTGTTCAAAGTGCTTGTGAATTCATTACAGGAAGCAGATGGACACTGGGACCACAAGCTCTTCAGACAGGCAATTTGCTGTGGGGCCTCTCTCATTCCATCTCTTCCTGTCTGTGTCAATCTTCTGTTCATCGTGATTCTACACCTGCTTGTGCAACTCAATGTCTTTTTCTTAATAATGTACACATGTCAGAATCCCAGAAACTGAAATTTCTTTCAAATGTTCAGAAGCTGGAGAAGAAACTAAATCCTCAATAAATCTGAAATGATAATAATAAATGTAATTACTGTATATTTATGATGTATGAAGGCTGGGAATCGTCAAGGACATAGGCAGGGTAATATTATTCAGATATCTGGGTCACAATATAATATTGTGGATGTTTTTTCATATTTTTTTTTTTCTTGAATGCTTGTCTGCATGTTTTCTTATTCTATTGTCAGAACATTGAGTCTGGTTGAAGATGAACTAATTCAGTTTCCCTCAAGATCTGTCAGTTTATCAAACATCCTATACGCTCTTAACTCTTTTTTTTTTTTTTTATAGTATTACTCAATTATGTACACGTTATATACCCCTATCTAAATTCAAATTTCATTTGCATTTGTCTTGGGATGATACTCGTTTAACGACGCAAAGAGAAAATGAGAAATTCTCGAAGGCGCACAGGCATGAACTGCTGACAAAGCACATTAGAGTCTGTGCAGAGATCGAAAATACACTTTGGCTAGCAATGAACTGCTTAGTTGCAAGCCTGAAATTAGAAGATCCTTAAACAGCAAGTTTTGAAAAGCAAGATAAAATTTCAAAAAAAATAATAATTTTTTTTCCACTGAAATGGTGCCATATGCAATTTTTGATGTTGATAATTAAACCTACCTATTCATTTATTTTCTGGAATCAGTCTAGATTAGCTACTGGTTTCTAGTTCTGGGCCAGACCACTTTGTATAAAGTAAGACTAAGAACGTTTACACGGCATCATTTTCAACTAAAAGCAGAAAACATTTCGACCGTTCATTTACACGACAACAGCGTTTTGGTGGCCTGAAAACACACTTTTGAAAATGGGTTTCAAAATATCGTCTCTGTCTAAACTGCAAAAACGCAAATCTGTGAAAACATTGAAGGCATGCACATGCGTATTACATGTTTAGTCTATAGGCATACGAGTTTGGCGTGAGTGCTCTGTAAAATATTGCGTATATGCACAGGCGAGTAGTCTTTCTTTACAAAGTGACATCCCTGACTACTGGCCTGGCATGCATAGTACAGTGTTTTAGTCATTTTCGTGGATCTTTTTGATAGGGATGCACCGAATGTTCGGCAACCGAAATTATTCGGCCAAAAATAGCCAAAAAAAGCCAAACTAAGTAAAAAGGCAGAATAAATTTTGCCGAACAATGACGTTTTTAATGACGTTTTAACGTTCACATATCGCGTCTTTTCCGCACGCATATTCATTATATCCTATGTAGGCAAAACGGAAGGGACGCGCATGCGGTGCGGCGCGCTTGTTTTTTCCGGGCGCGCCTGTGCCGCGGCGAGATGAAAACCTCTCAACTTTTCAGAATGCCACAAGCGCACCGCAAGTCATGTGACAAGAACCAACCGATCATCTTCGACCTTTCCGTAACAAAACATGGAAAGCTCAGCCGAACAGCTGATCATAGCTGTACAGGGGGGTTCTTATATCTCATTTACATAAATATATCTAGTAGTAAAGCTAAAAATCAATTTATCCCTTGCTGAAACTTTCTCATCGTCAGAAACCACAGTTCATGGTTGCATAGCAACGACAGACGCCACAGAAGCGTGAGCTCCCGAACGCTTGCAAAAGAAGGAGGAAGCGACGCGGCCGCGCTTTACACACTTTTTTAGGTGCGATATGTGAACTAAGTAGGCTTATGTCTAGGACAGTTATTTATTTGTCATTTTTTGCACTATTCAATGCACATTTGTTGTTGTAGACATACAGAGTTACATTCTTTCAGCAGTCAGTTATAGGCCTACATAGGCTATTCAAGAAGGGGGGCTTCAAAGATGGCCAAATAAAATTTTTTATTTTTTATTTTACTAATTTATTCATTTCAAGTTATATTGTGCTTTGTTTGTATAATATCTGCTGGAATGTTAAAAAAATGTTCAGTGTTAAATAAATATTTTGAAATTATATTTTTGTTATTTGATTTATTTCTCTGAAAAGCAACACAAAATAGTAAAAAGCTAATTTTTTATATTTAATTATTGTAATGGTGAAAAAATTGGCAAAATAAATGGAAAAAATTCGGCCTTTGGCCAAGCATTTCATTATTATTCGGCTTCGGCCAAGAATTTCATTTCGGTGCATCCCTACTTTTTGATATCATTGTCATATGTACAAAGGTACACAGTTGTCGCGTAAACGTAACCTGAAACACAAACAAACTGAACATAAACCTGACAGCTTGAGACAAGTAATGCACCGAAATCAAAAGTTTTAATTTTGCCTGAAACTGAAAAGTTTGGCCAATTCATTTAGATAATTGAACTTTGTATGCTGGTGATAAATGAAACCAGTCATAGTAAAGTTCTTTGGTATTGAGCTGCCTCTTCATATTTTAGCAAACTAACTTTACATATTGCTACTTTAGCATCTCATTTAGTTGCGGTGAGGTGCATCCATACTCTTCAGCCATGCTGTATACACAAAACAGACACTGACACAGTTGAAACGTGTCATCTAATTAAGCGTTCATTTAATGTTAATGTTTCAGGTCTTCAAAATCATTTAATCTGAAACCTTTTTTTTTTTTTCTGTTTGTCCGATTATTTTGGGTTGAAATTTTGGTGTGTCACTACTTCAGAACACAGACAAGATCTACCTGATCATCTCTTAAATATCCATTGAACTGCAGGGCAAGAAATCTACCTTTTATATTCTTTAAACCATGATCACAATTTATATTGCCTGTTTCACTTGCAAAGGCTTTAACATAAAGACGCTCCTTTCTTTGACTCTTCACTGAAATTCTATGGCAGGTCAATCAGGTCATTCTTAGCTCTGCATGCCCTGTTAAGTAGAGGAATGGAATGTATTTCATATTTCTGCCTTTTAGTCTGCAATATTAAAAAAAAAAAAAAAAAAAAAAAAAAAAAACTTCCAAAATCCTTACACCACTACACAGCCAAGAGTCATATCAAGGAGCCTCATTCTCCTACAGAGATATTTCCCTATTTTTATAGGGCTCAAAAAGACAGGCCACGTCGTGTGGTGTTATGTGCGTTCGTGGGATTGCCACCAACCCACGCCTAAAAGGGTATGTGGGGATATGCTTAATATACTCACAGCGAGCTTGTTTACTGTTCGTCCTTTAGGGGTAAAACGAAGTTCGAAATACATGAGTAGTGATATACTGTTATGGAACATCTAACTGCTGAGAGCGGCGTTTAGATGAATATGTGCTGCACTTTCCTCAAAACAACAAAATAAACAACAAAAACTAGAAAACGGCAAACATTTTTTTTAATAGAAAGCATAAGAAAAGCATCGGAGCACGAACTCTGTAATTTAGCACTCCAGTAAAAGTCGCGTCGCATTTATTTATTGCACTTTATTCAATGGATTGCTTAAAAGCAAGCAGTTTTACAGTAACAAACATGAAAGACAGTGCCAGTGTCTCATTTCATCAGAAGCACAACTTCATTTTCTACTATAAAACGGCTATCCAGTGTATTCATGTTTTCACCCGCGGAGATCTTACCAACAGATGAACGCACACCTCCTATTGTGTTATCCACACAAACCAATGGTAGTACGAAGGCGTTTTACAGCTGGAACGAACTTTTCGCGAGAGTTCGCTTTGGAAAGCCATTTCGAACCCTCGAAACAAACTCGAAACAAACTTCATTGTGGCCTGACTTTGTTAGAAATGGCATCACATCAGTTCGTTCTTGGATTTCATTTGAAGTATATTGGGGTCTTTAGCCCATCTTTTGAGGCTTAGGGAATCATCCAGGTGAAATGACTCTTCAACAATGGTATAAATCAACTACCCTGTTAAGACAGGAAGTAGAGTGTCTGCATGACATTTAATGTGACCAACCACAGCTATTTTGTAAAAATACA
This sequence comes from Opsariichthys bidens, assembly GCA_037194245.1. Classification (NCBI taxonomy): domain Eukaryota; kingdom Metazoa; phylum Chordata; class Actinopteri; order Cypriniformes; family Xenocyprididae; genus Opsariichthys; species Opsariichthys bidens. Next base: position 12,804,638 of record CM074305.1, on the reverse strand, counting down.
GGGGAAAAAATACACAAAACAGGACCAAAATAAAAAATTAGGTTATTCCCTGATTGTGTTCAAGGATAACTGAAGTTAATGCACATTATTGATCCTCCAAAACCAAAAGAGCATTTCTGACACTTTTATTTTAATGTATATTTTTCACATTTATATCACATATTTATGATATATCACTATATATTTTAATATTCTAAATATACAATCATTAAGCTGACATGGACTCTTGAGGGTAATTCAAATGAGCTTGGCCTTGGATAATTTGCATAATCATATAGTCACTTCTGGATCAGGAGTTTGAATTCATTCATTACAAGCTGCACGACACTACAATTAAATAACATGATAAATGAAGTCCTCTAAACTAATTAATGTGCTGCAGAGTAAATCAACATTATAGAGTCTAAGCTTTCATTATTAATTTGAGTATTTATGAATGTCACATTTGAAGACCCTCCTTCCTTTCTGCTCAGGCAAATGAACTGCTAATTACCGTCGATCGCAATTCATGAAAATAAAATCATCCTCACGGTGAGTGTTGATGCAATTAATTGGATGTGAAATTGTAAATTAATTGCATCAAGAATTGCAGTTTATCAGGCCGAGAAATGATGCCGCTATCATTTGACACTGTAAGAGAAATCAATATGAGCCTCACAGAAAAAAAAAAAAAAAACACTGTCATGCATTTAATTTTTCCACTACCCATTAAAAAGTCAACTGACTGCAGGACATTTCCACCCCAGCTGGGCATAATTGGGGCAGAAAATGCCTCGGTCTAAACTCTGTATTATTGTGGCCTTGCTGTGCTCCACTAAGAAATTGGTGACCTTTGCAAAAAGCCACTTTCACTTACACAGTAAATGAATTTCCATTTTACGAGGAGATGCACCTTTTTAAATCCGTCAGTGTTTAAAAGCCTTGAGGAGGGTTAAAAGGTAGCTTCTGTTTCTCATCTTAGACGAATTCTCCATGGCAATCCCTGATGACAGTTTATTTTATTTTTAGTCTGTAATCCCATCTCTAACAGAGCTTAAATTAAGCATCTTCCACATTCATGTAAATATGCATCAAGCAAACAGAGAAATGTTTCCGGATCGAAGAGAACAATGCTACAATACAAGGCTGAATTTTAAAACCAGCACTGTGAGGAGCACACCAAATATCCAAAATATGTTTGAACACACAAAACAAACACCAGCAAGATATGTTTATCCATCCCTAGACAACACAATGAGTAACGCTTCACGAATGTCCGTCATCAGTTACATCTAAAGTGCACCCATGAAAATTCAAACTGAACAACAGCAATAGTCACAAAATTGTTTTATGTACTAAATATAATTCTAATGTTAAGACAGCATTATAGCAACATGTACATAGTACGAGTTTTTTTGGACAAGTTAACACTAGGGTTTGAGAAGCATTGCGTTTTCGTTTTGTTTTGGCTGGTACCGTGCAAAATTTCTACGTTTTGGTTCCAAAAACAGTTCCAGTAAAATGTGTGGAGCTATGTCTCACCTCAAGAATATTAATAACGTTCCCTGTCACTTCCAGGAGCCAATGAACGCAGTTCAACACTGCAGAGCCCTCACGCTACTCAAATACGCCTTGTGTCAGATATTTAAGAGAAAGTCAAAGTGTGGATTCATTTCCATCCAATACCCCCTCAGAACTACTGAGAACTACACTAAAGATCCAGTCAAGCGGAGACAGAGGACCATTTTGCCTCCAAAAATGTCACCGATGCGACCACACTTGAAGTAACAATTAAAAAATAAGTAAATGAGAGCTGCAGTGATTTAAACTGATTTTAAAGGGTGAAATTTCTGCCATTAATTACTCACCCTAATGTCGTTCCAAACCCGTAAGACCTTCATTTATCTTTGGAACACAAATTAAGATATTTTTCATATATTTTTCTGACTCCTCCAGCAATTTAACGACCGCTTTCAAGGTCCAGGAAATACTAAAGACGTAATTAAAATAGTCCACGTGAGTGGTTCAACCTTAATTTGATGAAGCGATGAGTATACTTTTTGTGCACAAAAACAAAGCGAAAACAACAACTTTATTCAACAATATTTTCTCTTCTGTGTCATACTCCTATGTCGAAATTTATGACTGCACAAAAAAACAAACGAACAATAATAAATCGATAAATTAAATTCTGCATGCCGTCGATGCTGAGGGATATCTCCCATCCCGGTATTACCCGTCTGGGTTTCCTCACGCCCCAGTGAACATATGCTAATGAAATAACGCATGTGTCACCAAGCATTAGCCCGCACAGGCATGAAATCAGAGCGACAAAAGCTATCTTCAGACTAATGAGGAAGATCTCCATATCTGCCGACCTTATTACACACGAGTCGCATTAAATACCAGCTGAATTGCATTACTTTTCTGTTGAAATATTGCAATATTTTATTTTCAAAGACTAAAAGGACTTAAACATGTACTTACCTTTGGTTTTCTGTTCAGTAACCTGTAAATGAAAGCAAGAGATGCATTTTCAGCAAAAGCCACGGTATATTTCACTCTACTTGTTCAGTGTAGTTGTTTAAATGTTATTTGCATAGTTTAATGAAAATTCATACCATAATTCTGTAGCAGGCTGGCCTGACATTTGCACTGGTAATAAATTATATATTCCAATTGAGTAATTAATTTATGCTTAGTCCATATTTCTTTGCTGTCAAAAAAGGTGTTTATGCATGAAAGCATTCATAAATATCAGCAAAGTAGCACTAGTTATAAATGATTGAAAGGATAGACTAAAAAAGGACACATTATTTCAAACCACCTCATTATTGTCAAGCTCAAATATATGGACATGATCACTATGCAAATCTGGGTTGGGCTTGTAGCGTGAAGGTTGCTGGTTCGACTCCCACGCCGGCAGGAATTGGGAGGTGGGGATTGTGAATGCACAGCACTCTCTCCATCTTCGATACCAAGACTAAAGTGCCCTTGAGCAAGACACCTAACCCCTAATTGCTCCGCAGGCGCTGTAGCAATAGCTGCCCACTGCTCCGGGTGTGTGTTCACTGTGTGTGTGTGTGCACTTGGATGGGATAAATGCAGAGCACAAATTTCAAGTATGGGTCACCATACCTGACAATATGTCACGACTTTCACTTTCACACTACTAAAAGCCTGATTAGTACTATAAAGTTGCACTAGTACTTTGGTAAAACCGACACTAAAGAGCGCAAACTCGATTTGGTACCTAAGTGTTGTCTGAATGACAGGTGTTATTAAAAATTGGAATCAATTCCAGCCCTCTACAATGCAAGTAAATCGGTCTGTGAAGTTTCAGCGCAAAATAACCCACAGATCATTTATTACAGCTTGTCAAATTTGCCCCCATTAAGGTGTGAACACATTGTTTTTGTCTGTCCCTTTAAATGCAAATGAGCTGCTGCTCCAGGCCAGATTTCCAAAAGAGGGCAGAGCTTTAACAGCAAAGCTGGAGAATCTTACGCAGCCAAAATGATGATTGTCAGTAACTGTGTTCAGCCTTACATTGTTCAAACTGGAGACGGTCACTGATGGAGAGACTCGGGAAAAAGTTTCAACATTTAGAATGCAACTGGACGTTTCTCAATGGTTAGTGGATACATTTTTGTAGTTGCTGTTGAGGTGATTCAATTTATCGACTAGCATATGCTGTCATGTTAATCTTTTGTGCAAATCCAGTGTTTGAATTGAGTTTGTGGAGAATTAATTGAATTGACCCAAGTGAATTAAGCCAGAACGGACAATTTCACACAAAATTACATCAAAATGCCCGTCTTGGAGAGTATCTTAGTAAACATAGTTGGTTATGTCTTAAGTAAATGTAAACAGTTGAGAAATTAAACAGTATATTGGATCAGTGCATGAGCTCTTAAAGTGACAGCAGCCTAATATTCCTGCTGCTGTCTGTGTTTTTAATGTTAATCAAACAACAGACTCACTGCAAAGCTATTGACTGAATAACTTTTGTCACTTTAATAAGGAATATACAGTGCTATTTTACATATGATTACTTTATTCAATTTCTGTACCTAATCTACATCTCTACACTGTTAGATCCACCAGAAAAAACCTGAAAAGCACAGTTTATTTAATTGGCATCATTTCTATTGCGTTCTATTGCATTTGTGCTATTGCTTGTGGTTTGATTATTTGACCTTACTTTATTAAAAACTTTGACTTTAGCAGTGTTTGAAATTTATATATTACATTTATGTAGACTTTTTTCCATATGCATTGTTTGTCCATGTAAAAAGTCTGGCAAGTAAAACAACAACAACAACAACAAAAATACTCGTCGATGGCGACTCAAGCTTCAGTGTGTTGGAATAAGAACTGGCTCTCGATTTCCAACCCTAGTCATAAATAATAAATACTTGAAGGGTAAAAGCAATATTTGAACTTTCTGTATAACCCATTCAACAGCATATTTGTGGTATCAAAGTTGACAAAGATATAACACCTTGCTAAAATACATCACTAATCAAACGCTCTGAGACTACACCTCCTTGAATAGATTCAGAATTATACCTAGCCCAGAATAACAGCATGACTCGACAAGTACCAACCAAAAACAAAACTCAACTTCAAGTCTTAAAACACATCCCGCTTTATAATCTCGACAAGAGGCCCAGCAAGGGCACTGAGCGAATCATATTGGCACAAGCAGTGGCCTGCTAATCGAGTGGAAACAGACTACAAACGGCCCTCTGTCAGAGAGGAGGCTAAGGGGAAGAGAAGTAAGAGAGGGAAGCAAGGCCAGCATGCTAGTTTACATTCCCTGGTGCCATTCCAGAAGTGTTATAAAGACTGCCCTTTTAAGTACAGAACACTCATCTGAAAGGTTCTGAATGAAGATAGCAAAATACTCCATGTGCATTTGCTGAATCCCAGAATATCTAAACACTGATTCAGACATTGATTCCAGAATCCAAAAATGTAATGTGTTGAAACTGCTATTAAAATCTGTAGGAATGAACAATATATCTGTAGCACATCAGATAAAAGATAATCATTTTGAAAAGATGATCTTATCCTTTCCACTATCTAACATTAATCTCACTCAAATAATTAACTGTTGTAATTGTAACATGTAAGCTGTGTTTTGTTTTCGCCGTTCGCTGTTCTGCTTAGCCAGATTTCTGTTCTGTTCCCACTTTGGTTGTTCATTAATCTAGTTAATTATCTCTCCCCGTGTATTTAAGCCCTTAGTTCCCTCGGTTCTTGTTTGGTCTCGTTTATGAGTAGTGGGTGTTTTCTCTAGGGGTTTTCTGTGATCTCTGGAGTATTCTTAGATTGAGTGTTAATAAAATATTTCTGTGATATTCTCCGCAACCACTCGTGACCGTACTATCATTTCATATTGTACATTGTCTAATATAATATGATCACCAAATTCACTTGTAGCATTTCAAATTGACAGCTGGTTTATGTAAATAATAGAGAAACTTTAATCAGTCAGCCATCATTGTCCTTATCGTAAAAAGAATAATCTGCCTTTTTGGCTGGAAGTTGTTTGTGTTTTGGCTCTTCTTGTGTTCTTTTTTTCTCGTTTTAACACAACTGAAGCCAACTGACCGTTTTCTCTGCAGCGTTCTTCTTTGTCTCAACTTCTTGCTTTTTCTGTTTCTTTTCTTCCATCAAATGGTTCTCTCCTTGTGATGTTCAGCTTTTCTCAGCTAGAAGAAACAAAGGTGGACGGTTAAAATTGTCAGGTTGGAAGAATCAAACTAACCATGAAATCAAATCAAAGTCACCCTTGTGAACTATAGCATCTGCAAAATTACGACGAACTATGATTTAAAAATCCAGCTTTATAGCTCATTCATCTGGAGAAAAATCATCTAAATTGAGAAGAAGTGGGTGGAGGGTTTATTATCAATCAAGCCTTTATTTGCTGTATCTGGAAGCTGGTAATGGTTTCTCAGACCCATCAAAGCAAATGAGAACATCCAAGACGAACCTGAGGAGTCTCTATAGTGAGTCGAGTTCAGTTCCACAATGCAATGACCCGAATGCAATACAAAATAACCTTAAAACTCTGACTGTGCATTGATTTGGCAAATTGATTGTGCTATAGGCGTTGGTCTACATTTTGTCGGTACCCGTATGTCTTTTGACTGCACTGCTTAGGTAGCACGACAATGGCAAATGGACAGATGACTCTTATCTTTCCCAATGTAAGACTGCAAATCTAAACCAATCTAAATCAATCATTCCATTGACAGTGCAAACATAAAGGTCCCAAATGAGGCATTAAATCATGAACAGAAAAACAACGTACCAAAATAAAGGAAAAGGTGTACAGTTGTGTTGGCAGTTTGTAATGGAAAAGCTGTCCATCAGTGAGACAGGAAGACTGCAAGTGACAACAGTGCATTCTACGAGAACAACGCGATGGCAGCGAGCCATGTCCTGATTTACCCTCTGGCCCAAACACCTCCTATTGGCTGGTCATCTATTCCCTACTTTTGCTGTCCAATCAGAACACAGGCATTTGAGTGACTGCCATTCACATTCCCTCTTGGCAGCGGTCCAGAGTGAGAAGATAGGAGTGGATCATGTTGAAATTACCCCGTTGCTTTTTGTAGAGAGGGACACTGAACGGTTTATAAATACCCCACACCCTTTGTGTGCTGGAATTTTCCGAAGCAGAGCCATCCAGCTATTCATAAATCATTATCATCTGCTTACACATTCCCAGCTAGGAATTATGTAAACATAATGTGATCTTTATTTCTGATTGGTTTATTATTAAAGGTGCAATATGTATAATTTTTGCAGTAAAATCTCCAAAAACCACTAGGCCAGTGTTATAGATTTTGTTCAGTTGAGTACTTACAATGTCCCAAATGTTTCCAACTCATAAATGTAAATCATTTCAAATAGCCTGTCAATGATGTATATCCGCGTTACCCTCGGTTTCCGCTTTTAATGCTGTAGAAACCATGACAACGTAGTCTCGTGGACAAATGCAGAAATAGTCGTTGTAGCGTCAATCACGCAACTAGCTTGTTTCACGCAGTCGTTATGGAGCACAATTATTCTTCACTGTTTGTAGCTGATCTGTCCAAAAAAACACAAGTCCCATACAGTTCAACCAAATGACCCATGAAGATTTTGGGACAAGAAGAAAAATAAAACGAGGATCAACATCAGTGTCGCATTTCCTAAACGGAGAGAACAAACTTCAATTAGACAGAAGCGGCGATCTTGCATGTGTTTTAATAGACAAGCGAGGAACTATTTGGATTCCTTTACTGACAGAAAACTTGTGATTATTATATCGATCAACAGTTTGAATATTTTGTTCTTGTATACGCATATGATGTGAAAAATGGTGAGGTGATGTTCACTACGAATGCTTCAAGGTATATTATGAACTGTTGGCTGTAATTTCGTTTTATTCTGTAGCTTCAGTGCCAAAACTGCGAACGAGTTGCATTCTGTACGAGTAATGTTTATTAAGGACAGTGTTATTGCATTTGGTTTGTGATTAGTTTGTTGACACTGCCATACACTTACCCTGACGTGATAAACCATGGAAATTAATAGTATGTGTTATACATAAATATTAATCAGCCTTTCTGCAAATAATGTGGGTAGGTTCAACTGTACTTTACTACGATTGCTTTGAATACATAAAACTGTGCAGCGTTATCACACCAATGAATCGGACAAATGCAGTTACATCTATGACAACCAATTTAGTGTTAAACTAAATTCAGCTAATTCATTATAATGAAATAAAATCATGTCATCAAGCGCGACATTTCTAAAACTCCTACTTTACCTCATCCATGAACATGACATACGATTCCCATCTGATTTGTTGTTGTTGTTTTGATTGTACGCCCTCTAGCGGTCAAAATGTTTACATATTGCACCTTTAATGCCGCAGATTATTATTTAGTCTAGATTTTACTTTTTAATCTTTCAAATAAATGTAAAAACTATATTATCAGTTGTGAGGTTCACTCTTAAATAGTTTCGATATGTTTGAACCCAAACAGAGAAACCATCATTACAAGGACAAATCATAATTATATGCCCATTTATAACAATACAGCAACAATATCAGAGTTTCTGCTAATTTAACCCACAATTATAGACCAATACAATCTGGTGAATCCGAGACTACCTGTGGTCACGCTATGTGATTTACTGTGAGAAAAAAAAAAAAAAAAAAAAAAAAAAAATCACATTTCTACACAAGCCCTCTCCTCTTACGATACTTGCACAAGATGGGACTTATGGTGCTCCCTCCATCAAATAAAATGTCACCTAAAGTCTCCATTCACTGGATCAGAGACGGTGACCTTTTGTTATTGAAGTGGATGAACACAAGGGAGGTCTCCATGTGCACAACTGTCCACACAGTGTACACTGGGGAGACTGTGCTGAGGTGGGTATGGGCAAAAACAGAGGGCTCTTGTTCCCAGTACAAAAAAGTACATTGGGGGAGTTAACACTTCTGACCAAATACTGAGAACAAAGTCTTTGCACCGTAAAACAAAGAAATGGCCCATGACCATTTTCCAGCACTTTATGGACATTGCAGTGACCAACAGCTTCCTTTTAAACAAAGAACTGTGTGCCATCCACCAGGACAAGCCAATGACCCAGCAAAAGCTCACAGGCATTCCCTGGATGACAGCCCCAAAGAGAGAAGATAGGATCTGCCTGTTCCTGTAAGTGACATTCAGGACCTGTCGCAGAGGGCCAGCATGGGTCTGAGTTGTTGCATATGATGCAAACGAAGCACCCCAGGAGGCTTAACTGGCTTGACATCAGGACTTTTTCAACCACTCTTTAGTCATTTATTTGTGCTTTGGGGTCATAGTATTGGTGCCTCACCCAACCTCTCCAAAGCTTGAAATCATCAACTGTTGGCCTGATTTGTCTCGATATTTGAATTCATTGTTCCTTCAATGATTGTAGAGTGTCATAAAAACATGATGTTGTTGATGCTTATGTTGGTGTACAGTGGCTTTTTTCTCTAAAATAGCATTTTGCCTTTATTTTTCGATACGTATCGATACTGAAATATCTGAACCGGTTCCAGTATTCAATAAACTGTTACCAGCTGCACTTTCTCAGGCTTTCTTCTCTCCAGCAGTGTTGGCATGCCCACCTCCTGCCCACTCCTGGCACCAGTGCAATAGCTCTTTAAGTGACAGCAGCCACAGACACCAACAGAAGACAACAAGAAAATGACTGCTTTTGTCTGTGACTGTAACTTTAATCGTAAGGATTATTCTGAATTTCATTTTTTTATAATTAAGATTATAGAGTTATTTGACTTTTTAATAGTTTATTCAAATTCTGTAGTATTTCTTACCTTAATACTACTGTCAGACCTGCCTGAAAAAGTTAAGCACTGTTTATTTCATTTGTATCTTTTATTCATGCAATTGTTTGTAACTAAATTATTTGTAGATTACTATATTATAGATAAACTAGATAATCATTAATTACCTCTCATTTGATGTAAATTCAATTCAGCTTTGTGTATAAGCTATTGCAACAAACCTACCCCACTGTAAAAACAAATAAAATGAGTGCAAACATTTAGGTAAGATAATTGTTTAATATTTATATATTTGATCATAATACAAAGCAATCGTGGCTCTTCAGAAGACTTGGATTAAACTTCTCGATTCATATGGATTACTGTCACAATGTGTCATACTATTTGAAGCTTGAAAAATAATGGTTGCCTAGAATTTCAATGGATGGAAAAAATTATGATATAATATTAAAAGTATCAATTTTTTTTTTTAAATAAAATAAATGGTATTAAAGATCTAGATTTTTCAAGGTATCGCAATAAAGTTCAAAATTCCAGTATGGTGACAACAACCTACCTCAACTGTTCAAAGAAAACAACTTCATATTTTTTTAAGACAGCAGTGATTTACTATGTGCTTCTCTGATAATGGAGCAAACAACAATTTAAATCTTGCATTCCCCCCTGCCCATGCTACATCCCGGGTTGGGATACACACAATTTGGAAGTGGAGCACGCACAGTCAGCTCTCGAGGTGTCTCAAGGTCACCATACCCAACAAAGTAAAACAAGAATATTATTATGAATTTAAAAAAACTGCAATTTGTTAATTTCATCACAGTCAATGCCATTTGTTTACAAATAACACACCAGAATCCACTAATCTCAACAATGGAAAATGACCCAGGTTTCAGGATAAATGTATCACTTGCTCTGGGCAAGACACCCACAGAGCACACTGAGCTCTAGGTTAATGAAAACAGAGACTTTCTAATTGTTCAAAAAGAAATAAAAGAAAGAGGATGAAAAAGTCATATTAAAATGAATACATGCCTGAAAGGCAAAATAAAATTAAAAACTGAAATAAAGTATGCGATTTACTCTCAAAAATGAAAAGTCCCAAGTTGCATGACCAAGCTTAGTGCACATTTGAACATCTGTGATGAAGAGGTTACCGCAGAAATGCATGACTGGGGGTGGGCACTTTCTGCTAAATTTAGAAAGCTTGGCTGTCACGTATAACCTGATAACACAACTCTCTGAGTCGCAAATCTAATAGCTACAAAATAAAAACATCTAGTATTGCACCCTATTGTAATTCCAGACATGTAGGCCTATGAGTTTTTTCTTCATCTACAGAAAACAAAGTTGAAATTGTAAAGAAGTGTATGAGGACTAGATTGGACAAGCTTCAAAATGAAAAAAGCACCATAAAAGTAAGCTAAAAGTAGTCTGTTCAACTCTGCAGTACAAGTTGTCTAAAGCCACGCATTAGTTCTGCATAAGAAATCAGGGCTTGACAATAAGGATTCTCTGGACATGGCCGATCTGGATTGTCATGAAAGTTTATCATTTGCACTTGTTTTTAAAGCATGGCAATTTAAATATTCAAGTGCAAGAAGACGTGAAATTAAGTCAGAACTCACGCACTGCAAAGTTTTGTGTGAAATCTGCGCCTCAGACGGCGTGCGAATACTGAATTGAGTTCTCTTTCAAGTCTTCTTGCACTTGATCGAATAAATTGACACAAAATTGTCAAAATACCCATCTTGAGAAAAATAAAATGCATGTGTATAAGTATAATACATCCGTGTGTTTTTAATGTTAATCAAACAAAGAAAAAAAAAACTCACTGCTTTTGACTGAATAACATTTTCAACTTTAATAAGAATTCATCTAAATTTATACAGTATGCAGTATTATTTTACATTTTATTCCGTTTCTGTTCCTGAAAACTATTTAGACCTACTTCAAAAACAGAAAACCACTTATTTGTATGTTTGTTATATTGTATTTACTTGTGTCTATTTATTGCTCATAATTTGATTACTTGTTCTTATTTTAATACTGACTGTATACATGATTACTATCTTCAATATTTTTGAAATTTATATAGGCTAAGAGAATGACCAAACATTGATTTTTTAAAACAGATACCAATTATTTGCATGTTTGTGCGGAATAATACCATATATAAACATAAAAACCAATATACAGAACCAATATTTATTTGTTTTTGATAAATTATAACAGCACCTGAACTGAACAAACTGTTTTTAAGCTCTCCCTTAAAACTCATCTTAGATCACCAAAATTTCATATATTTTTTTTAATTTTTCATGCCTTAAAATTACATTTACATTTAATCATTTGGCAGATGCTTTTATCCAAATAGCTTGGAATGTAGCTCTACACCAGTGGTTCTTAACCTTGTTGGAGGTACTGAACCCCACCAGTTTCATATGCGCATTCACCGAACCCTTCTTAAGAGGAAAATGCGGGGCGTGTCATCACGAATCATACGAGTCGGGTGTGTGTCTTGACCTCTGCCGAACCCAGGTTAAGAACCGCTGCTCTACACCCTTGCCTCATTTAGTATATGCGGTTCAATGAATATGTAAATTAGCCATGGCTCCAATTATTCACACCAGCTCAGAGATCCACTCATTGACGATTTTTTCAGACTGTCTTTGGTTGGCGGCAGTTTAAAGGAGAAAATACTCAGCAACGGTGTTGACTTATAAATTTGCACATGGTTTGTCTTAAAGCACATTAAAAACATCACATGGACACAACATTAAAAATTTGACTAACATTTTTTAGATACTGTAAATTCTGCTATTTCACTCCCTCCATGCATACAAAAAAACAATTCTGCATCAATAAATAGTCTGAAAGAGTGCAAAAAAATTGAGTGCACTGTCCCTAAAGTGACTTGTTTAAATAAAATCTTTGAAACAAACTGGTAGCGAATACAGCAAGTAAAATAATTCTAACAAATTTTTAAGAAAAAAAATATATTACTACTGGTACTTTATAGCTTAATAATCCCAGTGCATCTTTTTATTTATAAAAGCAGCATTAAACAACAGGCAAATTAAACATACAAAGTTAAATGATTTCATAAGCAGAACATAAACAAATGACAATGGAGTCTAAATGGAAGCATTTGTTTTAAACTAAAATGTTTAAGAGTGAAGAGAATACGCTGGAATATTCCCCAGAAATCGCATACATCCATTCGCTGCAATATGCAAACAATGTCAGAAAAACATACAAAACATCAAACACATCATCGCAGTCACAAAGTCCATTTCATCTCCCATGTTATCAGAATTATTCACGTTTTTGTCGGTCTACATTATGAAATACCTGCCGACCTGTTTATCTGTGCATTTACATAGAACTTCTCTCGCAGAGAAAATTCATTTCCACAGAGCTGTAATTATTCATTAGTGAAATAAAGACTATTTAGTAGATGTTAATATAATTAGAGTGCTTTTACACAAGTGGATCGTGTTAAAAGCTGCTTAAGGTGGAGCATCCGAGCATCAGCCATGAACGTGACTTCACGAGGAAACAGAAAGAGAATTCAATTCAGCACTTTTATTTCCAAAATGCCCTCCTTCATGGCTGTTTTATTCAAATTCATGTAAAGCGTCTTTATTGGGACAGGACTTGACAGATTACGTTTGTCTGTTTTTTAGCGCCAAATTTAAACTACATGTCAAGCATTTATGTAACATCTCATTTGTGCATTAATGACTGTTATGCTAAATAAAATGTATTAATTAGGGGAGCACAATATGCCATTAATAATTACATCCAATATCAAAAAACCAATCCCTGATTACGGGAAAATTCTTAATGGAAAAATATCGGGAAAACCAATTACCGGTCGATAGTTATGATTAGTAGGCTTGTTTTTGCTGCAGTATCAATTGAAATCGAGAATAGTGAAATTTCAGTTATCCGAAATTAGGTGTCATAACCTTATTAAGATTGCATGGGTCAAACCCAATAAAAACAATGGCTGTTTTAGTTTATTTATTACTTTTTCTTTAATACTTTTTCTTGAAGGGGTAAGTAAAAATCAGACACTTTGTAGAAAAAGTCATTACTGCAACGACAACAAAAAATGTGCGCACATACTATTATTCTGATGGTGAAATTCACGTCACGAGCACACTTTACACCGACCCTTTATCCTTATTTCATTCAATTGAAATGTATTTGTTTAGAGCTTTCCACAATAAATATAGTTTCAAAGTAGCTTTACAGAATATGCATGTCAACATTACATTAACAGTAATCTGTTATCAGAGGTGACAGTGTTCAAATGATGTAATTTCAGATACACAAATCATGCAGTCAGTCATGCCGTGGTCTCTCCAAAAAATGCAGGTGCTCTCCTGTCCTCGAATCGGTCAACGACGGGAGGGGGAAGGGCAGTGAAACAGCTATCAATCTACAATCATTTTCTTTCACTTTATGAACTACTGTGAATTTATATTATGCAATTAAATGAATAGTATCCACTGCAGAATCATACTGGAGTTAATACCACCGGCCACCCCTTGGAGGTGCCCCTGTTACGCACGTGGGAGAAGTGGCAATATGTCATTCGTGAACATATTCTTTTGTGTCTTCTATGTTCTTTATATTGGTTGATACAGTTAAAGTAGTCCGAGTTAGGGCTGTGCAATATGGACAAAATAATCACGTTGCGATTTTTTTTTGCAATTTTGGTAATTGTTTTTGCTTTTTCAAACATGCTACATTCCGAATGTATTACGTGCACAAAAAGTACATAATGTTTCACAATGAAGTAACTGTATTTACAGCTTCATAAACTAAACTGTAATTAACTGTCTTTAAAACAGACAACATAAAATATGTAACGATTATTTCACCTGCTTAAACTCGTATTCAACACCCGCCTTACATCTCTCAGACAGCAACTTGTGTGAAATAAGTGTGAGTTGGCATCTTTTGTCCAGTGTTTGAATCCAAAACTCTCTCAAACGACTGATGTTGAATTTCTCTTTGGTACCAAATCATGTTTATTCTGAACTGCATCCATATTTTTTCTTCTTTCCTCCCGTTTGCCTATTCGGTTCTCCCGCTTTGCTTTGTTCTAATTTATGCGGTGTGCTGAGCGAGCTCTGATTGGTTAACATCTTAAACATGCGCACAATAACGTTGCAGTATTCTGAATTAAAATATAAATAAATTAATAAATAAAAACTGCAGACTTGTGCGATTTAGAAATTGCATGTGCTCAAATCGCGATTGTTTTGCGATTGCGATTAATTGCACAGCCCTAGTCTGAGTGATTTGTTGACTAAATGAACTGATTTGGATCTCGAGCTCACAACTTGATCTGTGGCTTGTTGCATAAACAGACTTAAGTACCACAAGATTTATTATTATTATTAAAACTACTTAGAGCTAAGTAAATTGAATACAAACTTGTAACTTAACTGAAACTAAATTGAAACTTTGATTACTTTACATTCATTTACAGCCTATTGCCTGATCTTCAACATGTTTACCAATAAAGATTCATTTTTGGAGTTAAAAAAAAAAAATGTTTTGTAAGAATTCCAATTTGCTATGGGTAGTATTTAGTTCACGGCGTTCTCATTAATTTCTATGTTATCAGCAAACGGTGATTGACTGTCGTACAAGTTTGATAGCAAATCAGTGGTTTCGAGCTTGTAATGAGCTGGTCATGAAAGCACATGCAATCCAAGTTGTCCGTTAGGCACTTTCTCCAATTGTAAGCATCTCCCAAAAATAAGACCATCTCTGACCATCTTGGTTACAACTATACAACAGACTACAAGAAGGGAAGACTTTTTCAATTGAAATTTTTTACAAAAAACATTTGGCTTCAGTAAACCCTATTTGGTGGCTTTTTGTCATTGTTAAAGCTTGACAGCTGCTTGTTACAATTCACTTAACTGTACGTTCAAGAGAAGAGTCCACATTCTGCTAAACTTCTCGTGCTGTATTTCACAGACAAACAAAAATGTTTAGAATAACATGATGGCGAGTAACTATTTTAAGTAAAAAATTCTCTTACAGCAACCAAATGGAGATCAAAACCAAAGCATTGAACACTGTACTTTTAAAGTTAGTAAAGAGCCCTATGCTATGTTCAGTTTAATAAGTTATGGCAGCATTTAGCAGAATTGAGGTTAAATAAGCCAGGACTCCTACAGAGGAACAAAGCTGTCAAATCATCAATGTCATCTATTTTCTGATGAAATTTATCAAAGTGAAATCGGATAAGACACCATCACATTCAGGTTCAGGAGATGGAATCAGTATCATTCCCAAATGGTTCTCCCTTTCATGCTGAAGGTTATACTGACAGCTACCACAGAGGCCACACACAGCAGAACAGACGATTGCCTCGGACAGCCTGTCAGGGGTCCAGAGCACAATATACGCAACTATTTATAAACAGAGAAAAGGAAACACTCACTTTAATAGTACGACTGAGAGCTTAAGCACTATTGAATCAATACACAGGACATATACAGAAATCCGGTTCAATTCTTGAAACTAAAATCATGGGAGGAAAACAAAAGAACTGAAAAAAAAAAAAAGAAGCATTTAGTAGAAACACGTCTCTCTTTTTAATGACATGCCAGCTTCTGTGGCTATTTTCATGGCGAGAAAAATGTATGATAAACCTATCAGGTGTTTACCATTTTATTTTTGCAAACTAAACTTCACATTTAGGGATCACATAAGGACTGCCTGATGGTCCAGGGTCAGTGATGCTTGGGACGGTTAACGGAACTGTCACTTGCCTAACTCGATGCGTCGTCATGAAAGTTTATCATTTGCAATCATTTGCTACATATTTCTCAGCAAGACAGTGATGACTTGGCTGTTTTTGAAATTAAACGGATGGATGCAGGGGCGTGAAGTAAAGAATTACCAATCCTCAAGTAACTGTAATAAAGTAGTTCATTAGAATTGAACTTTACTTGAGTCCATTTAAGTGATGTAACTGTACTTTTAACAAGCATGTAATGACCACATTGGAAGAAAAATAATGGGAGTACATGTTATTGAAATCAATCAATGTGATTGGCAATCACATCGCGCACGGCAAACTTGAACCACAGCACAGTAACTGAAGTTAATCATGGCTGCTGTAGAACCACATCCTTCAAGCATCAATTCAATCAAGATACCAGCATACCAGCAAGGTGAATGTCAGACTCCTGGTTACTACATTATCTGTCAACAGTACCTGAAATATGGCCCGAGGTTACAGTATTGCAATTGAATACAATGTTAATAACTCCCACAAGTGCCACATTCATAATTCAGGGATTCCCACACCCATTTATTTACTTGAACATATAGAGAGGTGCACAATCTTCACAGCCTCGTCTCTCTCATATACATCCTGCCACAGTTGGCAGCTCAATTACTCTTGATTAAGTATGAGCATGCAATGCTAGAATCCGCAGCTCTTTTACACTGACTTGAGTAGTTTTTTGGACAATTACTTTTTACTCCATTCACATTTTTTGGGAAGACACGGTACTTTTACTTAAGTATGTAAGTCGTGGCCTAATGGTGAGGGAGTTGGGCTTGTAACCTGAAGGTTGCTGGTTCGATTCCCATGCCGGTGGGGATTGTGAATGAACAGCACTCTCTCCACCTTCGATATCATGATTAAGGTGCTCTTGAGCAAGGCACGAAACCCCTAATTGTTCCCCTTGTGAGTCGCTTTGGATAAAAGCGTCTGCCAAATGAAGAAAATGTTTTTTCAGTACTCTCTCTCTCCGTAGTTAATTCATGTGAATAAATGTAATCTTACCATGCTACTGTATTTCCCTTAGGAATTCTAGATCTAAACAAACCATAGATAAAATAACAAATGTAAATTACCGTTTAGTCAAATTTTGTGCCAGGGCAATTCCAGCGTTATGGACGTGACATTTGCAGTCAAAACATAAAATATAAATTCTCAGAAAATGCATTTAATACCAATATATTTAAATGTCTGTTTATATGTCCATACTCCCTTAATAAAGGAGTACAGACATCAGAAAAATATCAGTCTACACATACGTTTTATATTTAAAATGAGGGAAATAAACATGCGTTATGGACGTGACAAAAAAAGACGCGAGTTTGTGGGAGACAATATACTTTGTTGAAATTCTGTGAATTAAAATGCACAAGCCAAAAGAAATAATACCAACCGAATGGATGAGTGTCGGCTCTCTATAGAACATAAATTATTTATTTTATTTTAGTTAAATTTTTTCCATTTATGAGGAAAAACGGACGTTACGGACGTGACGTCTTTCCGTTATGGACGTGACCGTTCCGAAACCATCACTTGGCTGACGCCGGAAAACTTGAACAGAGACCTTTTTGTGTCTCTCTTTTTATTTGAAACAACAAACATCTGAGACATCAGTAGGTAAGTCTGCACAATTAATCAAATTTAAACTGAAATCACCGTGTTATAGATTAGTTCACGCATATCTCTCATGCTGCTAAACTGTAACCGGCACGTGAGCATGTTCAAAACTCAATTCGGGCATGATATGCTTGATAATGTGGTGTTTACTTTAGACCCCGAAAGATACGGAATTGCTAATGCTTAGATACATAATCATTATATATGCATTTTATCATATCGATATTCTCCGGAGTCAAGAGCACCGGTTTCCCCTCAGTTTCCCCTCAGTTTCCCCTCAGTCCCGTCAGTGAATTGAAACGCTGTCTGATTGTAACAGTCTGGAGAGCGGTTTTTGTTTTTTTTTGCATGCAAAAAAGCAATCGTGTCACAATGATCGCAATATATTATGTTTTGTGTCAAACTAATCACAATGTTTATACCCGTTTTGCGTTGTTGAATGCGCAATCGTACTTTAAAATAGCCACATTATTGCAAAATTAGCATTCAAGCATATAGATTCAAGCAATAGATCGATTTATATTGTAAAGTTGATGAATTTATCTTTTCGTATTGATTTAATCAGAATACTTCTTGATTGCCTTTGTTATGTGTCATTATATTGCTTGAAATAAATAAATTAATTAATTAATTAATTAAACAAATATGCGCTGGTCAAATCATGCATGATTTAATATGAAGCGTCCGTAACGGTCACGTCCGTAACGCATAATTAGGTTGTTTAGACCAATTAAGTGAGATGATTTGTCAATCATAACTAGAATGGACATTTTTTGGCTTTGTACATAAAGTTTCAAATTAATTGTAATAATAATGATTATACAATATAAACTTATTCTTTAAATCGTTACGGACGTGACACAGCACTTTAGCGTCGAGTGATTTCCTAAATATAGCCTTCATAAATTTAAAGGGAAATGCAGTTATAACAAAGTGAGTGTATTTATATCTCAGTCATGCCCCCATCTTTCTGCAACATCCATACTATCAACAAAAAGTATAATTAAATGAGTCTTTGATCCCTCTTTTTAAAGCATGAAATTGGTTTGTATAAAAAAAAAGAAATTTTAGTATCTGTGCACACCTTATCTGAGGTGAATTAACAGAAATGTACTTAAAATTTACATGACAGCACATCAATACAATAAAATACAGATCCAAATGGACAACTTAGAAAGGGTTTTGATTTTTTTATGATAACTTAAATTTTTCATAGCAAGGTTGACATTTGCGTGGAATTGCTCTCCACAGCTTTTAACTTATCCATGCTGACAAGTAATCATGGTACCACTAGACGTGAATTGCATAAATTATTTAATAGCATGGCCATGCAAAACCAGAGGGTAAACGTTGTTGCATAGAACTCAATTTAGTACTCGCGTGATGTAGTCCTCGCATGCACACAGTCCAAAAACCATAGATATCCTTGAAAGAGGCTTTGGCGGAGTCTCCGATCTTCGTGCGCGAACACAGAAAACAATTCAGTACTCGTGAACTGAGTTCTCTTTCACATCTTCTTGCACTTGAATGGAAAAATACACACAAAATAGGGGTCCAACAGATCGGTTTTGATCCGTATGAACCAGGCCCCGTGGTTCGGAACGCATGTGATTCACACATTCACTATATAATGGCCAGATGCAGTTAAAGATTATCATTTGCATGAGTTTATAAGTCTTAACAATTTAAAACACTCAAGCATTTTTAAACAATTCAAATGCAAGAAGAGGCAAATTTTTCAATTGAACACTGTTTTCTGTGCACTCAAGGAATGTCCTCTCACAGGACAGGATTACCTTTCTGATAATCGAGCTCTGTTTCGCGACACCTTGAGCTGGAACGCATTACACATACACACAAACTGAGCTCAAAATTCCGGTTACAAAGTCTTAAGTGAACCTAAACAGTTGAGATAACTTGAGAAAGAAATCGGATGTGTTTCATCAAATCGGATCCTTGCTTTCGGTCTTGCATTCGTACACTGGTTTCATGCATTTAGTGACAGCCTAAAAATAATATTTGTCTAACAACAAAACAACATTAACAATGATTAATCTGTATTAAATTTATATAGTGAACACTACGCATGCAGAGTAATTACAACTGCATTTATATTAATATAGCTGCAGGCAGCAATACGGGGCTAAGCCCCAGTAGGGACTGTAGCACAATGCAGAGCGGGAATTGAACATACAAGAAAAACAGCTGGCTCAGAAGTATGGGTGGGAAAGAACTCCAAATGAACAGAAGGTCAGATGAGAACGAATACAGAATGAACAAAAATACACTTGTGTAATCCAAGAGGAATAAAGATTAGTACAACACTTATCCAGAAAATAAAGTTATTGAAATGACAAGATTGCATACAATTTTATAAAGTCACCCCACACTGGATTCAATCAGTCTCTTGGTCAGAACTCTGTCACTGATCTTGTCACACCACTGGGAAGATCTGTTTGACTAAGAAGCTGAATTTCCTTAGTTCAGGAATTAACTGTAGTTCAGAAGACATCAAACACAGAATGAACAAAGACAGACTTCTAATCCTAGAGGAAGTAAAACTAGAACAAAGCTTATGGGAATTATAAAACAACCCAACTGACACAACTTTATAAAGTCTCACCACGCGGGATTCGATCACACAGTCTCTGAGTCACGTGCCTATCTTTGATCCTGTTGCACCACTGGAACGATGTGAGTGCTCACATGCCGAAGTTCCACAGTTCAAGTGAGAATCAACTCAAAGTGGAAAAATTACATAATAACACTGCATGCTGTATTTGATAGCTTCAGATTACATCAATTTTAGGCACAATGCCTGTAACCCATACAACTCAGTACCTCATGCAGTCTGGGCATGCGACACTGAGTTTCGAACCCATAATGCAATGCATTCGGGATCCGTGGTGGACCACATGGAGCTAATCAGTAACGCACATTTACAATCTGCTGAGTGAATTAGAGTTGTTCCGATTCCGATACTAGTATCGGAAATATTACCGATACCACAACAAATTCTGGCATCAGTATCGGCGAGTACTTGAACCCATGTACCGATCCGATACCATTTTCGTAAACAAAGTTCCTTAGCACATTAACCAGATTAGCATGCAAAGTTACTTAATGCCAACTAAGTTTTGGTCAATCTGAAATCTGAAGAACCCCATTAGAAAGAAAGGCAATTGGTTCGGATGCTAAAGAATTACAGATATCTAAAAATAAGATAAGAGATCTAGAATAAGACAACAAACACAAGCTAGGTCACATTTGGAGATGAAGATCTCAGGAATGGTAGCAAACATCCAATATCTGTTCAGTCATTTCTGTGCGGCTCGGTCCAAAGATCTTCTGAGCCGATTTTGGACAAAATTGGAAAATTTGGGGGAGGAGTAGCAACTGTTATTCATATACTTCAACATGGCAGACAGGTACAGTTAAGGAAAATGACAATGACACATCGTTGGAGCCAGGGAATAAGGGTACCGTTGACATATTCCATCTTAATTTCACCCTCACACTCCACAATGGCAATATCGCGAGACAGCTTTTCACCTCGATGAGCACTCGTCTTAATTTAATCTGGTGAAATCTCGTCATACCCCGACTAGTTACAGGACGAAATACACAGAAGGTATATTTCAAATAGAAGGTATGCTGAAAGATGCATTACAAAATCTTATCGCTCAATAAGCGTTTCAACAGCAGAAAGACGTCAATAAAACAGCTTGTATGCTATACATCATTTAACATTACATATACTTCAAGAAAGCTATTTAATGTCCATAAACGAGAGAAGAGCGTTTTGCTAAATATATGAACTTCGTTATATTCGTTATATTTTTTACTTGACCTCTTCATAAAGTCTTTATCATTTAAAGTATGATTATCTAAAAATATGTTTGTTTTCTGACCTATTAACAGGGCCCTGCGATCTCCAAACTGAACACAAGGATTAAAACAAAATTAGTTAGGGATCTGAAATGCAATAATCCACAAACAAGCACCATGCAAAAACTAAATTTCAGAGCCATGAAGTTTTGTAGCAAAATGCCCTGGACCCTGCAACACAGAAAGGAAATTTTCTGGGACACTAGCCAACACTCAAAAAATCCTTTCTTTTCCAAGTCTTTCCCTTACCCGTACCCCATCCTGTCCTGCTGCGTGGCACACCATTCTCACACGAACAAGAGGATTTCAGCCTCTTACATCAGAGGGTTCAATGTTCAACTGAACTGTACCATAGTGCGATGAGGTAATGAGAGAAATATGGTTGGAAAGAGCCTGTAATGATCCCCTCTAAATTTGACAACAGGGAGGAATTTCCTTTTTTAATTTTCTACTGAAAGATTTAGTAAAAAAAAAAAAAAAAAAAAAAAGAATTCAATGAAACGTGAAATATCTAATAACAAGACAGGGGCCAGAGCAGCTAAATTTAATCTCTCGAGATATTTTATTTTCATTTAAGTCATTACAGATATGTGGTTTATAGTACACAACTGCCTGAGGAAAAATACATCCTTTTAAAAAAAAATAAAAAATCTGTCCAAAGGAAAGAACGAAAATCAAGCAATGATGCTACTTTTAGAGAAATGAAAGCTGAACTCGGCAAAGGAGAGTTTACCACAGCCAGCCTTTGAAATCCGAGCGGACAAGAACAATGTGCTCTAATTTTATCAGAGCAAGACGGAGGCAGCAAACAGCCACAGAGACCAGCTATAAAGTGGGGCTAGACACCACATAGAAAGCCACAATGTACACAGAGATTCCCATGAAAGACACACAATTCCCTGTCTCCAAACATCAGCCACTCGTCTGCTTTTACAAGCTCTGCAATTCAGGGGGGGTTATGTGTACCCTTGCAGTCGAGAGCGAGACCGCTCATCCGTATGGCTTGCCCTTTTTGCCTTTTTGACACGAGCTGAACGGTGGCGTCTCACGCCTATAAACTTTGACCCCAATCCCCTGCAGCGCCAGGAGGGGCAGTGGTTTCTTACACCCAGACAATGGGGGAAGCTGAATCTGCGTGTATTGGAGCAAAGGAGCTCCCCAGTTTGGTGTGATTTATAATTAAGGCTGAGAAGCACACACTCAAAGGGTAGATAGATGGGTTATGAATCTCAACTGAATTGCCCAATTCATTTTTTTCCAAGAGACACGATTTCCAAGAGAACAAAAGAATGAAATTATGGTTCTCAATTAAGCGTACAAGCTACAAAAGTACTAAGAGATGATAAAGGACGATCAGTGTAAATACCTAGTTATCCGAGAGCAGAGATTTACAAAAATAAATGGTTTCATTTTTTGCATCTTAAGCAAAAATATCCAACTTCTCGGAACCAACTAGCATAGTGAAATGTATTTATTTGTCATTGGAATATAAACAGCAGAATTGTGCTAGGGTAGATCTAATCCTAGATGACTTTGAATCAACAAAGCTGATACTTTACGGTCTCAGTGATTTCTCTTCTCTTTACTGTAAAACATATGTCAGTACACTGAACTTAAAGGAGGTCCTCTTTGTGCTGGAAATCATAATCAACAGAAATTTAATTCACCATTCTTCAGTGTGAAGGAAAGAATATGGCAGCAGTGACGAGCCGGTTTTAACTGTAATGTGTAATTGGATCAGATGCATGTGATATTTTGAGTAATGGGGACCCATCAAGACCCTCATTTTTTAATACCTCAGCAGAGGAAAACACATACACACATGCACAAATTACTATTGCGTTTTAGTTCGATATTGACAGAGCCTAATACAAAGAAAGTAGCATCATAAACTTTGCAACAAAATACCAGAATCACTACATAGTTTATTACCATTCAACTGTGGTAGCTTGGTGGGCTAATTGACGTATCTTACTACATCTTATGTAAATAAATAAGTAAACGAACAAATAGAAAAATTTGCAAAACGAATAAAAAATATATAGCAAGCATCCTACAGTCTAAATAAGGGATATGATAGCAGATCGGACGCGTTAACCCAAACTAGCAGTAAACACATTAAAGGCTCAGTCCACCTGCAGAACCTCGGTTAAGCTTCTTTATGGACGGTCTAGTATGCTGCCTTCACGTGCTATAGGAAATGTGATCATTCCCACTTCTCAAGTCGTGATTACGAGCTAGTCGCATTCAAGTTATGAAATGGGAGGGCGTTCGTGGGCAATTTTTACCTAGGAAACATGTATTTTCGAGAATTAGAACCAAGCTTTCAGGCAGCAGTCAACCACTATGGTGCAACACACAAATGACTCTCAGCTCGTTTAAGATATACAGTGTGATCAAAGATTCGACCTAGTGAGCTGCCAAGGCAGCATTGGTTGCAGTCAGAGATAGGAGTCAGCAGCCTAGGATGACACAGAGCAAATATCTCAACTTACCTTTTTGTTCACAACTCGAGCTTTGGCAGCGTTCAGTAAAAAGGTGTTGCATGTCGTACAGCGGTACAAAAAGGCCTTTTTCCGAAAAAAAGAAGTACCCGTAAAAACTGAATGAGCAGCTGAACTTCCAAAAGTGTCCCAAAAAGGCAGCAGAATGAAAAGAAACACAAAATTGAATATGAAAATCTCTATGCAGACTCAGAGCTTTGGACTCTGACGGAGATTATAGATGCATGCAAGCATGCATGCTGGAAAAACAGCAGACGACACTTACATGACGATACCGAATACCGTCGAAGAGACAGAACAACTACATTAAAACGGCGAGGCAGTTGGTTAAGTACAGACGCATAAATTGGTCATCAGTAAGAATAGCATCTGATCTATGGTGCAAAATGAAGAAGAGGGCAGTTTGAAGCTGCTACTGCCTGGTAGACTGACAGATACGATGCGAGCTGCTTCAGTAAAGTGCAA
Organism: Opsariichthys bidens; assembly: GCA_037194245.1. Lineage (NCBI taxonomy): Eukaryota > Metazoa > Chordata > Actinopteri > Cypriniformes > Xenocyprididae > Opsariichthys > Opsariichthys bidens. The sequence continues at coordinate 12,780,010 of CM074305.1, read as the reverse complement.
AAATAAAGATAGCGAGCGATGTGGCAAGCAGTCTGGCTGCAGTCGTGTGAAGAAATCCAGCGACGTTTTTAAAACAACAGAGGAAATATCCGGGGATAAGTGCGGAGTGTCCGGAGAAAGCGCTGAGAGTGTCGGATCAGGATAAAGCCTCTGCAGCCATTTTGTTCGGTATCAACACAGCAGACGTGCAGCACAACTACAGTGGGCGGGGTTTCGCCACTGAACTCATTTCCATATGACGTTCAACCAACCAATAAGCAAGCATACTGTTTTTTTTACAGCGGAGCACCGCCCATAAAAGGTTTCAAAGTGTCCAGTTGAATTCAAAAGAGCTGGAATGGGCGTTCAGCTCAGGCCACAGCACGCTTTGTACACAAACACAAACCGTGTGTTTTCATTTGACACTTGGGTGACATCCATCTATTCATCGATCTGTTTATCTATCAATGAAGTTGATTTGAACATTAATCTGCATTTAAAAGGGAAACATCCAGCATTGCGGCCATATGGACCCTGGTCACTTTTTAGTGTGGTTCATTCTACTGTGAGATTTTGAGATGAGAAGATTCATGCAGCAGGGTCCAGGCTCTGTGCTGTTGTAATTTCCATGGGACATAGGGCTAGTGAAAGATAAGACATTTGTTTATGTTATTTTGATTTTGATTTATTTTATAAGAGATTCAAATAAACCAGCAAAACATACTTAAAAAAAACAGTAGGCCTACTCTTATAACTGAATTATACTGAATTTTAGCTGACAAAATGAATCTGTGTATGCAGGTATATTTCATGTTCCTGACATCACGGCAGACAAGTTGTATGACACAGCACACAATGTGGCAACGTTAAAACAAGCCATAGGTAATTCTCTTATGAATCAAAAGTAACATCTAATGATGTAAAATAATAAGCCATAAAGCTATTTTTTTTAAAAATCCATTGTTGTGGCTCAGCCTCTCTCATCCAAACTAATTATGGAAAATCAGTCCTGTTCTGGTTTTATGGTGTTTTGGGACACGACTGATTAATCTGATTTATTGCACACTAAAGTTTAATTGATTACTTTCATGGATTTAAATGAATAATGAGGAGCTAATAAGGATTGTCTTTGTTTCAAGAACCTGGAATTGAACAGGGAAAAGAGGATGACCAGTGGGCATCACTTATGAAGGTGTCATATCTGTTGTGCATGTTTAATCTATTGCCAAATGCATGTAAGGTTTCTTTTTTAAAATGGCCATAATTCTAATTAAATAAAAATAAAAATCCAATGAAGACGAAGATGAATACAAAAATAAAACAAGTTTTATTTTAGAACAAGAAATATACTCCAACGGCGTAACAGAGTGATTAAACAAAAGCAATACCAGACAACTGAAGAGTGAAAAGGCAGCAACTTAAATACATGGTAAATGAGGGAAATAATGACGAACACCCGTGATAGAATGAATTACCATGACAACTAAAAGGTGGTGGGAAAACTGCATAAAGGAAGACATATGACTAATGACAACAAACTGAACATAACCGTGACATTACATCCCCTCCGAGTGTGCACGACCTTGTACCATAACCCGATCAATATAAACAGATGAGGGAGGGAGGGAGGGTGGAGGCTTAGGAGGAGGGTGAGGAGCTGGAGAAGACCTGGAAAGAAGAAGTAGACTGAGGGCTGGAAGACACAGGTAGGTAGATGCTACAGACCCAGAGCATGGTGATAACGACTCCCAAAGGTGATGTCGATGGAGAGAGGAGCCAAGAAGATCGACGACCTCCAAGGGATCTCAGGACCACTGGAGGCCTGGGTGAAGCCATAGTGATGAACGCTCGAGGTGGAATCAGTGTCCTTATGCATGACGTTGAGCCGGCGTGATCGAGGACCAAGGCGAAGCCAGGGGAAGGAGGATCTCACTGCAGCTGTAAGGGTGGAGATCTGAAGCGCAGCAGTCCGTGGCGCAGGGGTGATGACTGACCAATGTGGAGCCGGAGGGACAAGGAAACCTGCAAGGCCTTGGGTCTTTAGTGGTGCCAAGGGTGGGAGAAGCCAAGGTGGAGCGACAGGTTGAAGGGACGAGGTGAAACGAGAGGATCAGAGGCTAGAGGCTGAGCCAAAGGATCCACACGATCTGGCCAGGCTGGTGAGAGCTGGTTCTGAGGCTTCACCGTACTGCAGGGTAACACAGGGGAAGGAGTGGCAGAGGGAGGTTGGGCGGGAACACAGATAACAGTCCAATAAATCTGTTTCCTTGCTGGTTATGACCAGCGATGGTGAAGAAAGGGTTTCCTGATCAGGGTGGGGCTAGGTGGGAAGCAGTAGTTCTGTGTTCCAGTCAATTAGCCAGTCCTACCCAGTGTCAAACTCCACCAATAGTCCCACTGGGATGGCTGTTGTTGGCTCACAACGCTGGTCAGACTCACATGGGAACTTCAGCTCTGGGGATTTATTGGGCACTGTCATCACAGGCTCCATATTAGTGGTGGGCAGAAGATCTCTTTCTGCAGGAGGCTCAGGCATTGTCGTCACTGTGGTCGCGAGACATCTGTGGAGTGTGGCTGGACGAGGCTGCTGTTTCATCCATTGTAAACACGAATCCTTTCGTCCACAGTGCAAAGTTGATGTAGCTCACTGAGGTCCAGCAAGTATCGCCGCAGGGCATGACAAACGGGAGATGTTCATCCAGACCACACTCCATAAAACAGCCATCTTCACGGAACTCATGTAACGTCAAGGAACTCCTCCACGTACAGCTCCAAGTCTCTGCCGCTCTGAAACACAAAAACTGTTCCTCCATTCAATAGTTTGTTGCCTGTCATTAGGGTAACATTGATGGACTCGATATCCAGTCTTCTTCTCATTTTGGGGTCTAGTATTCTATCACAGGTTGCTCCAATGAAGATGTAGATGATGGTAAATTGTACCAATGGTTGCATGGGAAATGAGGGAAATAATGATGAACACCTGAGATAGAATGAATTACCATGACAACTAAAACTGAACAAAAGAAGACATGTGACTAATCAATCAATCAAATTTTATTTGTATAGACTAATGACAACAAACTAATCATAACTGTGTAATAGGTAATAGGACAAACATATGTAATAGGATCCTAAAATTTGAGACCACGTTGAAATTTATGCAAATTAGTGAAATTGGCCATGTTAAGTCCTTAGAATCAAAGGTCAGATTTCTTTGCTCGCAGGATGCTCTTTGGAACATTGCAGGTTTTGCACAAAAACATGAAGTGTCAACAGTCAGCTTGGGCACAATGGAATATACCAAATATAAGAAATTTAAAGAAGAAATAAAAGAAATACATTTCATTTCATTGTAGGATGTTACATACTAATTTGTAATATGTAATAGTTCTTCTTTATATACTTGACATTTTTGATCCAAGACAAATATTATGAATAAATTTAACAACAAATCCCTGTTTACATAGTAACTTAGATGAGCACCTGACCTTTAGTTTATGCTGGTCAGAACAATACTTATATTGGGTTTTCTCAGGTTCAGCCTACTGTCCAGCAGCCACATTAACCAACAGATTGACAGGGTATGTACTCATGTTGACAGGATTTGGCTAATTGAAGTTATCATAGCAATATTCTAGAGGCCACTGGTTCTGGCTAGAGAAAATTAGTTGCTACAAACCAGAACATGTTTAAAAAGATTTGAGTTGCATATAATGGTTCAACATTTGAGCACAGGCTCCAGCATGAGCACCATCTCAGCCTGGTTCTGGTTGTTTCCCATTCTCAAATCATTCTGCAATTTTCCACCAGGCAATGTAACAGGTTCGCTTGGACAATCGACCAATACGATTGACAAAAAGGCTCTGTCTTGAAAACATTTCAATGGAAAAGTGAAATGCTTGCCAGGTGGCTGTCTCCTTTGAGTGGGATTTTTCATCTGCCAGAAGAACGAAAGATCTTAGAAGAAGTAAGATCTTCAACTTGTTGGTCTTGTTGGTATGAACAAGATATACCTCAAGCACAACATTTTACTTCGCATGTGGATTCTCTCGCAGTACTAATCTACAGATGGTTTCAAATGGACTAATACCAGAATCTTTGATGCCTCTTAACATGTAAAAGTTTGACTGGATTTAATTTCAGTCACCTGGTTCTTTGCAGTCCCTAAAGTCCAAAATGAGCATTGAGGCCAACAGCAGCATTCCATTGCTTTAACAGTATGAATCTTTCCCTTTAATATGCAAGGAGCTAAAGCTAAAGGCTTACTCTATGAATTCCATCTTTGTTGTGAATGTTAGAGGCATTTATCCCCTCAGGTGAGAGGTGATATTCAGGAGTACACAGCTGTAATAAGGGTTGGAAATGGGTTCATTTAGTTTTTGGGAAGTAGAGAAACAGAGGTCTTTTGCCACGGGCGGATAAATACAGGGAGAGTGCAGGAGGAAAAGAAAGAGATTGGAGGTGTCTGTGGTTATTTTTCTCTTTCTTTCTTTTTCTCTGTCTTTTGATGAGGTGTCGTTGTGATTAATGCAGCTTTCTTTTGTATGACCCCCAAGGTCAGAGGAATAGAGGGAGTGAGGGGTTGACACTGAGGGTTTAACCCTTTATCGGGCGAAGAACCGAATCAGTCCCTCCAGAAAAACGCGATTATGCGATCGCTTGATTTTATGCATTATCAGCCAAAGTCTATATATTTATGCGGGGGGGTCACAATTTTTCAAATACGCCGCACTTTCGGCACAAAAATCGCCGATTTCAGCAAGCAAAATATGCGGGGCTGACATGATTTCATAATCCCTGTAATTTCGTAGCAAAAAAATCATATGTATTTTAGCAGAAAGCCAGGGTGAAACCGCAAATCATTCTCATTTGCCAACAAAAATAAGCGCAAAAGACCGCGCAAAGCAGTTTCCCGGTTTGTTACATGACATGGGGGGGGGGGCAGCTGCGTGTTGGACCACAGATGGCGCTGTATATTAGTGGTATGTAAAATAGTTTATGTTGCAGTAAGAGATTGCACTTTGTGCATTGGAAGCACTTGATTTAACAGACGATGTCTGTTTTGTATAGCTCTGTAAAACAGAAAGCACACATTTTATTTTTTTATATTTTATTTACTCATTTTTACAGAAGTTGTTAAATATTCCTTTTGTAAAGTTACAGAACTTGTTTGACTCAATGTTTTGTAAGTTTGAGCCATGTGTTAATTAAGGTCTGAAATAAAACAGAATGAGAACTTCAATATTCTGTGATTTAGTATGCTTGCCTATCAAAGGAAGTAATAAGAAATGATTTTTTACATTAAGTTAGTAGCCTAGTGAGAACAGGGTGTTGGGGGATTGCAAAAATATCCAGCATATTCCATCGCAATTTTTAAGAAAACGTGCCGCATAATCAAGGATTTTTGCCCGGAACAATTACAAAAAAAATCTACGTTTTTCTGGAGGGACTGATATATGGTAACTTAATCGAACATACACAATCGTGTTCACATGCCTCTCCGTGAGCTCGTATAAGCACATGGATATCTCTCAGTCAATCAATGGATATCAGTCTACATCACAGATAGTGAAATCATTGCATCTGACCAATCAGGAGTTGCTAGGGGCGTTTCAAACTTCAGCGTCATTCCAGAATTTGTGAAGTACAGATCTGAGTGCCTACCTGCTCCCACAAATACTGAAATAGCATCAAAACGAACAATGGGAAGTTTATGATACTCTCACATTATAGGGTTGAATAGCTGTGTTAAATGTTGAGATAGATGTTGTTTGTGTAGGATTTCTAGAAATTAGTGAACGTTGTGGCATGAAAAATGGTGTGATCAAATTTGATCATAAGCCCCGTTCAGGTAAGACTAGCGCAAATGACAGCATGTTCATTTTTATACATACACCCGATGCATCTGTTAAGCCATACTTAGATTATTTTTTACAAATAATGCATTACAACGTTGGACAATAGCATTTAATTGTGCACTGAATGTTGCCACAGGTTTGTATAACATTATTCAGTGATCCAGTGGGAAACTTGAACCATTTATTGAAATGATCACACCATAAATAGTGAAATATGTGTAAGTTTGGTCAGTTTTATGACCTTTATAACAATTTTTATTATATATAAATAGCATATATTGGTTTCTTTTTTTACTGTGAGCCTCATTACTGCTAAAATAAGTGGTACCAGCAGTACTTATAGTGCTATTTTTCACTTTATGCATTATAATGTAGGACAATAGTACTCAATATTCCAATGATTGTTGCTACAGGTTTGCATAACATTATACAGTGATCCAAAGGGAAACCATGTATTAAAATGATCAATCCATAAATAGTGAAATATGTCTAACTTATAATATTGTTTTATAATTATTATAATTCTTACTACTAACCCAGTTTATATTATTATGGCATATATTGGCGTTTATTTTTACTGTGGACCTTATTACCACTAAAATAAGTGGTACCACCACTTATTTTTCACTTCTTATTATATATTTACAATTTTTATGTCTCTTTTTTGTTTTTAGTAGATCTGCACTTCATTGTTACAGTTTTCCTTCACAATTAACTCAAAGTGGGCTTGAAATTGACTCAAAAACTTGTTCACTTTTCTTTTGCAGCTGTCTACTACTGACTACCACTACGACAACGATGACAAAGATGATGACAATGATGATGACGAAGATGAAGTCCAACCAGCACCACAAGCCAAGGGACCCACCAAGAAGGGGAAGACAGCAGCCAGGCTAACAACCTGGAAAAAGGTTGACCTGGGCAATCCAACTACGCAGGAGTCCCATGGTGTCCCCATGATGTCTGAACAACAAGCCATGGGTGTCACCAGCCAGGTAGTCTCCGTCTCGTCTCTCCCCCGAAGGAGCTCATCATTTCCATGTGCCCCGAGCACCTCTGCTGATGTCCCCAAGCCTGTCCGGGGACACCACAGGCACACCCCAGCTTTTTCTGAGGGGTTTGACATGTCCCTGTTCCATGCCCCTGTCTAAACCAACCGCCAGACCTGCAGCAGGAAGGGGAACATATTGAGATCAAATGTTTTCTGCAGGGTCTGCAGAAGATGCACCTGTATCTCAATGCTGATCGCAACTGCTTTATCAAGTACCATGAAGCAGATGAAGCAGTTGCCTAAGTGACTGGACTTGAATTGTGACAACTGAAAAAGAAAATTTTCCTAAATAAAAAAAGAATTTCCTAAATAAATATTCTATTAAGTTAATATGTTTTTTGGAATTTTATTTATGTGTATTTTATTTTGAATATATTTACTTTTTCAGTCCAGGCAGTGATTTATGGAAAATGTAGTCTGTGTGTCAGTGAAGTCTGTGGTGGAGTGCCCTCTAGTGGCTGTTAAGGGCACTCCAGCAGATAATCCTGACATAGCTCCCCTTATAAGGAGTGGCTTCCAGACACTCCTAAATAGAACAAACAGAAGCGGAGGTGGACCAGGGGGTGGGATGGAGGGCCAGGTCCATGAAGTGAACATAAAGATTGGGGATGAGCAGGCGGCCAGGCTGGAACTGAAGACCCCACGGCGACGCAGACGACCCCCACAGCAGTGTGCACAGGGTTGAAGGCTTCCATGGTGGAGCAGACGACCTCCACAGCAGTGCGGACTGGCTTGAAGAGCTCCACAGTTGAGCAGATGACCACCACAGCAGTGCAGACAGGTTTGAAGACCTCCATGGCAGGCAGACGAGCACCAAAGCAGCGCAGATGGGCTTGGAGACCCATACGATGAAGCAGATGACCACCACAGCAGTGCAGACGGGCTTGAAGAGCTCCACAGTTGAGCAAACGACCACCACAGCAGTGTAGACAGGTTTGAAGACCACCATGGCTGAGCAGAAGGGCTTGGAAACCAAAATGGCGAAGCAGATGACCACCACAGCAGTGCTGACGGGCTTGAAGTCCCCCATGGTGGAGCATACGACCACCACCGCAGTGCAGACGGGCTTGAAGACCTCCATTGTGGAGCAGACGACCACCACAGCAGATCTGGTAGTTCTGGAAACCACCATGGTTGATATGTTTCAGCTTTACCCTAAAGCACAGAGAGGTTATCGTTGGCCACTAGGACCATAACAGGACAGGTCAGGAACTCAGGAATGCCCTCCAAGGCTCTGGTTAGAACCTCCTCTCTGGTCATGTGGAAGCAGGCAGACGGTTCAGGAATGACCTCAGCGGCTGTGTCAAGGCAGACAGGCAACTCAGGAATGACCTTCGTGGTCATATCAGGACAGACAGGCAACTCGGGAATGACCTCCGTGGTCATATCAAGGCAGACAGGAAACTCAGGAATGACCTTCATTGTCGTATCAGGGCAGACAGGAACCACTTCCGTGGAACGAGTTTAATGATTCTGAGTCCAGTTTTTTTTTTAAGTCACCAAAGTTCAAAAGTCCTGTTATAACCTCCAATAACACTCCAGGGTTTGAATTTTGAATTTACAAGTATTTCAATGAGTGCCCTATAAAGGGTTAAAGCAGTGCATAATTCACTCTGGCAGTAAATGCCTCTCTGCTGATATAATCTTAAATGTAATCAAATTTGCTTTAATACTACTGCCTTAGAAAAGCAGAGCATTGGTGGAGGGGGTGATAATGGTAGACATGGGTGAACCAAGGGAATGGTGGCACCAGAGGTGGTGGATCTCAGGTGGGCTGAAGGAACAGAGGATCTGGTTTAAGCTGGTGTATCAGGAGACCCTGGAAGTTTTGGTGGATAACTTCAGATAACCATCTTGAAGAGTTAGGCTGCACACCAGAAGATCTGCCAAAGCAGAGGACCACCATAGCAGAACAGGCCACAACAGTGGAGTTGGGTAGGGGTGCCACAACAGTGGAGTTGGGTAGGGGTACCACAGCAGAAGAGGACCAGATTGGCAGCTCATGAGAAAAACACATTCCTGGGGAATTAGGAGAAAAAGAGGAATAAGGGGAATCCAACAGATGAGGGATGAGGAGTCTGGGCAGAACCGGTGAATGCAGGTAACCAGGGGAAGTCATAGGGGAGTGGTAAGACCTGGATTCCAGTGGAAGGAGATCCTCGGGAACAGCTGATGGATGGAAATATATGAAGAGAGCTGATGGAAGAGGAGTTAAACAAGACTGAACTGTGTCAACTGTGAAAATTTAATTGAGACAAAAATAGTATGGAGTTGTGATGAAGGATTCGAGTAGCATCTCTGTGGCCAAAACAAAAAAAGTTCAATGTATATGTATGTTACTGAGGAGTAAGAATTCAGGAACAACCTTTTTGGTCAGGAGAACTCACTGGTCAAGAGAAAAGAAGGGTGCTTGGTCCTCAATGGATGAGATAATGAAATCCAGGGAGGCATTCAACATGGTTAAGTTCTGGTCTTTCTCTGTAGCCGGCATGAAGGGCGTCTGCTATCCTACACCCCTGCTCTTAAACTACACGAATACCCCCTATCACCCCTATATGGAGTGTAGGATGGCAGAAGACAGGGTGTGACAATATACAGTGGGTAAGGAGAGTATTCAGACCCCCTTAAATTTTTCACTCTTTGTTATATTGCAGCCATTTGCTAAAATAATTTAAGTTCATTTTTTCCTCATTAATGTACACACACCACCCCATTTTGACAGAAAAAAAAAACAGAATTGTTGACATTTTTGCAGATTTATTAAAAAAGAAAAACTGAAATATCACATGGTCCTAAGTATTCAGACCCTTTGCTCAGTATTTGGTAGAAGCACCCTTTTGATCTAATACAGCCATGAGTCTTTTTGGGAAAGATGTAACAAGTTTTTCACACCTGGATTTGGGGATCCTCTGCCATTCCTCCTTGCAGATCCTCTCCAGTTCTGTCAGTTTGGATGGTAAATGTTGGTGGACAGCCATGTTTAGGTCTCTCCAGAGATGCTCAATTGGGTTTAAGTCAGGGCTCTGGCTGGGCCATTCAAGAACAGTCACGGAGTTGTTGTGAAGGCACTGCTTAGTTATTTTAGCTGTGTGCTAAGGGTCATTGTCTTGTTGGAAGGTAAACCTTCGGTCCAGTCTGAGGTCCTGAGCACTCTGGAGAAGGTTTTTGTCCAGGATATCCCTGTACTTGGCCACATTCATCATTCCCTCGATTGCAACCAGTCGTCCTGTCCCTGCAGATGAAAAACATCCCCACAACATGATGCTACCACCATGCCTCACTGTTGGGACTGTATTGGACAGGTGATGATCAGTGCCTGGTTTTCTCCACACATACTGCTTAGAATTAATGGCAAAAAGTTCTATCTTGGTCTCATTAGACCAGAGAATCTTATTTCTCCCCATCTTGGAATCCTTCAGGTGTTTTTTTTTTTAACAAACTTTACCTTTTTCTTTACCTCTCTCACTAAGGCTCTTCTCCCCCGATAGCTCAGTTTGGCCGGACGGCCAGCTCTAGGAAGGGTTCTGGTCGTCCCAAATGTCTTCCATTTAAGAATTATGGAAGCCATTGTGCTCTTAGGAACTTTAAATGCAGCAGATTTTTTTGTAACCTTGGCCTGAACTATCCCTTGCCACAATTCTGTCTCTGAGCTCTTCAGGCAGTTTCTTTGACCTAATGATTCTCATTTACTCTGGCATGCACTACGAGCTGTAAGGCCTTATATAGACAGGTATGTGGCTTTCCAAATCAAGTCCAATCAGTATAATAAAACACAGCTGGACTCAAATGAAGGTGTAGAACCATCTCAAGGATGATCAGAAGAAATGAACAGCACCTGAGTGTCACAGCAAAGGGTCAGAATACTTAGGACCATGTGATAGTCCAGTTTTTATTTTTTAATATTTTTTAATTTTCTGTCAATATGGGGTGCTGTGTGTACATTAAAGAGGAAAAAAAATGAACTTCAACGATTTTAGCAAATGGCTGCAATATAGCAAAGAGTGATAAATTTAAGGGGGTCTGAATACTTTCCGTACCCACTGTATGTTCTTCATCATGTTTAGCTTGTGAGGTGACTCATTGGCAAGTGAGAAGCAGGTGGGGACCAAAGGTCATGTTAGAATTTTTCATTGTCTGTGTCTGTTATTTTGGTGGACAGGGTTCTAAAAATTCTGTCATAATCTATTATTATCTGTTATTTTAATTTGCATATTTAAATGAAAACAAGGCTTTTCATAGCTTTTGTTTTCGTTCATGTTTTCATGAACTTACAGGACGAGCATAAGGGCAAGATTATACATTAATTTATTTAGGAAGAGAACAGATGAACAGAGACTGTTCACTTTTCATGTTCAACACCACACAAAGCAGATGAATGATTGTTTTTTCCACAGTCACAGTGGAGGCCACTAAAACACAAGCATTTTTTGCTCAACAGGGAAATATGTTCAATGCATGTTTCTGTCCAGCTGTCTAGGTCTTCGATGTTCATTAGCTGAACACTTGTGGGACTGTGCTAACTTTGATTTTGTCAAGATAAACATTTTCCTGGATCAATATTTTTTGATGGCCCTGAAACAACATTCTTATGAATACTGTAAAGTTAGGATTAAGATTCAGGACATGAATATAGTTTCAGAACCAATGAAGGATTTACTTGGTTAAATCTTTGTGCACTTTACAGGATTACTACTGTGATAAGATATGACAAAACAGCCTACATATTCACTAACAACCACACCAGACCAGACACTTGAGTTCTAAGCATCCTTAAGTATTCAATTACTTTTCATGTGCAAGTAAACAGAACCATTAAAGAACTTCAGCACAGGCTTTGAAATTCATAGCATGATGTGATGATTAGATGGGCAGGCTCTGACTGAATATCTAATTGCATCACACTGGTTTTCTGAGTGATTACTTTATGCTGCTATGAGTCATATGTTTCTGAGTCAGACTTAAACAGCTCAAGACTCCCAACTAAGAACCAAGTGAGTATTTCCTTTTGAGTCTGCAGTATGTAGTATACCATCCATTTCTCTTCCTCCTCTGTCTGTGTTAGTAATGTTTTCTCTCTCTTCTTTCTGGCTCCTTGTTTCCAGCCTGGACACACACACACATACACATATACACCCTGGGCGTCATGAATCTTTCATTCTGCCGCTTGCTATAATCCCTGAGGCGTGCTCCGAGGACATGCACCCCCCCCCCACACACACACAAAACACCTTACACCAGAGGAGAGAGAGGGAGAGAAAGGGCGAGACAGAGAGTGACAAATTGATGCATACTGCAGGACTGTGCTTCAAAACAGCTATTACTAGAGTTATTTTACCAAAAATAAGTAAATAAATAGTGATAATAATAATAAAAAGGAACAAGGAAAGGCAAGCCTCTTTTCTTTTGTTCTTGAAGCTCTACAACCTTCTCTTCCCCGAGCTATCCCACATCAGACTGAACCTGAGGGATGCTCACACAATTTCCAACCACCTTTCTCAGCCTCATTTTGAGCAGTCAGAGACATATCAGAAGCACTCACGGGAGAAGATTTGCCTTCAGGGGAAACATGTTCCACAGTCTCTACTAATGACCATATATAAAAGACACAGAATCTAATCTGACCACTGTCAGTAACACAGCTATGGTCTAATGAGCACAGTATACACACACAATACAGACCATAGGAAAACATTTTGTGGTCCCAAAACAGCTGTTGTGTCATTCCAAATGTGTTATTCCAAGTGGAACAAAATTGGTTATTTAATTAATTAACGATGTGTGTGGTTGCACCAGCCCATAAACACGCAATTAGAGCATTTATACATCCACTCTGAACTGATGATGTTACAGATAACAGAGTGGTGTTACATAACATCGACATAAACATAAACCCTTAATCCCCTCATAAAAAAAAAAAAAAAAACAAACAAAAAAAAATCCTTTCCCTTCCTTTCCCTTCCTACTCTAGCTTATGGTACTGAGCAATGTATGAAACTTGTATTGTGATCACTTCCTGTGTTATTTGTCAATTCATGAAGAATCGCTTGTTTGTTTTCCTCACTTGTAAGTCGCTTTGGATAAAAGCGTCTGCTAAATGACTAAATGTGAATGTAAATGACATCGAAGAGAGATAAAGACAGTAAAGGAGGCATAATATTGATCTATTCATCTAGACCTATTTTTCTTATAATTACACTATAAAAATGTTTAAGAAATGTGCAGAAATAAACTGTAAAAAGACTACAGTAAAACCCTGTTAATTGGTTAACACCTAAGATGCTATTTGCACTAAGGTGTACATAGCTGTTAGATGCTATTTATAATTAGTACACATAATGGCAGATACTGTTTGCACCTTAGAGTACTATATATTTAGTGCTGTCAATCGATTAAAAAATTAACTGATTAATCACATATTTTTTTTCTGCGCTCAATTGTGATTATTCAAGATTAAAAACATTGGAGTTTTTAATGACCCAATCACAAAACAGAATTGTATAAGGCCCACCCACTGATCCAATGACGGTTTCCAATAGAACAGGTGAAGGGATCTGCATGTCTGTAATGACGAGTCAACGAAATGAGGTCCAAGTGGGAGCTTTAATGACAAAACATGGTAAAACAGGCAAAGGTCAATAAACAGAAAACAGTAGTGGCAGGGAACAAGCAGACTCATAGTAATAATCCAGGCAAACAGGTCAGAGGGCAGGCAGATAAACAACAAAACGGGAAAACAGGCAGGATCAGGAAGCAGACAGACAAGACAGGAATAATGCTCACTAGGAAACAACAAGACCTCGCAACTGACATGGGTAAGAGGGTTAAATTAAATAGAGAACTAGATTGTCTGCAGCTGGGCAGTTATCAACATGAAGATAAGGGACTTATGGGAAATGTAGTGTGGTGTATGGAGTCCATGAAATGAGAGCGCGACCTCTGGTGGCAGGTGGATGGAGGACAACGGAACGGATTCATGACAATGTCACTGTCTTCCTTTATACAATGCAACACAATTAAATTAAATACACTTCTTTATATGCATTACCTCTGTATTTTCATCTGACTCCAATTGTGAAAAAGGTTTAAATGATATTTGATTATTTATACATTTGAATAAATGTTTGATTATTCCTTTTAACCTTTAGTTTGAATTATACTCGTTCGTTCAGATCCTATAACCTTTTGAGTCTTACACCGATCCGGAATACAATCTCTTAATCACAATCGCGTCAGTCTTGGTCATTTAGACAGAGGTAATTGACTGATACTTTTAGACGCCACACCATGCTTGCTTATTTCTAAAAGTATGTTTTTCGGTCCCCATAGATCTGTACACACTTAATTAAAGTATGACTATATCCAGAGTTCATGACCATTACCATAAAACCAAGCTGACCAATCTAACTTCCTCTAATGGTAACTTTACATAATCAAGCCGTGGTTTCCCACGTACACTTAAGTTAGAAAAATATTACAATAATCAGAGGTTGAGGCTGACCCTATTCAGATTGGTCTGACAACACTTTGTTGTTCTGAATGGAAAACCCATTATTAGCCTCTACAATCTAAGTACACGTGACTAATGCCAATGTGCTAGTCGGAGCTCCAGAACTTCCGTTGATGTGCCCCAATGTAGAGCCCTGCGCGGGACTGTTTCCTTAAACCCGCACCCGCCCACTCCCGCAACCTGTGTATTCCACTCCCGCCCGCTCCCGCTGACTTTATTTGACTTAATGTAGCTACACATATACTCAGACTAAATATTCGTTCAAGTTAACGTCCAGAATAACAGACTTTAATCATGATTGTGTTTAAATAAGATGAATTAACCAATGCTAATCCAAAGCACCACATTTGACAAACATATTGGGTAGGCTTTTTTTTATTATTACGGATGTAAAACATTAGGCCTAACTGTTAATACAAAACCACAGCTAGCGGCACCTCAGTTTTTAGGCTACTGAATACACACTCACCAAACGAGTAACTTGGAAACAGAAAACTGCAGGTGTGTCGCCTCAGGGCACAGGTGCCAGATTTATGTCTGTTGTAAACGAACACTTTTGCACATTTATCGCAACTTACGAAGTTTAAATCCCATTTTTGTCAGTGACAATTGATCCTTTGCAAAACCTGCCCTGTGTTGCAATGCCCGACAACCCATGCTCCCTCACACCACACATCATGTTCTCCCACAGTGAAAAATACATCGCGGAGCAAACAGGACACTAACAACAAATGAAACAGTTTCCGTATTTAAAATATTGTAATTTTTTGAAGCAGTTTAAACACTAAATACAGTATAGTGTCTATTTGTTGTGACAGATCGCTGTAGCGATAAACATGAATGAACATCAGAAGAAATGTTGTTTCAAGCACGGAAAGATGTGAGGACACACAATTTTTCAAGTTTACCAAACGTTAATCTACCATAGGTGTTATGAATCCGTTCTGTTGTCCTCCCTCCCATTTCAGAACTCTATCATGGACTCCATTCACCACACTACACTTCCCATAAGCCCCTTATGTTAATTACTGCCCAGCTGTAGCATATCTAGCTCCCTATTTAAGTCTGTTCTGTTTCACTTGTTTTTTGCGAAGTATTGTTTCCCTGTAACATTTCTGAGCATTCTCCTTGCCTTGTTTACCTGTTTTTCGGATCCTGCCTGTTTTCTGTTTTTTGATGCTTATCTGCCCGCCTTTGACCTATTGCCTGGATATCTACTACGAGTTGGCCTGTTCCCTACTATTTCTGTATGCTATTGAGTTGACCATTGCCTGTCTGACTACGTCTCTGAATAAAGCTGCATTTGGATTTAAACCCACTGACTCACTCCGTGTTACAATAGGCTACTCCCTGATGGCGTTGTTATTGGTTAGATCACCTGTCAATCAAACTGTTTGCGAAGGGTCAATTGAGAATTGTTTCCATATGTCTGACTTGCCTTGATTTGCTTGGGTCAAGTAAACAGCCGCTTTAATTTTCTTCTCAACTTCTTGTGTTGACTCCATTTCTACTACACGCCAAATCCCACCGTTCCCGGTGGATCTCCCACTAAATTTTCTGACCACCCACTCCCACTCGCAGCAAAGATAAAACCGCCCGCTGCCACGAGATTTGCATTGGGTCCCGCGGGTCCCGCAGCCCTCTACCCCAATGAGTTTTGGTCTGTTACTAACCTGAGCATAGATTTGTGGTGTTATGGACTTAACGTGACCTACTACAGTTAATCATTTCAGAGTCAATCAGAATATATTCAAACATAACAATTTATTAACCAGGTAATAAAACAATAGTTCAAATCCAATTCAAAGAATAAAACATTATACATCAAATCAGAAATAAAAGAATATAGAAGCATTTACCTGGCAATGAAAAAGACTACACACAGCCATTTTGGGGGGAGTTCTGCCTACAGATTCCCTGAATCCTTTGCCATCCCTCCCTAAATACCCAGATAATTCAATAGGACCAAATGGTGGTGTCTGCAATTGTAATTAGGTTTTGGTCCCCTGTTCAGGGGGTCACAAATGGACAATTAGATTGAATGGGTCATTGATACATGTAGAAGAAGGCACTTACAGTGGGTACGGAAAGTATTCAGACCCCTTTAAATTTTTCACTCTTTGTTATATTTCAGCCATTTGCTAAAATCATTTAAGTTCATTTTTTCCTCATTAATGTACGCACAACACCCCATATTAACAGAAAAACACAGAAATCTTGACATTTTTGCAGATTTAATAAAAAAGAAAAACTGAAATATCACATGGTATTCAGTATTCAAACCCTTTGCTCAGTATTTGGTAGAAGCACCTTTTGATCTAATACAGCCATGAGTCTTTTTGGGAAAGATGCAACAAGTTTTTCACACCTGGATTTGAGGATCCCCTGCCATTGCTCCTTGCAGATCCTCTCCAGTTCTGTCAGGTTGGACGGTAAACGTTGGTGGGCAGCCATTTTTAGGTCTTTCCAGACATGCTCAATTGGCTTTAAATCAGGGCTCTGGCTGGGCCATTCAAGAACAGTCACGGAGTTGTTGTGAAGCCACTCCTTCGTTATTTTAGCTGTGTGTTTAGGGTCATTGTCTTGTTGGAAGGTAAACCTTCAGCCCAGTCTGAGGTTCCGAGCACTCTGGAGAAGGTTTTCGTCCAGGATATCCCTGTACTTGGCTGCATTCATCATTCCCTCGATTGCAACCAGTCGTCCTGTCCCTGCAGCTGAAAAACATCCCCACAACATGGTGCTGCCACCACCATGCTTCACTGTTGGGACTGCATTGGACAGGTGATGATCAGTACCTGGTTTTCTCCACACATACCGCTTAGAACTAAGGCCAAAAAGTTCTATCTTGGTCTCATCAGACCAGAGAATCTTATTTCTCCCCATCTTGGAATCCTTCAGGTGTTTTTTTTTTTTTTAACAAACTCCATGTAGGCTTTCATGTGTCTTCCACTGAGGAAAGGCTTCCATCGGGCCACTCTGCCATAAAGCCCCGACTGGTGGAGGGCTGCAGTGATGGCTGATTTTCTACAACTTTCTCCCATCTCCCAACTGCATCTCTGGAGCTCAGCCACAGTGATCTTTGGGTTCTTCTTTACCTCTCTCACCAAGGCTCTTCTCCCCCAATAGCTCAGTTTGGCCGGACGGCAGCTCGAGGAAGGGTTCTGGTCATCCCAATCATCTTACATTTAAGGATTATGGAGGCCACTGTGCTCTTAGGAACCTTAAGTGCAGCAGATTTTTTTTTTAACCTTGGCCAGATCTGTGCCTTGCCACAATTCTGTGTCTGAGCTCTTCAGGCAGTTCCTTTGACCTCATGATTCTCATTTGCTCTGACATGCACTGTGAGCTGTAAGGTCTCACAGGTCCCGATTCAGAGCCTCAGCGTTCCACCGCTGATCGTCCAGAGCCACAGCAGGCCGCTGCTAGTCCAGACTCACAGCAAACCGCCGCTGCTCGTCCAGACTCACAGCAAGCCGCCGCTGCTCGTCCAGACTCACAGCAAGCCGCTGCTATTGACTTTCCTGAGCCAAGTCAAGTCGTCCATGACCCTCCTGAGCCAAGTCAAGTCGTTCACGACCCTCCTGAACCAAGTCAAGTCGTCCACGACCCCCCTGAGCCAAGTCAAGTCGGCCACGACCCTCCTGCGCCAAGTTAAGTCACTAAGCACCTTCAACCTCACCTCAGACGTAAGTGCAAGCCGTGCCGTAAGCAGGCCGCCCCAGAGCCTCACTATCAGTCACCCGAACCAACTGATTACGGCGCGCCTGTCCCACAACCTAGGGTTCAAGCCATATCTACCAAGCCACCAATGATTCAGATCACACCTGTCCAGCCACTCAGGGTTCTGGTCACATCAGTCCAGTCTCATACTGCTCAAGTCACACCTACTCAGCCACTCATGGCCCCAGTCAGCTCTGTCCAACCTCAGCCTGCTGACGTTACGTCTGTCCAGCTCGACCCTGCCTATGTCAGGTCTACCCAGCCTCGGACTGCTCACACCATGCCAGATAAACCTCAGTCCTCTCACCAGCGCCAGATGGATCCCATCGTTCCAAGTCAACCTCCAGGAGCCACTCATCTAATGCCTTTGAAGCCAGAGATATCAGAGGATGTTGTTCTGTCCGCTATGGCTATGGCTATATGGAGTGTGTGGGCCGTATATGCAATAGCTCCAACCTCCGAACCTCCAGACCAACATGGGTTTACAACTGTGGAACTTCCAGAGGTGGCAGTTGCCACTGCAGAACCTCCAGAAGTGTCAGTTGCTCCCCAACAACCTGTTATCAGCCTTTATCCATCTGTCTACCCGAGATCATCTATCAGTCCTGCATTAACTACCAGCCATGGACCATCTGTTAATCCTGAGTTGTCAGTCTACCCTGAGCTAGCCTTCAGCCCTGATTCATCTGTTAGCTCTCAGTGATACGGCAACATGGAACTGCCCATTCACCCAGAAATATCTGTCATACCAGAACTCTCTGTCTTCCCTGAATCCTCTGTATGCATTGTTCTGTCGGAACTGTCTGTAACCCCAGAATCGTCTCCAGTGCTCACTACCCCAGGGCTGTCTGCAGTGCTCGCTACCCCAGAACCGTCTCCAGTGCTTGCTGCCCCAGAGCCGTCTCCAGTGCTCACCATCCCAGAACCTGCACTCCCAGACCTCCCAGAACCTGCACTCCCAGACCTCCCAGAGCCTTCAGCACCCGAGCCAGTGCGCCCAGACCTTACATTTACATTTACATTTAGTCATTTAGCAGATGCTTTTATCCAAAGCGACTTACAAGTGAGGAAAAACAAACAAGCGATTCTTCCTGAATTGGCAAATAACACAGGAAGTGCTCACAATACAAGTTTCATACATTGCTCAGTACCATAAGCTAGAGTAGGAAGGGAAAAGGGAAGGAAAGGTTTTTTTTTTGTTTTGTTTTTTTTTATGAGGGGATCAAGTGTTCACGGAAGAGGTGAGTTTTCAGCTGTCTCTTGAATATTGACCTTCCAGCTGTCTCTTGAAAACAGACCTTCCTCCGCCTGAGCCTGTGCCAGACCTTCCTCCACCTTGGTCACTTGCACAGCCCGTTCCGCCCTGGCACCCAACACAGCCCGTTCCGCCTTGGCCCTTGGCACACTCCCTATCACACTCAATCAACTCCCACACCTTTATAGTGTTGTACCCTATGGTCCCGGTTCCCCTTGTTCTGATTAGCCCACCACTCCCTCCCTGTTTCGCTCATTTTTTGAGCGTCTAGAAGCCGCTCTTGGGGGGGGGGGGGAATTTGTTATGAATTTGGTTCCTCCTTCCACCCTTTCACCACTAGAGGTCACCCGCTCACTCTATGCTTCCCCTTCACCACACTACACTTCACAGAATCCCTCACACAGTCACTGATCATCCGCCAGCTGTTCCTCATGATCGTCACTTGTTAGTCTCACTCACTCCACTATAAATGCACCACTCACCCACTTCCACCTCGCGAAGTATTGCTTTCCCAGTGATTCAAGTCTGAGCGTATTTTCCCTGTCTGGTCTCCCTGTTTTCTGATTCTGCCTGTTCCATTGTCTGCCTGATATTTATCTGCCTGCCTTCGACCTCCTGCCTGGATTCTACTACGAGCCTGTCTGTTCCCCATTACATTGTTTGCTGTTGCCTTGACCTTCTGCCCGGACTATTCACCTCGAGACTGCCTATTCCCTGCCACTGCCGTTTGCTATTGAGTTGACCCATGCCTGTATGACCACGTTTCTAATAAAGAGCAGCATTTGGATTTTACCCGCTGCCTCCTCATCATTACAATAACAAAGAGTGAAAAATGTATGTGGGTCTGAATACTTTCCGTACCCACTGTATATACATACAGGAGGTAGTTTGAATGAAGGATCTGAGTGAGGGCACACCTTTAGTTGCACACAATATTTCTTGTTTTCTAGAACTTCTTGGAAGTTCGTACTATGTCTGGTAATGTAATGACGAGTCAGCAGATAAGATCCAAATGCAGGCTTTAAGCAACGTGGTCTGGTAGTCATGGCCTAGTGGTGAGGGAGTTGGGCTTGTAATCTGAAGTTTGCTGGTTCGATTCCCATGCCGGCAGGAAATGAAAATGGGGATTGTGAACAAACAGCACTCTCTCCACCTTCAATACCATGACTAAAGTGCCCTTGAGCAAGGCACCTAACCCCTAATTGCTCCCCTCGCTTTGGATAAAAGCGTCTGCTAAATGATGAAAAATGTGGTCAAACAGGCAATGGTCAAATCAACACCAAACAGGAATGTCAGAGGGTAGGCAGAGTCGTAAACGTTAAACAGGCAAAGTAGATCGAGGTAGGCAGCAAGCAATCAACAATCCAATAATCCAAGGCAATACATCTAATAGGCAGGCAGGGAACAATCAGAAACCAGGAAAACAAGACAGAAATGACAAAATAATAGAATATCAAGACCTCGCGTTGACTGTGTGTGTGAGTGGTGCTTGAATAGTGACAGATAATGTGCTGTAGCTAGCTGGGGTAATCAGTGACAGGGTACAAGGCTTCTGGGAGATGTAGTGCACAAATGGATTGTGGGAAGTGAAGTCCATTGTTGAGTGAGTGTGCATGTGAACAGTGCATGTGAACCTCTTGTCTTTATAACGGGCACTTCAGCTAATGATCATTACAGGGAGAATGAGACCATTTTACCAGGCGTACTGAGACATTTCAAATGATACCAAATATGTATATTCACTTATTGAACACATTCAACATGGCATAGGTTTGGATTGAGTTTTAGGTGAGGGAGAAGGATGAGGAACAGAGGATGATGGAGGGAGTGTAATGGTGAGGTGTGAACTGCTCAGCGTGGTGCGTCACAGATTGTGCTGTTACCAGTGGTGTAGAAAGTATTTGAAAGCAACACTTGAGTAAAAGTATAGATATCTTACCAGAAAATGACTTTGGTAGAAGTAAAAGTCACTGTTTAGAGTATTACTTGAGTTAAAACTTTTAAAGTATGTGATATTTTTTGTACTTAAGAATGAAAAGTATTTTTTTCAAACTTATTTTTTTTCAAGTCAAGTCACCTTTACTTATAAAGCGCTTTTTACAATGAAAATTGTGGCAAAGCAGCTTTACATTAATAATTGAAAAATAAATTTTGGCTGCACAGCAGCTCCCAAAGAAAATGGTGTCATTGTCCAGCTTATTCTATATATTATTGATTCATTCTGTTGCAGAGATCAATACAGGGAGTGCAGAATTATTAGGCAAGTTGTATTTTTGAGGATTAATTTTATTATTGAACAACAACCATGTTCTCAATGAACACAAAAAACTCATTAATATCAAAGCTGAATATTTTTGGAAGTTTTAGTTTTAAGTTTTTAGTTTTAGCTACTTTAGGGGGATATCTGTGTGTGCAGGTGACTATTACTGTGCATAATTATTAGGCACCTTAACAAAAAACAAATTTATACCCATTTCAATGATTTATTTTTACCAGTGAAACCAATATAACATCTCAACATTCACAAATATACATTTCTGACATTCAAAAACCAAACAAAAACAAATCAGTGACCAATATAGCCACCTTTCTTTGCAAGGACACTCAAAAGCCTGCCATCCATGGATTCTGTCAGTGTTTTGATCTGTTCACCATCAACATTGCGTGCAGCAGCAACCACAGCCTCCCAGACACTGTTCAGAGAGGTGTACTGTTTTCCCTCCTTGTAAATCGCACATTTGATGATGGACCACAGGTTCTCAATGGGGTTCAGATCAGGTGAACAAGGAGGCCATATCATTAGATTTTCTTCTTTTATACCCTTTCTTGCCAGCCACGCTGTGGAGTACTTGGACGCGGTTGATGGAGCATTGTCCTGCATGAAAATCATGTTTTTCTTGAAGGATGTAGACTTCTTCCTGTACCACTGCTTGAAGAAGGTGTCTTCCAGAAACTGGCAGTAGGACTGGGAGTTGAGCTTGACTCCATCCTCAACCTGAAAAGGCCCCACAAGCTCATCTTTGATGATACCAGCCCAAACCAGTACTCCACCTCCACCTTGCTGGCGTCTGAGTCGGACTGGAGCTCTCTGCCCTTTACCAATCCAGCCACGGGCCCATCAAGACTCACTCTCATTTCATCAGTCCATAAAACCTTAGAAAAATCAGTCTTGAGATATTTCTTGGCCCAGTCTTGACGTTTCAGCTTGTGTGTCTTGTTCAGTGGTGGTGGACTTTCTGCCTTTCTTACCTTGGCCATGTCTCTGAGTATTGCACACCTTGTGCTTTTGGGCACTCCAGTGATGTTGCAGCTCTGAAATATGGCCAAACTGGTGGCAAGTGGCATCTTGGCAGCTGCACGCTTGACTTTTCTCAGTTCACGGGCAGTTATTTTGCGCCTTGGTTTTTCCACACGCTTCTTGCGACCCTGTTGACTATTTTGAATGAAACGCTTGATTGTTCGATGATCACGCTTCAGAAGCTTGGCTATTTTAAGACTTCTGCATCCCTCTGCAATATATCTCACTATTTTTGACTTTTCTGAGCCTGTCAAGTCCTTCTTTTGACCCATTTTGCCAAAGGAAAGGAAGTTGCCTAATAATTATGCACACCTGATATAGGGTGTTGATGTCATTAGACCACACCCCTTCTCATTACAGAGATGCACATCACCTAATATGCTTAATTGGTAGAAGGCTTTCCAGCCTATACACCTTGGAGTAAGACAACATGCATAACGAGGATGATGTGGTCAAAATACTCATTTGCCTAATAATTCTGCACTCCCTGTAGTTAAGTTAAGTCGTGACGTAGTTATTAGTCTAGTTATTTTATGTATGTCAGCACTGGAGAAAACAGTAATGTAATTGTCCGGCTCAGGTTTTCTTTTCTTTTTTTTTCATACAACGGTGCCAATGCAAGCATATCAAAAACACTGCTGAATATCAAGCAAGTGTCCCCAACTTAACCCTCTGAGGTCGGCTGTCATGCCCGCGTGATTAACTCACTTTTTTCTTGTCAGTGTGAAAGTACGGTGGCCGAGAGAGCTGAACGCGCTGCGAATAAGAAAACACATGCAAATAAAAAAAAAAACGTGATCATCAGTTTGACAACCCTTACAAAAAATTACTGCAGTTTTTTAGAAGTAATACTGCAGTTTTTGTTACATATAGAAAAATGCAGTTTTTTGGACACGAAAAAACTGCAGTATTGCAGTATAACCTCAAATTTCTGTAGTTTTACTGGAGTACAACTATACTGCAATACATCTAAAGTACGAGTAGAATAAAACTGCAATACAACTGCAGTTATACTGTTTTTATACTTCATGCAACTTTCAGTTGTGCTTCATTTTACTGCAGCTGTACTTATACTACAGTTTTACTGCAGTTGTACTGTGACTAAACTTCATTATACTGCAAATCTATGGTTGTGCTTAATTAAACTGCAGTGAAACTACATGGTACTGCAGTTTTAATGCAGTTCTACTTCAATATACTGCAGTTCTTTTTTGTAATGTGCTGCCAATCCTCACAACAAATGCAAACTCAAAAACGCGCTGCATATGCAAAAAACGCGCTACATTTACAAAAAGCGCTGCAAAGAGCACAAAACACAACGGAAATGTTTCAAGGGAGACCCTAAAAAGTGACGGACCCTACTTGACAACAGCACAGACTAAAAAATATTAAAATATATTATGTAGGCATTAATTCAATATAATGTGTTTCACCAACAGAAAAGTGTTTTAATATGTGGCATTGTTGTTAACTCATTAAACTTTAAGAGATGATAATTTAGTGGATGATTTAATAATATTCGTTAATCATCTGTCGCATACTAATGTGACGTAATCGTAACGGCCGCCAGAGGGCGCACAACTAACACGTCATCTGTGAGCTTGAGTTTCTAGCAAACTGAAAAACTTTATTAAAAATAATAAATACATGAAATAATGTACACTTGTTTATTTTTGTTTGCAGTTTTTATAGTATTTCATGATTGTGAACACATTGTGCACTCAAATGTCGTGCACTACATAGGGATTAGTGAATAAGTGAAGGGTGAGTTGAACTGGTTTTGGACACACGTCCTAGTAGGGTCCGTCACTTTTTAGGGTCCCCCTTGAAACATTTCCGTTGTGTTTTGTGCTCTTTGCAGCGCTTTATGTAAATATAGCGCGTTTTTGCATATGCAGCGCGTTTTTGAATATGCAGCGCGTTTTTGAGTTTGCATGTGTTGTGAGGATTTGCAGCACATGTGTTGTCAAACTGATGATCACGTTTTTTTTATTTGCATGTGTTTTCTTATTCGCAGCGCGTTGAGCTCTCTCGGCCACCATATGAAAGAGACTCAAAATGCTCAGTCAATTTTGGACATTATAGAGTTATATACCAGTCATATCTGTGAAATGTCTTCTTTTAGTTGTGTACGCTCAGAGTAAAAACAAAATATTGTGCTTTTTGCAAAATAAACAAAACTAACATGAAGTGTGAGCAGCGATCTCTCTCCGAATGATGTCCATTCTGATAGTCATAAGAAAATGAACGGTAACTTAGTGAATACTATCCACACAAATATGGGACGAATGTCTAAATAAACGTTGAAATATCATGTTTTAAATCATGGAAGTCAAATCTAAAAAGAATAATGAATTCTCTGCTAATGTAATCTGTTCGAAAAAAGAGAGACATCAGTCTTTCGCGAGTCAGCTCATTATCCTGTAATGTGACCACACCCACGGAGAGCGCGCTATTCAAACACAAATTCTGAGGCGATCAATGCAACAGAGAGTGAACCCCCACATCAGCGCGGTACAATGTATCAACCTTAGTCAGAGTCATGTATATCGTTTTGAGATGCGGTGAGGATTAATTCTGGAAGAAAAACACTTTCAATTTGATTTCGATGGAGGATCACTTGATCAAGCCGATGGTAAGTTTTTTTTTATTCTTAAGTTCTTTATTCTAAATGCGGTATGCAGTGTATGTGAATATGAAACATGAACATGACATGTCATAGAGGGATTATGAATGTTTACACGATTTCTTTGGCCTGTTTTAATCAGTTTGTGAAGTGTTTACTTAGAAATAGTGTGAATGATCACATGATGTGCAATAATATGCATGCATAAGATCACAAAAATCATGTTTTCTGGTTAGAGTGGACATTAAAATAGTTGATATGATCTTGTTAGCATGCTCACAGATTTGAGAATCATAGTGACCAGATATTTGCCCACATCCACTGCTATAGCAATCCCTGCTTTATCTGACGGATCCAATGGCAGAGGATCTGAGGCCTAAAAAGAATAATCCCCCATTTCTGAATCAGAAATGCCCTATGGATCTGATGGCATAGAATTTTCTTCCCTTCCAAACACTCCAGATATAATCACCAACAGCTCACCTGGGTGGCGGCATGGATGCTTTTGCATCAGCTCCTCTGGTCCTGGAGGTCCTACAGTGCCTGTACACATTATTCAATCTCCTGCATCTCTTGCATTTGCCTCTGAAGTTGATCCATGACCCCTTCTACATGTTTTTCCGTTTGCGAGATTGCTTATGCTTGACATCTTCCTCTTGAAGATCCTGTCCAGGCCAATGTTGCACTTGGCCTACATACATCTCTGCAGGAAATCCAATATTGTCTTCTCTTTGTATCCTGATAAGGTGCGAATGGTGAGAATGGTGTGAATGGTAAAATTAAAAATAAAGTACTTTGCATAATATTATGATTGAATATACATATAAACAAATTTGATAAATATCAGTAGTTTTAAACCAGTTGAGATAATTTAAAACTTGCTAATGGAAGAACCAAAAAGGGGGTTTCACTGCGATGCCATAGAAGAACCACCTTAGGTTCCATAAAGAAATGGTTTGTGAAAGCTGAACGACGAACTCACCTCCTCCAACGCCAATGAGCCGCCTCCATCGGGGTGTCCCCCAGGACGCACGTATGTACCGCGTGCTCAATGCACCCCCATCACCCACGTGGTACATAAGTCAGTGGGCACTGGCCATCCAGGGGCCAACCGTACCCTCTCACTGCTTCTAGAATGCTTCTGGTGACCCAACATGGCTCGGGATGTCAGAGGGTTCGTCCAGGGTTGTGCCGAGTGTGCGGTTTCGAGAACCCCGCGACACCTACTCACCGGCAAGCTCCTTCCTCTGCCCGTTCCTCGACGACCATGGTCACACCTAGGAGTGGATTTCACCACGGATCTGCCGCCCTCTGGAGGGCACACCTGTATCCTTGTCATTGTTGATCGTTTCTCTAAGTCCTGCCGACTCATACCCCTAAAAGGGTTTCCCACTGCAATGAATACTGCTGAGCTACTTTTCAACCATACCTTACGTTACTACGGACTCCCCGAAGATATCGTCTCCGATAGAGGGCCATAGATTATCTCCCAGGTATGAAGAAGTTTCTTCAAACTCCTAGGTGTGGCCGTGAGTCTGTCCTCAGGCGATCACCCCCTGTCCAACGGGCAGATGGGCAGGAAGATCCAGGAGATCACTCGCTTCCTGCGAACCTACTGTCATGGCCACCAGGACTCCTGGAACCAATTCCTGCGCTGGGCATCCACGGGACTGACTCCCTTCCAGTGCATACTCGGGTACCAGCCGCCTCTGTTCCCATGATCAGGGGAACCCTCGAACGCCCCTGCTGGCGATCATTGTTTTCCAGGAGAGTGAGAGGGTTTGGGACTCAGCTCACGACAATCTCCAATGGGCAGTATGCAGACAACAGACTCAGGCCGATGTCCGATGCATTGATCCTCCTCCCTACCAGCCCGGACAGCTCTTCCTGGCTCTCAACCAGGGACATCAAGCTGCGTCTGCCCTGCAAGAAGCTGAGTCCCAAATACGTTGGTCCCTTTCCCATCATCAAACAAGTCAACCCGGTCACGTATCAATTACAATTACCACCACAGTACAGAATTCACCCCACATTCCATGTCTCACTGTTGAAACCCTGTCACTCACCCGTATCTGTTCCCTCCACAGAGCTTGACCTAGAAGAGGAACCGCCCCTTCCACTGGTAGCCGATGACGGAACCATCTACACGGTACAGGACATCTTGGACTCCGGACGCCGTGGTGGCCTCCCCGAGTATCTAGTGGACTGGGAGGGTTATGGAACTGAGGAACCCTCCTGGGTCTCCAGGCAGGACATCCTGGACCCAGACCTTCTCAATGCCTTCCACGAAAGCCATCTGGATCGTCCTGCACCTCGAGGAAGAGGTCGGCCTCGTCGGGCCGCGGAGAGGGGGGGTACTGTTAGAGATCGGTCAGGCTCTGTCAGCTACCAATCACAACGTTCACTGTCACCCGAGTACTGATCACCTCCACCTGGATCTCATTACCTCATCACAGACTCTGCATTTAAGCGCACACTCCACCACAGCTCATTGCCTGGTCTCGTTTACACGTTGAGGACTTTCTTACCCGTTTATTCCTACCTGCTCATGTTCCTGCTCCAGCGTCGTTTCTGTTCTGTGTTCCCTTCTGTGTGTCACCGACTGTCAGTGTGTTCGCCAGTCATCTGTCTCCAGGATCACTCAGCTCTCCACCGCCAGCACCGAAGTGCGTGTCCCGGTTCGCGTCTCCCCTAGTATTCCCATTCATTCAGTAACTCTGCATTGAACTGCTCATTACCTGTATTCAGTGTCTCCGGTGTGTTCAATAAATCCTGTCATCCATTCTACCATCTTGTGAGTCTGTATTTCGTAACACATACCATCCATGCCACAACTGTTATCAGATGGGTTTCTTTTGTAATCAGACAATGAATGGTGGAGCTAGTATAAATAGCATCTGCCTATCTGAAATTAGAGTAAAATAGACACTCTGAAAAATAACTGAATAAAAAAGTGTGTTAAAATTCATAAATAAAACATTTTTTTACTATAAAAACAAGACAAAACCCTGATTTATATATATTTTTTTTGCAGATACAGGAGAATGTGACACAAAATTATAGAAAGCAAGACACCACCATATTGGTAAGGCCTTTCACATTTTAGAATAGAAGAAAGGAACTGATATTGTGTGATATAAATTTATAGACATGCTAAAGTGCCTTGACTATATAGCCTTGACTATATCATCTCCCAATCCCCAAAAGCATTTCTCTGTGCTGTCTCTATGTATAGGCTCTAGTATTCTGATAACCACCTCCAAAACACAATTATGGTGAGTTATGAATGTGAAACACAATGTGTGTGTGTGTGTGTGTGCGTGCAGACAGCGGGGGAGGGGAGGAAGATAAGCTTGCTGGTATATAGCCATGGTCTTGCAGTCTTGTGTCGCTGCATCTTGGAGGGGGCAAATGGAGAGGGCAGAGCAAATTTCACGCCTCTGCCACCGTCTTTTCAAGCTACACTCGTTTCGCCACTCCTATCCCTCTTTCTATCCTCATCTCCCCATCCCCCTGTCCCCATGGTCAAAGATGACAAAAGCGCAGAAATTCATCTCCAGCTAAACCAGCATATTATCATTTGCCTAACGAGAGAGAGGAAAAAGAACGAGAGAAAGAAAATTTCCATTTTAGTGTTTTAGCCACAGTCACAGATATGTTTCCCATATGCACAGGGACAACGTTTGCTTAATTGGAGATGTTAAATGGCCTATTTATCATGTGTCCAACACCTCTCCACCAGAACACGGCTAATTAATGCACATAACTGCATAATAGGGTTGCAATTATGTTATTTAGAGGCAACAACACAGTGTTGACATGTCCCCACCTGTGTTCATGTCAGCTGAACACTAATTCTGTGCTTATTTTAACTGCTGCTTTCCCAACAGCAATGTGTTGTGAACCATCAGGATGGCTCATTTTCCTGCCTTTTTGCAGCTAATATTTAATTTAACATTACAGGATGAAGAAGTGTTTGATTTCAGTTGTTGTGTGTGAATGTATATTCCAACAGTATGCAACGTTGATTCCTTTGTTTCCACAGCCATTCTAAATGACAGTGATAAGACGGGGTACTTTGTTTCAGACCCCTGGCAGCCATACACTAGACAGTTTCCCATGGGAGGTATGTGTCTGGGTGGGGGCTTTCAGACACCCCGTCCTTCATTTTGAAGTCTTTCAGACCAGAGACTAGATTGCAGCCACAACTGTTTGCCAAGGACACTTAAAGGTTAT
The DNA here is from genome assembly GCA_037194245.1 of Opsariichthys bidens. Classification (NCBI taxonomy): domain Eukaryota; kingdom Metazoa; phylum Chordata; class Actinopteri; order Cypriniformes; family Xenocyprididae; genus Opsariichthys; species Opsariichthys bidens. The sequence continues at coordinate 12,750,480 of CM074305.1, read as the reverse complement.
TAAGATTGTATTATTTAAGTGGATAAGACTTTGGATGGAATATTTCCCAGCTTCACAACTCTTAGATTTCCTTTTCCAACTTCCATGAACTCGAAGACATGAAGACTTTCTGTTGTTTTTTTCCCCCCTCGAAATAGCTTTTAATAGAAACACAGTTTGCAGGAAGGCCGCATTTACAGATGTAGGGGTGCCAGCCATGTCTCAGTGTGATTAAACAGCCTGTTCTACTCACACATTACTGGAGCTGAAGGGCTCATACCCCAGCTCTTCCCAAATGGGATTTTACACATGAATGAACTGTGAAAATCCATATTTCCATGACCACATCACTGCATACCAGCAAGGGAATTACTTTGCCCTCTAACACTTTACCTCAAATTAGAGGGATGTTCATGAACGGGCTGAGAGGGAATTCATTATTGGTTGGGTTGGTAGAAATAACATATTATAAATTTAGCAGAAGTAAGCTATTAAAGGAGAATCATATGTTGTCAATGTGGTAATATCTTAGCAGAAATCGCAGATAAGCCAATCAGTCAAAGGTCTGGAGTAAGAGTTCACACATAATCGAAAATGAATATTTTGAGAACAATCATCTCTGTCTTCTGTAATTTGGCATCACATAAACACAAAATGTATCATTGTACAAACAAAGTCTGAATAAAAAAAAGTCTTAAAGAATCTGTGCACAAACCATTGTGTCTATAATGTAGATATTTCTAAATGAAACAGTACATTCAGTACATGTGGAAAAAACAAATTGTTTAGATAACGTAAATTGTCAAAATTGAGTCAGACCTTAATACTAGTTTGCTAAAGATATATGGATGTTTGCGCTGGGCAATAGTATCAAATAGAACAGTGCTTCTCCAACCTGTCCTGTGGACCTCCACCACTGCACATTTTGTATGTCTCCCTCATCATGGTTCACAGTGCTTCATTGGCTTCCCTGTTGTCTGTGTTGTCCTGTCATGGGAGCTTGTGACCAGGGCAATCAATGTTTGCAATCAGTTTTGTGCTGTTGGTGTTTTTGTGTTTTACCTTTGTTTGCTATTGTGCCCAGGAAGCCTAGACAAGGAGTTATACAGCTGGCCGAGCGTTTGCTGTTCTCAGTCTCGTCTCTCTCCCTATCCTGTTGGGCATGCACCTGTAGTGGTCTTCACAGCCTGTGTCCACAGGTGTCTGTATGGACGGCTCTGGAGCTTGCACACATCCTGTTTGTCTGTGTGTATATCAATATATTTTGGATATTGTTTTTCCCAAAAGTGTCTAATAAACTGTTGCATGAAATCTCTGCATTTAAGTCCTCCATTTATGTAGTGTGACAGAATCTACTGACCCATTTATGGACTTAGCAGAGGAGGCAGATGTTCACTGAGTCCTCAGGCAGCAAGAGTAGGCAGTAGGAGATAATTGTCACCTCTCGCAGCTCCTTTCAGCTAACCCAGCTCACAGGACAGCTTGATTGCTTCCAGATCAACCCTCCCATGGCTCCTATTGTACCACCTCCACCTGAACCTGAGGTGGTCGTTCCCCGTCATGCTGAATCTCGCCTTAATCCACCTGAACCATACTCCAGTGAGCCCAATTTATGCCATTCCTTTTTGTTACAGTGTTCTCTGACTTTTCCACTCCAGCCCTCTCGTTTTCCCATGGAGCAATCTAAAGCGGTCTTTATAATCACTCTTCAGATTGGGCAATCGAGAGAATGGAGAATAGCCATGTGGGACAATGGACATGAATGTTGCAGCTCATTTAAACTCATTTACGATTTTTCGGAGAAGCTTCACAAGGATTTCGACCACTCTGCTGTGGGGACAGAGGCAACGAGGGCTTTATCATTGCTGCAGCAGGGAGGTGGGTCTGTTTCTGACTACTCTATCGAGTTCTGTGTACTCACTGCCTTATGTGGATGGAATGCCAAGGTGCAGTGGGATCATTTCCTTCACAGGCTGTTGTTTGTGCCCGAATCGGTCCATGATAGCATCCTACTGTGGGGACACTCATCTGTACTAGCTTTGTGCTGCGGGGCAAGGGCTCTAATCGATCCCCAGGTGGGCTACTCCAGCTGTTACTGATTCCTTTGAGGTCCTGTTTGCACATAGCTGTTGACTTTGTCACAGGCCTAACCATCTAGCGGCACCATGGTAGTCCTCACTGTGGTGGACAGGCTCTCAAAGGTGGCCCATTTTATACCCCTCCCTAAATTGCCAAGATCAAGCCCCTCATTTGCTCAACCCTTCAGCCCCAGATCTCTGCCCTTCCACCTCCTAGACTCATCAAGGGGTCTCCTGCTTATGTGGTACGGCGGCTCCTTGGTGTGAGATGAAGGGGTAGAGGACATCAACAGGGGTTTGGGAGGGGGGTTACTTTCACGGTTCAGGGTGCTTCATCGGCTTCCATGTTGTCCATGTTGTCCTGTCATTTTCTGCAACTCATGACCTAGGCAAGCAGTGCTGAGTTTGCAGCATGGATATGTGCAGATCACAAGCAGATTGCCCTCACCTGTTGTTCGTTCCCTTTATAATATGATTAGATTATTGTGTGCCTCGTCTTATGTGCTATTGGATCGGTACTGTGTTTTTGAGTTTTACCTTTGCTTGCTACTGTGCCCAGGATGTCTAGACAGGGAGTTATACAGCTGGCAGAGTGCTCGCTGTTCTCAGTCTCGTCTCTGCTCTGTAGTGGTCTCCAGAGCTTGTGTCCACAGATGTCTCTCACTCAAAAAGAACATGCCTGAGAAAACCAGGAGAGTTTTACTTGCTGTTATCTGAATGTAAATATATGGGCTAATAAAGCTCTGAAAAGCTTTTTCTCTCTTAACCCTTTTGCAAGTTTAAAATATTCTGGCTGAGTTTTTCAAGGTGATTGTTATTTAGAACTTATCACTTTATTGTTTCCATGGTGACACGTCACTGCTCGTCACATGACACACAGCAACCACAATAGCGCTGTATGAGTTTTATTTCATTTTTCCGTTTTTAAATTTGATGACTATAGCATGAAATATCTGATATTCCAATTGTTAAATATGTGCAAGGGGATGTGTTTTGCTGTTTAAACACCTTTATAATGATCGCATTAGTTGAGCTATACATGCAATGGACTCCGCCATTTTTGGTTTGCACAACATTACAGAGAATGGCATCTGTTGGATTTTCAACACATGAATTCATCTACTTCTCATGAAAAACATTTAAGTAAGTGAACCTGTGAACTGAGAGAAGAAGAGAGTAAACTTTAAAGTTATTTACAATCTGATATGAATATAACATGCCATATAATTATTATGGAAAGGATATTTATTGTCGCTTCCATGCGTCAGTCTGTATTTTACAAACTCTAAATGTATTGATTTGTTAGTACTTATGTGCATTTAAATGTCTGAAACCTAAAATAAACATTATGTGATGGAAAACACTCCATATTTGTGATATATTGAAAGCACTGAGCGCGTCTGTCACTGGCTCAGCGCCAGCAAACGCGCGCAAGTACTTTTGAATTTGGCAGTTGATCACATGATGCACTGAATGTTCTGATCACATGTGTGTCTAGCACGGTGTACATTTTTGGACGTCGTCAGACCTAAGTCAAACAACACAGGCGTCATGCTTCAGACCAAAAGGCTTAAGTCATTGGACAAACCAGCATCGCGCCTCAGACTGAAAGGCTTCAGGCCTCAGGAAAACCAACTTCAGGTGTCTTGTACAATTAGGCATTGGACAAAAAGCCTCAGAATAAAAGGGATCAGACGAAAAGGCAGGGCAATTCGCTCCCTTCTGAGTCCATTTCGTTTGATGCCTTTCAGTCCGAGGCCGTTTTGTCTGAGTCCGTTTCGTCCGATGCCTAATTGTGCGAGACCTGACACCTGATGTTGTTTTTCCTGAGACCTGAAGCCTTTCACCGTGAATACGGTTTATCCAATGACTGAAGCCCTTTAATCTTAAGCATGACACCTTTTCGTTATATGACTGAGGTCTGATGACGTCCTAAAATATACACCGTACTGCAGGGACAAGCCAAGACTAATCACACCGGTGTGATCGAACGTGTCAAAGCATTAATTCCTTCTGAGGATTTCTATAAGCTATTTTAAACCAATGGATAAACTAACAGACAGAACATTTTAGATAACTACTTTACTGACAGCTCAAACAAGGACCAGTGAGCTCATTACAGAAGATAATTGGAAAATTTAACAGTGTTAGTTAAAACAAACAGATAGATGACAGTGTCACTAACACAAAGCAGACTCAGTAGACCAGCAAAATGAGTGAAACATAAAACAGATCAACTCAGTGGCACTAACAAAGCAATTACATCCATGACAAGGCTGCAATTGTGTCTGATTGCAGTACCATTACATCTATTTGCTTCACCTCTCATTATGGTTGCCTTTTGAGTGCCTACTAACCTTTAAGCTGCCTCAGGTTTTATGCATTCACTGGTAAAGGCACTGAAATATATGCACTTTACACACACACACACACACACACACAATTATTTATGCATGAGTATGCAAACACATTCATGCATGCACACATACATATTCAGTCACTCGTCGTCACACACAAAAAATTCTTAGAGCTTACAGCGACACTGCCGAGATCTCTCCATTCAGACGCTGTAATTATGGACTCTCGAGATAAATCAATTAACATGAACATATAGCCTTTAATTTAATCCACATCTAATTAAAGCCACCAGAGGAGGGTGGGTCGAACCATGGGGGGTGCGTGAGAAATGAATGAAAAGATTTCTACCAAAATGAAAGGTTCAGGAAGATTACAGTAATCTAATCAGTCTAGTTAACGGTTTCTACAATCAACAACCCTAACTGGAGTTTCATTTGACAGCCTCTTTTGACACATTTTGAGCGTGTTTTGACAGCTTTAAGTCAAAAAACTTTTTCAAAATGCAACCTGACTCAAATTTTAAATCATAATCTTTCTATGCTACATGTTTTTGTGTGTTATGAGTCCTATTTCTAGCTTGTGTCTGTGCTTAGAGTGTATTACTCCATATGGCTGCGTAGAGCTAAATACTAACCTAACACGAACACATTAGCACCCAACAATCTGCATGAAAGGACACAAATTGATCACAATCTTTCCATTTCAATTTAGTATTGCAGCTGACTGCGTCCCTGCTAGCCATTTATCTCTCTTTGCATCCTTCTCTCGTTTGTCTACCCCCTCTATCGGACAAATGGAATGGAGTGGAACTGGACATGCCATCAAATCCCTGTAAAGATTGAATTGGACAGTAAGAGTCTGGCCTTATCAGGGTGGGAGTGTGCTGCCTGGAATGAGCATGCGGCCAGCTGAGAATAGACGACCCACTCTGGTTGCAGCATTTATGTCATTTTCATCAGATTCATTCAACCAGAAAAACATTCGCTGCTTGACTCCCTGCAGCCATCCAGCTATATAAAAAATAATCAAGCCCAGGAAATTCAGCTTTCATACCAGTGTTTGCTGAGTTTAGTCATCCCTAAATACTGTATACAGTAGTTGTTTAAATGGAGGTAAACAGAACTCCGATTTTAGAGAGCGTTATCATTAAAGAAAATACGAAGTAGAATTCAACCTTAGCTCTTTCTGTGTGATAACAGTTTTTGAGAACACTACTCATAACCCTGACATCAAGAAGGACTCACTTGTATTCATTTATTTAGTTAGTTTGTTCATTAATTCATTTATTGTTTTTTGTTTGTTTGTTTTATTTAATTTATTTTTCCTCATAATTAAAAAAAAATGTATGAAACTTGTATTGTGAGCACTTCCTGTGTTATTTGCCAATTCATGAAGAATCGCTTGTTTGTATTCCTCACTTGTAAGTCGCTTTGGATAAAAGCGTCTGCTAAATGACTAAATGTAAATGTAATTTTTATTTTCTCATGGCAGGAAAAAGGGTATTGTATCATCACTAATGCTTATTCAAGGTGACATAATTCTATCATGTGAGAAGAGAAAGAGCGATAGGAGAGACACGCAGTTAAGCATATAGTTTAGAGGTCACAAGAAAAAAAAAATTCACAAAATCAAATATTCCAGAGAGTGACGTAATAGGTTAACATACATACAAGTCAACAAATTATTTTCTATAGAATCCCTAAAGGCTTTTTGTACAGTTATTTGTAGGTCACTTTAACATTATATTTACATAATTGTTTATATACTTTTCTGAACATACTTGTCTGACTGTAGAGAATACTCTTAAGGGGATAGTTCAACCAGAAAAAAACCCAAAAAACTGTCATTATTTACTCTCATGTTGTTCCAAAATCGTATGACTTTATTTAGTGGAACACAAAAGGAGATTTTATTAAAATTACAGATTCAGTCATCATTCACTTTTTATTATATTATATTCAAAAAAGTAAAAGTAAAGCCGTGCAGATTGGAAACAACATAATAGGAACAAAATTAAATCAGGATTTTGGGGTAAACTGTGCTTCAAGACTAAGTAAAATAATGTGTTGGGATTGAAATTATGCACAAAAAAAGTGCACAAAGGTTTCCATTTTCTTTTTTTCTATGCAAACTAAAAAAAGATTTTAAGAAACTTCAACTGCTTCAAATAAAAACTACATGGCATACTTATATTGACATATCCATTTTGCCTAAAGGCTCTCTAAATATATTCTACAAGGTCATACACTCCAGTTAGCTGAAGGAGAATGTGAAGGAATGGCTACAAAAGTCCCATATTATCCATATAATGTAGTATTTTTTTTTTTAGTTTAGGGAATTAATGAAACTGTCCTATCATATAATCCTGATTTGCCAACTAATACATGTCTACATTTTTAATTAAATTTATTTGTTAATTCATTTTAAATCACTAAACGTTTTTGGGTAAAACAGACCTGCTGGTCTCATTTGTTGTTTGGAACATTTATCTTCATCAGGGGGTTAGTCGTCAACCAGCAGAGAGACATGGAAATGTGCAGACTCTGGATTGAAACCTTCTTTCATTGAAATTTGTCTAATTAAGCCCTCAGATTAGCCCCAAGGCTACATTGATTTTTCAACTGTTTTCTTATTCATTGGATTTTCTTTCCCTACTCACGATTGTGGGATTGGAATTCAAGATAACCTTGTTGATAGAAGGTCAAATTAGCAAGGCAGACGTTAACTAAATTCAATGTTTGGCTTGATGTAAAATTGTTTACACTGCAGACATGCAAGTCCACCATGAAACGAGAGGAATGCCTGGACAACACGCTAATGCTATTCAACCAAAGAGCATAATAAATTTCTTATTAATCCTTAAATATAATTAGTTCTCAAAATTGACTATTTAGCTGCTTAAACCTTCCCTAAGGGGTTTCTAGTCAAGGTCGGGAATGTTAGAGATGAGATAAGTTGCCCTCCAGTAAGTGCTGCTAACTTGCTAACCTGAAGCCCTGTGATTGTTTCCAAGGCAACGACAGGCAGGAGATATAAAACCTGCCAAATGGAAAATGTCAATTACAGCAAATATGTAGATATGGTGCAGTGCATGTGCAGCAGGGCAGACTGGGAGAGGGGGATACGAGGGAGGCGATGGTAAAGTGGGAGCTAGAGCGAGACAAAAGGGCTGAATTGTGCTGGCCTGGCTGACAGAGAACGTCTGTCATACTTCATTGTATTACAATCTCTTCAGTAGAGAACTGGCGATCCAGGTAGGATGATTTTCCCCTTTAGAAACCTCCATACATCTTCTTGTTCACCATCAGAAACATTCGTCCAGCTCAGCCTGAAAGATGATTTAGCCGCAGAGAGTCAAAGCCAGTCAGACGAGGAAAGCAAGAAAAGGGATGATATTGGAAGACAGGTGAATAAAAGGAAGGTTAGGATGGGAATGGATGGGGAAGAGGGATAAGAGGAAGATATAAGAGGGTTTTCTAGTACGATCACAGTCATAGATTTCTTTCAAGGAGGTCTATTTACATTGAACATCAAGCGGCAGTACAAAACTCAACACAGCGTTAAACCTGTCAACTTTATAGGGAGGACGCCAATGCACTGAAACTTTTTGGTTTAAATTAGCTCAAATTTACTGTTACATGTAATGTAATTACTTTGACAAACTATACATCATCAAAAAGAACTAAGACTCAAACTACAATTTTTAATCTCTGCTTTACTGTGTGTGACTATAATTTGTTAATATGTCAGGAGTTATACCTTTTCTTTGAAATATGAGCAGCAGCCACTTTCATTGAGAAAAATCTGTGAGATCGTCATGAAAAGTCTTGACAAAACAACATCCCTCAGGGCTTTTAGCTCAAAAGCACGCACATTTGGAGAAATATTGATGGATTTTCATATGTTTATGTCAAATCTCTATACAGAGGATTAATATTTATTAACCTTTTACGCAAAAAATGCGCTGTTGTAATCATTATGAGTGCTGGATACTCTGATGTCCTGTGTTTCAATTCATACTTGCAGCCAGAGGGTCCGCTGTGCACATTGAGTCCACAAATGGTATTGATGAAGAAGAGGCATACCATGAATACACGACTGTGACGATATATGGTTTATCTGTGTTCCTCATACCATGTATTTTCATAAAAATATATTATATTTATAATGCAATGCTAATCAAGATAGCTTTTCTCATTGTACAGAATACCATAACAGAATATATTTTCGGTCAGATTTATTGATCCAAAGCCACATCACAGAAGGTTATACTTGTGTCATAAAGTAAGTTGAAGTAAGTAAACTTGGTTTTAATCTCATAAATTGTCATGTATTGATGGTGTGCTAAGCTACATGCTATTAGATGCAGCTGCCAGCCTGCCCCCTAGCTGTTATTACGAATAAAACGTAAGGCTCACTGAAATGTTTCTTTTTTCATGAAGGGCATTTGATCAAAGTCACTTTCAAAGAAGGAGAAATGATAGGTTTGATGGAAGAAATGAGGGATTAAATCTGCTTGAATAGACATTATCAGTAATTATAATAGAGACAAAAGAAAAGAATACTTAGAGCCATAACCTGAGATGTGTGAAAAGTACACTGAAACTGAATGGGGCAGTTTGCACCACAAAACAATGAGACAATGCACTGAATGGATGCTTAGAAGACGGTAATAAACATCAGTTAGCATTTTACAGTCTTCTCAAAATAAAATCACATGACATGGGCTGCGTCCGAAATCGCCTACTTCTCTACTATTGAGTAGGCGAAAAGCAGTAGGTGAGCGAATAAGTATGTCCGAAACCTTAGTAGTCATAAAAGAGTAGGCGAGAATTACCTCGGTGACGTACATCTACTTTCAGTGCGTCCGAAATCGCCTACTTCTCTACTATATAGTAGGGGAAAAGCAGCTTCCGCCCAGATTCCTGAGCGCTTACCGATAAGTACTTTTCTATCCCAGGAGGCCACGGGAGAGGACACGTCAATCAAACACGGAGGAGAAAGAGACATTTTCAAATGTGAGTATTGAAAACATTCCTTGTGTTAAAAATCGCATTTGTTGAACTACTGTAAACTGTTGAAGTGTTGAAGGTGTAAAGACGCCAGGCACGAAGACAAGATTATATTTCACAAGGTTTAATGAATAGTGGAAGACAAGAATACAGGTAAATATCACCAGGATGTAACTTTAACGACAAACAAGGACAGGACTGACACAGAGGGAATTTAAACAGATGAACACCAGAGGATAATTGGCAGGGCACAGGTGATAGACATAACTGATTACAAGACACAGGTGGTGATGATGAACTAATAAGGACACAATGACAGGCGGGAGAACAACACAGGGAACATGTGACCGAACTCAAAACAACGAGCACATGTGACGATGACAGGACTAGAATACAAAACAAAGAACATGTGACAATTGACAGGACTGACGAATATAAAACAGAACACTAGACAGATGACGAAACAAACGAAGACAACGCAAAGAATACTAAACAAGTGACGGAACTGAACATAAAACAAGGAACATAAGATAATTGTCATATTTGTATCCGTGTTTACCTGTTCATCTGTAGTAATCGTGTCTGTGTTCATCTGTCATTTGTCTCAGTTCCTTGTTGTCGTCCTGTCATCGTCACATGTGCTCTCTGTTTTGAGTTCTGTTCTGTCATGTGATCTTTGTTTTGCCCTGCCATGTGCTCGTCTCGTTATTAGTTCATTCGTCACCACCTGTGTCTCGTAATCGTTATCACCTGTGCCTCACCTACTATCCTCATGTGCTACTCTGTATAAATTCCCTCTGTGTCAGTCCTGTCCTGGTTCGTCTTTAACGTTTCGTGCTCATGCTAACCTTTGTATTCTGACCTGTCTGTTTAAATAAATTCCTTAAAGTTAACCTGTTCCTCGATGTCTGTGCTTCCTAGCACACACCTTCAGCGAGCCGTTACAATAATAGACAGGACTGGGGAACAGAATAAACAGATGAACATGGACACGATTATGACATACCCACATACGTGCCTTGATTTTGTGACATGTCTAGGAAAACTTAAAAAAATTAAAATAATTATAAATTACTTATAACTTGTAGGAAATGTTATTGGCGCAGAAATGAGTAAGTGTGCCCCATTATGGCAATCAAAAGCTGTATGCACACTTGCGGCCTTTGTACTTACTTTAATAAATACAGGAAATCCGTCATAGACAAGTGCAAAGACCACAAGTGTTGGCCCTTTCCTGTGTTTGAAGTGATGTATGGTTATTCTGGTGCAAATTCACAAGGTGCATGGAAGGAAAAAAATGCAAGAGTATTTTTTGAATAATACCAGCAACACTTGTGAAGTGGAGATGTCAAAATAACCATATTGTAGCTGAAAAGAAATGCTGTTTATTTCACCAATAATAATTCAGCACACAGGCCTTATTCAGGGACTTTGTTTGTCCATTTGATACAACACAATCTCATTCTTTAAGAGTCTAAGAAGAAAAATTGGCAACTGGTAAAACATTTATGAAATGACAAAGAAGCATAAGTGAATAATTGCAAATGACATACAAAAACAACTTCTGAAAAAATCTCAAAATCTCAAAAAATGGTTTTTACTCTTTGGCTTCACTTCACTGTTATTGGGTTAGTTTTTGTATTTACATTTTACATTGATATAATTTCTGTGATTAAAAATGTTCTGTGAAACTGTGACTGGGAATCACTGTCTGTTGTCTCAATACTATCACAGCTCTGTGTGAACCTACTTTTAATGATGTATTTAAAACCACCAGGATAGAAGGAGCCTGCGTTTTCCAAGATGCTCTGTTTGAATCACGGGAAGTGAATATTCCTCATTCAGTGTGTCCCATTACATTACTGTGTTAGCAGGTATCCTCAGCTCAGTGGCCCAACGTTTTTAAAAAAAGATTTGTAACAAGATTAGAGACTGAACAAATATAATGTCTTTTTTTTTTACATTTCTGAAAACTTCTGCAGATTAATTGATAAATATACAACAGACAAAACAAAACGAGAATAGAAATAATAAGAAAAAGCACAAAAGAGGACAGAAACCTACTACTGCTACTAAAAACAACTGGTGGCATTGACAGAGATCGAAAGGTGTAAGAATGTTTGAAACCCAAAAAAGAGAGGCTGTTGAGGACTTGTAGCCATAAAGAAATGATGCATGAGTTTAGACTGGAGCTGAAAATAAAGCAAGAGCTCTGAGGAGATCAAAGGAATGTCAATAGAGAAGACGAGAAAGAACATTCTGGAAAAAGGTCACTCATAATGTGAAGAACCCATTCCATGGAGCAGAGTGATATCATCCACAGAGACTGTCAACATGCATTATCCATAGACGAGTAAACTCCTTTATTATTTCTTCTACCCATAAATAAATAAATAAATAAATAAATAACTTGATCATGGAAGGTCAAGTTCAATTTATAAACAGAGATAGTATAAGCTAATTAAAACGATGAATAACTCATTGCAGAACTATAATGAGCACGCTAAGACACTGACACTATGGACATAATTAATATCATTTTGATTATCACAGCTATAATTATAAGCATCATTATCCCTGGCAGCATTAATAATGATAACTATGTAGGCCAATTCAAAGCACTTTATTTTAACTATCAGTATGTGGAAAGGTAATTCTTTTATTAATCGAAATGAGGTAAACTTACTTTATTCTCTGTATAATCTTTTTTAATCTCCACCCTCAACTGAAATCGGTTCAATTTATTAGGTGTCATGTGTGAAGCTTGGTAGTGAATTACTGTCAGTGTAATCCAATTAGTCTGAACACAGCAATGTTATGGCTCCAAGCTGGTGTTTAGGGAATTCTGTCTGCATGCACCCTACCAAATGCCTCCCTGCTGTGCATAAGAGCATTAGAAACACTACCTTGAACAGCAGAGGTTATTTTCACCTTTCCATGATGAAAGCAGGGGATAGCTGCATCCCCTAGAATGTGGCGACATAAGTAAATAGAATAGAATATTAACAACATGGAAGGGATAGAACAATTTCACTGAACTAGGATAGTAAAAACCTGGAAGAGTTAGAACATGGTGACTTCAATGTATAGAATACAATAGAATAGTTCTGGCAGGCATATGAAGGAAGAAGAAGATGTGTCGTGTGTAGTGTAGTGTAGTGATTAGTGATTTTTGTACACTAGATTAGTGTAGTGTCCATGGTGGCAGATAGTGGCGGTAAAATAGAACAAAGGAAACATGTGATTAATGAAAACAAACAAACTGAAAGTCCACGTGGTGTGAGCAGGTGACAGAACGTCCCCTCCCATCTAACGAACCTCAACTCACTTACTTTTAATCGGCCATGGTCACACCTAGGAGTAGACTTCATCATGGATCTTCCCCCTTCTGATGATAACATATGTATTTTGGTAATCAATGACCGCTTTTAAAATTATGTCATCTTCTTCCTCTTAAAGAACTCCTCACGGCGATGGAAACCGCAGAGCTCCTCTTCAATCCCATCTCCAGATATTATGGAATCACAGGAGACATTGTATCAGACTGCAGACCCCAGTTTATTTCTAAGGTGTGGAAAACCTTTTTTACCCTCCTAGGCATGACCGTAAGACTCTCCTTTCACTACCATCCACAGTCGAATGGGCAGATGGAGAGAAAGATTCAGGAGATCGGTTGCTTCCTATGAACCTTCTGCCATAGCCACCAGAACTCTTGGAACCAGTTCCTAGGCAGAGTGCGTGCAGAATTCCTTCCGCCAGCCTGCCACTGGACTGGAGAACCATCCAATGTCCCTTCCGTCAACTACTAGTTCCGATAGAGCGAGAGGATCTGTGATGCAGCTCTCCACCAGCTTCAGCAGGCAGTGTGCTGCCTCAGGTACTCTTACCTTGTTTCTCCAGTGTCATCTCTAGTATTAGCTCCAGTGATTTCTCCAGCATTTCCTCATGCAATTCACTCCACTGTCTTCCCCTTCCTCGAGCATCCTGTGTGTACCTGCATTTTATACTCACCATTAGTGAGTCATTAGTGCACAAAAAAGAGCAGTTTAAGTACATTATGGAAGTGTACTTTTTATTTTATACCTAGGGAATGAACGTTATGTAAATAAAGTGACTCTTTCAAAATTCCCTACAAATGATCGAATAATTGCGTTTGAACTAAATTGACTTGTTTCCCATTCAAAAGCAACATACAGCTGTGTAATTGTGTTCATTCTTAGCTATGTACACAAGGACAGTTTGTTGAGAATACACAGTACTTGTTAAAAGAGGTCTCAAATGCCAGGCACAACCTCAAAGTATTTAATATCGACACTGACCATTTAATCATGGCACACCTAATACACAGCCTAGAGGCATCCCTGAAGACAAGCAAAGGTTCTTTACCCACAATGACAGCTGAGAGAGGTGCCATCACCCAAATGACAGAGATGAAACAGGAGAGTGCATTTTTAAGTCACTTCTTCTTCACACTGGACAGCAGAAGCACTTAAATAATCAACACTATTGTATTCATACCTGTAATGACTACCATCAGAGAGACAGCCATGCATTTTCTGATACTCAAGTGAAAAGCTTGTAGGTCATTACAAATGATTTGTGATGTTCACAGTTTAAAGAGCCCACTTACATCTACTTTTTAGATAGTCATGTCAGAGCAAAAGGCTTTAAAAGGAATAAAGGAGAATTGGTTTCATTTAATGTTGATTGTAATTGTTTTAAATCAAATTTTGATCTAAGATATTTTTGTTTTTAAATATAAATAAAATAGATGTTCTAAAATGATTGTCCAAAATGTACATTAAAAATGTACATCTAATATCAGATTTTGTATAATAATAAACATTAAAACAAATGTTATACAACTTTTCTGTCATATATACAAAGACAACAAAGAGAAAATAGTTAACAAGAATTCTAAAATGCATATGAAGTGAGAATATCTAAAAAAAAAAAAGATTTCAAAAATCCATTTTTGTAAGGGCAGTGGGGTCACAAATAAGGGCGCCTGCAGAAACACTTGCACACAAACACATATATCAACCTCCTATTTGTTGAGAGGAACGAAATGAGATTTTTTTTTATGGTCTGATACGGTGGTGTGCGGAAATGTGTGAGGCGTTTTATAATCACAGATTCTAGGATTGGATGTCAGAGAAGGCTTGGATGACGATCTATCACTGGTTCACCGCAGACACGGGAGGTCTTTAAAAGAGATGACTTCGAATGCACTGAACAGAGCTTCTCTTCTTTGCTCCATCACTGCATATTGGGGAACTACACATTCAGTTCTCATGAGGCCAACGAGTCAAAGAAAACAACTGGAGCATCAGGAAGTTTCAGGAAGACCAACTGCTAACACAAGAAAACACACACTTGTCTACAAAAACTAGACAGCTTTCAACCTCTTACCTCACATACTGAATATTTTTGCTTTCTGCTATTCAACTGTTCACTCTGAAGGGCTATCAGACAAAAAATCTATTCTGGTCACATCTTATGCTTCATAGTGGGGAATGTCTTGCTATGTATGTAACACTCATTCCCTGAAGGAGGGAACGAAGACATACATCAGAAGTGAACTGACGAACTGGGATATCACATGAGACCCCTATCACCTTCGAGTGTAAACTAAAGGAGCCAATGGACATTGGCGTGTGAGCTTTGCGTGACTACTGGGGACGCAGAGCAGACCACCACCTACGAGGTATTACGTGGGAATGTACATATGGACTGGCCGTGGGCAGTGCACATATGAAGTCCCTGGGATGGCTTCAGCCTAGGTTAGGTGGAGACATATCTGGCAAGGACTGCAGAGCGGACTCTGCTGAGGGAAAGACACGGGCTTACTGTAGGAAGTTTACCATGGAAAACACACGTGGGACCACTGTAGGGGTCACAACATATAGCACCCAGCCTAGCACAGGCCAGTTGGAGAGTGTAAAGCCTAGCATCCGTCCCCGTCACTCTGCAATGTCTAAAGCTGAAAGGCGTGGCGGAGGACTCAACAGGGTACTTACTGGAGCAATAGTTGCACGAATCGAGCCCAGCGGGTAGGAGTGACATTTGGAAACGAACACTTAGAACGGGTCCTTCACGCTACCGGCCAGTAGGGGCGAGTACACGGGAAGATACCGATTCTACACAAAGGCTATAGAATCTAGTGAATGTGTTGGGTGTCGCTCAGCCCACAGCTCTACATATATCTGTCAGTGAGGCGCCATGCGCAAACACCCAAGAACGGCACGCCTTAGGACTGGTAAGCCAAGGAGATGGCATCCACTATCCAGTGGGCCATCCTCTGCTCGGACATAGCCTTTCCCTTCTGATGGACTCTGTAACAGATGGACTCTGTAACAGTATTCTGTCCATGTGCAGGTGCAGAGTGCGGACGGGACAGAGCAAAGCCAGGGCTGGGTCTGCCTCCTCCGAGGGCAGCGCTTGCAGGTTCACTACTTGATCTCTAAAGGGAGTGGTAGGAACCTTGGGCACATATCTGGGCCGGGGTCTCAAGATAACCTGAGAGTCAAGCGGACTGAATTCTAGGCACGATTCGTTGACCAAAAAAGTGTACAGGTCACCTACCCTCTTGGTGGAGGCCAATGCAACCAGGAGTACTGGCTAGAGTCCTGTGCGGGACTGTTTTCTTAAACCCGCACCTGCCCGCTCCCCCAACTTATGTGATCCACTCCCGCCCGCACCTGCAATGTTTGTGTCCACTCCCGCCCACTCTCACAGACTTAATCTCACAGCTTGTGAAAAATGTAGCTACACATTCGTTCAAGTTAACATCATTAACAGATTTATGTCCGTTGTAAACGAACACTTTTGCACATTTATCAAAACGTACAAAGTTTTTTTTCAGTAACAATTGACCCTTTGCAAAACCCGCCCCCTGTTGCAATGCCTGACATCCCATGCTTTCTCACACCACGCTCATGAACTGATCATCTCCTCTTCATACTAGTTCATTTATAACAACAAAAAAACATGAATATACATCAGAAGGAATGTTATTTCAACCGCGAGTCCCGCGGGAGCCCAAACCCATTGTAGCCCTCTAGTACTGTCTTAAGGGACAGAGTTTTTAACTCAACTGACTGCAAAGGCTCGAAGGGCGGTCCCCGGAGAGCTGGAAGTACCAGGGACCAATCCCATGAGGGTACAGAGCGCGGGTGAGGCGGATTGAGTGTCTTCGCCCCCATCAGGAACTTGATGATCAGGTCATGCCTTTCCAGTGACTAACCTTCAACTGCATCGTGATGAGCGGCAATAGCGGCAACATACACTTTGAGGGTGGAGGGAGACAGCCTTCATTCCAGCCCCTCCTGCAGGAAGGAAAGCACTGACCTGATCGAGCAACATCAGGGGTTCTCCTGGTGAGAAGAACACCACTCAACGAACAGGTTCCACTTCAATGCAAAGAGGTGACTAGTAGAAGAAGCTCCAACAGAAGTGGTGGTGTGTACCACCGACTGGGGTAGTTCACCTAGAACCTCCACGTCCCATCATGGAACCATGGAGATTCCAGAGGTCCGGATGCAAGGGCCAGAGGGTGCCCCAGAGGGAGTCAGAAGGTCCTTCCTCAAATGAATGGGCCAGGGAGGGGCTGTCGTGAGGAGCATATGTTCCGAAAACCAGGTTGGGCCAATGTGGCATAACTAGCAGGAACTGCTCCTCGTCCTCCCTGACTTTGCACAATCTCTGTGTAAGAAGGCTCACCGGGGGAAACGCATACTTGCGAAGGTCCTGGGGCCAGCTGTGTGCCAGTGTGTCCATGCTGAGGGTGCCCTCAGTCAGGGAATAAAACAACTGGCAATGGGTTGAATCTGGGGCGACAAACAGATCAAACTGTGTGGCCCTGAAGTGACGACATGTCAGCTGGACCCCCTGGGGATGGAGTTTCCATTCTTCCGAAAGCGGACGCTGCTGTGAGAGCTCGTCGGCTGCACTGTTGAGAACGCCTGGGATGTGGATGGCACAAAGCGACCTCAGATGCTTCTGACTCCATAAGAGGAAATGGTGGGTGAGTTGTGATATGCAACAGGAGCGTAGACTGCCCTGGTGGTTGATGTATGCAATGGTCGCAGTGTTGTCCGCACGGACCAGCACATGCTTGCCTTGTAGCAGCCCCTTGAGACGTACTGCTAACAATTCGAGGCAATTGATATGTCACTGCAGTTGAGGCCCCGTCCACAGACCTGATACTGCATTCCCTTTGTACATGGCTCCCGACCCGGTGGTGGAAGCATCTGTGAAGACCACAGCATGCCTGGACACATTCCAGGGGAACTCCAGCCCGCAAGAATGAAGGGTCCGACCACTGGGTGAGGATACAACAGCAGCTCGGTGTGATGGCCACACAGTACTTGCCACATTACCATGCCCATCTCGGGACTCGGCCGTGAAACCAATGTTGAAGCATCCTCATAGCAATCGGAGCGGCGTGACTGTGGCTGCGGATGCCATATGCCCCAGGAGCCTCTGAAACAATTTCAGTGGGATCGCCGTCCTGCACTTGAGCGTACTCAATCAGTTCAACACCGACCAGTCTGGTTGACTGAGTCCAGCTCCATACCAAGATAAGAGATCCTCTGCCCAGGGACAAGTTTGCTCTTGTCCCAGTTGACCCAAAGACCCAACCCGCTGAGGTGAGCTAACACCAGGTCCCTGTGTTCGTATAGCTATTCTCGCGAGTGAGCTAGAATGAGCCAGTAATCGAGATAGTTGATAATATGAATGCCCTGTTCCTTGAGGGGAACAATGGCCTCCTCCGCAACCTTGGTAAAGACAGGGGCATCGTTCTCAAAGAGACACGAGTGAAATGAATGGCCATGAACACTGAGGGATGCCGGGGAACTCAATCGCATAGCCAAGTCTGATCATGTGGATAAGTCAGCCGGACGGGCTGGGAGGCGTTAACCAAGCTCCAAGACTCTGAGCCAGTGGGACCAATGGCACAACAGACGTACCCATGGTGGGGCAGTGAGACGGATCGGGGAGACCTGACTCGGATGGCAGCGTAGTCCAAAGTGGAGTCTTGCTCCGTGAGGTGGCAGTGTGCGTGGGAGACAGCGCACACTTTTAATTGTTATGATTTTGGCTCACATTAAACAAAAAATTCACCAATTCACTATCTCAGCAAATTAGAATTTTCATCAGACCAATAAAAAAATTAAAAAAAAACTTCTGGAAAGAATGTTCATTTACTGTGAATGTACTCAATACTTGGCTCCTTTCGCTTTAATTACTGCTGAGGTGGTATGGAAGCCCAGGTTTCTCTGACAGTGGCTTTCAGCTCATCTGCATTTTTTTGGTTTCTTGTTTCACATTTTCCTCTGCACAATATATTTTGGTGAGTTTCCTGGCCATTATAGCACACCAACACCATGATCATTTAACCTTTTGGTGCTTTTATCAGTTTGGGCAGGTGCCAAATCCTGCAGGAAAATGAAATCAGCATTTTCAAAAAGCTGGTCAGCAGAAGGAAGCATGAAGTGCTCCAAAATTTCTTGGTGAATGGGTGCAGTGAGTTTAGTTTCCAAAAAACACAATGGAACAACACCAGTAGATGACATTGCACCCCAAATCTTCACAGACTGTGGAAACTTAACACTGGACTTAAAGCAACGTAGGCTATGAGCTTGTCCACCCTTCCCCAGACTCTAGGACCTAGATTTCCAAACGAAATACAAAAATTGCTCATCTGAAAAGAGGACTATGGACCACTGGGCAACAGTCCAGTTCTTCTTCTCCTTAGCCCAGGTAAGATGCCTCTGACCTTGTCTGTGGTTCGGGAGTGGCTTAACAAGAGGAATACGGCAACTGTAGCCAATTTCCTTGAGACTGTGGTGGCTCTTGATGGCTTGACCCCAGCCTCAGTCCATTCCTTGTGAAGTTGACTCAAATTCTTGAATCGATTTTGCTTGACAATCCTCATAAGGCTATATCCACATACGTCCATTTTCTTTCACACTTTTTCCTTCCACTCAACTTTCTGTTAACATGCTTGGATACAGCACTCTGTGAACAGCCAACTTCTTTTGCAATGAATATTTGTGGCTTACCCTTCTTGTGAAGGCTGTCAATGATTCAGCAGGTGTCAGATCAGCAGTCTTCCCCATGATTGTGTAGCCTAGTAAATCAAACTGAGAGACCATTTTGAA
The DNA here is from genome assembly GCA_037194245.1 of Opsariichthys bidens. Lineage (NCBI taxonomy): Eukaryota > Metazoa > Chordata > Actinopteri > Cypriniformes > Xenocyprididae > Opsariichthys > Opsariichthys bidens. The sequence goes on along the minus strand of CM074305.1, from coordinate 12,730,887 downwards.
GGTTCAGGAAACCTTTGCAGGTGTTTTGAGTTCTTTAGCTAATTGGCATGTCACCATATTCTAATTTGTTGAGATAGTGAATTGTTGGGTTTTTCTGTTTACTCAAGACAGACTTGAATAGACTGAAGTATATTAAATATAATTGAGTTTATCTAACTAAAATACACTTAGTCACAAAATTGGAATAAGATAAAAATCCTTTTATTTTCAGTATATACACATGAAAACTTTGTAAAGATAACTTGATAAAAAAAAACATTCACAGCTTAAAGGGATAACTCACCCAAAACTGAAATGTCTGTCATTAATTACTCACCCTCATGTAGTTCCAAACCTGTAAGACCTTTTTTCATCTTCAGAACACAATGTAAGATATTTTTTAATGAAATCCGAGAGGTTTCTGATCTGCTTATACTCCGCAATACCATTTCAAATTTCAAGGCCTAAAAAGGTAGTAAAGACATCATTAAAATAGTCCATGTGACTATAGTGCAGGGGTGGCCAACGTCGGTCCTGGAGAGCCACAATCCTGCAGAGTTTAGCTCCAACCCTGATAAAAACTCACCTTCCTGTAGCTTTCTAGTAACCCTTAAGACCTTGATTAGCTTGTTCAGGTGTGTTTGATTAGGGTTGGAGCAAACATTTGCAGGATTGTGGCTCTCCAGGACCGACGTTGGCCACCCCTGCTATAGTGGTTCAACCTTAATGTTATGAATGAAAAAACTAAACAAAAATAACTTTATTCACCAATTTCTTCTCTTCAACACTTCGGTCACTGTGTCTCCATTTTTACAAGCCCACTGCGCCCTCCTTTCTTTAGGAAGGTGTTTTGAACTGAGCATCATGAGTAGCAGCACTTTTATTTTTTCACTTCAAGCACAGTTAATGATAGATATTTTGTTTTTTAGGTGATGTAATCTTTTAAATGCGGAAAGCCTACCCCTGGCACCCATTTTCATGCCTGCATGTCTTCTGGACAAAGGACAAAAAACTACAAAATAATGAATCCATCTATTTTTACTTCAAGCTGAAAATAGGACAAACATGACTTAATTTCATAGGACTGTTACTGAGAGGTTAAGTAGTGAGATCAATGAGTCTCCATAATCATTGGTCTAAAGAACTGCAAGTAGACATGGGTGAATAAAAGGCACTGAAATATCAGGAGAGTCACTAACAGCCCTATCCATTTCCCACAGGAAAATGAAACAAAGGCCTTCATTAGCATATGTGACCCTTCATTACACATATGACTTCTGAATGATGTATGAGAGCTGCATAGAGCTTCTGTTATTAGCAAGGGCCTTCACCTTTGAACTTTCATCCCTTTTATATTTCATACACCCATAAAGATCCTTCATAAAGACTTTAATGGATATCACTTATTATCGGTTTGAGGTGTCAATGGACTTTAGCTGTCGTGCTAGTTGAGAGATGTAGTGGAAGGCACAGGGTGGTGAAATCTTTGATTTGAGGTTAGTTGACTCTTCTTCATGCTTTACCTCTGTTCATTTTAATATGTCTCATATTAAGTAGGTCTTAAGATCTGAGATCTCAAGCAGGTCAGTAAGAGTGAGACGAAAGTGTCCTCAGTCCTTTTCAGGAAATGTGTTTTTTTTTTTTTTTTTTTTTTTAAAGAAACGGAAATTGTTTTGTGAATTGTCTTGTGAGAAAGCAAAATGATGTGACTGCTTAACCCCTAAGCATGTACTGTAACTGTTAGGCTTTGACAATTGCACTATTTGAAACGTCTGGCCATCTGTGACTCTATTTGTGCCATGTAGATTTATTTTATTTCTTGAGTATACCAGACTGGTGATCAATTCACTTCTTGTTTGAACCCAGACTCCCAAACGAGCACTCAGGGTAAGAGGTTAATACCTAAAACTGACCTCTTCACATGAACATTGATTGCAAGCTAACGATTCTTTGCAATGAGATGAAAGCTGATCTTCATGGGGCCAGTCAAGATAATGCCCCATGAAGTTTTATTTTTCGAATTCCACATATGACTCCATATTGTAATACATGGCTTTGAAAAATCACTGACATTTTCAGGTCAGTCTGGGAGGAAGTCCAAGAGAGACCTGCTCTTCTTTTTCATCAAAAGGTCACCACAGCAGGGTCTGTTATCAGCCTTATAAGCAAGCGGTGAGGAATATGATTGCTTGGTTCCTTTAAGCTTTCAGGCAATAAAGATTCCTACTTCCTGGCTGCATGTCTGGCTGTGTGAGATTATTGTCAAGTTTCTCCCACATGGCTTGTCTCTCTTAACAGATACATAAACCTTCAGCTCTTTCAAGTGTTCTTTCTCTCTCTCTCTCTCTCTCTCTCTCTCTCTCTCTCTCTCTCTCACTCACACACATACTCACACAATGGGTTTCCATATTTTTATTGGAACATTCCATAGGCATAAATATTTTTATATTGCGCAAACTGTATATTCTATTCCCTAAACCTACGCACCCCTAAACCTACCCATCACAGAAAATATCTCATGTTACGCATGTAACCATGGTTTCCTGAGAGAGGAACATGATGCTGTCTCCAGTGATGGCACTTTTGGGAACGCCTCCAGTGTAACTGCATCTGACGCACGTGTGCAACTAATCCAATCCAGTCTCTCCCACTGCAAACAGAAGGATACTAGTGTAGAAGTTTCCCATCGCCACGACCAAGTGAAATGTAAATATAAACTACCCAAACCTTTCCCAAAGGCCTTGGCATTAGGTTGTTACTATGTGAGATTTGCTATTTGTGTAGAGAATTTATTTGTATTCATAGTAAATGCTTATTTACTATTTCATGCCAGCATCCAGAAAGACCCCCCTCCCTCCCCCCATAGACTACTAATTACCCATTCAATGCTTCGTCCAATCCAGTGCTTATCTACTTCCCATTCATTTTGTTCATGTCCATTTGTGTAGTAGTTTGCAGTTTCTGTCTGATTATTGATTCAATTTTTTTAGTTCTTTAGTCGTTTTCCTTAGTAGTACAGAAGGAGTGGATTCTGGAATCCACAGTTATATATATATATATATATATATATATATATATATATTGAGTGATTTATCATGAAGTTATTAATCAACATTTATCTTTCTAAATATTAAATTATTTGAATAACTTAAAGCATTTATTTTCATTTTCATTTCCAAACACTAGAAAATAATGTTGAATATTGTCTGTATCACTGTATAACTTATCAGTATGTTTTGGGAAAGTTTCCTGTTCAGTGCAGAGCTCAGATCAACTTCAGCCTTGAAGAAGCTGCGAATTTGCTGTATGTTTGTACATGGTGTTCTAAGTGTTCTGTATAGGTCCATGATGGGTACTGGTACCTTGTCCTGACTTAACAGGGCATCCTGTCCCTAAGTTCAGGGTCCGATCATGAGCGTCATGATGGAAGGAGATATGCTTCTGACTATCTGTCCATGTGTGGAAAATTACCAGTTTTGTCTAGTTTTCTTAACCAATCAGAATGTTAGAGCCCACTAACTCTGTTAAGGTACCCATTAATGGGTCACATGGTGCCTTCACCTTAGGCACATAACCCAGCCTTGGATGGAGAATAACTTTCACCTTACCCAGTGCAAACTCTAAGCAAGAGGAGGCAACCAACAGGGCCTGCAGACTCCTACTCTCTTGAGTGATGTAACTGCCAATAGAAACACCATCTTTAACCCCCTGGGGTCAACCGTTGCGCCGATGTGACTACCTCGCTTTTTTTCCCATCAGTGTGAAAGAGACTCAAAATACTCTGTCGATTTTGGTCATACAGATAAGTGTTATACATCATTTGAAACTGCCAAGTGTCTATTTTTATTTGTGTACTCTCACAATAAAAACAAAATGTTGTGCTTTTTGCAAAAGAAAAGAAACAGGATGTGTGTTCTGCCATCTCTTTCTCAGTGAAGTCAATCCTGAAACGTGTCTGACATAAACTGTAACTTTGCGAATACGTGAGGAACTGCCACCATTTTACTTTCGTTTTATTGTTTGTTTATTTGTTTAATTAAAGTTATGTTGAATGTTCACCGGTTCCCGCCTCTTCTTCCCGTTCTCATTGAACCCCGTTACATATATACATACATACAGTGGGTACGGAAAGTATTCAGACCCCCTTAAATTTTTCACTCTTTGTTATATTGCAGCCATTTGCTAAAAATCATTTAAGTTATTTTTTTTTCCTTATTCATGTACACACAGTACCCCATATTGACAGGACATTTGTTCAGATTTATTAAAAAAGAAAAATTGAAATATAACATGGTCCTAAGTATTCTGACCCTTTGCTGTGACACTCATACATTTAACTCAGGTGCTGTCCATTTCTTCTGCTCATCTTTGAGATGGTTTTACTCCTTCATTTGAGTCCAGCTGTATTTGATTATACTGATTGGACTTGATTAGGAAAGCCACACACCTGTCTATATAAGACCTAACAGCTCACAGTGCATGTCAGAGCAAATGAGAATCATGAGGTCAAAGGAACTGCCTGAAGAGCTCAGAGACAGAATTGGGGCAAGGCACAGATCTGGCCAAGGTTACAAAATAATTTCTGCAGCACTTAAGGTTCCTAAGAGCACAGTAGCCTCCATAATCCTTAAAAATCCTTAGAAAGTCAACCATCACTGCAGCCCTCCACCAGTCGGGGCTTTATGGCAGAGTGGCCCGACGGAAGCCTCTTCTCAGTGCAAGATACATGAAAGCCCACTTGGAGTTTGCTAAAAAAAAAAAAAAAAACAACTGAAGGACTCCCCAGTTAGTGAAAAATAAGATTCTCTGGGCTGATGAGACCAAGATAGAACTTTTTGGGCTTCTAAGCGATATGTGTGGAGAAAACCAGGCACTGATCATCACCTGTCCAATACAGTCCCAACAGTGAAGCATGGTGGTGGCAGCATCATGCTGTGGGGGTATTTTTCAGCTGCAGGGACAGGACGACTGTTTGCAATTGAGGAAAGATGAATGCGGCGGAGGGAGTACAGGGATATCCTGGATAAAAACCTTCTCCAGAGTGCTCAGGACCTCAGACTGGGCTGAAGGTTTACCTTCCAACAAGACAATGACCCTAAGCACACAGCTAAATTAACGAAGGAGTGGCTTCACAACAACTCCGTGACTGTTCTTGAATGGCCCAGCCAGAGCCTTGACTTAAACCAATTGAGCATCTCTGGAGAGACCTAAACATGGTCTGAATACTTATGACCATGTGATTTTTTGTTTTTCTTTTTTAATAAATCTGCAAAAATGTTAACAATTCTGTGTTTGTCTGTCAAAATGGAGTGCTGTGTGTACATTAATGAGGAAAAAAATGATTTAAATGAATTCAAACTTAAATGATTTTAGCAAATGGCTGCAATATAACAAAAGTGAAAAATTAAAAAATTTAAGGGGGTCTGAATACTTTCCGTAACCACTGTATACACTGTAAAATGTAATAAGTTGACTTTACTTAGAAAAAGTGAGGAAACCGATTGCCTTAAAATTTCTAAGTAAAGTAGAGTATTAATGATTAGTTGGTGTAACTTAACACAATTTGTAGAGAAAAATTGTTAATCAAGTATAGTTAAGTACTGTTGACTTAAAATCATTGTTTGAGTTAACTTTCTATTAGTGTTCACATTACTAGGAAAATATTAGGAAACCGATTGCCTTAAAAAAACTAAGTAAAGTGAAATAGGAATATTATGTTGTACTTACAAAAGCTTAATAAGTATAGTTGACTTACACGTGAGTTCTAGTGACTAAAAAAGAACTGTAGAGTGTACTTGATAATTTACTTTAAATAAAATTTGTTACCATTATTGTGTTTAGCATGCTGAATGTTGAAGTCTGTTTGACACAAGTGTAGTCAATTACTAAATATTGTCACAAATTTAGAGGAATTGTATCAACCCACTTAAAAGTTTCACCAACTGTTCATACGTGTTTATAAATGCTACTATTAACTTAATAAATGATCATTACTTGGTATAAAATATGATGTCACATCATTCATATATAAACATATATGTTAAATTCATATTTTAATAATATATGAATATATAATATTCATATATATAATATATAAACTGAGAATTTCAGTCACATATGAATATATGACCTGTGTATTCTTGTTGCATCACTGTAACAAATCAGAATACAGATATAAATATATAGAATTGTAAATGAAGTGCCCAAGCAAACGAAACACCATCCACCATAATGGTTAGTCCAAAATAAAACATTTTAGGAAAATTTAAGAAATCAGCTTATGTGATGTTCTCTCAAATTATTCAGTTGAATTGACAATTAAACATTTAAGATGACTTTGGCAAATCAGTGAATTCAAACAGAGACAGATAACTGCCGAAGTGGAGGAAATGGGGAAGAGTCTATTAAGAAAAGCCCCGCCTCAAAACTCTTTTTTTTTTTTTTGCTTGACAAAGTGGTACTCAAACCAATCAATTAATCTTTACTTGGGATTTATGAGTAAAACAAGACATAGTATGTGAATAGTCCAGATTACTAGAGTTTTGCAATTAAGGTAAGACATTAAGTAAAGTTAACTAAAAAGTATGAGTTAAAATCACTATTGGATTTTACAGTGTATATATATATATATATATATATATATATATATATATATATATATATATATACATATACAGTGGTTACGGAAATTATTCAGATCGCCTTAAATTTTTAAATATATGGTACATACCATGGTAAAAGGAGACGGTAAAAAAATAGTTTTTATCAGTCGACTATGTGAAGATTTAATTGGCTGTATTGCTGTTGTGCATTTGAGCTGGTATTTATTTGATAAATTAGAGGAGAGGACCAGTTAATAAATCAGCTGAATGATGAATCAAGGCCTTAAGTAGGATATTAAGATTTATATCAGTAGCCTAGTACTCACTGACAACTACACAATCACTCCCCAGCTCACAGTAGACAAATCCACATAGCTGTAGACAGGCTGATTTCTTATCATAGAGAGAGAGGTGGGAGGGGGATGTGCCCTGGGAAGACTGATGGAGCTCAGTTGCATTAGAGAATGAAGAAGGAGGAAGAGGGTGAAAAAAGAAGAATAATGTACACAGGCATGAGAAATGGAGGGTAGGGAATGAAGGGTAGAGATGGAGAGGACTACAAAAGAGAGGACACATGTTTCATAGGAGAAAGGAGTTTCTTATTAAAGGCTGGCGCATGAAAGGGGAGTGTGTATGTGCGCCCGTCACACTCTGCCTCTCTCAACGCTCGCTGATGGTGAGTTATTTACTCCAGTGTGGGCTCTGGAGGTCACAGTAATTGCTTTTTCTTGCTTTTTCCTGCTCCTGCAGCTGAGGAGGAGAAAGGCTTTGTTCAGAAGATGCAGGGGATGTCCACCACCTGCCATCTCTTTGTAGAGGAAAAGGTGATGGGGAGGATGGCATCATTTAGGATTTATGATATGGGGGGTGGGGAGATGTCACAACAGGGATGGACACAGCAAAATAAATAAATGAGTAAATACATAAGTCTTATTTTCCAGGAACATTGTTTAAACGTGCTTAAACAAAATGTACTCAAAGCAAAACTCTGTGAGATAATAAGACTTGTTTTTTTAATTGATTTTTACATAATTGTCTATACAAAGACAAAATAGTATTTACGCCAAACTCATTTGTTACGGCACAGTTCATAGACTGGAATTGGATTTGCTCTGATCTCCGTGGGAAAATTACAAAATGTACTTTTATGGATGTCAAAATAACCAATCAAAGGACTCCCCATGCTTCCCCAGCTATTTAGGTGCTAAGACCTATGTATCAGTATGAAAATGCAAAAAGGTCTCCACTCTAAAAAATAATTTATTAGGTTCAAGCAGGAGATAAAAATACAAAAGTTTCAAAGCTTCTTCAGTATAACAATTCGCTTGTTCTCAATAGTTATATAAAAAGCATGCAAACAGATCAGGTAAGAATGCCATTCATAAACATTTTGCCCCAAAAAGTCTTCGGATTTAATAGATTTAATTGTTCTTTCATGTTTTTTGGGCACAATGTTTATGACTTTATGCCTGATGTGTTATTGTTTCCATTTTATAAGAAGGCCTAGCACCGAAGGCACCTATTGTAATTGTGGCCGTTCTTGTTATTAATCTTTTGTTTCCACCATTGTGTCTAATACAGCCCATAGAACTGTATGGTAAAAAGTTGTGAAATTTGGCACACTGATAGAGCACAGTCTGATATTTCAACATAGAAACTTTGGAGTCTATAACTCAATTCCTCTAGTGCCACCAACTGTCCAAAGTTGCACTCACGCTTAAGCTAATAACATTTTAACTGTAAGGGCTAGAACCAAAATATTTTTTTCCCTCTGATTTCGTGGCCTAAGGCAATTCGATTGCACCCTATGAAAATCCCAAAGTTCATAGGGTTTTCTGAAACACTATACACTAATAGCCAAATGTCAAAATGTTAATAGTAGGTGGCAAAAAAATGCGAACAAAGTTGGCCATGTAAAATTATTTTATGTTCTCAAAGATATAAATGTCTATAATTAAAAAATGTAATGTAATGTAATTTTTACCAACTTTGATACACACACACACACACACACACACACACACACCTACACACACACACACACACACATGAATGGGCTCTCTCTCAGAACTCATAAGAAAAATGATGCCTCTTGGTGGCACTATAATAGACCTAATAAACATGAAATTACCATTAACTGCAACAAAGTATTATGATATAAAATGCCATACTTTACAAATGCATTTGTGTACCATTACGAAACTCTGCAGTGTCATAATCCCCATGCCCTGAAGGTACTTCAGGTTTTGAGACGGCGCCACCTTGTGGTCAAATGTTATAATTAATTAAAAAAAAATGCTGATAGCTTTTGATTAATTTAACATTGTAACAAAGTCAATATGTGAAGGTTTCACTTTTATTTACTTTCTCACAAATAAACAAAGTCCGGTTATCGTATAACTTTCTTTTCCTCGCTTCGAGTCCTTCACGTTCGGCAGTCAGCATTTTTAGTGAGATCAGTCAGAGGTGCTGGTGAGGTCCGAATAATTAGGCACAAACCTTCTATAATATCCTGCCAGCCCTAAGAACTGTCTTACCTCCTTTTTGGTCTTCGGTCTTGGACAAGTCGCAACTGCTGCCGTTCTATCAATTTGGGAACGCACTTGTCCATGACCCAAGTGGAAGCCCAGATACCTGACCTCCACACGGCCAACCCGAAGAAACATGTGGTTGGGCGTGTGGAGGTCAGGTACAGGAGGTCAGGAGCCTGGCCATTCTCAGCGCTCTCAGAACCGCCCTCAAATGCTCCAAATGCCGCTGCCAGTCATAACTGTAGATAATGATGTCATCCAGATAGGCAGCGGTATATGCAGCATGGGGCCGGGGAATGCAAACGGCGTTGTGAAGGCTGTCTCCTAGAAGATCAGCTGTACTACTGCGTGTTACCTCTGACTTCCAATTCTGAGTTTAACTGGAAATGAAACTGAAATGTTCACCCTTTATTTAAACTTTGAGTCCGATCACCTTCAGACCATTTTAATTAGGCAAAATTAAAATAGAGCAAAATTTATGGATTTTGTGTCGATAGACAAAATCATTTCCATATAGCGCAGCAACAAATTTGAGGTATGATGGGAAAATGTCTCTGAAGCTGTATCTCTGCACTGACTTGCTCTATTGACACCAAACATTGCTTGTTTTGTTTTCACCTTTCTCTGACCAAATCAGTTTGGACACATCAACACCTATGGCCAACTGTGATGAACCTTTCAATCATATTTCTAATGACTCTATTTATGATTTTTCAGCTAATTTGCCTAAAATTACATTAAAATGTCATTATTTGTTTGTTGTTGCAGCTGGTCTAACGCTCCCAGTCGCGTTGGAGCATCGTGCTTTGTGCTTTGCCCCAATAATTGTTGCTTGTAGCTATATTTTTCATTTATTGTTATTCCTGATGGATTCAAGCTAGAATCAGTGGACTGATTGCGTGATTGTTTTATTATGATCGCCTGGAGATCGGTTGCATGCTTTTTATATAATTATTGAGAACAAGTGAATTGTTACACTGACAAAGGCAAATACCCAAAATGTTTGTATTTTTATCTCTTGCTTGAAGAGTGCATGCTGTGGGGGTGCAGATCTTTTTGCATTGTCAAACTAACTGTAAAACTGCTCTTGTATAATATTCATTGTAAAAAGCGCTATGCTAATAAATTTGAATGGAATAATATTACAAATAAAGCTAGTATTTGACACAATATATTGTGTTAAATGCAGTTTAAATAGGTTTGGGTCTTAGGGTGCGTTCACACTTGTCATGTTTGGTTGGATTAAAACGAACCCTGGTGCGATTGCTCAGTTAGTGCGGTTCGTTTGAACACGTGTGAACGCTGCCATCCGAACCCTGGTGCGGACCGAGACCGCTAAAAAGATGGGTCTCGGTCCGTTTCCAAAATGATATATGAACGCAACACGGACCAAAGACATGTAAACCAACCAAAAACAGGATGTGATGTCACAAGATGCAATGCTACAAGTCAGCTGATTTGACGACGCGGGAAGATCGGTGTATCCGAAATGAGTCGAGGGCAAACGTGGAGCAACGAGGAGGTGAAGTTTCTGTTTCTGTGTACAACGGAGGAAATCCTGTTGCTGTTTTGAATGTTTTGAACATTTTATGAGCTCTTCGTGAGTTCTCAGCTGGGAAAAATAAAGCATTTGTACACGCATAAAATGATGGCGTTTAATCCAGAACACAGCGTTGTTTTGAATGTTCGGGAATGAAGCTCCGTCGCGAAATATACGTCATAAAAGCCGACCAATCAGGTTGTGACCGTATCTCTATGCCTTTGGTTCGGTAACTTAAAGTTCACTGTTAAAAATGCCAGTGTGAACGCTAAGCGGACCAGGACTATATGTTTTGTTTTTGTTTTTGGTCCAGAGAAAATGAACCAAACGAACCGAACTACAAGTGTGAACGCACCCTTAGTCTAATAGATACAATCTCAATCAAACAGATTCAATTTGTGCTTATAAACAGAAGAGAAAAGAGAAAGGAGACAGATTCAGGGAGAAACAGAGAGATGAGCAGAGACAAAGTTAGAAAACAGAGAAACTGATCCTAATAAAGTAAATGGACTAAGAGAAATGAGAAGAGATACAAAGAGCATGAGTCTCTTAACTGTTTCATCTCTTTCAAGAGCACCATCCAAACAGGCATGACGGAGAGTAATTGATGTTTTGGATGTGGCAGTAGAGGATGTGACGTCAGTGTCTGTGCTCTCTTAGAAAACTGACTGATGGGTTTTCACCTTCGCTCATAATTAAGCCTGCAGAACAAGTGAACACTCAAAACCATTTAGAGTAATGAGTTAAATGGAAGGTCTGACGAAAAGAGCAGGATTACCTTTAGACTCACCAGCCATGACAGAACCTTATTAAAAGAATAAATAAACACACACATTTTCATCAACAGTGGTAATGGCTACACTTTAATATTTAAAAATGGAATACTGAAGATTTGTCATTTGATTCTATTATCTTATTCCCACCTCAAGAGTTATGTAGCATTTGTAGGATTTTTCCTCTATCAATCAAGAAAATGTTTCCCTTAATATATATATATATATATATATATATATATATATATATATATATATATATAAATAAATATATATATATATATATATATATATAAATATAACATATACATATATGTTACATTTACATTTACATTTAGTCATTTAGCAGACGCTTTTATCCAAAGCGACTTACAAGTGAGGAATACAAACAAGCGATTCTTCATGAATTGGCAAATAGGCACAGGAAGTGCTCACAATACAAGTTTCAGACATTGCTCAGTACCATAAAATAGAGTAGGAAGGGAAATAGGGAAAGGATAGGGTTTTTTTTATTATGAGGGGATCAAGTGTTCACGGAAGAGATGAGTTTTCAGCTGTCTTTTGAATATTGCCAGAGATTCTGCGTTCCTGATGAAAGTAGGGAGATCATTCCACCAGCAGTGAGCAGTGAACGAGAATGTTCTGGAGAGTGATTTTGTGCCTCTCTGTGACGGTACCACAAGCCTTGGTTCCTTTAGTGATCGCAGGCTTCTGGTGGGGACGTAGCGTTGTAGCAGTGTGTGGAGGTAGGAAGGAGCAGAGCCTGTGGTGGATCTGTAAGCAAGCATCAGCGCTTTGAACTTGATGCGAGCAGCGAGGGGTAGCCAGTGCAAAGAGAAGGAGAGGGGCGTGACGTGGGCTCTCTAAGGCTCATTGCAGACAAGACGTGCAGCAGCATTCTGGATCATTTGAAGAGGTTTGATTGCACTTGACGGCAGACCAGCCAGAAGAGCATTGCAGTAATCAAGCCTGGAAATGACCAGGGCCTGGACAAGCAGTTGCGTGCTCAGTCAGGAAGGGACGGATTTTCCTGATGTTGCGAAGTGCAAATCTGCATGACCGCGCCGTCTTTGAGATGTGGTCTCTGAAGGTCAGTTGGTCATCGAAGATTTCTGGCCGACTTTGATAGGGTAATGGTGGTTGTACCAAGCTGTATGTTGATGTCGTGTTGTAGAGTAGGAGTGGCAGGGAAGACTAAAAGCTCAGTCTTTGCCAGGTTGAGCTGCAGGTGGTGTTCTTCCATCCACGTCGAGATGTCCGCCAGACAGCTTGATATCCGTGCAGCTAATTGGTTAATGTAATCAATTCTTAATTCCACACTTTTTTTGTCATTTAAAATAAAATAATTTATTATTAATATCTATTTTTGGTAATCCCAGGATGCTATGGCCATGCAGGTTTGTTTACGCATTAAACTCGTGGCCTCAAGAAAAATGTTGCTTCCTTCACATAGGAAGTCGAGGCCACGAGAAGCTGCCAGCTGCCAACCACCGGCCACACTCTTCACCAAGTAGCCAGAGCCCACCTCAGACACAGAGCCGGAGCCTGCCACAAAATGTCTGAACAGGTGCGAGAGCCAGCAAAACCACGTCCCAGTGGGCGTGCTTGTGGAGCGAACACACTCCTGCCTCTGAGGGTGAGCTGTGTCAAATCTCCTGCATTCCACTAATCCTCCCTCTGTCATCTCCTCCTTGGTCACATCACTCTCCAGGTCCACATCCTTCTCCAGAGCCCTCACTGTCCCTCCTCTGTTTTACTTTATTTAGTTATGGTGCAAGACATGCCTTCCAAGGTGAAGTCACATTCTGTCATTATTTCAGCTTCATTTTCATGGAGTTTTAGTTTGTTTTCATTGTTTCCCATTTCATTTGTTCCATTTCATCATTGATGTATTGTCTGTTTTTGCTCCTGAGATTATTCTTCTGCACGGCTACCATCACACACGTTACAGGGCCTTGTAGGCAAAAAGTTTGAGAACCACTGCTGTAAGGCACTTTAATATCAGACTGCTTTAGTGTTTGTGCAAAGATCCTCATGTTCTAGAAAAATGATTCTAACCTTCAAGACTGGTTTAACTTCTTTGAGTCCTACCAAAAATGGAATGTTAGCATATAAAGAGAATTGCAAATGCTAGTAGCATTATATTACTTTTTATTCTAGCATTGGCAGATTAATACACAGACCTTTTGGGTAGTTGCTCTGGAAATAAGCTCAAATTCAATGAACTTAAACCCTATTTTTTAGATATTCTTTCATACTATTAACAACACAGTTGAACACTTTGACCTGTAATTTTAGCAGTGGAAAATGTGGAGCCAGTGGATCATTGACATCCTATCTACACCAAAAGTTAGAAGCGCAATACAAAACGTGTAGGTCTTTGGTTGTTATAGTGCATATACACATACATGTCACTGTTATTTCGCAATTTTGCACATTGAGCACCACATTTTTAAGATGATCAAGCTTTGACACAGTGTGATAGACCAATGCCAGTTAAATATTTCAAAATGTAACTCAAAATACAGTAACTCAAGATATCTATAGAGAACTGCCTATTATGGTTAGAAAATTAATCACTGCAATAACAAGAACCCCTCAGTAATCTAAAGCTGTGTTTCTAACCTCATTCATCTAGATTGCTCTGAATTGTTTTTGCTTTATAGGCAACGGCTAATTGTTCATTTAAACTGTTTTCTTTTGAAAATTATACATTTCCTCTAACTCAGTACCACAGCCTCACATGCCCATCCATCTCCATCCCCACATCCATTTCATCTTCAAACCTCTTTTCCTCCTCTCAGCATACGCGTATTGCTTTTCTTTCATCCAATTAATTTCCCTCAGTTCACTGCCAGCACTAGACTGGCCATGTAAGGTCTTCACACACACTCCCCCCTCATGCCTACCCCCCTGTCTCTGTAATGGGGAAAGAGTTAATTAGGCTCGTCTCTCACACTGTCTCTTTGAGCATGTGCCCATGGGTAGAGACGCCCCTCTTCTACACTGATCACAGCTTTATTTTTAGAAGCACAACACAAAAGAGTCTGCTGAAGGTCACATTGGCTCTTCAGCTTGGGCGTGTGAGAGAAACACCATTAAAAACTTGGCTGGGAGACTTGGAGAATAATGGATCAGCTCTGCTGGAATAATACAGTGTGAAAACAACACTTGATTTAAAAGTTTTTACAGATATCATTGGAACACACAAAAAACTTTAAGACAAAAATATAAATATTATATTCAAACAATGTGCTTTAAAAAATAATATATCATTTGAGTAATACTGTACATTAACAAACAAATACATGAACAAGAAATAAGAGACAAATTTGTCAGTTACTAATGTAACCTCTGTTCCCTGATGAAGGGAGGACGAGACCCCTCCCAGACGAGACTGACACCCCAAACACCTCTGATAATTTGAAGAAAAGGCCAAAGAGAATTGGTGAGGGGATTTTGCATGAGAAATTTACTGAGGAACTGAGACCCTGCTTTTTCAACGGACAGTTTAGTGTTGAGGCAGGAGGGACACAACCATCAGGGAAAACAATAGGTTACAAAAGTATCTGAGATGTTCCCTATCTCTCTGTCACTTTGATGTTTTGTCCAGACTGACACTAGGGATTCCTGTGGAAAGCGCCACAACAGCTAAACCATGTTACGTAGTTTTGATGGTGCAAATGTTGGCCAGCTACTTAACACCTCACGTAAGTGATGTAGTCCTTTGGACCTTTGGATAATTACAAGGACCAAGAAGTACTACACATGAAAAGAAGTCTTAGTGTAGTGACTGGCAGTGGAGCTCTGCCCAGGAGAAGACATGAGTTTATTGACAGGCAAACTGAACCGTGGAAAATACATCATATGTATTGATTTTACTAATAGGAAATAACTACATATGGAGCACCTAGCTCATGTGTACGGGCTGACCTGAAAATGGCATACTGGGCCTGACGTCGAATTCCTCCACAGAATTTGACTGCTGTTTTGTGCTGAAGAAAAAGCACATCCAGGGTTCACTGGCCTGGAGAACTCATGTGGACAACAAATGGCATGTTATCACTTCAGGGTACTGTGTGCTAGCGGTACACTCAGGAGGATTCTCAGGAAGTGAACTGAGAACAGGTAGATACCTATCCTACGCTGATCAACTCCAGACCGGCTGAACCACCTGGGGGTGAAGTCTCCACTCTCCCAGGAGTGTCACATGTCATGACAGTGCTTCCAATCTATGGTTGAGCTCCTCTGGGATGTGAGTGGCCACTTCTGACTCCATAGGATGAGATGATGGACAAATTGCGACATGTGACGTAAACCGCCCTGGCAGTTTATGTATACAACAGTTGCAGTGTTGTCCGTCCAGACCAACATGGGCTTTCCCTGGATCAACAGTTGAAACCTTTGCAAGGCCAGCACCACCACTATTCGGGCAATTGATATGCCAACTAAGTCGAAGTCCTGTCTAAGAGCCCAAAGCTGAACACAGTGCCCCAGTCTGACTTGGACAGATCTATTGTGACAACAATATGCCTGGACACTTGTTCTAGGGGAACCCCTGCGTATAGAAATGGAATGTCTGTCCAAGTGCTGAATGTACAGTGACAGATTGATATGATAGTCATGCCATGTGTACCATGGTGCCTTGCCTTGAGTCTGAAGCGGTCTCATATGCTCCAACCAAAGCTGTTTTACCAGTGCAGAGGACACCATATTCCCCATTTCCTCTGAATGATTTTAAGCAATTCAGCACTGGCTGTGCACATTCGTTTCTGAGATGCTGCCATAGAGACTGAGTCCAACTCCATCTCAAGAAAAGAGATGCTCTGAACAGGGAGGGCTTGCTCTTTTCCCAGATGACCTGCAGCCCGAATTTGCTGAGGGGTGCACACAATAGATTTTAAGAGTGAGCTAGAATTAGCCAGTCATCAAGATAATTAAGAATGCAAATGCCCAATTCCTTCAGTGGGGCAAGGGCAACCTCTGTAACATTTGTTAAGGCGAGTGGAGACAGGGATAGCTTGAAGGTGACTTTATACTGGTATGCCTGATCCTTGAGAGCAAACCGAAGGAAATTGTCTCTCTTAAAATCGAGACATGAAAGTATGTGTCCTTCAGGTCTATTGTGCAAACTAATCCTATTTTCAAACGCATATCAAAATGGGCCTCTGCATCAACATCTTGAACAAGGGCCCTAAAGATCTAAAATTGGTCGTAACCCACCACCCATTTTTGGTGCAATGAAGTAAGGGCTGTCCCCTGAAAATTGAAAACGTTCTCTGAACGTGCGGACCTGTATGGGGCTTTGTGTGAGTCTAGGCCGGAAATGAGGAGGCAACAAACCTGCGTCAGTTCCCACAGTCTGCTTCTTTACTGCTGAGAATGGCAAGGGAAAGTCCTTGACAGTGTCGACGAAGAGGCTGCCTTGCGAAATGGGGCATCAAGAAAGAATTTTGTCAACTTCCCACATCTTAGCAAGGTTCAACCAGAGATGGCATTGCTGGACCACAATGGTGGACATCGCCTGGACAAGAGCCTGTGCCAAGACTTTAGTCAGTTGCTGAGCACAGTTCCTGCATCAATTTTAGTTCAGAAATACCCTTGTGCAGATCCACCGCAGTTGCTCACTCTACTTGGGAAAACCTGTGTGCACTACCTGACCACTCCAACTTTGAGCGTAGAAGAGCCCAAATGAGAAATTAGTCTCGCCATAAAACTCCACTGGACGCAAACTCGTCTTTTACTGAGACGAATGGACAGAATAATTGTTTTTTCGGTCTCGACACGACGTTGAAGTGACTGATTTTTCTGTTTTTGATCTGATTTTTCTTTTTTAAAATTTCTCTTTAGCACATGAATTTGAATTAGAATATTAAAAAAAAAATCCAAATTCAAAATAACCTCTAGTAACTATAGTAACATCTAAATATGGATGTAAATACAACTGTATTTTTTTAACATTGTTTAATGCTTTTATTGTACTTTATTTGAATGTATTCATAAAGTAATTATTATTAATATTTTATTACAATCGTTATTTTTTTTTTTTTTTTTTTTTTTCAACAATTCACTGTTTCACCTGTCAGTCCTTTTATGGTTTGCATCGATTTGGCCAAATTGTTTGTAAAAACAATCATATCAATAACTAAAATAATTGTAAATGGAAAACACAACTGAAAAAAGCCCAAAGTCACAACATTATGAAAAAAAAAAAAAAAATCATGCTTCTCTTTTATTCATAAATTAACCAATCACAGCAAAAACCTCAATTTCTGTATTGCTATGGGACATAACTGATTTTCCCATTCACTTCAATACTGGTCTTACCCCTATGGCCCATATCCCCCACCAGCCATCCTCGACAGCACCTCTTAATTAATATCATACTTAATATCATGCTGTATCATAGCAACACACTCCTTACTCTCTTCATGCAAGGGTGGGTGATACATAGTGTAAATTAACATTTATAAGTGTGGGTAAACAGAGTTGTACTCTCTTCTTGTTCCCTCTCTCTCTCTTTGTCTCACTCTCTCATAGATCCTATTTTCTATACCACTGTATTTGTTTGATATCACTCCAACTCAATGGTCCAGAGCAGATAATTATGGAAAGAAGACATTTTTTCTGCGCATGACAAGCTCTAAATATGCAACCCTAACAAATCAACTGACAACTGTTTTACACTGCTGATTGAATCAGGACCGAGATAAGGACAGTCTAACAAATACACACTTTGAGATCCTCTAACACTAGAACACAGTAGACTAATAATGAGAACAAACTGCCATACTAAGACAATAGATAATCTAATAACAGATTTATTGGAAGCAATTATTTTATAAAGAGATAGTGAAATTAATCTATATGAATTGAGCCTTTTAGACCAAATTTTCTGAAGAGGCATGATCGCTTTATTTGATGAACAGATTTAATTTAAGCTTTCATTCACATATAAACAATCAACACACACATCAGCTATGGTAAACAGAAGCTCAAGCTTGCTTGCTTGACATGTGCGAATTACCATTGGTTTGTTGTTTGGGCCACAAAGATTGAGAAAAAATGTGAAGTCGATTATGGTCAGTAGTGTGAGGCCGAGAGCAGTGGGAATAGAGCGAGGCCGGTGGCGGAATTGCTACTGAGTGTCACCTGCGTTCCACACCTCTTGTGGAGGTAGATTATGGGTTTTCATACTGCAGAACTTTAGCATTTTTTTTTTTACCTGTATCATTCCGACCGTGTACACTTGTCTGAATGATTTATGGCTGCATTAATACTCTATGAGGTTAGATGTATTAGTATGCAGTTGGCTGTATTTAATTTTGAGGAACTAAAATGATACATGTATCTAACTTTCAGTAGTTAGGTTCAGGTATTAGTTCAGCCTTTATACAGATGCTGATTTCAATGTTGTAACTAGCAATTAATTATTTTTACCTTTAAGACAGAATTGTTACGTGTGTTACGGAATACAGACTCAAAAGGCAGGAGAACAGTTGACAAGGTTTATTGAGCACACCGGGATTGACAAACACAGGTAATGGTAAAAACAATGAAGGCAAACAAGATGAATGAGGATACTGACAGTCACTTTGGTTGACAGGTGAAGCGATGATACAGTGACCGAGCGATACTGAGCACACACTCCGATGAAGGATGGGATGACCTGGTGGATTCCGGAGAGTGAAGACAGACGATGACTTGATGGGAACAAGAGGAGAAAATCACACGATGAGACAGGAATACCGACTGGTAAGTTACCACAGGAAAGTGAGTCCACTTTCTCATAGTTGAGACCAGAAAATGTGCAGTGGTGGGGTGTGTGCTTATATGCGGTGATGGTGATGAGGTTCAGGTGCTGGTGATTAGTACTCCGGTGACAGTGTGCGTTGGGTATTGTTGAATATTCGCCGGTTCCCACCTCTTTCCTAACTGAGCCTTATAAACTTGAAGATAAATAAACAATCCAGTGAGTTCAAGACTTAACAGTGCACTTTAGCACAAGCAAACCAGACAATGAATTAAGGAAACTGAAGGTCTTAAATACACAGGGGCTGCATCCGAAATCATCTACTCGATGAGTAGTTACTTAATTTCAATGAGTAGGTACTTAAAGAGCACTAAAAGAGTATGAATGCGATCCGGAAATCATCCGCCATGTTGACGTTATCATGTGACGTACGACGTTATCGCAAGCGCAACAACTTAAAATATATGAATGACTTGAAATGAAGGTTTAATTCATCTATCTGTAAATATCTTGATATTGATTGAACTTGCTCATTATCTGGTCTTGTTGAAGAAACGGCTCCCCATTTGTTTTATGATTGAATAAATTTGAGGTTAATTTCATTTATTATATTTTTAACCCGACTAATGTGACCCACAGTTTTTTCCTTAAAGATATTTTTTTTTAACAAAACCCAAAATCGCAATCTCTTGAATATGTTTATTTATTTTATATGCAAACATTTTTATCCACAAGCAAAAGTTACTTAAATCTCCTTTGTTTCCCCCCTTTTCTTGAATTTAACAGTCGTTTCATTCATCAGGCTTATAACAAAATAAATAAGTATTGTGTTTAATGCATTATGATGAAATATTCAGATATTCAACGTTGTCATTGTGCTTTTTTGTGCTCTCTATTTAGTCTCATATTATGTGCACAAACCCATGATATTTCTGTTTTGTTTTTTTGTTTATGATTGCTCATTGTTAAAGATTCGACCATTGCATTTCCCTTTATCTTGTATATAATTATAAGTTAAAATAGATTTAAAAAAGTCACGGGTACACTAACACCGCGTAGCATCAGTAACTCAACAAACCTACCTAGTACGGTGTTCCTCAGTCTCGGGCAGATCCCGCCTTTGGAGAAGAATATTGATTTTGTACTCTAAGTATTACTACTAAAAATAAGATTACCCCAGAATGAACTGCACTGCTAGCCCACCCCAACACTTACACACAATAATAATGATGATAAATGCTGCCCAATGCTTAATTATATTACTTCTTACTGAAAATGATGTTTTAGTAAAACAAGCAAAATGTAATTTGTTTTGTCATATGATATAGCTATGCATGAACACACACTAGACAAGTGCAGTCAAGGTGAATACATCTCAATTTTCTGTCAAGCAATGATTTAAAGCATGAATTAAAAAAACAATTATATTTTATTTACTCACAACAATAGGAAACAAATGAGTAAAAGAATTAATAAAAGTAAGCACAATAAATAAATACATATAAAGTCAACAACACATGAAACAAAGCTTTATTCAGACTTATTGTTCTAATAATCACGTATTTACAGGTGCTGAACCCCATATCCTTCTGCCATCTCAACACAGCTGTGCCAATTCTGCAGCTTTATTTTGATGAAGAAGCTGACCACCGTGAACACCTTCACCTGACTTTGCTGTCCATCATGTCCATCATTGCTGCTCTTCTCAATGGGGACATTGTTGATTCAGAGGATGAGGAAGACTATGATGATGAACCCCTGAATCCCACAATCTAGAATCTAGGCTGCCGCTGTGTCTGCTCTGAACATTCATGCGCCTGCTCTCCATGAGCATGACTACCTGTAAAACATTAAAACATTTCTGTTTAATTTTTTTTTACATTTTATTTTATTTCCTGAGTAGTAGCGGTTGTACACTAACCTACAATTTTAGCTGGATTTAAAAAACATGCTGGATATTACCTGCAATTCCTTTTTATTTAAATGTAATGTTTTAATGGTTGATGATATATATAAAAAAAGATTAAGGATATTAGTCCAACGCCATGGTATAACAAGCACACTCGGGCCCTTAAGAGAGCAGCCAGAAAAATGGAGCAGGTCTAGCAAACCGCTAGATCTACTTATTTTTCAAATCTTTTAGAAAAAAATAAACACAACCCTAAGTATTTATTTAATACAGTGGCTAAATTAATGAGAAATACAGCCTCAACTTCTGAGGAGGGGAACCTGTGCCTGTGTGCGGCAGCAATGTGGCCCTGTGGTGTCGGCGGAGACTGTGTTAACTAGCTCATCCTTTGTTAAGACCTTACCGACTCATCAGCCAGTGGCACATATCCCAACAAACCGTCCCATACCGGCGTGATCAAAAAGATCTTAAACTAGATTAAATATTTTGACTGTTGCGATTCCAAAACGGTTTAATGACCCGTAACTCTGCCTGAGTATCGGACAAGTGTTCACTGTTGGCCAGAGGAGAACTGGCCCCCCGACTAAGCCTGGTTTCTCCCGAGGTTTTTTTCTCCATTTGTTGGAGTTTTGGTTCCTTGCCGCTGTTGCCTTTGGCTTGCTTAAGTTGGGGACACTTGCTTGATATTCAGCAGTGTTTTTGATATGCCTGCATTGGCGCCGTTGTATGTGAACTGAGCTGACCCGGACGATTACGTCGCTGTTTTCTGCAGTGCTGATATACCTAAATTAAGTAGACTAATAACTATTGATATTTGCAACGGAATGAATCAATAATATATAGAATAAGCTGCACAATGACACCATTTTCTTATTAATGTAAGCTGCTTTGCCACAATTTGCATTGTAAAAAGCGCTATATAAATAAAGATGACTTGAAAGATGACTTGTAGTAGTAAAGAGATGTCATTTCAATCACAAGTTCAATATGGAGTGCCACAAGGCTCAGTACTAGCACCGTTGCTTTTCACTCTGTACATGCTACCCTTCGGAGATGTCATTAGGAAGCATGGCATTAGTTTTCACTGTTATGCTGATGATACTCAGCTCTATATTTCTTCTCGCCCTGACGAAACCTACCAATTTTCAATATTAGCGGAATGCGTAGCTGATATAAAAAATTGGATGACTAATAATTTCAAACTTCTAAATTCAGAAAAAAAAAATAGAATAGACTTCTGCATATAATAACCTAGAATACTGTCTGAACAATGGAATACTGATAACTCTGTTAAGTCGTCTTCGTCAGTTAGGAACCTGAGTGTGCTCTTAGATCTTTTATTTGAAATCCACATTTCTTGCACACGTAAAACCGCATTCTTCCATCTTAAAAATATATCTTAACTACGACATATGCTCTTAATGACAAATGCAGAACAGTCGGAACAGCTGGTGCATGTGTTCATAACCTCAAGGCTAGATTACTGTAATGTTCTACTGGGTGGTTTTCCTGTTTGCTTGAAAAACAAACTACAGCTGGCCCAGAATTCAGCTGTAGAGTCCTTACTAGAACCAGGACGTATGACCATATTAGCCGGGTTCTGTCAACACTGCACTGGCTCCCTATTAAACATCGTATAGATGTTAAAATCTTGACAGTTACTTACAAAGCATTAAATGGCTTCGCTCCCCAGTACCTGAGAGAGCTCTTAATGCATTATAGTCATTCGTGTCTATTACGATCTCAGAATTCTGGCCAGTTGTTAATACCTAGAATATCAAAATCAACTTCAGGCAGTAGATCCTTTTCCTATTTGGCACCTAAACTCTGGAACGATCTTCCTAGCATTGTTTGGGAAGCAGACACACTCTGTCAGTTTAAATCTAGACCAAAAACGCATCTATTTAACCTGTCGTACACATGACACATTATCAATTTATGTCTTCATATCCATTAAAGGATTGTTCAGGTCAGCCGGAACCGGGAACATTTCCTATAACACCGGATGAACTCGTTAGATCAGAAGAGGAATGGCGTCTATGCTAATTTTAGTCTCTCTGCTTATCCCAAGGTTTACCATTTATCGTAATTAGCTGGATCCGGGCAGTATTCAGGTCAGATGGAGAAACTGCGCCTATACACGACAGCAATGCAGCCCTGAATTGTCAGCAGACACTGTGTCAACTAGCTCATCCTTTGTGAAGGCCTTATCGACACGTCAGCCAGTGGCACAGATCCCCAACAAACCGTCCCATACCGGTGTGATCAAAAAGATCTTAAACTAGATGGAACTGGATTAAATATTTTGACTGTTGCGATCCCAAATCGGACCTGTAACTCTGCCTGAATATCAGGCAATTGTTCACTGTTGGCCAGAGGAGAACTGGCCCCCCCAACTAAGCCTGGTTTCTTCCAAGGTTTTTTTCTCCATTTGTTGGAGTTTTTGTTCCTTGCCGCTGTTGCCTTTGGCTTGCTTACGTTGGGGACACTTGCTTGATATTCAGCAGTGTTTTCAATGTGTCTGCATTGGTGCCGTTGTATCCGAACTGAACTGAGCCGGATGATTACATCACTGTTTTCTCCAGTGCTGATATACATAAATTAACTAGACTAATAACTACTGATATTTGCAACAGAATGAATCAATACAAATATATAGAATCAGCTGGACAATGAAACCATTCTCTTTGGGAGCTGCAGTGCAGCAAAAATTACAACCATGTAACAAAATTACTATATAAGTAAAGGTGACTTGACTTGGATTAACATCGTAGCGCTAATGAAATTCACAACCTTAGGTTTACTAGTACATCCAGATATTGCAATATCTTCTAATGACCAAGTGCTCTAAGTAAGTCTAGCAAATATCAATATAAAGTTTGTCTTAAAGCAATTGAGGCAACCAAACCAAAGACAACAAGACAGCTCACGTTACATTGATCACAATGGACCACATGTTGCTACGACTCATACCCCATCAGCAGGTTTTCAGATGACTGAGCATGTTGAATTGGTGACACAGCACGTTGTTAAGAGGAAATACTTTGATTAGCTGTTCAACTTTGTGAAATGGTGCACAAAAAGTAAAATAGAGGTGAAGAAAGCAAACAAATGACAAAGTCAAGAGGACACTCACAAGGCTCTTTCATTTTAAATCCATCTGTGGTAAGTATGGTGTGAAAATGGTAATCAAGCATTGCTTTTTGTCATAGCACATTCGATTTCCCTTTTTGAATGACAAATGCATCCTACTGCCACCTGCTGGTATGGAGAGTTGTTTTCTCTCACACAGTGCAGGACATAAGTGCTAGTTGGCCATTAACATTAGTATATATCCATAGTGCTCAAGTATAACTTTTTGGCCTGGACACAGGTGGCATGAGGCAGCACCACAGTCGGCTTTCAACACTGCTATTTCTTTGTCTGCTTGGTATGTCAAGGCGAAAAGACATTTTAAAATCAGTAATTACTCAGTAATGGCCCATTTCTAATACAAGGTAGAACAACCTATTATAAAAGTAGTCGTAAAAAAAAAAAAAAAATGCATAACCAAATATGCAGTGTGTCACGCTGTGCGCAGGAAAACAGGACGAGTCAGATGAACTTAGAATAAACAGGGTTTTAATTTCAAACAGATAACGAGACTACAGACAGGTAGGCAACACACAGCTTACAAAGACGATAACTGACAACAACTGAACCAACATGAGGAGAATATAAAGGGGAGTTAACGAGGGAGAACGTAATCAGGGAAAACAGAAACAGGTGAGGGTGATTAACAGAACAGGCTACACACAAAGAGGGCAAATGAACAGAGAATGACTAAACAGCACTACAGGTAAACATGACAGGATGTGACACAGTGCATATACATGCATATATTTTTTCCCCTTAGCCTTCATTAATGCTAGTGAAGTTTGTATACCAAGTCATTTTGTATGGACAGTTTCCAGTGTTGCACCTGTAATACTGTAAATAAGCACAAGAGATGTGAGCACAGTCTTTCAGTGTCAGAGTGTTTGAAGTTTGAACAGAGTGAGAAGACGGAAATGCAAAAACATCCCAGTAGAGTCATGAACAGGTCTTCCATCTCACCAAAACAGACCAAAGGCTTCCCCAAGAGAGCCATTAAAATCTCCCTATCACTGCAGAGGTGTTCGTGAATATAGCTTTTATCCTTGAAAAAACACACTCATATATCCAACAGAGAAAACCTTGAAATAAAACAAGAAAGATATTAAATGAAAGTCTGGCTGCTCTGGCCTTGGAGGAGTCTGTTTGTCTGTTATTTTTCAGCACCCTATAATATCAGCAGCGGTTTGCTGAGAAAGGAGCCCCTCCCTTGTCTGAGGCTGCGTTTCAGGGGCAGATAACTAACTCTGGGTTCATCCTGCCATTAATATTTTCTTATAGGAACTCCCACATATCGAAATGCCATGCTGGTGGTGGTGGTGGTGGTGACAAGCCACCAGGTGACAGAACGAGTCAGAGCAGCGGAACTGATTGCAATGTGCCTGCTGCGCCTCTCGGCACTATTACCCCCACCCTACTTCAAGCCCCAGGTCCTGCTTATAAGCCATGTCTCAGTTCCCTGCTATTGCTACTGATATTGCCTTGCCATTACATCAGTCACGGCAGCTGCTCCTTAAGGATACACAGTGCGACACATGGGAGGGAAAGCTATTTCACTCCTCTTGTCCAAACCTGCTCTCTCTCTGTTTATAACTTCTCATCTGAGCTCAGAAATCGAAACAAAACACAAACAATCCCACAAGAGCTTGGTTTACTTGCTTTTCTTTTCTATATGCAGCACTCTGAGAGATGGATAACCATATATACAGTCATTTTGAGTCCATCCAGCCTTTACTGTGTCCACAAATAGAAATGTATCTATTCCGAGCTAACAATATTTGGTACCCAGTAGCCGCAGCTGGTTTGTAAGGGCATTTGGGGCAGAGTCCCACGAAAATAATGATCTAGACATAGACATCTAAACATCTATATAAACTAAATCAATAAAGCTTTCTGCAACACATTTTTTTTTGGGGGGGGGGGGGGGGTGGAGGAGGAGGGTTTAGACTATTTAAGCCATAAAGTGAGCAGGATATATTAAAATTTAACGTATGGCCTCGGCAGGCATGTATAATGATACTAAGAGGGGCAATGGGTGCCTAAGCCCTCCACAGCTCTACAGCGTTCCACAGTTTTCCAATGTAAATCTGTGGTGAATAATGGAACTGCAGCATGCTTCAACTGAGAGCCATTGGGACAGTTTTCAGGCAGCCCTGCTTATTTTTACATTAGCTTGCATAAACTCTGCTCCAGACCAAGATGATATCAATCCGCTTCAGCTATGTGTATATTAGTCTGCATCAGGTCAGTAACTAGTTTGTCTGTTGATATGTGGAATAGAATAATCAAATTATTGAAAGTGTAAATCCTTTAGGAGGCAACAAGTGCTACATTAAGGCAATTATATGCATGTATCATGTGTACTTAAAGCCTGTCAATCAACATCAGAGTGCCGCCCTCAGGCTGAATAATGCAACCTTTGTCAAGAGCATTCTGTGTGTACAGTGATTTGAAAATAAAGCTTGCAAAAAAAAAAAAAAAAAGTTGAACTAATGCTAAGAGCCAGAATATCCCCTACCTAAATTTACAGTATGGAGCAGATACTGGTGCCCAGAACATTCTCATAATGTTAGATTGTTTATTTATTCTAAATGTTCTTAGAACGTTAGGAATTGGTTCCTGAAGAAATAACCAAGTGGGAACCATACAATAATTGTGGGGGAGATCTGAAATGTGTGTTAATAAAGAAATAATGAGTCTGTGGTTATGACATTTGAATGGAAATATGTTGGAAACATTTGACATTTGGAAAATATTCACTATTTTACTCTTTTCAAAATTATATTAAAACAGAAAAATAATGAAACACGCTTAACATTACATTTTTATTTTAAACAACATTGAATGTTTATTGTGCGAACTGAGAAAATTATTTTATTTCTGGGTTCCCGAAAGAATGACCAAATGAGTTCAATGCAAAAATTAAGGGAGAACTTTCTGTGTTTACTGGGTTGAAAGTCAGAAAGCTGTGTTAAAAAAGAAATATGACAAGTCAGTACTTGTGGCAAACACTTTACATATTCTGTCACTTTCTTCTTTTATAGCACAAAACCTCCTGCCGAATAGGAAAACAAGCTTCCCTTTCTGATTCCTTTTCTTCCTCCCTCTTCTCTCACTATTCCTGCTGAGAACACATGCCTGAGAGATTAATGTAGTTGGCAAGAGTGTTGCCATGGTGCTACCTGACGATAAGGAACGAGAGAGAGAGAGAGAGAGAGAGAGAGAGAGAGAGCGCGCATGTGTTGTAACAGTAGACAGTAGTGCCGACGTTGCCACAAACTCCATTCTGCAGAATTAAATCACAGTGCTTTCCCACAGATTGCTCACTGAATTATTTATGTTCTCTCTATGCCTGCTCTGCCTCTAATAAAGTTTCAGCTGCCACTAATCTCCAATTTGACGAGGTGAGCTTTAAGGGATTTTTAGCAAACATTAAGTGCAAATTGTCTTTACAGATTTGATTGGTTTTTATTTTTATTGTTATTAATACACTAGGCACAGTTCCTGAAAATGCCAGATCACTACATGAGAGAGAGAGAGAGACCCTTGTCAAAGGAGATGTTAACCCGCAAATGAAGTCTGCACTTTTAAAAATTACACAATTTTAAAGCTGCAGTCTGTAAGTTTTACCTCTTTTATCCTCTTTGCTATCTCTGTTCTAAATTTGTAGTTGCAGTTATTTGCAGAATTGTGATCTTTATATGGTTTGTGCACAGTGGCGGTTCTACATGGAGGCCTAGGAAGGCCCGTGCCTCTGTAGACATGTCCTGGCCACCCCTGTGACCCCCGTGCTGACCAAAAAATAAATAAATTATGAATTTATTATGATTTTACACACGAGCGCCAAAAGCGAAACTAATGCAAAGGAATGTTCTACACAGGTAAATTAGTGTGGTGTCGGCTCAGAGCTCAGCAACTAACGTTACATTTTTAGAGAGAAGAAATTTTTGAAATCAAGTTTGTAAATGTCTGGTCACGATATGTTTAGAAACTTAATATCTAAGCAAACTCAAAGCAGAAGCAGATATACAAATGTCACTATCCTTGCTAGGTCTACACAATGTTGTGATGTCAACCACGTAACTTCATCTGTCTAGGCTGTTGCATTGCGATAACATACATATGAGTAAAGTAATCTACAGGTTATCTGCCCGTGTTAAGTAGGGAGGGATGGTTAGGCAACAAAATGTAATGCACGTTTTTTTTTTCTTCTGATAGTTATCTTGAAACGAGGAAGGAACATAGCGTCCTTTTTTGCCCCAGTAAACAAAAAAGTGAGAGAAACAAATCAAAGTATTGAGAGAGTTGAGGAGAAGAAAGAGAGAGGTTGGAGAGAGGACAGGTGATGAAAGTGAGGACTCCAGAGAGAGGGAGAACTGCAAGAGAGGGAAACTCCAGAGGGTGAGGAGAATGAAGAACAAGGTGAGGAGCATGAAAAAGAGGGTGAGGAGCATGAAGAAGAGGGTGAGGAGGAAGAAAACATACAGGGACAGAGAGAGGAACAGCCAGAGGGACAGAAAAGGGATCCATGTGGATCAAGTACTGCACCATCAGGATTGTGATGCAGAAGGTTATTACTATTTGCAAAGCAGTTCAATTATAATTTCATTGTAGGCCTACTGTATGTCCTTAAAATAGTGCTTTCTCCTGTAAATAATTTGTGTCAATATGGCTCTAATGTTTCTTTTTTTTAAGTAAATACTTGGCCTACATTTTGAAATGCATGCAGTACATGCAGATATGCACAACCAGTCAAAAGTTTGGAAACTGTACTTTTTTGGTTGTTTTTGAAAGAAGTCTCTTATGCTCACCAAGGCTGCATTTTATGTTACAAAAAAGCTGTAATATTGTGAAATATTAATCAAATGTAAAATAACCGTTTTATATTTGAATATATAGTAAAGTGTAATTTATATCCTGTGATCAAAGATGAATTTATCATCATTACTCCAGTCTTCAGTGTCACATGATCCGTCACAAATCATTGATCATATTCATTAACATTGATAATAATCATAAATGTTTCTTGAGCAGCAAATCAGCCAATTAGAATGAAAATCTATATATTAGAATGCAGTGCGCCTGATAATCTGGTGTGCCTTACGTATGCACTGAGTTCCAAAATCTGTAAAAATGTTGTCGTGCGACTATGGTAAGCGATCCGCTTGATTGACAGTTGGACCATTTCCCGCTGACATAGGGACGTAATTCGTACACTACATACGCTGGCAGCGATAAACCAATCAGAGAACATTATGTAATTCACAAGTTCACACTTACAAATAATCAGATAGAGAAATTAGTAAGCATATTTGGCGTGCTGTCCGAGGAGAGGGCTCCGAGCTCGGTATTTGGCCCGAGCCCAGAGTACTCCTCCCGTATTCTGGTTTAGGAAGTAACCAGGCAAGTGTGAGGAGACGGGGTGGATATATATAGGTCTTCACTCCTGCCGATTGGGTTGATTGCTGATTAATGACAGCTGGTTGGAGTTATGTGATGATTAGTTAGATCATTTGAATGTGTTTCTCCCGAACTTTGTTAATAAAACATCATTACGTACAGTAGGTACGCTTACCTCCGCCATGCCTCCGGTAGGTATACTACTAGTATAAAACAACATTTGTTTGTCTAAGGACCCCCGAAAATGGCACCAGTGAAGAGACATGCTTACGAGGCACAATTCAGTTTATCGGTCTATATAGTATTTCTTAGTTACAAATCCGAACCCTACCTTAACCTGAGACTATTCATTAAACATTAACCCTGAAACCAACCCGAAATTTTTCGGGACCCTTCGGGGTCTCGAGTGAGATAGCAGACTTCTAGGAGGGATGGCATGGGCAGGAAGTCAAGAAGTGACTCCATTCCACTGTTCAGAACAAGGAACCCAAACTCCAACAGGTCACAAAAATGGAGAAAAAAACTTTGGGAGAAACCAGGCTCAGTCGGAGGCCCAAAAACAATCTGTGCATGATTATGATTCAGGAAGCATTACGGGACATACAGTTGTGTTCAAAATTATTCAACCCCCCAATGCTGTAAATGGTTTTAGAGAATTTAGAGTACATTTGTAATTGAATTCAGAATGAAATCCTACAAGGACTTCTTAAAGAAGCATATGCAACTAAAATGACATCAATTGGTTTTGTAATACAGTAGTAAATGTTTCTTTTGTGAATTCTTCATTGACACAATTATTCAACCCCTTAAAGACTACCACTCTGAAGAACAGAGGTCCATTGAAGTGTTTTCAATCAGGTATTGAAAGCACCTGTGGATGTCAGGGAGCAGCAATAAAGCCTAATAAGCACCAATTAGGCAGCTTTAAAATGACTGTGATACTCAGCTCCTTCTAGACATTTACTGGTGTGGTTACAAACATGGTGAAGTCAAGAGAATGGTCCAGGAAGACAAGAGAAGAGGTGATTACTCTTCACAGGAAGGGCAATGGCTATAAGAAGATTGCAAAGGTGTTAAACATACCAAGAGACACCATAGGAAGCATCATTCGCAAATTCAAGGCAAAGGGCACTGTTGAAACGCTACCTGGTCGTGGCAGAAAGAAGATGCTGACTTCGACTGCTGTGCGCTACCTGAAGCGTAGAGTGGAGAAAAGTCCCCGTGTGACTGCTGAGGAACTGAGAAAAGATTTGTCAGATGTAGGTACTGAAGTTTCTGCTCAGACAATACGGCGCACCCTGCGTAATGAAGGCCTCCATGCCAGAACTCCCAGGCGCACCCCCTTGCTGTCTCCAAAGAATAAGAAGAGTCGATTGCAGTATGCCAAAAGTCATGTGGACAAACCACAGAAGTTTTGGGATAGTGTTCTGTGGACTGATGAAACAAAATTAGAACTGTTTGGGCCCATGGATCAACGCTATGTTTGGAGGAGGAAGAACAAGGCCTATGAAGAAAAGAACACCTTGCCTACTGTGAAGCATGGCGGGGGGTCAATCATGCTTTGGGGCTGTTTTGCTTCTGCAGGTACTGGGAAGCTTCAGCGTGTGCAAGGTACCATGAATTCTCTTCAGTACCAGGAGATATTGGAGGACAATGTGATGCAGTCCGTCACAAACCTGAGGCTTGGGAGACGTTGGACCTTTCAACAGGACAATGATCCCAAGCATACCTCCAAGTCCACTAGAGCATGGTTGCAGATTAAAGGCTGGAACATTTTGAAATGGCCATCGCAGTCACCAGACTTAAATCTGATTGAGAACCTCTGGTGGGACTTAAAGAAAG
Source organism: Opsariichthys bidens (assembly GCA_037194245.1). NCBI lineage: Eukaryota > Metazoa > Chordata > Actinopteri > Cypriniformes > Xenocyprididae > Opsariichthys > Opsariichthys bidens. The sequence goes on along the minus strand of CM074305.1, from coordinate 12,699,426 downwards.
CAGTTGCAGTGCGCAAGCCTAAGAATGTGACTGAACTGGAGGCTTTTGCCCATGATGAATGGGCGAAGATACCCGTAGCTCGCTGCAAGACACTTGTGTCAAGCTATGCTTCACGTTTAAAAGCTGTTATAACTGTAAAAGGATGTTGTACTAAGTATTAAGATTGAATGTCACTTGGGGGTTGAATAAAACTGATAATGATGTGAGCAGAGAAAAGACATTTGTGGTTATTTCATTATAAATGTTATGTTATATTTGTCTGACCTACACGTGCCTCTTTGATTTAATTGTAAGCAGGATGACTGAATGATCAAAATCAATGTCAAACCGGCCAAAACAATCAATTTCAGTGGGGGTTGAATAATTTTGAACACAACTATAAGTAAGGATCTGAACAGTCAAAATATTTAATCCAGTTCCATCTGGTCGAACATTGGATTTATAACACCAGAATGGAAACAGTTTTATTGGGGATTTGTGACACTTACTGTCGTATCGATGAGGCCTTTATGGGCTATGGTCTAGTTGACCCAATCTCTGCAGACACTTCAGGGATGTGTTGTAGTAGTGTTTAGGCACAGGTCCTCCTTCTGATCTGGATACGGCCTGGATCTGGCTGACTACAGTAAACCTCAGGATAAACAGAGAGTCTAATTATTATGGATATATACATTTCATTTTATGATGTAACGAGTACATGGGAAGTGTTAGGAAGTGTTCCAAAGACTGTTCCAAAGTTTAATATTAAAATATAAATATTAAAAGCATCTACCACCTGAGGTTGAATTGGAGTCTGGAGACGGCAGCTTTGCAGATAATTTCACATAGGTTACTAGCCAACATCAGCATTAAAGACTTTAGCTTAAACATTTTAGCTCAAACCTCACTTTCAGAAAGCAAATTCTGTTTGTGATGCAATGTGGATCACTGTATAAAGGCAGAAATATTTATTTGTGATGCAAAAAACTATGTGCACTAACCATTACCATAGTAAACATGGTAAATGTGACCACTTGAAGAAATCAGACAAATCATATAGGCTGTCATAATCGTGTATTTATTTTATCTGTGAGAATACCTTGCCTCTTTATACCGAACTGCGAATGTGCAGTCTTGGCACAAATTAATTCATTATGATCAATGTATCACTTATTATTGTAAAACTGTGGTAAAACATGGATGCTTGAGTTTTTAAAAAGTATCAAAATGGCAAAAATGACAACAAATGGCCACTTTTATCATATTTGTTTTGCAATCTCGTTAGTTTCTGGTGATTTTTTTCAGTCGTGGCCTAGTGGTGAGGGAGTCGGGCTTGTAATCTGAAGGTTGCCGGTTCGATTCCCACGCTGGCAGGAATTGAAAGTGGGGATTGTGAATGAACAGCACTCTCTCCACCTTCCATACCATGACTAAAAGTGCCCTTGAGCAAGACACCAACCCCTAATTGCTCCCCTTGTAAGTCGCTTTGGATAAAAGCGTCTGCTAAATGATGAGAAAATGTTTCAGAAAGACGTGTACAGGCGTGTTTTCATGAAGCGCTTCAGAGTTTCTCGCTTGACGGTGGAAACGCAGTGTGATTTTGGGCTTGGTGCTACAGGTCTAAAGCTTTTAGCCTAGTCTGGCCTGTTGAAAGCCCTGGCTCGCACTGGCCCGACAGTGGAAAAGTGGCTAATGCTGTGTTGACAGAACCGGGCTAATATGGTCATACTTCCTGGTTATGGTAAGAACTCTTGCTGCTGCATTTTGGACCAGCTGTAGTTTGTTTATTAAGTGTGCAGGGCAACCACCCAGTAGAGCAATACAGAAATCTATCCTTGAGGTCATAAATGTATGAACTGATATTTATGCATTTGTCATTAATAGCATATGCCATAGTTTACATATATATTTTCAGATGGAAGAATGCAGTTTTACTGATGTTAGAAATGTAGCTTTCAAATGAAAGACTGGTATCAAAAGCACATCCAGGTTCTTAACTGATGATGAAGAATTAATAGAGAAGCCATCAAGTGGTAGACAGTATTTTAGGTTATTGTCTGCAGAAGTTTTTGGTCCAGTAATTAGAATTTCTGGGGGGGGGTTAGATTTTAGTAATAGAAAATGAATAGTCATCCATTTTTTACATCAGCTATGCATTCTATTGTTTTTAGTAGTCATGTGGCCGTGATACACGAGTAGTTGTGACCTAATGGTGAGGGAGTCGGGCTTGTAACCTGAAGGTCGCTGGTTTGATTCCCATGCCGGCAGGAATTGAAGGTGGGGATTGGAAAGAAGTGGGAATAGCTGCCCACTGCTCCGGGTGTGTGTTCACTGTGTGTGTGTGTGTGTGTGTGTGTGTGTGTGTGTTTGTATGCACTTGTTCACTACTCACTGCTGTGAGTGTGCACTTGGATGGGTTAAATGCAGAGTATGCAATTTCCCCATTGTGGGACAAATAAGGGCTTTCTTCTTCTTCTTTTATGAATTCTTAAGTTTCACCAGGACGTTGGATGAGCGAAAAAAAAAAACATGTATAGAGTGAAAAGCAAAGGTCCTAGTACTCAGCCATGTGGTACTCCACACTGAACTTGTGATTGGTATGACATCAGGAATGTATGAATGGAATTTTCCGTCAGGGACGATACTGTGGCAGATGGTTGCAATGGTTATAATTTTGTCTCTAATATTGTCAATCTTGCAAGTAAAGAATTTCATAAAGCCATTATAGTTGTGCTGTTTGGAAAGATCAGAAGTTGAAGCTTTATTTCTCATTAATTTAACCACTGTATCAAATAAATACCTAAGGTTGTTTTTAAGTTTTAAAAGGTTTTTCTTTATGCAAAAAATGCGAAAAACCTCTAGTTTTGTTTGTGCTTGTTGTACCACAACATTGGACTATTTTCCTTAGTCTTCTTTAAGTGCAAAGGAGCAACTGCGTCTAATGTGCTGGAAAAGAGAGAGTAAATAGTTTCTGTTGCAATATCAAGGTTTTTTTTTTTTTTAAGTTATCTGGTATGCTAAGAAGATGAAGCTGATCAGGAAGATTATTTATAAAGCAATCTTTAGTTTTAGAAGTGATAGTTGTACCATATTTGTAACAGGGAGGCGATTTTGTAGCCTTGGCTAAATGAAGTATACATGAGATTAAATAATGATCTGAGATATCATCGCTCTGCTGCAGAATTTCAGTGGCATCAATATCAATTCCATGTGACAATATTGGATCTATAGTATGATTACAACAATAACTGGGTCCTGACACTTGATATCTAACGCCAATAGAGTGTAGAATGACTGTAAATTAGAGCTGTGCGATTAATTGAAATTGTAATAAAATTGCTATGTGAGCAAGTGTGATTTCTAAACCGCAGAAAGCACGATTTCCCCCCTCAGTGTGCAATCTGAATGCTGCGTGTCTTAATCTAGCGCAAGGACAGAACAGAGTGGGTTTACTGTTGCGACACCACAGAAACAGCAAAAAGGGAAGTTGAATTGTGGTTTGGGAATATTTTGGATACAGAAAAGATAATGTATCAGTAAAACCAGAGATGCAGGTCAAGAGATGCAATTTTTTTAAGTTTTTTTTTACAACAGTTAAAAACATAAATGATCTGCTCAATTCAGCATGAGCCGAACAAGAATCGCAGCACAGATCAGCAGCAGAAGTCCGATTCCACTTCACTCTCTTGTAAAAGTGCCTATTTAAGTGTGTTTGTCATTGTACTGTTTTGTTCAAGAAATTGCCGCTAATTCAAAAGGTCGGCCGCATGTGCATTCACAATGGTGCGTGTCCACTGGCGCAAAGTGTTTTCAGTTCATTTCCATATAAGTTGAGCTTCCATAAATTGAAAACGCTCGCTCTGCACTGCGGTAGTGGACACGCTCCATTATGAATGCATGTCCGGCCGTTACTTTCATTTTGAAAAATGATGGCATATTCCAAACCAGGTAAAGAAAAATCGACAATACAGACCTTTGCGAACTGTACAACATACGAAAAGTGTTCAAAAAGGCATAAAGAAATAACTGACAATGTCACGTATAATTTATGCAAACATATGGTGCTTGCAAATATCTGCAATAAAGCCGGCTTCCAAAAAATTATACACAAGTATATGTGTACGGAAAATTGTTTTAAAATCGAAATCGCAATATTGATAAAAAAATCATGAAAAGTTTTTTTTTTGTCCAAATCGCAAAGCCCTACGTAGCATAAACGTCAATCCCAATGCATCTTTTTCATTATCTACAGGATATTAAAATCACCAACAATTAGGACTTTCAGTACTCCAATAGAAAATCAGCTAATTCTTTGGTGAAGTCTGTATGGTGCCCTGGTGGCCTGTATACACTACATAACGTTACATAAAACACCATCACAAAGGAATCGAAGAAATTATATTTCAAAGACTTCTGACTTCTGATACTGAAGTTATTACTATAAATTGCAGCAACACCTCCCCCTTTGCCTTTCAGAACTCATTTAAAGTAATGCAATTGTCCACTTTGGCCATCGTCCAGACTCCTCTGCCTCGACTCCATCTGTGACCATCGAATTTTTGCCTCCACTGGGCTCCTTCAACACTCTGGCTCCACCTCTCCATGTGTGCAGAGAGGGTGGAGTGGCAGGTGTGGTGGTAAATATAACCGTTAGCAGCAGTCACAAAAAGTACACAATATAAATACATTGTCAAGTGTATTTTCTGTTTGCCTAAGTTCTAGTTTGTCTCCAAGTTAATAAATCAGTTAATCAGTCCATTCAAGTTTTGTGTCATGGTAATGTTTTCATCCAGTGTTTATAATCCCTGTCTTATCTCAGTTCTGTTACATACGAGGCACTTTTCTGTCATAGGGATTCATTTTTATCAAAACTATCAGATTTCAACTTTTTCTTGTTATATGAAGGTTGCATTAAAATTTTACTTCTTTTCAAATGCCATTTATGTATAGATTTTGTTTAGCCCTCGTCAGATTTTATTTCTTAAAATAGTAAAATAGTTAAAAACAATAAAACAAACAATATTCTGTTTTTATTTTAAACAGCATTGAATGTTTATCATGTGGAAATAATTTGTATAAATCATGACTGTTGTTTGATCATAACAGTCAGTAGTGAGCAATTAGGATACATAAAATATATTAAATATCCTTATCTAGACAAAGAATCTGCCGCTTGATTAAAAAATGCAAGCAGAATCCATAATGTGAAGTATGGTGGAAATGTTTAATAAACGTGTGAAATAGTTGAAGAAACACAAATTATCCTTATTCGTAATTATAATTGTATTACTATTTCAAACATAAATTCTGGGAATATATTTCTCTCTACGTATAACAGAGACTCAATTAGTTCTGGAGTGCCATGGATTGAGCTTCTTAATTGTCCCTGTGAGCTGGTATTACAGCACAGACCAGCATGCTTTAGTTGTGAAGGCCACTTCCCTTATTATGGCTGCTAGTTGGACAGAGATAAAGTGAACTGGTGCATTTGTCTCTGCAAAGAGATACTATGCAGCTTCAGTTCAATTAATCAAAACAGGACATCAAGAGCAAAGATGCTCCTGGGACCCAGAATTTGATGTCACACTCACTTGCAGCCTTGCCTTCACAAACCCATTGGTGTGTGTTGTCACTAGGATGTCTTAATCATGTGTGTACTGTGCTGTCTGCTTGCAAGAGCCCCTATAGCTGCTCCGGAAACATTTGCATTGGTGGAAAAGAGGCCTTTTCATCCAACTAAATGGGCTTGCGAAGGGTCCCATTGACTAAATAAGCAGGCTTTTGTGTACTATAACTGGAATGATGAGACAGAAAAGCAGGTTTTCCCTGGCTGATCGCTGTGTACAAACATCCTTGACAGAGATACATCAACCAACGGACGCCATCTGTTAGATGGAAGCAGTGATGATGAATATGATTTCGAAAAACATGTCATTGGAACGATGTGTAGCTTTACAAGTCAATAACATGCTTTAACCACTTTCTGCCTCACACACACAAATACAGCTTTAAGAGTGTCAGATCGCACTCTCAGAAGAGAAAACCCCTTGTAACTGTCATGAAGGCTGTCATCAATCATAGTGTATTGGCTTTGTGTGTAATAACTCCAGTTCCACTTGTTTTTGCAGTGATGACCTCAGTCATTGTGGTTCTACTCTTTTCTAATAGTTTAGGCCTCCAGCCACAGCTGATACTCTATTTTCAGGTGTCAGACTTAATCTTCAAGGCTACTGTGATGCATGGGTGTGATATACAGTAAACCGATGAAGGAGAACATAATAGAAATAGCTTTCTGGGCTTTGAAATGCCAGAAAAAAATGTCACCAAAAGAGTTTGGTGTGTAAAAATAAAATGTTGGCAGGTACCTAGAAGAATGGCGTCTAGGCTAACTGTAGTCTCTCTGCTTATCAGGTTTACCATTTTCCGTAATTAGCTGGATCCGGGCCATATCCAGGTCAAATGGAGAACCTGGGCCTATACACGACAGAAACGCAGCCCTGAAGTGTCACCAGAGACTGTGTCAACTAGCTCACCCCTAGTGAAGGCTTTACCGACACGTCAGGCAGTGGCACATATCCCAACAAACCGTCCAAAAGATCTTAAACTAGATGGAACTGGATTCAATATTTTGACGATTTGCGATCCCAAATCGAACCTGCAACTCTGCCTGAATATCAAGCAAGTGTTCTCTGTTGGCCAGAGGAGAATTGAACCCCCGATATAAGCCTGGTTTCTCCCAAGGTGTTTTTCTCCATTTGTTGGAGTTTTGGTTCTTTGCCGCTGTTGCCTTTGGCTTGCTTAAGTTGGGGACACTTGCTGATCTTTGCAACAGAATGAATCAATAATATATAGAATAAGATGGACAATGACACCATTTTTTTTGGGAGTTGAAAATATGATTTGCCAATTATTACTGTAAAGCTGCTTTGACACAATTTGCATTGTAAAAAGTGCTATATAAGTAAAGGTGACTTGACTTGATTGGCAAGTTCTGTATGTCTCACTTATCTGACACACTAATTTGAGTTCATGGAGCTTTCTTCTAACTTTTCGTCTAAGGTTGGGGGGGGGGCAAAAAACATTTACACTTTCTCATTTTCTTTATTGTTAGAAAATATTTATAAAGCACCACATAAAATCAGCTGATTTTTGGAGTTCTTTGTTTGGTCAGATACATGTGGTTTGAAAGTGAATTTTGCATAGTAGCTCATTATTTGACCTGCTGGAATCTTTAAAGAAATGAATAAGTGGGGTTTTCATCCACTGTGGTCCCACAAAAAAAAAAATAATAATAATAATGGGGCCATTTGTGGGTCCAGTGTGACCACCAATATAAGCCCCATGAGGTGTTTGTTTTATGTAGCCCACCTTGGTCCCATTATTAGAATCCATCTGGGATCCAAGTGAGCCCATATAATGGACCTCTAAATGGGCCCCACTTAGACTCAGCTATGGATCATGTGCCCTTATGGGCTAACATACATGGGGCCCATGTGAACCCGATGGACAAATATCTCTGGACACAACAAAGCACGACAGCAGAGAAAACAACACTTGAGAAAGCATCTGATCATAGTAATATAGATATGCTTGCACAAGATCTGCAATCTGGCACTTTAGTCAAGTCACGTCACATTTATTTATAAGTCACTTTATACAATAGATTGCTTTATAGCAAGCAGCTTTACTGTACACATGAAAACACATGAAAAAAAGTGTCAGTGTTGCTTTCAGTCAGAAGTACAACTTTAAATACAGTGCCACAGTGCATAATCAGAATCAGAAAGAGCTTTATTGCAATATATTAATGCAGTATGTTACAGTAATTTCATTAATATATATATATATATATATATATACACAGTGTGTACGAAAAGTATTCAGACCCCCTTAATTTGTTCACTCTTTGTTTTTTACAGCCATTTGCTAAAATCATTTAAGTTATGTGATATTTCAGTTTTTCATTTTTAATAAATCTGCAAAAATGTCAACAATTCTGTGTTTTTCTGTCAATGTGGGGTGCTGTGTGTACATTAATAAGGAAAAAAATGAACTTAAATGATTTTAGCAAATGGCTGCAATATGGCAAAGAGTGAAAAATTTAAGGGGGTCTGAATACTTTCCGTACCCACTGTACACACACACACACACACACACACACAAAACTGTTCTTGTTCCTGGCTGTTCTGATGCTCAGCACTGGCCAGGAGGCAACATTTCAAAGAGAAATTGGGCTGGGTGTGTGGGGTCCAAAGTGATTTACTTTGCCCCTTTTCTCACTCTGGAGGTGTAAAGATCTTGGAGGTTGGATGACTCCAGAATGACTCCACTGCTTCCACAGTTCTACTCATGATGGTGAGTGGGGGGAATGCAGTAGGGGGGGGGGGGGGTTGTTCTTGAAGTCCACTATCATCTCTACTCGGGTATCCAAAATGGGCTCTGATTTTTGGTCCTAAGTGTTGATTCAGAATTCTATGGAGTATTCTGTTTGAACAAATCATCTGCAATATTCATTTGTGCCTGGTTCACCCTCAAATCCTACAATGATTAGCTCAAAAAACTTATAATATAATAAATAATATAATAATACAACTTAAAATATAAGTGGAGATGAGTGCCCATGATCAAATATGGGATTATGTGCCTAATAGATTTAGCTTTCCCCATTATAGATATCCCTGATTGCCTTCCTTTTTACATCTGTTTAGAAGTTAGACGGCTATTACTTAATGGAAAAAAATAGTTGCTGGATTTGCCCAAGTTTGTAAGGTTTGTGGCATTGTGCTTTAATAAATGAGATTTAAAACAATTGCAAATGTCCAGACTCATAACGTAAGGATTGCCCAAAAATTAATCAAGCACTCTATAACTTAAACTATATAAACATGTATAGTTTACATGAAATACTTAGTGTCTGGAACATTCTGCTTATATCTGGAAGGAGGCAAAGTAAATACCAAATTCCAAGTGCTGTTTTCACTAATTTCTTTAGTGTTGTGTGCAGACCAGAGCACTGTGATATAATATAAATACGCTTCCAAGAATAAACTGCAATATGCACCAGACTTTATGCCAAATAATAAAAAAAAGTATGACTTGTAAAACAACCTCTGAAGTTTAGAGCATAGGTATGACTGCAATTTTATTAGTGGAAAACATTACAAGAAAAAAAATGAAACACATGATGGGATTAAATATGAAACACATGGACAGAAAGATGAACATGGAGCAAAAAAAAAAAGAGAAGTGCACAAAGACATCTATATGCATTGCTACTGGAAGGAACAATAGGGACCAGGATCCCCCTTCCTACAGCATTCTATGTCATTTGTATGGTTTATAAACAGTGCTCTCAATAAGTGTTTCCTTGTAAATGAATCATAAAGCAACAGAGAGCAGTGAGGAAAGCAGTACATTAACACAGGCCTGCGGCCCTAAATCTGTTTCAATTAGATGACACTTTCAATATTGTGCATCTGATTTTCGAGATATTGAAACCTCTTTTTTATGCATGGACCCTCTGCAAAAGCAATCTCCCTTCTCTTCTACACACATTATTCTTTCCCTGTTTTAGATATTTTGAGGGATGACTGTAATTTCATGGAATTAGGTGAATATTCAGCCCGACAGTGATATATAATTACAAAGGTATACATAATGCAATGTGCTATTTTGGTCAAACGTACACAAGAGTGGACACATCACACACCAGCTTGGCAAATTGTTTCTTTCTAGTCTCCGTCTCAAACATATTTCATGTTCTTGCCAATAAAACTCCCATCCGAATGGAGGAATAGCCTCCCTCACAGATAAGAATGTGTCCAGTATCCCCTGCTTTGCTCCTGAAAGGACTGGGTGACTCTGATAACGTGCTAGAGAACAAAGGTTACATTGTACAACTAATGAAAGTGATCTGCTTGGAAGAATTCGTCCATCAATCAAAGACTTGGTGGTGAAGTGCTTATCAAACAGCAATAAAGAGGCAGTACTTCTCTCTCTGTGGATGCGAAGGCCATTTCCACATCCAGAATGCTGAAATAAAGAGCAAAGAGATTATTATGAGCGGGGGTGGATACGTCTATGTCCTGCATGTCGGTTTCAGATTAACTTTCATAACGGAGCCATTTTTTTAAACGGCAACATTTCCATTGAGAATACTGTGTGGGCTTGTGATAGTAAGAATCTCTCACACTATGAATATGTTGGTGTTTCTCTGGATGATGGATCAGAGGTGTTGGATCTTCACTAGACTTTTTAATATGCCAGAATGGAAACTGCGATTTCAGATCAGCTTCCAAATAGAGTGTAATTGTTCGAAGTCTAAACACAAACAAACACAGATGGTCAGCTTCATGAAATATTCACTGACACAGACTGACTTCTGAAATTATGCAGCTTTTCATTGTTTGTTTTTGCTTTTTTGTCCAATGTAAATTTGATGTTTAGTTACATTTATGTACAAGTGTGCATTTGGAGGACGGTTTTTATACAAGTCATCTTGGATATTATGAATATATAATCTTTGCAAATTTATTACAAATAAAAAACAAAAAAATCACATGTACATAGGTACTGACAGCCTTCACTCAATACTTTGTTGAAACACCTTTGGCACCAATTACAGCCTCAAGTCTTTTGGAGTGTGATGCCACAAGCTTGGCACACCAGTTTCTCCCATTCTTCTTTGCATTTCCTTTCAAGCTCCATCAGGTTGGATGGGGAGTGTCGGTACACAGCCATTATCAGATCTCTTCAGAGTCTGGGCTCTGGATGGGCCACTCAAGGATATTCACAGACTTGTCCCATAGCCACTCCTGCGTTATCTAGGCTGTGTGCTTAGGATCGTTGTCCTCTTGGAAGATGAACCTTCGCCCCAGTCTGAGGTCCAGAGCACTCTGGAGCAGGTTTTCATCAAGGATATCTCTGAACATTGCTCCATTCATTTTTCCCTCGATCCTGACTAGTCTCCCAGTTCCTGCCACTGAAAATTATTCCCATAGCATGCTGCCACCACCATTACTCTAGGAAGAGTTCTGGTGGTTCCAAACTACTTCCATTTACGGATGATGGAAGCCATTGTGTTCAATGGACCGTCAATGCTGCAGAAATCTTTCTGTACTCTTCCTCAGATCTGTGCATTGATACAATCCTGTCTCATAGGCCTATAGACAATTCCTTGGACTTCATGGCTTGGTTTGTGCTCTGACCTGCAGTATTAACTGCGTGTTATATAGACAGTTGTGCGCCTTTCCAAATCCAAATGTCCAATCAACTGAATTTACCACAGGTGGACTCCAATCAAGTTGTAGAAACATCTCAAGGATGATCGGTGGAAACAGGATACAGAGTGTCATGGCAAAGGCTGTGATACTTAGGTATATTTGATTGTTTTTTTTTATATAAATTTGCAAAGATTTCAAACAAATTTCTGTCACATTGTCATTATGGGGTATTGTTTGTAGAATTTTGAGGAAAATAATGAATTTAATCCATTTTGGAATAAGGCTGTAACATGACAAAATGAGGAAAAAGTGAAAAGCTCTGAATACTTTCTGGATACACTGTTTAAAAAAAAAAACAGTGGTTGATGCTGTGCATCATAATATTTGTTTCGATTTATTTTTTGTACTGCCAAATTGTTTTAGGAAGACATTGTTTCCGTTGCCTCCCACGGTTTTATGTGCTTTGGTAAGGGAAAAAATGACCATAAAACCTAGTTAGCACAGAAAAACACACACACATAAAGTCTGATGATAGTGATTTGACAGTCGTGAATTTGCATATTCTCAATTCTCTCCGTGCTGTTCATCTCCTCCTATTTCAGACAACAGCCATTGTGCTGCAGAGGCATTGCAGCTGTCAGCTTTGTTCAAGACAGAGAGAGAGAGAGAGAGAGAGAGAGAGAAAGAGAGGTGGTGGTGGTGGGGGGGGGGGGTGGTTCTTGGATTGGGAAGGGAGTCAGAGGAGGCATACTGCACAAGCCATGAGTTTCCATTAATCATAACTCCTCTTTTCACTCACTCACTATCACCACATACAGGGCACGAGAGAGAGAGAGAGAGAGAGAGAGAGAGAGAGAGAGAGAGAGAGAGAGAGAGAGAGAGAGCAGTTAAATATAATAAGACACTACAGAGATGGGAAGTGCTGATTAAATTAAACTCTCGTTAATCAGAATTCTGACACCACCTCTCACTCTCTCGCTCTCTCTCTCTCTCTCTCTCTCTCTCTCTCTCTCTCTCTCTCTCTCTCTCTCTCTCTCTCTCTCAGGACAGACTTGTGTTAATCTATGCCACAAGTTAATACCTACACAGCCATAAGATAGAGTCCAATAAACCTTTTTATTGTTGAAAGAGAAACTGAACAAAATAAAAATGTTTCAACCACACAGTGATGCAAATATTTGTCAATGCAGATTATTTCTAAATAAGCAAACACCTTTGTTTGACAAAAGCAGAAACAAAGTCAGTGGAGATGTTCAGTTTCTTGAAGAGAAATAGCATTTTCAAACCATGGCTTCTCTCTGAATTTTGAGAAAAAAGGACATCCACTTCCAAAAGGATGTGAGTTTATGTTAGGCGTTAGATGGCTGACTGTGAACTGCAATAATTATGCAAAAAAATGGGAAAATGTGACTTTACATATTGAAATTTGAAATACCTAACTGCAGGTAATTGCTGCAGTTAGCGGCACTAAGTGAAATATCTCAATGATACTAAAACAAATGTAATTTTCCCCAAACAGAGGAATATGTATGTGGCAACATTTTATTATTCTGGTTGTTGTGTGCATTGTGGCAGTTCATAAATAAAATGACCGGTGACTGGCACTAAAAGTTTAATGCTCTCACGTTCAAAAAATGATATGGCACCTTGCATCTACACTCAACAATACCCTAAATCTAACTGATAGCATTAACAACACGATTAACACAACATATCAAACGTGAGATGACAAAACATTTGGCAAATCTTTGAGGTGCTTTACGGGGCTTGTACCGGAAATTATGTACCAGGTGAGATACCAAGCAGGTTTACTTTGTCAGAAAAAACTATGTGCTAATATGGAGCTACTTATGTGATGCAGATGTTAAAATTGCTTGTTTTAGATCTGGCATTGTCATGGTATGTTACTGAACACGGTATTGTCAAGACATGATAAAAAAATTAAAAAGTTTTACAGTCATAACATTCTTGCCTATATAATCATAAAATACATGGTAAAGAGTTTTGTCTTGCTGTCCTCTGGTGGGGCTCGGGAGGATATACTACTCAAGCTCTGATTTGTTCCCCTGGATTATAGTGATGATTACATAGGTGAAATACAAACAGGAGAAGATATGCTGAAAGAACTGACATCAGGAAAAATGAAGAGACTGCTTTTATATCCTGGTAATAATAAGAATATTAATTTAAAATGAGGAGGGCAGAATAAGTATTTCCCAGTAGCAAAAAGGTTTATTAAACAAGAGCAACAACACAAAAAAGTGTGCAAAGCACAAACAATACCGGACAAACACTGGGTGAGGAACTTAAATACATGTTGATTAACCAAATGATGAACAGCTGTGATGAATGAATGAATGAATGTTCATGTTACTGATGAGTGGCGGGAAACTTGAAACCCCCCCCACCCAAAAAAAACCATTTGATCGAAGACAAACAAACTAAAAGTCCATGAAAATGAAACTAACTGAACATGAACCTGACAGCAAATCCTCCCAAACTTATGTTAAATAAAAGGAACCATAATAATAATAATAAATATTATTAATTAATAATCTGCCACTCTAATATTTTTTTACTGTGAAAAGAAATGCTTAGATTTAATTTAAAATTATAGTCTAACACAGATAGACTACAATGCAACACAAATTGCATACAATGAAATTAAGTTCTTAGAGTGTTTTTGCATTTTCAGAAGTAAATTTTCATCACATAAAGCGTTACGTACCTGTCATAGTCAGCAAACTCACTTGATCTCTTTTTCTCCTCTCATTCCTTTTCCCTGAATATAGTGTGTGAAGACTGATGAGTTCCTTCAGAAATCTGACCACATTTCAAATATCACTATATCAAAAAATTCAGGACAAGTGAGGGAGAAAAGCATTTGAAAAAAAACAAAAAAAAAACAAAGGGAAGGTGAGAAGTGAATGGGATAGCCACCCATGTGTGAAAGACATAATAGAAAATGTCAAAAGATGTGAGGAATGATGCTTCTAAAAGCCTGTGCACCATCAGACTATCCAGGCAGGATTTTCATGGCATCTGTCCCTGTATTTTCATTCCATGTTTTTTCTGTGACCTCCTCCTAATCTTCTCAAGGTAAAATTTAGATGGAATAATTAAGTGCAGCAGTTGTTACATTTTCTTTGCACTCAAAGCGGCTTTGCATGGAGGGGAGGGGTGGGGGTCCTCCTCAACCACCACCAATGTGCAGCATCCACCTGGATGTTGCGCCAGAACGCCCACCACACACCAGTCAATTGTGGAAGATACGTATTCTAAAAATAAGTATCCTGAAGCATATTGACATAGCAAATTTAACAATGTTTTTTTTTTTTTTTTTTTTTCCCACATCTATATCTATATCTATATTTATATCTATTAGTGATATAATCTTTGTCACCTTCATTACTTTATAAATTTTTTATCCATTAAATTCAATATCAGTCTCCATGCTATTAGTTTTTAAATATTTTAAATATTCTTGTAACCAACCAGTTACAGGAGCGAGCGAGACTGATGCCTTTCAAATGAAATGTTAAACCAAGATCCTGACTCTCTGTAGTCATAAAAATTCCAGGCTGTTTCTCAAAAAAAATTAAGAGCTTTAACGATGGACCAAAAACATATGGGAATATACTGGAAAATATAATGTGTGTGTATATATATATATATATATATATATACACATATTCCAACAGCCAGGAATTTTTATGACTACTTTCATTCGAAAGGCATCAGTCTCACTCGCACCGCATATATATTATGTAACGTTGCATGTTGTGTGTAGGAAAAGGCACGAAGAAGATTGCTTAACATAAAACAGTTTAATCTCGATCAGGATACAAACAGGATACAGACAGGATAAATCCACAAACACACGGGGATAACGAGCGGGGCACAGGTGACAGACACAGCTGACTAAAGTCAAGTCACCTTTACTTATATAGCGCTTTTTACAATGCAAATTGTGGCAAAGCAGCTTTACATTGAAAATTGGCAAATCATTTTTGGCTGCACAGCAGCTCCCCAAAGAAAATGGTGTCAGTGTCCAGCTTATTCTATATTTCTATCAATTCATTCTGTTGCAAAGATCAATAGTTATTAGTCACTGCTGAAAAACACTGCTGAATATCAAGCAAGTGTCCCCAACTTAAGCAAGCCAAAGGCAACAGCGGCAAGGAACCAAAACTCCAACAAATGGAGAAAAAAACCTTGGGAGAAACCACTAAAATGAACCAATAAGGTGACAATGACAGACAGAAACTATACATATATATATATATATATAACATTTATATATAATATACTTACTTATATATTATGGGAAATTGCGTTTAGAAACAGCAGGGGTACAGTGGTAAATAGCAGTATCACACACATTTAGATAAAAAAATAAAAAATAAATCGGAGAACCCAAAAAATCAACTGTACATAAGTGAGTTAGAAATTATGCTAACACTATTGCACATTTCAACAAAACAATATTTCAAGAAAACAGTGAGATGGCATATTTCTTGTATAAATATTGCACAGTAATATAATAAGTTATTATATATGAAATTTACATATATGTAAATATGAAACTGTTTTTAAATTTTAATACAAAAATGCTTATATAGGCATGGAAATATATTGATAGATTATTATATATATATATATATATATATATATATATATATATATATATATATGAGAGAGAAATGAAATCAAAAATCGCATACATTACAATACATAAGTAAACATTGTCACATATTTCTCAACATAATGTATAAAAAGTGGCAATTTCTTGTATTCAATATATTAACATAATATCTTATTCTGTATATTTTTAATATACATTAAATAATTTTATACATCTTTTGTTCATATAATAAAAAATATATTTTCTTCATAAAAGCGAATGTCGACATCCTCGCCAAATTAGCTCATTGCCCTCTATCAATCTGACCCATATAACTCTATACTTATACCGATAGCTGGTAGGTAATGGCTATTCTGGGGCGCTATGACTCCTCTTTCATCCTCCAGGTGGTTGCTGCGCACTGGAGGTGGCAGAAGAGATTATCCCAATCACTTTGTAAATTGCTGGGGGCCAATTGCTATTAATTATCGTCATTGTTTCTTGTTCTCATTGGTTGTTGAGCATGTGGGCGATTTCATACACTAGAAAAGTTGTACCCAAATTGCTCACTCAAGTTGAAAAATCATGTACTGATGCAATAACTGTATATATTCATGTTTTTCTCAAAGAAGCAATTTGTGAAAATCAACTGAAACAAAAATTTGTCATAAGCAATTTACACATTATTTGGGAACATGGAAGTTACATACTTCAATAATGACTGTTCAATTTTATTATTTTTGTTTTTGCAGAGATCAAAAAACAGATCCTACAGTGTAAGCCAAGTTCTGCTTCAGGCTCACTGCGAGAGCTAAATCCTGTGCATGCTAGCGTGAATGTGTAGATGCAGACACAGCAAACACGGTCATGTACGGGAGCTAATGGGATAAGTGGGAGTTTTGCAAACGTGGCAAGGGAAGTGTGAACACAGTGTTAAATATGTAAACGAAACTGAAGGTTTCACTTATGCCAGATCGGTTCACTTCACTGCATCAAATACCAAACGAGTGTGTGCCTCAAAAAATATATACCCATGCTCACTTGCATACTACACAGTAACACACATGTGCATGTGAGTGTGCATGTAAGCAGTAAAATTCAGACACAAATCTACCCATACACAACGAATATCCAGAGGGCCAGCTGGTTAATGAGTTTTACAGTTTGTAAGTCAAGTCACCTTTACTTATATAGTGCTTTTTACAATGCAAATTGTGGCAGAGCAGCTTTACATTAATAATTGGCAAATAATCTTTGGCTGCACAGCAGCTGCCAAAGAAAATGGTGTCATTGTGCAGCTTATTCTATGTATTATTGATTCATTCCGTTGCAAAGATCAGTAGTTATTAGTCTAGTTAATTAACAGTGACGTAATCGTCCGGCTCAGCTCAGTTCGCATACAACGGCGCCAATGCAGGCATATCAAAAACACTGCTGAATATCAAGCAAGTGTCCCCAACTTAAGCAAGCCAAAGGCAACAGCGGCAAGAACCAAAGAAACCATGCTTATATTGGGGGTTCATTTCTCCTCTGGCCAGCAGTGAACACTTGCCCGATACTCAGGCAGAGTTGCAGGTCATAAGTCCGATTGGAGTCGCAACAGTCAAAATATTTAATCCAGTTCCATCTAGTAGTTAATAGCTACCATTATTCTTATCATAGACCTTATACTTTTTTGAAGGGCTAGTTCACCCAATAATAATACGTCATCAATCCAATCTGTTTATCATTTAAAGCAATTGAGACTCTTCAGAAAATTTGAACTAAACGACCTGATTAATATGGATTAGTTTTACGAACTCTTTATTAACTTTATGAAGCGTCAAAGTGGTGGTTGAGTAGACTGTCATTGGAGGGACAGAAATCTCTCAGATTTCATTAAAAATATCTTCATTTGTGTTCCGAAGATGAACTAAATCCCTATAGGTTTGGAACATGAACGAAAGTAAATGATTATTGCTAAATGATCATTTTCATTTTCAGGTGAACTAGCCCTTTAATAAATATTATTGCAGATCAATATATATAAACAGATATATGAATGTATTGAGATGTTAGACAACAGGAAACAGCAATGAAGTTGCATTATAACTGGAATGTAATGTTTGCTCATTTGAATTATGGTTATAACAAAGTTATACCTATTTAACTAATGACAAGAACAATTTTAACTCTATTCAGTATTTTTAATTTGTCAGAATAACCAGCAAAACACAATATGCTTCTTTTTCTTTCTTTTTCTTTTTTGCTGTATGTCACCAAATAACACTTCCAATGTTTTTCATTGTAAATTTACAACATTAAAAGAAAAACTTTATCAGCATTGCATAGTGATTATTCACATATCCTTTCACGAATATTCAGTATACGACATGGTGCTGACAAAATAAGTCCACTAATATTCAGCCTTGTTTGTCATTCATTGCAACTTAAGGTTTTGTATGATGCCTCAGAGAAAAGTAAATCTCCTTGACAGCTGCTGCTGGAAAATTGGGTTTTATTAGAGGCAAGGAAATAATGATGATTGGGATCCATGAAGTCTCTAAAACTGTCAAGTTTTGCCTGATCCATTGATCTTAATGGAAATCTAAAAAAGGCCAAATCTTTAACTACATATTGGAAACGGGGTGTTTAATATCATAAAGCAAACACTTCTAGCTCAATTCTGTGGTGTCTGAAGAACCCAAAAGTTCCATTTATTTAGAAACAAACAAGGAAACAAAAATACCCCATAAAAATAAATAGACTGACAGGTCTGGTTAGCATGACAATGAAACAATATGCAATAAAGCAAATGACAAACTATAAAAATTAAAAAAATAACTAACAGTTCATTCAGTATACATAACAGTATAGTATACTGTACATTCAAGACTCCATTTAAGATGTAAATATGAGTTGATTACATTCAACAATCAAATGAGTGTTTATTTATTCACGATATCTCTACATCTGACCATTTCTCAAGATCAAAACATCACAATGAGTGTGAGAGGTTATTTCATGCAGGAGAGCAGATTAGAGAAAAAAAAAAAGCAGTATCCAATCTTTGAAACTGCTTGCTATTCATACGGTGGCCCATCCAGGGGGTATGCTTCCTGCTGTGCATAAACAAATAAGGTAGGAAATTGATGGAGGCTGCACAGAGAGCCTAATGAAATGGTGGATTTCTCTGGCTCCTTTGAAGAACAGCGAGAAGCCCTTAAGGAACACAAGGAGAAATGTGATTTCTCTCCTCCCCTTGCACTTTCTTTTCTTTTCTCTTTGTTCCTCCGGCTCTGCCTTCTCTCTTCCCCCACTCTTGCCCTTTCTATCTATCTCTATTTCTCTCTAACCCTTTCTAGCTCTCTCTCTCTCTCTCTCTCTCTCTCTCGCACACACACACACACACACACACACACACACACACACACACACTGTATGCACATTCCCCCTCCCTATTTTTCTAATTTTCCTGAGGACAGAGCAGCTTGGCACATGACATTGATTTCCATCAGGGTTTGGAAATAACCTCGCTGTTGCCCAGGCAACCCACATTTACCTTTTCTGTCTTTTTTGCATATTGGTGCGAGTTTTTCCATCAGTGAGGGAATAAATGTGGAACGGTGATGACAAATGTGCTCAGGTGGGGCAGCGAGCAGTAATGCATGTCTGTGCAAGTAATAAATGGTGATGCCCAGCAAAAGCAGGGCGATACAGCGGGACAGGGGAGGGGTAAAGAGAGAGTTTGGTTGTTGAGTTGAATATTCTTCTGTGATCAACGAGCAGGTCAGAAGACCACTCTTATTCAAAAACACATTTCAAGTGTTGAAAACCATCTTGAAGTGTTCCAAATAATGGTGGACAGTAACGTACAACATTTTACATGTTTGGGAAACTTTAGTTTTACTACATTCCAAATCATCATATTGCTCCCTTTCGAATGACGTGCCTACATGTGTGACCGTATGTACAAAAAGGGAACCTGTAGTACACGTTAACAATTTTGTTTGTCCGGATACATGTGAACATGATTATCATGAAGAAACACTCTGCCAAGCGTTTGCAGGAAGCGGCTGTTTTGTGCATGAGTGAGGAGCACGCACGTTTAGATCTCGAAGGAGCTGAATGTGCGCATAGTGAGGATTTATCAATGAGTGCTCCATTCGTGTTATCACTATTACTAAGGACATGGGACATTGAATGCCTTCAACTCATCGCAGATGCTGTAATGTGCTGGGTAGGATGCATTCACATAACTACCTAAAGCGACAGGTAAGGAGCTTGGTCTTTTCTGATCTCTCCTGAGGGATAGTGCAGAGGGGTGCATTCGTATCTCGATGGGGTTGAAGGCGCACATAGCGATGCGTTCATGGCTGTTCACTGTAGCGTCTGGACTGGACCGGATCATGAACGACCAATTCATTTTAGGTTTTAAGAAAAGCTTTTAACTCTCTGAGTCGCATAAGTAAATCTTAGTCGGCTCCGAATGTCCTGGTCCCCCCCACGGACAAGTGACACTTTAAGTGGCGAGGTGCGAGACAAGGCAGAATCTCCCATCTTCAAAGAGATACTAATCAGCTCACACCAAATTCCTTGTCCCTCACAAGACCAGTGGAATGAATTCCACGCACACACATAGAGACATTCATCAAAATATGAATATTCCCTAAGTGTTTTTCCTGTGCTTTACTTTTGTATGCATGTCCATATTACTCCCACTTAGTTACATCTTGTAGTTGTGTTAGTTTCACTGTAAAATGCTTATATTTCAATGTAAGAACATTTACTTCCTAAAAGAGAGTCAGAAACATGCGTTTCTTGGATTCAAAACGTTCCTCTGTTAATTTCATACCTAGATATTGGTGTCTTATTGTGATAATATGCATTATTCTACTTTTAAGGTACTTTGGAGGGAAAAGAACCCAGCTTAAGCACCTCTGTAGATAATGCAAATTAGGCCATAAAAACAGACAAAGGAACGTTTTCCCGCTAAAAGTCCATGTTCCCTATTGGTCCGTACGGCCCAGAATGGGTGTGACTGGAGTTACCTTTATAACACCTAAACACAAGCGGATCCACGCTCAGTCGTTTTCATCTTAGACGAGACACACTTCTTTCTTTTATTTTCCGGCATTTTACAAACAGTTAGTTCCGTTTTGAAATTCCCGCCGAAGAATCACCTCAGGAAGAGACCAATAGAAACTCCAGCTCCGCACGGAAGTTTGAACGGCATTCACCACAGCACAAAGTACAAATGCAAGTATCTGAATTAATTTCGATGCGCTTTAACTTTATTGTCTGAAGTGATTTCGTTGCTGGCTCTCAAAAGGTTGAACTGTTTGTAATCTTGCCTTCTTTGATCAACTCTTTCTTTCTTTCCTTTCGTTATTTTATTGTATGCTCTGCTTAGATTTAGTTGTATGTATTTGTGTATATATATCATATATTAAACACCTTGTATTCACACAATTCGTTGTCTCTGGGTAACTCATACATGAACCAAGTCACTTTAACGTTTGATTTCGCTAGCTTTATGCTTTTTAAATACTAGAATAAGTTTCCTTTTCGTGGCCAGAGAAGAAAACTTCCTTTCTAGAATTGATAAGAAAATCGGACTGATAGTTTTGCTGGACAAAACAAACCAGTCTTTCTAAATTAATTCTAAACTTAGAAATAATTTTAGATCATATATGTTCATGATTAATTATAATTCGTTGTAATTGATTATCGATATATACCTATTTCCCTTCGTGGTTGATTCATATTCATAATTAGTCATAACGTGTTATGATTCAGTTGTGAATATATTTCATCCATTTGAGCAAGTTGCTACATATATTTTTGGTGGAGAATGCGGGCATGATTAAACAAAGGTTATGAGCTTAAACCACTGTCAACCTAAAAGTGCGCATTTGATAATTCCAGTGAGAATACGACATGTATTTGGGACACTAGTTGCTGGCTTGTTTAGATGCAGATAGAGTGAGGACTTGAATTGACATCTCTACTGTAACTGAGAGAGTCTTGACACATTTTAGCATATGTTCATATGGTATCAGTGCAAAGTTAATCTGACTTTAGCGAAGAAACCCTAATTTCAGTATTAAAGCGTAAGTCTGTTTTGACGAAGGAATCTCATCTCAGCGGCATGTAAACTGTACCAGAATTGATTATTCTGCGTTGGTTGAAGAAATCCCAATTGCAGTATTGCTTAACCTGTTTCTGATGAAGGAATCTCAGTACAGTGTAAATGTAGATTTGGGCGATGCTCCCCTTTCTACAGTGTAAAGGCCTCAGAAATTATAGTTAGAGTGATGCCATTCATATAAACTTTGGCTGCATCTACAAGCAAAGCTACCTTGTGACCAAAACTGTATTTCACTCGCTGAAAAGATCATCAGTGTTCATGTATTAGACTGACGTAACTATGTATGCTTAAACAAGCTTTGACTTACAGAAAATCTGTTTAATGACTCCTCAAACAAGTACAAGAAGTTGTTTAAAGTAGAGAGAAGAGTTTACATGTGTAAAATTTGCAAATGCCAAACCATATTTGCATTTTACTGAATTTAATATAAAGTTTTGAAAAGCTGAAAGTATAAGAGCCACATTTTAATGTTATGCATAACTCGTTTAAAATGTGCAGACTTTCTTCATGAACTTTTGAATTGCTCTGACTTGCACTGGTTCCCATGACAACGACTTGTCACAGGAAGTGCTAACTCCTTACGTTGTGGCAGCACATTGTAAACAAACCAGCCGAGATGGCCAAGCTAACAGTAGTGGTTAGCATCATCTACTTGGAGTCTTTAATTACAGCTGTGTGTATGGATTGTGAAGTGAACTAAACCATTTTACCCTCGTCCCAGTCCTGGGTTATGCTTTCTCACTGTCTCTTTCCATACCTCAAATTTTTCTTAGCCAATTTCACCTTCCCCATTTTATGCGTACTCTTTCCTGTACCCTGTCCATCTAAATTTGCAGTTGCTATAATTAAATTAAATTTTAATTAAATGTAAACTGCCTAGCTTGAGAAGAATTCTTGTAGCAGTCATCTATTCATTTTTATTATGATTACTATTTCTTGAATCTATTTTAATTATTTACATTTTCCCTTCTTGTTCTAGTGTGGTTTCATTTCCTCATAGAACCACAAAAGTAACTAGACATACTTTCCTTCTTGATTTTGTTTATTTAAAACAGTTGCTTCATTTTTATGAGCCAACTTCACAAGTGATCTAAACGATTGCTATTGCATAATTATGAGCAACTCTAATAAACATAATATAATAGGAAAGCTCTCCTCGTCTTCTCTCTCTCTCTTTTTCATTTGTTCAGAGATCAAGCCTGTTTTGAGCCATCAGTAGGTTCTGAGAAATAATTTGACCATAAGAATAATCTTAAGTCATTTATTAAACCTAGCTGTACTCCTTGCTGCCCCTCTGTGTCTTCAGCTCCAAATTCTGTTTGATCTTGCATAAGTCTCTCACCCTTACTCTCACCACAAGTGTGACAAAATGTTGCAGATGCTCAGCCTATCTGCCTAGATGGCAGACCAAAAGGACTAGCTAGGTGGCATGAAGAACACCCTTCTAACCAGGGCTGTTGATGACCCACAGCACCAGAGCCAAAAGCAACTGGACGACAATGGAAGAGAAGTAAAGGCAGAAGACTCAAACTGGAGGTACGATCATAAAGATCTGATTGAGGTCATCTTCTTCCTGGCCCACAGCCTAATAAAGTCTGGAACAGGAGGTAAACAACCTCAAACTCCAGATCACAGAGTCTCACAAGGAGCTGGGACATGCTAAAAACCACATAGACCAGCTTACAATGGAAGCTCAGGACAGACACAAGGACCGTAGCAGAATGGAGTCACAAAAAAGAAAAATCTACAGACTTCAAAAGGCTCTGGCAGGTGAACCACGAGAGCAACTGGAAAAGGCAACCAGAGAGGACCTGGGAAAAGATTTTTACAATGAGTCACTGTTAAAAGCAGCACCTTCTGAACTCTTGGACAAAGACGACAGAATCAGGGCCTGTGAAGGTCACCTGAATGTTTCCAGACCTGGGAATGAAGCTCTGACCCAGCCGCTGGACAACACAAAGATGAACTTGACATGGTCCAAAGAGGACTGAGATACTCTTACCTGCTGCAAAAAGAACCACAGCAGGAGAGGTATCTCACTCCCCCCACATAGAATCAGCAGAGCAACCTCCCCCTGCCAAGCACAGAGGCACAAAGGGGGGAGCCAAAGCATCCTGCTAAACACTTCACCAGCCATTTTCCTGAGAGCCTCTGCAGCCGCAGAAGGAGAAGGATTAATTCAGACAAACCCTGAAACGGCACATGAAGTGACACACTGTCAGGCCTCCTCGACACTTTCAGCACAAGCTCAGAGACATGAACTTGTCTACTGTCTACACCATCTGCCATGGAACGACCACCACTCCAGGAGACACCAAACACCCAGAGCCCAACAAGGACTTCCAGCCTTGCGTGCCAGAGGCGTGTCTGATCTTTCTACACCTTAAACGTCGTTCGTTGTTGCCCATGGGAAGGACAACAGCGATCGAAAGGGGGGAATTATGTAACGACTGAGACAAATCAGACATGATTATTTGTCATACTTAACAAATAATCTTTAAAAACTCACTCTGAGGTCTGGAACCCTCCCCCATGGACACCATCTGATAGGGTTTACGACCTTAAAGAATGTGCAGAGAATGTGACTGACTTCATTTTGGTTGAGAAGGACAAATAAACCGTTTTAATCCTATATATTCTATATATAACCACTCAAGAGATGTATAAACGTGTATCCAATTTTTCCCTCTCATAATTTTCCTTTTATAGGGTTTGACCTATGTATTAATTCTCTCTTTTGAACTTCTTGCATTAATGTTTCAGAGTTGCATATTATGACTAACTATAAATCACATGGGTAGCATGTTTGGTCTCTCTGGACTCCAATCTTCGCTCCCAATCTGTTAATTTACATTACATTTTGTTAACTCTGACACATCAAGTATAATAAGAATCTAGAGGGTTCTTCTCTCATTCATCCAATATGATGTCTTATGCAAATATCTTGCAAGAGAACAAAGGGTCGTAAAAGTTCCCTCCGAAGGAACAAATCCTTATTGGCTCAGTCACCTCCAGAAGGCGTGACATCTTCACACTTTAAAAATCCCTGATCACAAGATCAACCTCCTCTTCTTCTTCTGGTACTGAGGAAAAGCTGTTGTGAAAATGACGCTGAGCTAGAAGTTCCGAAGACCCCCAAGTTTGTGCCAGGCTGCGGCCTTGTCTTTCCATTCACCAAAGATCCTCTGAATCCAACTGGTTCTCTCTCATCAAGACAACATCAACAAGATCAACGGAGCCTCTACAAATTGCATCAGGACAGTTTAATTCAAATGGGCGAGACATGCAAGTATCACACTTAGTCTCATTATTTGATACATCAAGTATCCTTACCCCTTTTAAAGAAGGGTGTGTTAGAACTAAACTGATGGTTTGCTCAAGGCTGTTGATCTGTTGACTTTCAAACAATGCTATATCTTGCTATCCTGTATTCTGCATCAGCTCTCTTTTTCTCGT
The DNA here is from genome assembly GCA_037194245.1 of Opsariichthys bidens. Taxonomy (NCBI): domain Eukaryota; kingdom Metazoa; phylum Chordata; class Actinopteri; order Cypriniformes; family Xenocyprididae; genus Opsariichthys; species Opsariichthys bidens. Next base: position 12,674,015 of record CM074305.1, on the reverse strand, counting down.
GGTACACTGTATGGATGTATGTATGTGTGTGAATGTTAGAGTAGTTTAAGTGTTCAGTCTAGTTAATAAAGTCTTATGCATGTTACATGCGAAGTTGTCTATGTTTCATGCTCATATACGGGAGTCCCTAATCATGCAGATTTTGACTACGTGCTCTAAGTAGTACTGTAGAGTAAGAATGTCATTTCCCATAACCAGGAAATGAACATTTCTTAGAACTAATAAACAATTAACCAAGTGTCCACTGGACAAACCGGTTAATTGACTGTAAAATTGATTTTACTACGTTAAGTTAATTCTATTAACTGATCCAAATATTTATAATTAATTGTAATAAGTTGTAATTAATTATTCATATTTCTTTTGAGCTAAATTTGCTACATCTCGCATGATTCTTTCAGAGTAACAGAATCTGGTGTTTGAATTATGAATGGTTAACTCCTGAGTTTGTTAAATGCATGTGGTGTGATGTGGTTCCTATGTTTTGTTCCACCCAGGCTTTACTTTCTCTTGAGTAATGAGAGTTAAGTGCTAACTCTCTGCAGCTCGGGTCCCATGGCCACCATTGCGGTTAGGTGGGATCAAGGTTGTAGGCGGAGCACGGCAGGAGTTGAACAGGAAGAGCATTGCAGTAATCAAGCCTTGAAAAGACCAGGGCCTGGACAAGAAGTTGTGTTGCATGCTCAGTCAGGAAGGGCCGGATTTTCCTGATGTTGTGAAGTGACCTGTAACTCTGCCTGAGTATCGGACAAGTGTTCACTGTTGGCCAGAGGAGAACTGGCCCCCCGACTAAGCCTGGTTTCTCCCAAGGTTTTTTTCTCCATTTGTTGGAGTTTTGGTTCCTTGCCACTGTTGTCTTTGGCTTGCTTAAGTTGGGGACACTTGCTTGATATTCAGCAGTGTTTTTGATATGCCTGCATTGGTGCCGTTGTATGCGAACTGAGCTAAGCCGGACGATTACGTCACTGTTTTCTGCAGTGCTGATATACCTAAATTGACTAGACTAATGACTGCTGATATTTGCAACGGAATGAATCAATAATATATAGAATAAGCTGCACAATGACACCATTTTCTTATTAATGTAAAGCTGCTTTGCCACAATCTGCATCGTAAAAAGCGCTATATAAATTTTTTTTTTTAAAAAGTGCAAATCTGCATGACCGCGCCGTCTTTGAGATATGATCTCTGAAGGTCAGTTGGTCATCAAAGATAACTCCAAGATTTCTGGCCGACTTAGATGGGGTAATGGTGGTTGTACCAAGCTGTATGTTGATGTCGTGTTGTAGAGTAGGAGTGGCAGGGAAGACTAAAAGCTCAGTCTTTGCCAGGTTGAGCTGCAGGTGGTGTTCTTCCATCCACGATGAGATGTCCGCCAGACAGCTTGAGATCCGTGCAGCTACTGTGGAATCATCTGGTTGGAAGGACAGGTAGAGTTGTCTGTCATTAGCATAGCAGTGGTAGGAGAAACCATGTGCCTGTATGATGGGACCCAGTGATGTAGTATAAATGGAGAATAGGAGGGGACGAGAACTGAACCCTGAGGAACCCCAGTGATCAGTTGATGAGGTTTGGATGCCTCCCCTGAAGCGCAGTACCACTGAAGCGCAGTACTTGAGATGCCAAGTGAGAAGAGGGTGGACAGAAGAATTTGATGGTTTACGGTGTCAAAGGCAGCAGATAGATCCAGTAGAATGAGAACAGATGATTTGGAACCAGCCTTTGCAATTCGCAGGGATTCCGTGACAGACAGTAGCACAGTCTTGGTGGAATGGCCGCTCTTGAATCCAGATTGGATGACACCTGGTTGAACACAACTTGTTCAAGAGTTTTCGATATTGTCTATGAGTGATGTGTTTAACGTGGGTTTTTTTAGCAGTGGAATTACCCAAGCCTGCTTGAATGTGGTAGGGAAAGTGCCTGTGTGGAGAGAGGACTTAATAATGTGCGTAAGTGTGGTAAAAGAGTGGGAGAGATGGCTTGTAGAAGGTGTGAGGGGATGGGGTCTAGACGGCAGGTGGTGGAATGAGTGGAGAGGAGAAGTTTTGATACTTCCGCCTCCGTGAGCAGAGAGAAGGAAGAGAGAAGATTAGTGGATGAGGAGGGGCTGAGTTCCTGTGTGATTGGTGTAGAGAACTGGCTGCTTATGGAAGATGTCTTGTCAGTGAAGAAATTGGCAAATTGATCCGCAGTTAAAGATGTGGTTTGTGGTGGTGGAGGGGGACTGAGGAGTGCGTTGAATGTCTTGAAGAGTGAGCGTGTGTTTGTAGCGCTGTTGATTTTGTCGTGGAAGTATGAGTACTTAGCTGCATGGACTCCACCAGAAAAATATGATAGCAGGTCTTGATACGAACCTAGGTCAGATGGGTCTTGTGATTTGCGTCTCAACTCTCGGCAAGCCAGATGGGCTCAATTGTTTACCCGGTTTCACTTCATTGTGACCTCTCGTCCAGGGAGCAAGAACGTGAAGGCAGATGCCTTATCACGCCTTCATGCACCTGAGTTCGAACTCCCTCTCACTGAACCCATTCACTCTCCAGCCATGATCATAGGACATCGATGGTCCGCCGGGAGGTCCAGAGGAGCTCACCTACGTCCCTACGAGCTGTCGCCAATCCCTCTTGGACTCAGTTCACACGTCTCCAGGCTCTGGACACCCAGTTAGCCAGCGAACCCTCTCGCTCCTCCATCAACGGTACTGGTGATCATCCATCGCTCAGGACGTCTCCCGTTACGTTAGGAGCTGCTCAGTCTGTGCCATTTCCAACACTCCAGGGTCGCCCGTGATGACATCCTCGATCCTATGCTGTTGACTCAATTTCATCAAGAACATCCCCGGCCCTGCTCCCAGAGGCCGGGGTCATCCCCTTCGGCGAAGAGTTCGGTCCTCAGGAGCCGACCCATGGAGGAGGGGGGTACTGTCACGGAGCCAGTCAACACGCCCATCATCACACCAACACCAGATCCACCCACACATTCCAATTACATTCACCTGTCCCTCATCACCAGTTCACACTATATAACACTCCACATCCCAGTCAGTGTCTGGTCTCGTCGTTTCAAGACTACAGACTTCCTGTAAGGACTTACCTGTTCGCTACCTGTCAGCCTGTCCATCTAGAGTTCATTATCTGCCCGTATGTCCGGTAATCCCGTCATCTGCAATTCAAAGTACATGGCCTCACATCATCCGAAGATAAGTTCTCACTTCACTAAGACTGTGTGTTTCTCACCTGCATCTGCTCAGTAATCTGTTAACAGCAATCTATTTAATAACGTTATACATAAATCTTACCACTTTTGTTTGTCTGTGTCTGACATTGATGTGTATTTAATCGAGTTAAACAGAGATACTCCCTACAAAAGTATAGGTATTTATTTTCCAGTGTATGTGTTCAGGTATTTGTTATATGTAGTATTATAGGTGTTATATGTGTAGAATTGTATGTGTTATAGGAAATATTTTCTAGTGTATGTGTTCAGGCAAACTGAACTCTAGCAGATGGTCTTGCGAACATTCATTGTTGATGCTTACTTGAATGCAGGTGTTCCAAAATAAATTAACTTTAACTGTTCAAATGTCAAATTAATAAGATCAGTATATTTATTCATATATATATATATATATATATATATATATATATATATATATACTCACCTAAAGGATTATTAGGAACACCATGCTAATACTGTGTTTGACCCCCTTTCTCCTTCAGAACGGCCTTAATTCTACGGGGCATTGATTCAGCAAGGAGCTGAAAGCATTCTTTAGAAATGTTGGCCCATATTGATTGGATAGAATCTTGCAGTTGATGGAGATTTGTGGGATGCACATCCAGGGCACGAAGTTCCCGTTCCACCACATCCCAAAGATGCTCTATTGGGTTGTTCAGATGCTCTATTTTAGTACAGTGAACTCATTGTCATGTTCAAGAAACCAATTTGAAATGATTCGAGCTTTGTGACATGGTGCATTATCCTGCTGGAAGTAGCCATCAGAGGATGGGTACATGGTGGTCATAAAGGGATGGACATGGTCAGAAACAAAGCTCAGGTAGGGCTTGGCATTTAAACGATGCCCAATTGGCACGAAGAGGCCTAAAGTGTGCCAAGAAAACAACCCCCACACATTACACCACCACCACCAGCCTGCACAGTGGTAACAAGGCATGAAGGATCCATGTTCTCATTCTGTTTACCCCAAATTCTGACTCTACCATCTTGTCTTCTATGCAATTCATTGTCATTCTCTTTAGAGAAGCAATATTTTGAGCACCTTAGCAACCATCTGAGGAGGTACGAGGTAGTGAGTTGTGTATTCAAAAACTGCAGCTTCAACACAAGCATTTATTCAACCTTTGCTACCCACAAACACAGGAAACAATAAACATTCCCTTGAAGATTTTAAAATAGAAGTCTTGAAAAAATACCTAAATCCCACTGTTCAGTCTAGGTCGCTGAGGATGACACAGAACTGGATGAAACTTTGGTTAATTTGTCTGAAGTTATAACGAAGAAGTTTGGTCAACTTTTTCTAATGTTGGAAAGTAATTTCAATGTGTCAAACAGACACATTGGTCAAATCATAGATGAGCTACAATTCATATCCTCCTCTGTTTCTGCTCTAGTTTTGAAAGATGTTGTTGGGTCCATTTTAAGCAACCATAACTGTGACATAGATCCAACAGTTATCTCAGATTTGGTGAAAAATCTGTGTGAATCAAACCCTGTCAGTTCAGCTTCAGGGAAAGACGGACCTTTTTCAACAGTAGACAAGAGGAGAAAATTTATGAAAGCAAATTTTTGAATTGTTGAACCAGTAGAATACATACTGGACAATAAAGACAACAGAACATTCCAGTATGTTCCAATACTCCAGTCTTTGGTGCAAGTCTTGAAGAATAATGAAGAAAATGACCTAGTCACTCAAAAAAAATACTGGATGTGCATCACAATAACAGTCCTTCCATGATGGATCTCACTTTCATGAAAATGAATTTTTCACAGGACATGTCGAGAGATTAAGTCTTATTCTGTACATTGATGACTTTAAAGTGTGCAGTGCCTTGGGAACTTCTCGCACGATTCACAAAGTCACCACTGTCTGCTGGGTGTTAGGTAACTTTCCAGCACTTGCACAATCAACAATGGCATCTATTTATTTAGCCATTCTTTGTAAGGCAGATTATACAAAGCATTTTGGATTTCAGAAAGTTCCAGAGCCACTGTTAACCGATCTTCAAACCGTGGAAAAAGCCAGTATTTTTATTCCAAGTTGAGGAAAAGTCCTGAAAGGCACTGTGGTGAGCGTGGTGGCTGATAATTTGGGAGCTCATTCTGTGGGAGGATTCAGTGAAAACTTCACTGGATCTCATGTCTGTTGTCGGGTTCCAGTTACAGAAAACAGAAGATCTGGACTTTTTCAGAAGAGAGATAAAGAGCAGCACACTCTGCATGTTGAGACAATTTTATCAAGTCCTACTCCCACTCCTTGCTATGGTGTGAAAAAACAGTGTGCACTGTCTGAAAAACTTCATCATTTTCATGTAACATCTATCCACCAGATGAATTACATGACTTTCATGAAGGTCTTGTTCCAGTGAACCTGGCATTGTCATGTCAAGCCTTTATCAAGAAGAAATATTTTTCTCTCAAGGAGCTCAATAATTGCATTCGATAATTCCCTTGCGATGGTCCCAGTACCTACAGAGCAGAGCATTTACCACCTTGACTCTTTGATCTATTGACAGATTTCTGGAAGTTTTTCTTCAAGAAAAGCTTCTTCCCAAACACCACTTACTCAAGCAACTACCCTGAGCTCATTCAGGAATTTGGTCCTCTGGCACCCTTGTGGACCATGAGATTTGAGGCTAAACATGGCTTTTTAAAAAAAAATTTAAAAAAATAAAATAAAGCTGTTAGACAAACAGGTTGTTTCAGGAATATACTAATGTCCTTTGTCAAAAAACATCAGCTCATGATTGCTTTGCATCTCTATCAAATCAAATCATTGAATCAAATGTGATCAAGTCATCACTTTCAGTCACAACAACTTCACAAGTCTCTGTGGACGTCCTAAAGGATGACATAAAAGATTTGGTGCATAGGTATCCACGTGTCACAAATAATGTGTGCTTATTAGGCACCAACTTTAAACCTGGAATGTTGCAATGTCATGGTTTCACTGCAGACTTGGCAGACTTTTGTGAGTTGTTACAGTCTGTCTAGATTTCAACTGTTCTTTGTTGTGAGACACTGTACATGGTACAATGAGAACGCTAGGAGCTATGAGTTGGAACACAGCCAACATTCAGTTACTTGAGAAAAGAGAAATGGTTAACTACAATCCCCTGGATGCTTAAATGTTATTTCTAGTTTTGGTTTTGTTCATGTTTTATGTCTTGCCATGCCATGCCAAGTCATGTGAAAACTCTGAGTGCTGTGGAAGAACCAATCCTACGAAATCTGATGCCATGTCATGCAGTTCTCAGGACACTTGTGCTGAGACTTCCTCTCTTTAGACTCCAGATCCAGAAATTCTCAAGACACTGTTCTGCTATCTTTGTCTGAGAGTTACACATCATACCGTTCTCAAAGATGGCCGACAAAGTTTAAAATAATAACTTTATAAACTAATATTAACTTTTTTACTAATGTGATATGGAGCTCTTGCTTTTAGAAGGAAACAAAGCCTACCAAAAGAATGAACGATCCTTGAGACACTTGCAAAGAAAATATTTCGTTGCACTTTATACCCAACAGGTGTCCAGATTATGAACATTATAGAAATGTTGACTGAAAAGTACCCATGGCTGAAGGTGCCAGGGTCCTTTAATGGACAGTATGGGTGGCAAGAGAGGATTAAATATAAGATGGGCAATTATCAAGCAAAATTAAGAGACAGTCAGCTTTCCTTTTCAGAGCTGGAGGTCAACTCTTTGAAAGAAAGACGACGAACAAAAAGTCTTGCCCCAAACGCATGAAAAGACCCAGGAAAGCTCAAGTAAACTACTTGCCCCCATTCCTGTTTGGAAATTTAAGAGAAGGAGAGAGTTGGTCTTCTTAAAGAAATTCAGAAGAAAAACAACAAAAAGGTCATTGGTGAGATAATGGAGAAGACGTTATCTTATTAAAGATTAGAAGTCATTAATCACTGCTCTGCTGTCAAAGATATCATGAAGACATGGCCAGCTCATTTTTGTTAATCTGAGGTAAACCTTAATTCTTTTACTGTTTGGTAATATGTAGGTGCTTTTAACTTTTGGAACTCATGTTTCATTCATTAAAAACAATAAAATATTTTAATTTCATTAGTACAGCGTGTGTGTGTGTGTGTGTGTGTGTGTGTGGTGTTTATTTGACTACTAAATCTTAAATGTGTTACATTTTATTTTCTTTGTCTTAGACAAAGAATGAGTTCAGAAGGATAACCACAATTCCCCTGGAGCCAACCTTTCTACAAAAACGGGACCTCTATACTCCAAAGCTCCTGGATTTGTTTAAAAGGAAGGGTGGGGATGCAGGCATAAAAATTAGAAGTGTGTTAGATTCACTCTGCCAGGTAAACGTATATATTACACATCTGATATCCTGCTGCTTCCTGACTTCATAGATATGCTGTTGCATGTAGATGGAAGTGTACACTGTTAATGTTATCTCCAAAATTTACTTTTGTTTTTAACAGCAAGTTGAAGATAAGCGAGATGCTGTTATTTGCAGCCTGCTTTCCTACCTCAGAGAATCATCTGAGGAGCTCATTGAAGCCTACAAGGTACATTACTAGATAAATTCAAATTTCCTTTTGACTTCAGATATGTACAGTACTGCAAAAATCTAAGGCACATTAGTTTTTTTAATTTTTATATTTGTGCTGTAGTTTGTCATGAAATATCAGTTTACATTCCAAAAGCTTCATATATATATATATATATATATATATATATATATATATACTACAAACTTCTTTCACGTTGTCATTATGGAGTATTGTTTGAAGAATTTTGAGGAAAATAGTGAATTTAATCCCTTTTGGAATAAGGCTGTAACATGACAAAATGAGGAAAAAGTGAAGCGATGTGAATAACTTCCCGGATGCACTGTAATAACAGATTTAATGATGGTGAGACCAAATCTCTGTGTTTGGCACTTATCACATAAAATTAAAGAGAACATACAATTTATTGTACTGTATTGTAACCACTTTGCACTGATTCGTGTATTTGACAGGATGTCAGCAGAGACAAGATTAAAAATAGCTTCACCAATCACATAATGAAGATCATTGTATTGGGCAGCACTGCAGGAGAGGAAGATGCATCATCGTCCTATAGGGAACTGACATGCTTTTCGGATAAATGGGAATTCTGCGCATGGGCTTCATTTATCCCTCAGAGCTGAGAAAAGCATTTGAAGTCTTTCAGAAAATGATTCCCTGTGTCTCGCTGCCATGCTTTGGGCATACCTGGTCAGGTCTCCTTCAGAAAAAGAAGTTGTTGTTGACGTGTATGTCCTTTTGTACTCTCAGTCACACACATAACCACTGACACCAGCCAATGATAGTGTCATGTTTGAATGTGTTGGACGCAGTGTCTCGTTCGTGAGACGTTTTACTCCACTACATTTCAGCAGTGTTGTTTTAGTATTTATTATTATTTTGAATTAGCTTTTATTTTTTATTTTATGTTTTTATTTTAAGTTTAGTTTAAGTTTTAGTAATTTTACTAAATTTATTGTATTTATTATATTCAATAATGGACTGTTCTACAATGACATTGTACATTTGTTTGTGCATGTGCTGTGCAGTTTGGCTTCCAGAGGTTTGATCCTAATTGCCATATTATGAACTTTAAGTTACTCCTATATATATATATATAACCAGGAGTGCTACCACTCAATTTCTTATTGCCTGATTGCAGTATCAGGTTTCCCAAGAATCAGTCTTTAAAATGTTCCATATGCATTTCTCTTTTGCACAATTTCACATATGCGCCAATTGGAATGAATAGTAATGACCAGAGACAAGGCTCAGTCTCAGAAATAAAGATTGTTATTGCCAATATGTTGGCAGAAAGCAATTTGCACGTGAAGTGTGTTCTTTCTCCAATTTCCCCACACCATAAGTGTGCTGTCCCCTTCTCACTCAGATATTGTGTCAGCATGTCACCTGCATGTAATACACACATCCAGCAGGTACTTCAAATCACCAAGACTGAAGGAAATGATCAGGTTCCCACTTTTATGATCAACGGTTTGTTTCACAGCACTGGACTTACGCATACTTTTCCATAATCTCAAGATTCTATTGGGGATTTGAGGAGTTTTTAAACACAATTCAGGCTTTCTGGAGATCGAGAAAACAAATTAGGTTCCACTAGAATTCAAAGGCACCCCACTTGCTAACTCAGTGTAGAGTTCATTTTGATATGAGAATATAAGGCTCAAAATACCCTGATAAGGCTTTAGCTGGGTCTAAATAAACAAATTTGTTATTACCAAATTCATGAGGATGGAAAAAGAACCCAACTTGTGGATTCCTCCTGGAGGGTAACGTTATTATTCTTCGGCCACTGAAAATGTATTCTCAGTGAACAGCTTTTTGAGAAAGGGCAAATTTACATAGCTACCATAGGTGAGTAAATCTGATCATATAAATGTAAATAAGGAAAGATTTAAGTGTGTTTTCACATAAAAATAAGTTGAAAACTGCAGATGCATGGGCATGTGTGTGGGCGACATAGTAAGGGGTGAAAGAAGAAACGAAAGAAAAAGTGTGAGGGCGGGAGGCAAATATAACTGTGAATCTGACATCAAACATAATTATCATTTTCTAACGTCTCACAGCAGCACAAGACACTACAACCAGCCTAACACAAGGGGCAGCAGAGATTTAATAGCATGTGCGTCCTTACAGTAAACTGATATTATGATAATAACATATTAATAATAACATTAAAGAGCATATTGTAATACATTTTACAGTAGAAATAGAGAAACAAATGTCCCACTACCACATTAAACCTCTTATGCACACCTGTCATGGGCATTTCTGATTTGACTATTGTGCACATGCCTGCCCCTCTTGCTGAGTCTATAGAAACTTTAACTTTTTTTTTTTTTCAGAGTTCTTTTTTTCTCCGAAACAAACTCCGAAATTATAGCGAGAATAATAATAAAAAAAATTAAATTCGGACAATCTAATGCTGAGAAACAGCAAAAAAAAAAAAGTTTGATTTTTTTTTTTTAAATTCATATATTTCTAATTTAAAAAGAAATTTAAAATAAAGGAAATACGTCATCGAGTTCATTCTTTTTTGTGATGTTCCTCTATATGTGAGATGTATCTGGCTCAAATTTTGTGGTGATCGGATAAAGTTTTCAAAAGTTACAGCATTTGGAACAAATTTTTAAATTTTTTATCTTATTATTAACTCCAAATCTCTTGCAAGGAGAGTCAAAAGGTTGGTATCATTTGAAAGATAGTTTTTTACTTTTTTAAATAAAAACAAAAAAAAATTAACTTCGGACAATCTCCTGCTGAGAAACTGCTGATAAAATACAAAAAAATAAAAGTTTGCTCATTTGATATTTCAAATATTTCATATTTGACATGCAATAACTCAGAAATGAAATGAGGTAGGAGGAAAATTCTTTTTGTTGGTGATGTTCCTCTATATGAGACATGTATCTGGATATCTAATTTGTGGTGATCCCATGAAATATTCAAAAGTTACAGCATTTGGAATCAAGGTAGCCATTTTTGTTTAGCCCTCATCGCCCCCTAGTGGGTATTTTTAAAGTCGCACTTTCACGCGGAGTAACTCGTGATCAAAGCATGGGATTTTGTTAATCTTGGACTCATTTCAATCGGAAGCATCCCCTGTAAGTAATGAAGTGTCAATTTCCACAATCTATGCATGTTTCATGAAGTTATATGCTGAAATGTCACTTGATAGCTACATTTTAGTTTTAGCTAGCAGCTGTGCGCCTGTGGGATTTTATGTGCCGTAATTGTGTGATCAATATCTCGTGATCGCTTCATTGGATTGTGGTGATGTTGGACTCATTTTATTCATGAGTTAATCTCTGTAAATAATGATGCCCAATTTTCCACAATCGGTGAATGTTTCATGACGTTAGGAGCCAAAACGTGACATAAATGCTGCATCAGTTTATTTTTTGCATTTGGGTCTTGTGGGGTTTCACGTACAAAAAAATCACTCAAGGTTTGTAAAAGCCCAAAACAATTATACTCGTTGTATTCTACTCCATGAGACCTTTCAAATGACATTTAACACATGATTATCTGAGCTAAATGATGCTTTTGACACATTGGCGTACAATTCAGACTCTAAGCTTTCAAAGTTTGAAAAATGCACCCGTGGGTGGTACACTCCGTTTTAGAGTGGGGGGGAGGGGGGTGCCTAGCGGCGGAACAATTCAGGTTTAAGGGGTTAAATGATAGTTAAATTTAGATAAAATTAAAATGAGTAGCTTACCGTTGCAAGCCTATTTATTTTTGCTTATGTGACTCAAACAATTTACAAGTGATTAAAACACTGAAGTGGTATATGACCAACTTCTTATTGCATTATATTTACATTACACTCACTATTATCATTAAACTATATATGAAAGGATAAAACTAATTTTATTTCATTAACAGACTATGTCTCGTTTGGTTTTAAATGAAGATTTTTCTGTTCCAGGTGGAGTTGAACTGGAGTCTGCGGATTGATTGTTGGATTAGGATCACCTAAAGATTTCTAGCTTTTTTCCCCACAACCATTGAGAATAAGTGAATTGTTACACTGATGAAGGCAGACAGCCGAAACGTTTTATCCTGTTTTTATCTCCTGCTTAAACGTAATAAATACATTTTTAGAGTCCAGACCATAACATACTTGCTTTCAAACTAAGCGGCATGCACCACTTGTGCACACCATGATGGTAACTCTCAAAAAACCCACATTAACAGAAACACATCTAAATTAGCATAGCCAAACATTAATCACTACTAAACCTCCCACTTAACATTAATCTTGCACAAAAAACATGATGTAACTCTTAATTTTACCATTTACGCCCATCCCATTTCAATTTCAATTAAACTTAAGTATGTCTAAATTAAAAGAAATATGTTTATAAAATTAAAAACAATGAAACAATTCAGTTTACTTAAAATATATCAGTTCTGTGAACTTGAAAGAAAAAGAAAGTGCAACATACTCACAAGAGTTCATTTAACTGTACTAATTTAATTTTTTGCATGTATTGTGAAGTAAAAAATAAAATAAAACAATGCACTTTTTTATCCTGAAAAAAAAAAAGATCTGAGGACCTTAGATCACCTTCAGAAAGAGAAAGTTCTACAGGCAGTCAGGAGACCAACCCAATCTGGAAGTAAGCTCTGTGACAAATTCAGAGGAAACACGGGGACGAGTCTTCACCAGAGTGAGAACTGCAGTGACCTCTCCACACATTGTACAAAAAGGCTCAACATTTGGCTGTATGTTGGGGACCCTGCTCTTCATAGCATAACCAAGTGTTATCTTAACAAAATTCACATGTGTTTTATAAAATAAAAAAGTTTTACTTTCTACAATCCTTTACAGGTGAAAAAAAAGGAAAAAGAAATAGTGAGAATAAACACCAGGAGATGATATTGTGGAATCATGGTATTTAATGCAGACTAGAGGAATGGTGTAAACTGGGAGTCACAAAATACTGATAATAAAAACCTCAAATGCTTATTCTGGTTGCCTATGGTTCTGGGATATCTGTGTAATGAATGGGCATTCATGTAGGTAAAGGAGCAAGCTGAGATGCAGATATTAAAATAATCCACAAGGTCAAATAACACAAGACCATACAGAACAGGAAGAAACATGATAAACCAAAGCATCTGCATACGAGGACTGACAGAAAACAAGTGAAAAACCAGGGGTAATTATATACAGGACAAGACAAGCTTAACAAGGTAACGGGAGGGTGTGGTTAATTGACACTAGAGCAGCTATTTTAGCTAACAAGGGAAAAGCAGCAGGGGAACATGAAGTGAACAGAGCAAAAACGGACACACAGAACTTGAAAATAATAGTCCAAGACAAACACAGGAAACACAGGCAGGGATTGTGACAATCTGTTTTAAACATCTCAACCAGTAATTGCTGATATGCTTTTGCATTTGTTTAAAAAAAAAAAAAACCTGACTCTTATTTAAATAATCTATATGCACATTAAAACAGCTCTTTTAGGCTTCTACTATGTTGTTTTGGGGTTTTTAATGCTTCAAACATCATTAAACGATGCAAGAAGGGTTTTCATCATTGATGTTCTTTAGAAACGCCTCATTGCCCTTCGTAAAAGATCTGCAACAACATGCCTTTCTCTTTATCCCTGTGTTTACTACAAGCGCAAGTCTTGCAAACATTAATTCAAGTAAATCACTTTCCTCCAGAGAGGGCCAACCTGATATTTCTCTCAGCTGTAGAATCTAATTAAATTTGCAGCTGTCTTTTAATCAAAATGAGATTAATTTGCATATGGGAAGGGTAACAACCCAACCCTTCCTTTATAAAAAAAAAAAAAAGGCTTGGCATCACGCCAGTGTCTCAGTGTGAGAATACCCGTGTACATGTATCATTTGAACAGGACGGGGGAGTGGAGGTAAAAGTCGACAAGCAGATGAGGTGAAATGGAAATCAAAATTATGCTAGCAATTTAGATAATATTGGCTCAAGGGTATTGGGAACAGAACAATGTCCCAACAGAAATCTCGAAATTTCTCAGAATGGAAAGGAGAGAGGACCGTGACTTTTTGTGGGGAGACTAACGACTTGAGTTAGATGACTGTGCAGTGGTGGACAGTAACGAAGTAAATGTAATTCGTTACTGTACATAAGCAGCTTTTTTGTGTATCTGTACTTTACTGGAGTATTTCCATTTGGTGAGACTTTTTCCTTTAAATTCACTACATTTCAAAGTCAATCATCTTACTTTTTACTCAACTACATTTTGCGAAATCTGTCGTTCCTTTTTATTTGTGGATCAAAAAAAAAACTGAGCTGGTTAAGGATGTGGCAAACAACCAATCAGGGTACAGCGCGCGTTTTTGAACTTGGTTTGGTTGCTGTTTACTCAGCGCGAGCAGTTCAGCGTCAGTGCAACGGCAGTGCCGTTTGACAGTGCCAGTGCCATCATGATGGAAGAATCGCAAACTCCAACGTCCCACAACACCCGTGGCCTTATTTGCAGTATTTTTTTGAAATCGTTGAAAAGACAAAAGAGTCTTTCATTTTCAACTGCCTTCTCTGCCTGCCTCGGAATTGTAGAATTTCTTCCCAATCTTGGGAAATATGTTGAGGTATGCCATTTTTATTCTAGTGCTCATTTTTAAATGAGTAATCTAACAGCTTGCAGAAAACGGTTTCATTGTTTATGTTAAGTAAGTTAGCTGTTTCACCGAAGTTTGAAATATTTGAAGCTCAGTGCTCCGATATTGATGTTGGCACTTTTTGTTGGAATATAAATTCTATTTTGACTAGTTTTGCATCCAGCGTATGAGGCTAAAACAATTGGCAGAGATCGCTTTTCTGCACGGCAGGGCTTATTTTTACACCTAGAAGGGCAAGAATGGACTCAAGAAAAAACTTTGAGAATCAGCTCCTTCTCAAGCTGATAATATGCCAAGTACTACTGCTATGTGTGTTTGACAGAAGTTCAAATGAGTGAAGAAACTGAAGAAGCTTGTCAGTGAAGTACGCCTCCAAATGCTGATCCATCTGAAAGCGCTGCGAGTTTCAGTCGCTTATAATGTACATTTGAAAAAGCAATGCGCATCAAGCAATTATTAACATCTTGTCCAACAAAAGACAACATTTAATAACATGTTTTTACTCCAAACTCACTTCATAATGACATTTGAGCATCTTTCTGTGAGGGGATGTGATTTCTTACACAGAATAAGGCAGCGGTGTGTTTATTATTCATGTTTAATCAATCTAACTGTTTCAATCTGCTGTTTATTCATCCACAGCGATACGACTCCTGTTATCTTCTTCTGCTGCAGGGCATATTTTGATTTCCTGCGCGAGAGTGCCCACTGGCTTTCAGATGGAGAAGCATTTACAACTGAGCCGTACAGCTCTGACAAGCTGCGCATTAAATAATCACAGCCTTTGCCCTAATATGAAGATTATGAAAAGCTTCAGGAGTCATCTGAACACGGCACGTCTGCAGCAGACAGAGCAAACTCATAAACACACACACAACAAATATGGCTGAATCATTTAGCAAGAAAGTTCCTTACGACAGGAAAAGCGACAGTTGGAAAGATATAACAAACGCTATCACCAATTACATTGACAAATAAAACATTTTTGAATGATGCAAAATATCGTTATCGGAAAAATCGTAGAAAATATTGAAAAAATCATTTTTTGTCAATATCGCACACCCCTATTGGCAAGTGTGTTGCTTCCCATACAAAAAAACTAGTTCCTGTTACAGTAAATCTGATACGGTCAGTTGATATTTCTGAAGAGACATTCAGATACAATATAGTAAAAGAAGACTCATGTGAACCTGTGTTTAATACAACTTGCATCTGTCACAAATAAACCTTAAATTGAATCTGTAACAGAGTCTTTTCACATGAACTGAGATGATTAAGCAAGACACTTGTGACAAAAATTATAGCCTTAATAAATCATAGTACTTCGAATACTTAAGTACATTCAAAAGCAAATATTTTTGTATTTTTACTCAAGTAAAATTTAAAAGGGAGTACTTTTAATTTTACTGCAGTAATATTTTACCTAGTATATCTCAACTTTAACTCAAGTACTTGGTTTGTGTACTTCGTCCATCACTGCCGGTGTGTACACTCACACATGCACACAAAAATGATCTAACTACCCAGCTATCTAAATGGGGACTTCTACTATTGTCAAATAAAGCTAATATTAATTACAAAAAAATGTTCCACATAAAAAAAAAAAAAAAAAAACAAAATGCTAAGTTCTGTCATGAAACTCTAGATTGCACAGGCTGATAAGTCCTTAACTCAATTTGATAGCAATCACATTGTTATCTACATAGCGCAGCTGAGTGGCCTGTGAGCTGAGGCTCAACATTCAAATACTGGTAGTGTTTGCTGTTAATAGTCTGCAGCGCGCTTTCAGAAACCTTCCAGCTATATAGATCTGCTACGGGGGTTATTTCATGTATGTATGTGCTACAGCAGTATGTCTGTGAATGTGTTGGCAGTAGCAAGTCTCAGTACTTGCCCTGCAGCAGCCGCAATGAAACAGATCTGTTGTGCAGTGTTGTCTCACGTATCAAATGCTATTTCCGGGTCCAAACCTCTAATCTGTTTCAATTCAGGATACTGACCAATAACCGATGAACCAACTGATCGTTTTTAAAATGGAGACTGAATGAAAAAAACAAACAAAAAATGCTGCAAGTGAACTAGTTCTGAACTTTATTACAAAAATAAAAATGCAGTGCTGCACCATGAGAATCTGCTGTGCTTATTATATGAAATAAAAATAATTATTAAAATTATATATTAATTATATATTGATCAAGTTAGTTCAAAGTGTATTAACTAATGTTAGCAGATACTTTATCATTTGAAAATGTATTAGTGGGCTAAATGTTGAAATGGGTGATCTAACAATAATTTTTTAACCTTAAGTAACCTTATACTTAAGTTAATATTACAATTAAATTGTTGCCGTTTCATATAAATCCAAACAATTTGCGTTCTCACGTCAGTAGCTTTAAATATGCAATTTTGTTTGCAAACAAATGCATTAAAATGACCAGCTGGAGACAAACCTATGCCAACAGAAAACATTCGGGTCATTAAACATTTGAGTTTTGCATTTTTTTTACAGTTTGAGGTACTATTAATGTTAGTGTTCTCTCAGCCTTGGAGGCAAACCAGTCTTTTAGAACCAGTCTTTTCTGCCGCCAGTCTTCTAGACTCCATGAAGGCAGGATGTCCACGTCAACAGGCGAGAATCTCCGTAACCGGTAAGTTCATTCCCAGCAGGTACACTCCTGTAGTAGGCGACAACGACAGTAATTCCACACTCGAGTGAAACCAACAGAGAAACTGGGAAGAGAACTGGAAACAGTGACACAAAACACGAGCAAACAACGATCTGACAATGAACACAGCACACACAGGGCAGATATAGGAGTGGAAATGCACAACAGGTGCAACCACTCCAATCAGCTCTAGGCCACGATGATCGAGCACCTAACCAAAAGACAACAACAAACAGACATGCAGACCCAGGATTCATGACACCTAGGTGCTACACGATGGAGAAGTGTGGTTTAGGGTTCACCACTTTAGGGAGACTATAATTGGACATAAAAAGTGCACATAATCATGTCAGGGAGAGGAAAGACACTAATGCAAGCAGTACACAAACCCAGTTTTCCGTGTTGTACAGTGTAAAAAATAAGTGATTTTAAGGGTAAAAGACTTTTGGTTTGTAGAAAGTGACCTTACTATAGCCAATGCAGCAAATAAGTAAGATCTCACAGCAGGCCTACATTTAATGTAATTTTACATTACAGTTTTTGGAAGTGAAAAATAAAGTCATTGTATACAGGTGCTGGTCATATAATTAGAATATCATCAAAAAGTTTATTTATTTCACTAATTCCATTCAAAAAGTGAAAGCGCTCAGCAGTCACCAGTGCTACCAGTAGTGCTGTCTTAAGAGAGAGAAATTCAACCCAAAACCTTCTAACCGCTCAAAAGGGTGTTGAGAAAGGGCCTCAAAAACCAACGACAAATCCCACAAGGGGACCATCTGCCTGGACTCTAGCCTCTTATGGTGGGCCCCTTTCATAAAACGACTTATTAAAGGGTGCTGACCTGCCGTCTTGTCACCAAAACCAAAATGACAAGCACTCTGATGGCTTGTTTTTGCAAAAGAGTGTTGATCTCGGCCGCCAGGACGCAGGCCGACTCTTCCTTGGCCACTGAGGCTATTATAACATTGAATCTGGGTGGTTTCATGGCAAACTGAAATCTGTATCCCCGTAAAATTGTGTTTAGCACCAACGGGTCTTTTACCAACGGGTTTTGCACCAACGCTCCCTCCAGCGGTGAAACTAGTGAAGCGCATTCTATTTTCCTGGAATTTCTGCATTCTGTCGGCCTGGCCGCGATAGCGAAGTGTTTATTGTGGGATTCGGGGAGCATATCGCCCTCAGCTCGTGGCTTGGATGCGATAGTATATTCTTTATTGTGTATGCCCCTAAAACAGTGAAAACGCAGTGCGAGTGCTTGGTGACACTGATGAACATTTTCCTTGTGAACTTGAGGAGAACTTTCAGTGAGAGCCCTTACTGAACTTAGAACCGTAGGGCTGGAACCCTCTTTGCAGGCGGAGAGAGAAGTAAATGTTCCTGAATCAGGTCGTTCGCTTCTTCTTCCATTCCTCGGGGTGGGGTGGGCGGTTCCTAGCCGCCACCGGCGCAAATGAGCGCTTCCCCCATGGTCCGGAGCCATCCGATCTCTGTCGTTGGCCGGTTTGCGGCCCGCTGAGAGCAGGCCTAATGTTCCTTGGCCCCGTCTGCCTTCCTCTCGCTGCAACGGCTGCCGCAAAGCCCTGCCGCGCTGGCTGAGAGGGTGGACGGGATGTTTGCTTGCGTGGTAAACAGAGGTTAAAAGCTTCGTCCCCTTGTTTCCTGAGGGTGCTGGTTTCTCTCATTTTCTCGAGAGCTGGTCCGAACAAACCCTTGGTTGGGTCGTACACTGCGTCCATCACCTCCGCTTTCTGAGCGTCGCCCAATCCTGACAGATTTAGCCATAAAGCTCTCTCACTTGACACAGCCAGACCCATAACGCGGCCACAGCCCTGAACCGCTCCGCGGGACGAGCGGAGAATCAAATCGGAGAATTAGCACCCCTGTGTCAAGCTGTCTCCCCATCTCCTCCAAAATCTCTGCTTGATACACTGACAGTAAAGTCACTCCGTTCAGCGAGCACACTGACTGTGCCACGTGTTTATACATCCTCTGATAGACGGACGCGGTTAGTCGTTCCATCTTGCTCGGCAGCGAGATGTGCAGCGAGGCAGAAACAGAGCGCCGATACGGGTGGAGATGATAAAGCAGATTATAAGTTTTTTGGACAAGGCGGAAAAAATGCGAGCTATGCAAGGATGAGGGAGACGCGCGGTATGCGGTAGGAGATGGGAATGATTGTGCCAGTTTACAAGTGTAAAAATCTTATACTGTAATATTGATCGCATGTGAAACATGATTCCGTTTTTTTGTGTTCATTGTGAGTTCGCTGTGAGTGATTAGAGGACATTTCGGAGTCGTAAGCGTACGGCCTGCTGCCTTACTATCCCTATTATTAGACTATTAGATTAGCGGAACAGTTGAACAAAAAACGATTGCCAGTTGTAAGCATTGTTGTGTTTGGGCGACTAGTGAGACACTGAGGACCAGACAGCTCCCAAATACTGCGATATTTGGGTTTTCACTATTTGCGTGGGAGGAGTGTTGCATCGAGACCAAGGAGCTGCGGGAGGCCTACTAGAGGATTCCCGGATCGCTGCTTGATTCGCTCCGGAAAGTTTGAGGTACCTTTGTTGATTTGTTTTGTGCTCAGGAGAGTGAAGCTCTCAGTTTCCCGGCCAGCATGCTTAACAACTGTATATTCTAAGAGATGGTTTGAAACTTGGTGTAAGTCTGTGTACATTTTAATTTCAAATTAGTTATTGGTTCAATTGATTGTCTTATGACACAGTTTGATACAGAGACCACTTTCATTTTTTTTGGGGGGGGGGAGGGGGAGGGGGATTAATTTGGTCAGATTTAAAGTCTGTGATTGTGTGAGAACCTCAAATCACTCAAATTTTATCTTTGATTTTCAATGCCTGAAAAAGGAAGGCACAGACCTGATGCCACACTCGGGTCTCTTCACCTCGGAAAGCACACCATATTATAGTGAAGATGCGCCACTTCAAGGCAAAGAGCCACCTAGTGGAATATTTTTGTAAGTTGGATTCATTCTAACAAATCAGTCCCTGCTCTCTTTGAAAAGCCCAATTTATTCTTGTGCATTGGTTCATTCGAACAGTTCTTGTATATATAAAACAGATGGAATGGTACTCATAATATTGCATTCTATAAACTACAAAACTTGCCTGTTTTCATGAAAAGAAAATTGGTAGAAATTTGGTGTCTGTCCATCACAATGCCTGAGAATAGAGTTATATTCAGATTTATAACTATATTCTAGATTTACAGGCTTATAGTCAAGATATGATAAAACTCAGAAATGCAATCTCAGAGGTGTTGAAATAACCTTTTAATAGCATATTTTCCACTTTCTTGTAACTTACTGAATATACACACATGCCCATGGAGACAGATTACTTCATTTGCTATCAATTTCTCTCTCCCTCTGCTTGAGGCTCCTGTTGAAATGACATTTTGATTATTTCCATGGCTGGTTAAATAAAGGACTAAATAAATGTTTCCCATTTTCATTAGGTTTCTGTGCGGAATATAGTCTTTTTCGTCTCTTTCTTTTAAATTACATATTCACTGTGGTATTCTTACATTCAGTTTAGCATAATTTCCTCATGATCATTCCCTTAGAGACCCTACATAAGAAACATATTACCCTCTGATTCATAAACTTACAGCGTGCGACAATATAAAACAAATAAATCACAGGTTCAGCATTACGTTAATTTAGATATATAATGAATTTTATCTTACAACTTTAAGTGTATGAACAATTAGATGACAATAAAAATAGCAATGTTTGTTTTTCCCCCCAAATCTATAAATATTACTTGATAATAATACATCAAAATATAATGTGTACAATAATCATAGAACAGTCTTTTAATGTATATAATATATCTGGCCAGTCGGGACATACATGAATTACAAAATATACGGATTGGATAAAACAAAACACAAGGATATTTGGTGTCTGTGCATTATGGCTGCAAAATAATATGACAACCAGGATTTTGACAACAATGTTATGTTTCATATATTATGCTAATAACTAGGCAGCACTAGGTGGGACTTTGGAACCTGAGAAAACTGTCCCCATTTTTAAGCAGTATGCACAATCTTTTAAAATATAATCTTTTGAATCAGAGTTAAAAAAAAAATAATAAAAAGGCTTAAAATGTACACGCCCTTTAATGCTGTAGGCAAAATATGTGATATTTTTTTCCTTACATTGAAAAATGGTCAGCATATGTCCAGGGCACAGTTTAACTGTTAAGGAAATTACTCAAATTAAATGCTTCCATATATTTACCCAGAAAATATTTTTACAATTTTGTACACTTTTCATACTTGTTTGTACTCAAAAAAAATGTATGTTTATCAAACCAAAAAATAAAGAAACAAAAAGCAAATGGCATCAGCAAAAAAAAAAAAAAAGAAGTGCTTCCCTCTAGTTCATGCAGATGTTAAAAAAAGCTATTTCTTTATAAATTAGTGTGCTTGAGATGCCACTTGTTTTGATACGATATTTTGCTGTACATAATGCAAAAACATCAATGCACTTTTAAGCATGGCTGAAGTGGGGGGGGGGTGGTCACTAAGCATGAAACGCATGAAATAACTAACATCAAAATACATCTACCAACATATCATGGTCACATGTATATTACAGAAAACAGATAGAGAATAGAATGGCTCAGGATTTGCTTTACTGAATACTGACAGTTGCAAAAGAATAAGAAGAAAACAAAACTAACAAAAAAACCAAAAACACATACAGCTGGTTTGGGTCAGTGGTGATGCAATTTCGGAAATACGAACACTTAAAAGCCACACTATTACATCCGGGTAAATGATGCTGTATATAAATACATAACTCTTTAAAACTTTTTTTGTAAAAAGTTTGCCTTTCTTTAAAACAAAAAGAAAAATCAATTACAATTAAACAGCACAATCATTCAAATGACAAAATAAATGAAATATGCTTTAAAAAAAATACAAATGCAAACATGGCACAAAGCACGATAGGCTGGAAAAGATACAACACAGGGCAGAGTCACTCCAAAAAGGGGCTTACTAAAAGTGAATTATGTTTACACTCAACTAAAATGTTATTCAAACCTCTTGTCTGAAGGTGTGTGAAAGTCCTGTAATATTTAGATGCCTTTCCATTTGTCTTTGTTCCATTATATTTTCAAACATGATTTATTTGGATTTCTATGCTGCAGAGCCCCTCCTTTTTATACCCAATAGCCGTACAATATGTATTTGTTCATTAAGACGCACAGAGAAAGAGAGAGAGAAAGAGAGAGAGACTTAATAAAACTCATTACAGAACATCACATTTTGCTACACATTTAAAGATTCATATTCCACAGTTCAGAAATATTGATATTTATATTGTTTTGTTGTAAAACAAACACATTGACAACATGGTGAAGGCAGACTGAATTTAAGGAGAGAGATTAAGAGATTTGATGGACGGACTGATGGATGGCTAGACAGACATCTACATCTCGTGGGAGAGGACTTCAGGTTCAGGTATGCCGTTGGTGTGGATCGCTTGCTGCCCGTTTGTTTGTGTGTTGTTCTCATTTAGTCTGCGTACGCGGTACATCTCGTAATGGATGCTGCTTGTGATATCTTTGATGTTCTGCATGTGAGTTCTAGACCAGGGAAAACAGGCACAGAGTGAACACTTATATTGAAATATATTTAATAACAAATAAACCGCAGTCTTGTTTATACAAACACTCCAAAGAACTGAAATGTTGAATTGTAGAGTACCTGATTAGCAGGTCCCGCAAATAGGCAAACTCGCAGTGTGCAGTGTTCTCGACTGCAAAAATAATTCGAAAAAGGAAGATGATGTGGTTTTAGAGAATAATTCAGTCATGAAAAACCCATTAACAAATTATTATCTAACAGTCTATGTGCCACTATATGTTTCTATATGTTTCTATTGCACTTGAGATGTGGTAGCATCTTATTGCCACTAGATGGCAGTGCAGTAAAACAGAAAAAACTGGTCTAGTTGAGCTGCAAAATGCTTTGTGACATCACATTTAAAATAGGCTACTGAGAGTGTGAGTGTGTGCATGAATGCATACAGACTCTTAAAAAGCCACATTTATGAAGGAAATTTGATTTTTGGTAGTTAAAGACTAAAATCCGGGCTGATTAATGCTAAATAAATATGACATTTTTTCAAGACATTTCCAACTCTGAGCAACTTTGAACCGGGTCTGTAAAATGGCCCAAATAGTAACAGAAGCACTGTTACCTTCCTTTTTATTTTTTGATTTTTTTTTAAACTCTTACACGCATTGCGACTCTCTAAATACTGATTAGTACTAAAAGGTCAGGCGGGCTGATCTGTGCTCCTACTGGTGATCACATTTTCATTGTAAGTCAATGACCTGTGGTGACGGCAAATCACGGTGAGTGTGAATGCCACTTAACTCATATATGTAACATACAAAAGGCATCTTAATAAGAATTCTGCACTTTCAGTACTTTGAACACTGTTTCTACTTTCTACCACTTTCTTGTAGATGCACCACTGAGCATTTCTAATTACTATTGATCTTATGCTTTCTATGTGAAGGAGCAGTTTGCATTGTTGTTTGAATGATTCCCCTTATGCTCTCTATTCCCACTGGATGAATCAGGTACAGGAACTTGATTTGCTATTGGCAGCAGGAATGAGACGCATACTGTTGACAGAGGTACACACAGATAGGCCTGTGTGAATGTTTAGCCTATTGGGTCTTTCATATATTTTGTAGTTCACAAGTCTCATTCAGGTCCATCTTATTCCTCTCATATCAAAGTTAAAGCAGTTATAAAACAATTACCAATTTAGAATATAAGATTCTACATTTCTAAAACAGCATTAAACACAATCAACACTTTCTAGAGATTTCTAAATTTTCACACACATTCACACTGATCTTAATTCTTGACTTGTGATTGCAATGCTTTGATGCCCTTCGTGTTCTGGACATTTCTTATTTGCTGAAGCTCTATGATAATTTTATCAACCTTTAAATATTACACAGAACAGAATGAACCATTTGAATAAATGTGTTCATGACATAAAAATACGTAAATCAGATACGTTAATAAAGACAACCCTAGTATGTATATTCATAATGTCTCCAAGATGTCCTGTAGAGAGCACAGTTATGTGATGTGGCTCTTTAAGAGTTTAAATCTTGAGAATCTGTTTAAATAAAACCACCAGAGCGATGTAGGATGATGTGGACTCACACACACCCAAATGTTTTTAAATCGAGAAAAGAAGTACAGAACACCAATCCAATAACAAAGCTCACTGCCAGAGAGGATGTGCAGATGTGAGTGTGTGCAAGAAAAAGAAGAAAAGAAAAGTGTTATTTTGTGAGTGTGAGAGAGAGAGAGAGAGATTTGTGTGCGTGTACCTTCTACTGTCCCCCATCTTGTTTTCCTGCCCAGAAGTCTTTTTCCATTGACCTGATATTCTTGATCACTTCCCACCACAGCAAAAGGGATCATCTCCTAAACACAGAGCACATGGAAACCCTCAATATACAAAAGCAACACTTGTAATGACAATATACAGCCCAGCCAGCCCGAGTGGACATACCCTGATCTTCTCATTAATCATTCGGTCCTCTGCATCCTCATCAAACTCCTTTTGAGGATAGATGTCGATTTCATTGGCTCGCAAGTCCTCTCTTATCTGCACATACACACGTACAAATTATTGTTTAGTTGTTCGTTCGTTTATGGAGGACATGCATGAGTGTGTGCACAGAACATCAGGTTATGTAGTTATTTGAGGTGTCCTATACAAAATAGTCCTAATTATCTTCTGTCAACAAAAGAGGAGGATTCAGGATGATTCCAAAATGAGTAAGCCCTTCATGAGTAAACTCTTACCAAGCATATTAAGGAATTAAGAAAATAAAAAAAGACATGAAAATAAAGGAATAGTTCACCTGAAAAAGAAAATTCTGTCATCATTTACTTGCAAACCTGCATGGAACACAAAAGAAATGCTTAAGAATGTACCGTCCCCCCTTTTCCATGCAATAAAAGAGGACTGGAGAGTTCAAGCTTCAAAAAGGATGCAAAAACATTATAAAAACGGTCAATACGTTCCAAAGAAGACATCAGAAGACATACAGTAACGTTGTGTAATGTAGACAAGTATTTCTCACAGATAATTTTCCCATCTTGTGAGCTGTTAACCATTGAAAAGGTATGTTGAATTTAAGAATAGAAATAGTTATACTTGTAAACAAATCATTTAGACCCTTTCCCCAAAAAGAAAGTGAAAGGTTTGAAGTAGTCCATACTTGTGTCAAATGACAAGGCTATCCAAACATATAGACTCAAAACACTTGGAAAATAGTGTAGGAGCCATATGGACCACTGTTATTTTCAAATGAATTACACACAATTACAGTATTTAGAATTAGCTTTCATTTTTTATTTAAGATTGAGTTGTTTTTTTTTTATATGCTTTTGAAGTATTTTACTTTTTTTTTTTTTTTATCTTTATTCCAAAACAAAATATATTTTTAACAGTTTTAACAGTGCTAGTTAACACTGGCCAACTTTTATGACACTTTCATGGAGGGTTTTTTGTTTGTTTGGCAACTCAACTTCATTATAAGCAAATAACTCATGTTTTCTCCTTTTTTTGTGCCGCAGAAGAAAGAAAGTCATACGGGTTTGGAACGACATGAACAAGAGTAGGAGGATGACAGAATTCTGTTCATTTGTGGGTGAACTTTTCCGTTAATGACGCATTCTCTACTGTATATTAAGGGTCACCACACTTTCCAGATGTCAAACTGAATAATTGTCACCCACATGAATTCAGACCTCTGGCAGTGAAGATTCAGACTGGCCAGTGTGGTGAGTATGATGAAAAGAACACAGTGAAAGAGCTTTCAGCCTGCGGGAGGCTTTAACGAATGACGAAGAAACTACACCGGTGTTTGTTTCGATTCTCTGCTTCCCTGTGCTTGATGTCCTGAGCTGGACATTAAAGAAAATAAACTAGATAAATTCAGCAAGTCCACATCGATGTTCTCAAGGTTGAAAATAGAGTCACCCCTCTCTCCTTTCAGGTCGAAGGCCGCGTGGGGTGGAGGAAGAAGATCTAAGGATTGTGCGCTGACAACACAGCCAAACATAACAGTTGTGTACAAGCCTGAAGAGCTTCTGGAGCCCACAGTTTGTTCTGTTTGGCAGGTGAAGCAAATGTTCGGAGGAAACGGTAGCTTGGATGCCCGCTGAGTTTCCTCGGACAGCTTTTGCACAGGCAAAACAAACTTTATGCGAGGTGAAGCATGTGAAGGATAAAGTTAACTTCACCTACTACAAGAGCACAAGCAAACATGCTTATTGAATAAAAACATGAAGTAATAATACTAATGATTGATGCAGTTTAATCACTTCAATCAGTAGCCAATTACTTCACAACATAATTACTAACATACTAAAGTGCAATAGATGCGTGCAGTCCTTAAGATCTCTTTTGGACAACATATTATTGCTGTACACCAAAGGTTAAGTCATCGGTTCACATGTTTGTGCTGGTTTTAATGCAAGCCTACATATATTGTACCAACTTCAGCTGCCCACAGCTGGATCTGTCCTGTGAACCGCCTCAACCAGCCTTTGATGTTCTGCCGAGTTACAGTTTAAGTTGAGGTCAAAAAAAAAAAAACACAAAATGCCTCACTGGCCCCTGAACCCAAATAAGAACGCAAAAATACTCAACTAGTTCAAGGGCTTTCACTCCATAATTGAGAATGAGCGAGCATGATTGAAGATTTTTTTCCACACATCATATCTACAATTTATGGGTGGTTATAGAAATCCTTTTTAAAAGGAGAAAACAAAAACAATGCTACAGTATATTATTATAGTATTAAAAATAACTACTGTAATTAAGCAAAAAAATTAAAATAAATAAATAAAAGAACGTACCAGCCTATGGTATATATATATTTTCTGAAGTAATACATTTTATGAACCAGCTGTGCATACTTCGCCTAGTTGCAATGTTCATCAGAGAAGAGGAGAAGTAGGAGAAGTTATTTAATTGGGCACATGAATTTAAGAATAAAGTAACAATAATTATGATGATATGCACAAATAGACGAGTAAGGAGTTAGTTGATACTACAGCTACTAACTAAATACTAAAGAGCTACTATAATTACTAAACCCCCAGTGTGGACTTTATTTTCCAATTGAAGAACGAACTAAAGAACAGCTACAGAACACCCAAAAGCGTTTCATATCAAACATTTGTGGATGAAAAAGTTCTCACACAGAAGTCGGTTTTAAACCAGGCTGGTCTGCTGATCAACGCAGTGAACTCATATGATCCACATAAACTTGTTGCAAAATCTGCAAGAGGAAATATTTTGCCCTTGTGCATAATTCCCGATAGCATGGATTTTGAGATTTCGCCTGTGAAATATTGGCTAACAATGGTAAATGTGACGGCACCTTTATCGAATCACGTATTTCAAGAGGCTAGAACTGTACCAATGAATCAGGACTGGAACAGTATTGTATCATCATACACATGCCTACAGTGTAGACTGTTACTCAACATCCCAACAAGACAGAATTTTAGGAAATGCCTTGAGAAATGCTCAGGGGGGAGCAGTTTTGTACCAATTCACACCATTTACACATAGGTTCTCACAGATAATGTATAATGAGAGTCTGTAACGAGGTTAAATGCTTGGGAAAAAAAAAAAAGATCATACAAGTGGTGTAGCCTCTTGAATGACTGAGGCAAAATGTTAATGGAAAACATGCCAGTTGGTCCCAAATAAATTCCTTTTATGACCCAGGTGAATGATGTAGACAAGAGGGGGAAAAAAAAAACCCTCACCAGAATTTTACAAGATGAGGTATTGAAAATATGTAATAAAAGTTCATATCATACAGCTGGAACTGGAAAAAGTTCATTATCTACATTCTGTGGAGTTCACCTTCTGTTTGAAGAAGTCTCTCTCTTCCAGGGTCAGTGTGTCTGCTTTGGCAATAACAGGAACGATGTTCACAACTTTACTTAGGTGTCTCATAAACTCAATGTCAATTGGCCGCAAACTAAAACAGGGGGGAAAAAACAAAACAAAGCAAAGCAATCAGACTCAAAATGGACAAATTGGAGATCATCAGGTAATGTATATTCAGATGCTCTAATATTTCACCTTTATTCAAAAACATTTAAAGTAATATAGTATAAAAGTAGTTTAACCTCACGTATCCCAATATAATACTGTAAGAGCAGCACAAATAATCAACAAGGCATCAAATAACAACCAATGGCGAGAATTTACAACGGAAGTTTAAAAAGTGTGGGAAATTTTTTCACCCTCATATCATTCTGATTTCCTTTCGTATGTGGAACACAAAAGGAGATGTTCAAAGGATGTTGATGCTGCTTTTTTTAAAAAAAAAAAAAAACAGCGGAAGTGAATGGTGACTGGGGCTGTCTAGCTCAGAAATGACAAAAACACACTGAGCAGCATATTGCTGCAGCTCTGAAATCTCATTCATCTTTTAATAAATGAAGTTTGTCTTGTAACAAGTCATTGGTGTCCCCGATTCAATGCATGTCAAAATTACACAATAGCACAAAGTTTCAGTGAATAATAATTTCATTTTAGATCAGTTCCTCAAAGCTCAGATGACCTCATTTTTATGGACAACTTTTTACATTTTCTTTTATAAAATATAGTATGTTGTGGTCTAAATTGGAAAGAAAATCATATGAGTTAGGAACAACATAAGGGTGAGTAAATTATAACAAAATGTACATTTCTGGGTGAAAAATGCCCTTAAGGATGTGTTGAACTTTCTTTTGTGATTGTGATTTTGCATGACTTGTCCTAACATAATTGTACATAAAACCAGCTGGCATGCATATTTAAGGCTGCTGGCTTGATTTGGAGTGTACCGCATTCACAACCACAAGGCACAAACAAGCAACACTGACTTCTTTAATAGCCAAACATCCAGTACACTCATCTCGGATGACACACTGCATTTTGTCTTTTTAATAAACTGGAATGAACATGCGCAGGGCCTTTTGGTCCGCAGGACAAAAAGATGTCACAAACTGGGCTTGCATACCATCACATGGGGAGAATCGCAGAGCTTGGGGGTTTTCAATAGTACACTGAGTGCTAAAACACGCTAAATATACACGTGCACAAAAAGCTCTGAGGAATTACGTGCATTCACGATTGCATGCCTCTTTGAATATAGAAGCATTACCTGCACAGTGACAATGCAGTAAAGTATGGGATATTAAAAAGTGAAAGCCCACACATGTTTTTGCATGTGCTTAAGCTTATGTATGGAGAAGTTTAAGGTGAAACATTAGAATTATTAGAAGCTGCATATGTGTGACATACAGAATTGAATTTCTAATTCAAATAATTTACAGAATTGTAAAAATGAACTGGAATTTAAGAAGGTATTATTAAAATGAATTTATTAAATATAATTTCCTAAATTAAATGAATCTCCCTGTCATTGGGTTGCAGTTCAAATTCCAGAAAAAAAAAGTGTTGTACCCAGATAATGTACTATGAAAACAATCACTTACACAGACTAATATTTCAAAGCCAGCATAAATGCATTTACCCAGGAGTTAAAACAGCAGAAACAAAAATATAGCAATAATGCATGAAATAATACAATCATAAGCATAAAAACATTCTATTTATTAGTATTAAAATTTCACATACTCAGATGTTGAATTTATGATATATGTTTCTTTCTGTAGTACACTTATGGTAAACTTGCATTAAATCAGAAATAATGATAGCAGTTCTTTTTTTTTTTCAGTGTAGCATGGTCAAAGTCAAATTCTCTCTTTGTAGCACAATTTTGTGGCAGCACAGAGATTCCTCAGAGCCTGCGGAGTAAATACACCTTCCTAGACATTCCATTTGGCAAAGAGGTTGCAGTCAACCCTATTTCGCCTAATTTACTTGAATTAGATTGATATACTCCTGTATATTTGAAAGGAAATTTATCACATCATAAGATGCAGATAACTTGCACAATCCCTGGCAGGGGAAATGCCAATTTGACATTTGAGTACCTATCCCTATCTGTTGGTCTCATAATTTCCTTTTCAAAGAGGAAGAAGTCACCATCTGTGGTGGACACTTCTCATTTCACTTCCTGTTTCCTAATAAACCACATGGAAATGGCTAGCCACCAGAGTGCAACATCCACTAATGAGATTCTACAAGTCTTCACAAGGGAAAGGATCTGTGTGAAAACCCAAGAATGAACCTCATGGCAAATTTGCAGCCAGTGCTCAATCCGGGATATGATGAACAGCTGCGGGATTTATAGCTTCCTTCTGCTTTTCTGAAAACATCACGATTTAAAAGAAATTATCCAAAGAGCCAAATGCTGACAGTGGTATTGTCGTTAGGATGTCTGATGTTCAAACTTGAGGACATAAATAAATATCTGCAACATTACTTGCTAAAACATCCCACTACAATGACTTAATATTTTGTTTTCTTTTGGAACAGAAAGTTGAATCTATGTTTCAGTGCTCTTAAACAACAACGTCTATGTCAAATTAATTCAGAGAAATGGCTGGCCTGTTAATTTTGCCTGACTTCCATATGGTTTTGTAATGCAAATGGTCTGTGCTATGCATTTCCAGATATTGAGTATACAAACCCTCTCTGTAATATCCAGTAAGTAGTAATTGTGACTAATGTGACTATTCATTCATACGAAATTTGCAAATTATGTCTGTGAACACTGATTGGGTGATAGAACTTCCAAATTTATGTTTGCCCAGAGCCTTTCGGCTTACTATAACCAATAATTTCCCAAGAAAGGAGAAATTAAGGAACCAATCAGGTTGCCCTTTTGGCTCTACCCATATTTCCGCTTATGCTCTTTGCGGTGAAAGGAGCTGTTTTCAGGGCAAATTTTCAAACACAGGCACTGAAGTCTGTGTGCGACTTATGTGATATGTGGCAAGACGAGCAGCTGTTCAGATATCTTACAAGCATGCAGCAGCTGCGAGACAGTATCTAATAACAGTGTGCGCACCAACCAATGCCCCCTTTAAAAACTCAACCTCCCAAGCTCTCCTCTCTCCTGTGCACACACTACACATACACACATAAACATAAAGAAAACGAGACAGCAAACCACTTGCAGGACCACACAATGTAATTTTCCTCCAGCCCCATCAAACACACGCAAACACACAGACACAGACAAGCAAGCAAGTTAGAAAGCTAGCAGACAAAAAGAAGAGTTTAAAGGGATAGTTCAGCCAAAAATAAAAATTCTATCATCATTTACTCACCCTCAAGTAGTTCCAAAACTGTATGATTTTCTTTGTTCTGACGAACACAAAAGAAGATATTTGGAAGAATTTCAGTAACCAAACAGATCACCCCCCCCCCCCCCCATTCACTACCATAGTAGGAAAAATAAATACTATGGTAGTAAATAAGGGGCGAGATCTGTTTGGTAACTGACATTCTCCCAAATGTCTTCTTTTTGTTCAGCAGAAAAAAGAAATTCATACAGGTTTGGAACGACCTGAGGGTGAGTAAATAATAACAGAATTTTTATTTTGGGTGAACTATCCCGTTGAGAGATATCAATGACCCTATTTATACTGGATATGAAGATCAATCTGAGTGATCCGATCACAAGAGTGTGTTTATGCCTTCTAGTAATGCGTCTCATGTGACAACTTCTGATCAGTTTGGAGGGAAGGGTCTCTGATTTCTCTGATACATCACTTACATTGCGTATATATATATATATATGAAAAGCGTGATCATAATTTTCCCCCAAGTATATATATTTTTTAAGTGCAAAAAGCTGAATTTGCAATTATTTTGGTCACATACCTGTATTAAAGTTTTTTACAAACGCCAGGACACATTTCTCAATACTTAGGTCACTTTTTCAAAACTCTTCACACAGTTCTCCTAACATTATACAATGTTTTCTTTTTTTAAAATTTCCTAACAAAACAAGAATAATACTCTCTATTGTTTATAATTCACAGCAGTTTATATTACATGAACTAACAGTACAAAAGATTTAGTCATTGAAAGCATTTTGTGCCAGAGCAATGATAAATGAGCTCCAGTTTAGCCCGCCTAGATTTCTGTTGTGATCACTGTGTGAAGAGTTTTGAATCTTGTCAAGCCGAGCTTTAACATTCTTTGTCTAACATTGTCTAATTCATAATTCGTCTAACTTATGTAACAATGTGTTGAACAAACTGAAAAGGTTATTTAGAGTTACGTCTATACACCAAAAACAGTTGTATATACTCATTGAAACTTTGCTGAAGAGAAGACTAATCGCTTCAGTGGTGACTTGAAACATAACATTTACAACCAAAATATAATCAAAAACACTACATAGAGCTAAAACTTCTAAATAACAAATATTCATCATAAGTACCCATGACCAAAACCACAAATTATCCATATGCATCAACAATGATCAAACTGTTTGTTTGCCTGTTAGTTGGACTCTCACCACCAAACTTCAAACTGTAAGTTCTTGCCATTTAATATTTTAATTTGCTCAAACTAAATGACCAAAAATATGGTTTAAGTAATTAATTCATTTTATGTAAAGTCAACTTTTTCTACAATAAGTAGACCAAAACAGTTTGACGAATTTGTGGTGTAGCAAGCACATGTAAAGGGGAAGGTGTGTGTGTGTGTGTGTGTGTGTGTGTCTCACCAGTGTCCAGTAGGAGGAATAAAGTATATGCAGCAGTGGACTCTTGAGTCTGGAATCCTCTTCTTCCTGTCGATGTTGATCTCTTCCTGTAAATACTGTTCGTACTGTGCATTAATGAACTTCATGATGGGCTGCCAACTGCAAACAGAACAGAGAGACCGTGAGACACAAGAAAACACAGGAGATCTAACAAGACCACCAGGTAATCGCAGAAATAGTTGAATAATAGTTAGCATTAAATTACTTATACTCCATGTTTTATGTATTGTTGTGTTTTTCATAGAAGATATCAGCACTGACTGATGAATAAGGAGACACTGTAACTGACCAGTTTTCATTGTTTATCTGGTCTCCGAAGCCTGGTGTGTCGATGACGGTCAGCTTCATTCTCACTCCTTTTTCCTCTATATCTGTATACAAGATGATTTTAAAGAGGTGAATGTGCTTGGTGGATAACTAAATGTATGAGACAGTAAGAACTGTTAAAATAATCCCTTAATAGACAAGCAGAAGTTAACATTAGAATTTTAGTTCTTTAGGCCTTTTTACCATGACTGATAGACTTGATTTCGATGGTCTTGGGAATTCGCTCTTCCTCTGTTGTCATCACAGACCTGCGACTCACTTTAGACTTAAAAAGTGTGTTCATCAGTGTGGATTTACCCAGACCACTCTGACCTGTACAAATGAAAAGAAGCATATGCATATAAGAATGTATAAAATGGGTCGTATTGGACTGTTTTTGAAATGCAGTTTTACTTTTTATGAGTAAATTTAGATCTACTGTAAAGTATGTTGTGGTCTGAGCTTTCACTCCCCATTTGTCTCACAGATAATGTAAGAATGACTTTTCAGACAGGGACAGAAAATTTCACACACAAGGTTTGCACCTTTCTGTTTGTTTGGACCTTCAGTTGTACTTTCCTCTCTCAAGGGAGGTAGTCGTGGCCTAATGGTGAGGGAGTCGGGCTTGTAACGTGAAGGTTGCCGGTTCGATTCCCGCGCCGACAGGAATTGAAGGTGGGGATTGTGAATAAACAACACTCTCTCCACCAGTGTTCACTGTGTGTGTGTGTTCACTACTCACCGCTGTGTGTGTGCACCAATTTCGAGTATGGGTCACCATACTTGACAACACGTCACAACTTTCACTTTCACTTTTTTTTCCAACTCATCGACTTGTCTGAAATTGCAAACTCTCTGAGGAGGTACTACATAAAAAAAAAGTATGCATGTACGGTATTAATAAAGCATAGTACTATAAACTATGCATCCGTGTTGTATGAATTTAATATGAACAAACTACATTTGGCATATTTGCACTGTCAGGTGACCTACACCGTCAGTTATAGTCAGCACCTTCCCAAAGACCATAGAATAACTTAAAGGGATCTTCCCGTCAATCACGGCATATATAGTATGTAGTAAATAGTGAAGCGTCCACTGGACCTGCACTGGAATCGCAGAAAAAGTAGTAGGTCATCTAGGTATTTTCACATACTGCTTTTTATCTACTACTTTATTTCACAACTATCATGGTCCCCTGTCCTGCAAAGCTTCTAACCCTAATCCTAACCAAATGAACCTGAACGAGCTAATCAAGGTCTTCAGGATTACTAGAAAATGACAGGCTGGTAAATTTGATCAGGGTTGCAACTAAATTCTGCTGTGGACTTTGAGGGCCAGAGTCGAGAAACCTACCCACTATACAGTAGGGGAAAAGGCAGAGTCGGTTGGTGTCGGGGGCGAAAAGTCTCTCAAAGTAATCATACCTTTTTGTGTCATTTCTCACCATGAGTACTTCATTAAAACACCACTATAAAGCAGTTATCATCTTTGGAACACAATTGTTTGATTAAATCCAAGAGGTTTTTTATCCCATAGAAAGCAATGCAATTTCCACTATTCATGGTCCAGAAAAGTAGCAAAGACATCGTTAAAATAGTCAATGTGACTACAGTCGTTCAACCTCATGAGGTGAAGAGAACTCAGTTCGGCGCTTCCGTGTTAACATGGAATGACAGGGTAGAAATGACATTGTTGAATACAGTGGTTATTTTTGTTTTGTTTTTGGGAACAAAAAGTATTCTCATCACTTCATAACATTGTCTTTACTACTTTTCTGGACCTTGAATGATGGTAATTACATTGCTTTCTATGGAGGATGAAAAACACCTTGGATTTAATCAAAAAAATATCTTAATTTGTGCTCCAAAGATGAACAAAGGTCTTACAAGTTTGGAACAACATGAGGGTGAGTACTGAGTACCAGTGTTTAGTGGAGTTTCATGGGAGCAGGTTGTTGGATCTCTCATTGACATCCATGATAAAGCAAGAACAAAGGTTGAGTTGAGCAGCCAGGCAGATGCTCTCACTGAAGAAAGCATTAACCATGTCTGATTGAACATTCGAGTGCTTTTTTTTTTTGGAACATATTGGTGGGCATGCAATTGAAAAATAATGCGCTATAAAATCCCTGAAAGCAACCTCCAACCTTAAGATGTTTGTAAATCTTTGAATAGGTTGAAGCTTAAAAGAGCTGATAAAAAGTAATTAGAGGATTACAGTTAGAAAACAAACCTCAGAAAGCACTCTGCAAACTGACAAAATCACTAAAAGAACACAGGTCTTTAAAGAGAGATCAACCCATGAACAAGCCTTGAACATATCTGTAAAGCCACTACATATCCATGTATTCACTTACCAAAGTGTTGGATTAAAACAAACTTCAACGTGTTCATTCAGAGACACAAAAGCTTTTGTCTCAGTTCTTAAATCCTCAAAGCAAAAGACATACAGACCTGTCACGAAACAATTCTTTTAAGACTCTGCAAGTGGCTACAGGTTCTATGCTTCAGAGTTTTACACACTGCCAAGAAAAACAAATAAAATCAGGGATATATAATGCTGGAGAATAACAAATCAGTCTTCAGGTAGATATTAATTTTTTAAAAAGCTTGGAGTTATATCTTGGGAGTGGGTTACCAGTCTGCTGCCAGGCAAGTCACCACACATTCTGGAGCGGTTCTATACTGATACGCTAGTGGATGTGAATATGGCATATAGGAAAAATATAGTCTGAATCTATAGCCAAGCTCATGATTAAGAGTCAGTTGAGGACATTCCGGACATTTGTATTGCACCACTAGAGGTGATATTGTTGGACCAGTGCTGGGTGGTAACCTGCTGCATGGTAACCGAAGATAACCAGAAGATCTCGGCTAGCAAATGAAAGTTTGTTGGTTCAAATGGGTCTGCCTTAATCTAAGCCATTTTGAATTCAAGATGTAATGGCAACGACAAGAAACCATCCTGCTCACTAATGGTGTGTTCACACAAATCAATCTTTCATTTGACAGCCACACTTATAGCATATGTAAAACCGCATTCTTCCATTGTAAAATATATCTAAACTACGACATATGCTCTCAACGACAAATGCGGAACAGTTAGTTCATGCGTTTATGACCTCAAGGCTAGATTACTGTAACACTCTACTGGGTGGTTGCCCTGCTCGCTTGATAAACAAACTACAGCTGGTCCAAAACGCAGCTGCTAGAGTCCTTACTAGAACCAGGAAGTATGAACATATTAGCCCGGTTCTGTCAAAACTGCACCGGCTCCCTATTAAACATCGTGTAGATTTTAAAATATTGCTAATTACTTACAAAGCACTAAATGGTTTAGCTCTCCAGTACCTGAGCGAGCTCTTAATGCATTATAGTCCTTCGCGTCTATTACGATCTCAGAAATGTGTCAACTAGATCATCCCTTGCCGACACGACAGATCCCCAACAAACCGTCCCGTACCATATGAATACACGTGAATACAATCTTCAACTAGATGGAACTGGGTTAAATGATTTGACTGTTGCGATCCCAAATCGTACTTATGACCTGTAACTCTGCCTGATTCAATCAAGCACTGTTGGCTGCTGGCCAGAGGAGAACTGAACTGAGCTGGATAATCACATCTCTGTTTTCTCCAGTGCTGATATACAGAAATTAACTAAATTAATAACTGTTGGTTTTTACAACGGAATGAATCAATACTGAATTTATTTAAGCTGGACAATGACACCATTTTGTTTAAGAGCTACTGTGCAGCCAAAAATTATTTTTACCAGTTATTACTGTAAAGCTGCTTTGACACAATTTGAATATTGTAATATTGCATTGCATTGTATATAAATAAAGGTGACTTGACTTGACACTTGGCAGGATTGCTTCAATTGAAATGAAGTCTGGTGCGAATACTCTGCTGGAGTGGTTTATTTGAATAAGTACGAATGCTGCCATCTGAACCTTGGTGCAGACCAAACAAGTGGACTGAGTCCCCTAAAAAAGTGGGTCTCTGTTAACTTCCAAACAAACTCTGGTAAGGTTAAACTCATATATGAAAGCAACACGGACCAAAGACATCTGAACGAACCAAAAACAAGTTGTGATGTCACAAGATGTGAGCCTAAAAAGGACTGAATGCTCAAGCATACCTGGGTTTCTAGCCATAGGAGCTCCTTGCAGCAGATCTTTGTGTGCACAACGAAGGAATTCCTGGTGCTATTTTGACTCCTTTAGACATTTTATGAGCTCTTTACGAGTGGACTAGTGCAGGACTCTTTAGCTAACAGCTTTCTGGACCAAATTCTGCCCAATCGTCATTTTTATGACTAACTGAATTAGCTGAAATTGTTTCACTAATAGAGCAGATTTCTTGTGTTCAAAAGTTCTCATGCATAGTTCTCATCCAAATCAAAGTGAACGTTTTTACAGTATGCATTATACAGGCCTATATTTTGGCCATAGCTTAGCGATTCAAGTTTTCCATACAATTAAGACCAGATATTTGAAATATGGAAATACAGAGAATATTAAAATAATAATAATACCAATTTATAACCAGGCCAAATTTCATCTGAATATCCCTTCATTACATTTATTTTAATAAACAAACAATATTAAGTATATGATTTTCATGACTTAAAATTAAAGTTTAATGTTTAACCTTTTGATGGAAAAATATAGCGCAGGGGTGTCCAAACTCAGAGTTTAGCTCCAACTTTCCTGAACATACCGGCTTGTTAAGTTTCTAGTATGTCTGGTAAGACCTTAATTAGCTGGTTCAGGTTAGTTTAATTGGGGTTGGAGCTAAACTCTGCAGGACGGTGGTCCTTCAGGAGCTGGATTAGACAACCCTGATCTAGATCTATTTAACTTTTTACATGTAGTGATACGAAGTGTAAGTTTTGTGCATAACAAAAAGCGTACATGCATCTATGCTTCCACACTCACACCTATACTTACCCACTACCATGATGTTAAATTCGAAGCCTTGTTTCATGGCTTTCCTCCTCATCTGTTCCAAGATGGCATCAACGCCCACATAGCCAAACTCATTGCTGGTCTTCTCACTCCGTGCCACAGGCGTTTTTCCTACGTCTGCCATATTGCCGTAAATACTTGTAATTACCTCTGGCCCTAATGAAAGGATGAGAGACAAAAAGAAAGACAGGAGCAGATTGAATAAGATCAGATTATTTTGCAACATTTATGGCTTGAATGTGCAATTTTCAATGACATGATCATTGTCAAAGCTTCATAAATACCTTGTGTGTGTTCTCAAACCCCGCTTGCTCTATTCTACATGTGCAGAATAAAGTAGACCCTCTCAGAGCCAAGTAAAGTAGGTTTGTCAGTTAGCTGCCATGCTAAAACATTACTACCAGGAGTGGCACAATGGCAGCTTCATTCAAACATTACCACTGCATTCAGAGGTTTAGTGGTCCACTAGATATGGGTCAGCTGAACCAAACAGCAATTGTCACTTTGTGTAGAAGTCATATTTAAATGATACCAAAACTCATATTTTGAATGTAATAGTATCTAAAATGATTCCTGGTTGCACTGAAGTTGTGCTAATTATTTATGAGCAAACAAATATTGTATTGATGTTTGTGAAAAGAGACCAAATGTCAGAAATGGAAATAAAGTAGGTCAGAAAACCCACGACAGTTATATAGTTTCCTCAACTAAAGTAAAACACACACACGCATACATACATACAAACATACACTCATTCTTTGCATCAACATGTTTTGTGTACTCCAACAATTCTTATTTAAAATTACTATGATTTTACCAATGTTTTACAAAAACACCTGTATCAAGCTCTTAATTCATCAAACCTCTAGAGAAAATCATCAACTTTACCAAAAGATGCCAAAAAGGCTAACCACAAACTTACCCAGAAGACGGAAGTCTGCAAAGTTGTTGAATTTGATGTTTCAGTAGCTTAACAAATGTGTGTCTAACAGTGAACAAGTGACACACTCAATATGTGAGAGTAGGAGGGGACAAGATAGCTGCTTTTCCTTTTATAACGACTAAATGCGGCTTCCTCTTTTCATAAAGTGTCTAGACACTTGCAAAAAAGCCTTACCAAGATATACCCAAAAGAAAACATACCCAAATATGCCAATGGTGGTTTCATAAAAAATAACATGCACGTCAATATCATATATAATACAATATAAAATGATTTCCAAATGATAATGCAAGGTGATTTTACTGAACAGCAAAAAATACAGGCATGTGCAAACAACTTATGCAACTCACTATTGCTTCATCAGACGCCTGAGGTGGAAACTATGAAATCCCGATCTGTGACTTAACCAGCAGTTTATACTGTAATTTACACATCTGTAAATATCATTAATTATGAAGTATGACAGCAGGGTTCAATAAAACACAAAACTGCCAAATAGCACTTAATTTGAGAAACAATCTTGTTATGTTTTATATTTTTATAGTTTATTATTTCACGCTCATATTTTCAGGTAACGATTCATGTGTGTAAGTATGAAACTTGTTTTGCATGTGTTCCTCTGTGGCTGATGTGCAGTGTAACAGAGTAACATGTGCCTGAAACTTAAAACCTAAAACACTGAACGGTGACAAAACTGCAAGCAGCCGGAGAATTTAAGCCATGCCATTTAATGCTATTTAAGTGCAACAGAGAATTAGCAAACTAAACATGCTGTGTGCTCATGCATTTCAATTTCTGTGTCTTACTCATTATTATTTATTCAAATTAGAAACATTTTCTGGTCAGTGGTCGCCATAAGGTCACTGCTGGGCTCTGTCACACTGTATACTGGATCTTATTTTTCATTGTTCTATAAAATCCCTCTCTGTAAAAGTGTGATTTCATATCTAGAGTTAGCCACCAGTTCATGAAGAGCTTCTTGTATCTTTTGAAAAGTCCCAATTTAGGCTCCTACACACTTAACGCACAGATTTAGCGGTGAAAATTGCATTTGTTCACAAATAAATTCAACTTAGAGACCATAAAGCATATTGGCATAACAAGAGGCAAGAGCAGAATCAGGCAAACTACACCCCTAAAGCTCCTCCTGCCTCAGACTCTGCCTTCATTTCAGACTCTGGCTCCAAGCACTCTGAGATTAATGCAGGCTTTCAGTTTGTGTGGAGTTTTGGCAAAACTCCTAAAGCCAATTAAAATAAAATGATGGGTCTAGGTAAACCTAACCCATCAAAGAGCTTCCCTTTTGAGGCCTAGAACTTTCCATTCATCTCAGGGAAGCCTCATGGTTTACTGTGACCTATATTTTTCATACGTCACCCCAACAGTCAATCACATGTGAAATCCACACTTGAACCGTGAGTGAACCAAAGTTTTTTAATGCCAAAGTGAAATGTTATCCCTTTAAAGGGTTAGTTCAACCACAAACGAAAATTGTGTCATTTATTACTCACTCTCATGTCGTTCTACACCCTTAAGACCTTCGTTCGTCTTCGGAACACAAATTAACATGTTCAATGCCCAGAAAGCTACAAAAAACATATTTAAAACAGTTCATGCGAGTACAGTGGTTCAACCACAGTATTATAGAGTGGCGAGAATACTTTTTGCGCGCCAAAAAATGTTTTAAAAAATAACCACTTTTCAACAATATCTAGTGATGGCCGATTTCAACACATTGCTTTTCTTTTGTTTCAAATATGTGGATCGCCTATCAACCTGCAAAAGTCACATGAACTATTGAAATTTCAAATCACTTACGACATAACTAAGCCCCCTTTACTAAAATCACGTGACTTTGGCAGTCCGAACCACTGATTCGAAACAAAAGATTAGT
Organism: Opsariichthys bidens; assembly: GCA_037194245.1. Classification (NCBI taxonomy): domain Eukaryota; kingdom Metazoa; phylum Chordata; class Actinopteri; order Cypriniformes; family Xenocyprididae; genus Opsariichthys; species Opsariichthys bidens. Next base: position 12,633,058 of record CM074305.1, on the reverse strand, counting down.
AAAAAGATTTTGAAATCAGACATCACTAGATTTTGTTGAAGAGTTTTTTTTGTTTTGTTTTTTGGTGCACAAAATGTATTCTCGTTGCTTTATAATATTCCTATTAATAATACTTTACTATCTCGTTACTTTATAATATTAAGTAGTCACATGAACTGTTTTAAATATGTTTTTAGTAGCTTTCTGAGCATTGAAAGTGTTAATTGTCTTCCTGGCAATAGAGGCCTCTCTGACCCATCAGATTTCATCAAAAATATCTTGATTTGTGTTGCGAAGATGAACAAAGGTCTTATGGGTGTAGAGCGACATGAGGGTGAGTAATAAATGACAGAATTTTCATTTTTGGGTGAACTTACGCTTTGGCCTGTAGACAAAAGGCAGAATCTTCCATGTAAACTGCATGTTCAGTGTATGCCAATTAGTCATTACTGAAACTAAGGCAGGATTTTTGCTTTGGTGGTGAGTTGGAGTGATCACAACATGTGGTCATGTTAATTATGGTTTAATACACAGACGTGATTACATGACTGCGCTGCCTTCCAAGTAGGTGATGCCAACACCTGTTGTTTGCCATCTGCTAAGGAAAAAAATGAGGCATAAATAGGAAAGGGGGCAGTGACACAGGCACACAAACTATGATTAAATATACCGTAAATCTCAATTAGTTCCTTTTTTGATTACGCTTCATGGCTCATTTAAAATGAGAAGTGCCAAATTCCATATCAATGCCAAAACAATGTATTATCTAGAGTAGTGGTTCACTACTGTCCAGGCACTTTAGAAACATACTGTACACGCAATTACATATTTTGATACACGTCAATATTACTGTATTACAGACAAATGATGCTGCTAAGATGTTGCCTCATGAGTACTGAATTATACAGATCTGTGAACAAGCCTTTTCAGCATCTAAAAATGCACAAACTATGATGGTAAGATTCTTTTTTGTTTGTTTTAAACAACAAATCTCATTAAATGAAGGCTCAGTAAGCATGAAGTACTGTGTGATCAATTAATGCATTAAAAGAGGCCTCTTAAAAGAAACATAATTTTAGATTTTTAGATGTTACAAAAAACTTTCTCCTTTCCTAGCTTAATAAGAAGCTGTTTTGTAGGTCGGTTGCTGGAAAAAAAAAATGCAAATAAGCTTTGTTTCTTTGTCACGATTGTCAGCTGGAGTGCCTGGAAGATCCACTAGAGGGCACTCCACTCTGGACTCTTTTCACTCACTCTTACTTTCATTCACTCATACAGGACTACATTTCCCATAAGCCCTGTACCCATTCACTGATTACCTCACCAGCTGTACCTCATCACCCACACCATATATAATCACCATTCACACATCACTCCCCGCAAAGGAGCGTTTTTTTTTCCCTGTCTGGTTTTCCCGTTGCCAGTCTGCCTGTTTCAACCGTGTTTCTGATTGTTCTCTGCCCGCCTATTGGATTTACTGCTTTTGATTTATGGACTGTTGTTTGTCTGCCGCCTGCCTTGATCTAGTTACAAGTATATCGACTACGATTCTGCCTATCCTCCTCCATACCCGTTTGCCATTGTTTTGACTATTGCCTGTTTGACTACGTTTCTTAATAAAGCTGCATTTGGATCAATTCCCGCTGTCTCCTCGTTACCTTCTTATAGGTCACAAACTGTGGGCCAAAAAATAAAAAACAAACAAAAAAACAAACAAAAAAAAACTACACCTTAACATATGTAAAGGCAAGAATGATACGATGTTGTCACAGATTTCCAGAGGGGATCAGACCCTCTGTGCCACATACAACATAAGAGCTCTAGGCATGATCAGCCCACTCGGTGGACTCTAATACACAAGACCAAAACCTCAGTCTCTCAGTCACTTAATCTCAATCTTCAAAGCTTTTAAATCGTGAAAAGCCTCACTACAGAAAACAACAATTCAGTTCTGAAAAGATGTACCTTCAGTGGCAGTTATCCTGTCTCTCGTGCAAAGCTTGTGGCCTATATTAGCTTGTGTCGGTGTTCTAACAAACAGGAAATGGGGTCTACCGCTAAAATGTGTCCCTGCACACAAATGCAAGCAAATTTACATGTACATTCAGCTTTTGTAGCTAAACGTCACATTCATGTAATTTCTTGTTTGAGAATTGATACCATTATCTTTTATTTTATGTCACTTCTTAAAATAGTTTGCCTTAACAGTTGGAACATGCTTTTAATTTTATATTTTGCAATCAAAGACCACAATATGTATTCCATCAGGTACATCTATAAGTATGACCGGGTTTGTTCTCTCTGAAAATTGCAACATTTAGAACCACAAAATCCCCAACTATAGCTCCATAATCCACAGGTCTCATGTTTCCAATGAATTCTCCAAGACGCGTAAAACCACAGAGAACTCTCTCCCTCTGAATCGAAAAATCTGACATGGGTTATTTCCTGTTTTGACTTTAATAACCCTTTAATAAGTGGTTGTGTGTCCCCCTTATGAAGCTGATCAAACCCTGTGCAGAAACCATATAGCCACAGAAAAGCAAGTTAAACACTGAAACAGGACCATCCAACAATTCATTCCTCACAGGCAACATACAATTTAATTCTGTCTTCATTCTGACCCAGAGCAGTTGGAAATTTGCCTATGTGTAGAGGTCTGTGGTAAATGACTAGACTTTGGTCTGGCAACAGACATTCAAAGTCAGTTGAATGAAAAGTCTTTGTTCAACTAACCATTAGTGTCAACACCCAGTGAAGCTCAGACCTGACAATTGCCCTAAATGAGTATTTAAATGTGTTTTAATTATGCTAGGCTAAGAATGTAAATGCTGCTAAGTGAAAGTCGCGACGTGTTGTCAAGTATGGTGACCCATACTCGAAATTGGTGCTCTGCATTTAACCCATCCCAAGTGCACACACACCCGGAGCAGTGAGCAATTAGGGGTTAGGTGTCTTGCTTAAGGGCACTTTAGTCGTGGTGTCAAAGGTGGAGAGAGTGCTGTTCATTCACAATCCCCACCTTCAATTCCTGCCGGCATGGGAATCGAACCGGCAACCTTCACGTTACAAGCCCAACTCCCTCACCACTAGGCCACGACTACCCCGACTAAGTCAATTTATAAGAACAACTGAATAAAGGATGAAGGAATTGATACCACCTATACCAGTTATATACCAAGTCATTTTGATACCATTCAAGACATTTCAGAAAACTCTCAACAGAGTAACCAAATTTATCACGGTTCAGTGATATTCTGTGAATGCAAAAATAACCATCCATAATGAGTGTGAGGAAAGTCAGGCAGAACTAATGCTGAATTATTTATTGCATATTTTCAACACAAGCTCTCATAGATGTGGTTTGATGGAAAAAAAAAAAGCTCAAGGCAGAAGTATAATCTTTTCGAGTTCATAAATTTGGATTTCAAATTCTCAACTTGTGACACTAAGTCCACTCTGAATATGTATATGAAACCAAACGGTATGTAAAGCCAGACAATCAGTCGGAAAGCACAAGAGACCATTTCCACAGATAAAGGGTGAACTTGAAGGAGGAAGAAGGGGTAATAAAGTTTTATGTCTCTCTTTGACTGAAGCAGATATATGGAGCCTTGAGTTACATGGAGCATTTCTAGAAACGTTCAAGTGAAAAGCAGCAGTTGGAAGCCACGGATGATCCTCACATGCTTTATGTCTTCACCAGATGCATCAAACAAAAGAGCGAAACATTGACCTCAAGTCTCATTGGAACAGGCGATCGCAAGGAACATAACCTAGTGAACTGTCATAATTTATGTACAAATTTGGATGTGTTTCTCATGAACTGGAGATGTTCACAACCATGTCAGACCCCGGATAAGATACTCTACAGACCAAACCAAGAGGGTTGTATTCAGGACGTACTCTTTTCTGACAGTTTTGAGCTGTGTATAGCTAGTTTACCTCATAACTCCTTTAAAAAGCCAGATTCAACTGTGAACCACACATTGTTGATCTGTAGACTGACTTCTGGTGCTCAGCATGAAGAATGCTACTGGAGGACTCATCTTTCATTCTGCTCGTCCCTTGAGAATTCAACCTTTGCCATTACATGCCACAAGCAGATGGTGACGAAGGGTGTTAAAATACAATTTTCTACAGAGAACCTTCTAGAAAGGAAAAAGTAGCCAGTGTGAATGCTGTAGCTTTATAGAGGATGGATGTCTGACTTTTAGATGAAACCATGCATACAGTGTAAAAAAAAAAAAATGACCCTGATTTTAACAGTAAAAGGCTGTAAAACTGCTACAGTGAAAAACAGTTAAATGGTTTACACAAAGTTTCTGTACTATATACGGTGAAAAACTGTAATGGATCTAACGGTATTTTTAATGTAATTTTATGGTAAAATACAGTTAAGTTTACAGCTTTTGGAAGTGAAAAATAACAAGTCATTATGTAATTTACAATTGTATAAAACGTAAATTGACATTCCCACAATTCCTCGCGTGACACTTTACATTTGATTTTCTTTTTTTTCTAATCCGTTATGTAAATTAGGATTTTATGTTACATCTAATGTTGTTAAATTCATTTGTATTGCATTTTTTACATTTCATGTGTGTTACCATGATGGTGTTTAGTGTTTGTGTGAATGACACTATGTGACTCATGTGACTCTTGTAACCGGTGATTGCAATGTATTCAAAAGGTACAAAATGGACATTGGTACTTCAATAGGTTGGTAGGTGCAGTATTTCAGTAACATTATATCCGATATCGTGATAAAAAATATTTTACCATAAATTTAATGGACTTATTTTTTACAGTTTGTAATAAATTATGAACCGTAATTATTACAATAAAAGCATTTAATTTCCACGGTTTTGAACTGTAAAATAGTGCTGTCCCGCAAAACCTAAAACGTTGCCACCATATTTTTTTACGGTAAAGTTTTGGCAACAACAGCTGCTGTTTTCTTACCGGAAATTTTACGGGGATTTTTTTTTTCTTTACTATGTATTAAAATTAAACCACAAATATTTGTAATTACATCAAAGTCTTCAGAATTGTATTATTAGTTTGCTTGCAACGCCATTAACAAGATGATATAAATCTAACCCATTGTGGTTTTTAATGGCGGATGCCAATTCTAAAGAAAAAGGTGGTAAAAAAAAAAGAAGCCAATATGCCTGCACAATTGAATTGATGAAATTAACGCTTAAAGGATCAGTTCACTTTCAAATGAAATTTAGCCCAAGCTTTAGTTAAACTCAAAGAAATCCTAGGTATATATGACTTTCTTCTTTCTGATAAACACAATGGAGATATGTGAACAATTGGAGATATTTTAATAAATATCCTGAAGCATCCAAGCTTTATAATGGCAGTGTACAGGGGTCACAAGTATGAGCTGAAGAAACTACCTCCATCCACATCCATTCATCATAAATGTGTACTCAACATGGCTTATTAAGCGAAGCGCTGTGTTTGTGTAAAAAACAAAAAACAAAAAAAAATTTAACAAGTTATCAAGTAAAATATTTAGCTTCTGCCACACCGCTTTCCGTATTCAAGTTACAAAGAAAATGTACACTGGTATCATTTCAGTTACACTTTTTCTGTAAGTTTAATAGGTTTTACACTTTCTTTGTACGTTGAATATGAAAGCAGTGTGGCGGAATCTAGACATTTTACTTCATAACTTGTTAAATATGGATTTTTTTTTTTTTTTTTTTCACACATCACTTCGCTCCAGAAGGCCTTCATTAACCCCCTGGAGCCGTGTGGAGTACATATTTATAATGGAAGGATGTGGATGGATGACCCCTGTTCACTGCCATTATAAATAGCCTGGATACGTCTATATTTATCTACTTATTAAAAGATATCTGATTCTGCTCATCAGAAAGAAGAAAATCATATACACGGAGGATGGCTTGAAGGTGAGTAAGTCATCAGAAAGTGAACTAATCCTACAAGTTATTTAACAAAATATATAAACTGTATTATTAATTGAAAGCATTGGAGAGCTTGGAATTGACATAAGTCAAAGCCATTTCTATTTATTCATTTGTAAAGCCGAGTTATCCTCCAAAAGCTGATAATCCCAAAATAGGCAAATATTGGTTAATGAATCAGACTGATATATCAGTCTACCACAATTGAGAAGAGTAAAATCGGAAACTGAACAAAAATGTCAAGGCCTTAAACATGTTAAGATGTTAAATATGAATAAAACTGATGGTCAATCTTTGACACAAGAGTTTGATATGATATGGTGGTGACAAGCATTTTCAATTTTCGCATGCACTCTATATCATATATGTAATAATCAGCTTTTTCATTTTCACATCATTTCAAACAGAACCAATTATTCTTACACAGAGATTTAACCCATGTAATGCACCTTATAAAGTAATTACAGTGCTTTGTAACGTTACCCCCCGACTGGCTACTAACTCGCTTTTTTTTTTTTTTTTTTTGCTGTGTTTTTTACATTTGGAATATGACAAGTATTCAATTTGGATGCACGTACATGATGTTAAAAAATGGGTTAATGCTTCGAAAAAGAAAGAAAACAGCTGTAGCGGAGCAAAAAAAAAGGTTGAATGGCAACTGCTCCACAGATTTGTTGTGAAATAATTGGATCGATATATGAGGAAGTGGTGTTTTATCTGAAAAAGGAACTCAGCTGAACAAGTATCATATAACCTTGTTGATGTAACTGAAGATGACAAAAGAATTTGCAATTGGTTTATAACCCAATTGAACCCTAATTGGTTCAAACTCAACTGGAAGATGGGTGTGCTAGATAAATTGCTAACTGCTGTTACCAGAAGAAAATGACTGCAAATAATCTGACACTTACTAACAAATGGAACGAGAAGTTAAATAAAAACAGGTCCAATAACTTACATGTTAAGGATAATAATTAAACAGCAGAAACTATATAGTCATGCAACACATAAATAACAGAATGAAAACAGGAAGCCACTAAAATAATTGGTGGCTGGATATTTTTAATAAATAGAGCAAATATCTACAGCAAAGACACAATTTTGAACATGTGGGATGCTGGGTCCAATGCAAACTAATTAAAAGTGACTATCAAAATGCGTGATGGTAAAAACTGAGAGCGGTGTTGGGGAAAACTACTTTTACTATAGCTATGTTTCCATTGACTCGTGCAAAAAAGAGTTGATGCGAATAATGGGCGATGGAAATGCATTTGCTGTATGGATGTTTCTGCTGATGTCGTTTTATTTACTGTTTCAAACCTTCATCCGCTCAAACAACTTGATGGAAATTCCCTTTTTAATTTTTTTTTTTTTTTTTTTTGCGACTTTGAAAAGATTTGCTTCACATTTGGATGGAAACTCAGCTAATGTTGCTTTACTCTCTAAAAAACTAACATTGCGTAATTTGTGTTACTTTCTTTTTCTGGAAAGTATTGTATTATATTGCTTGCTTGTTTTTTAATAATAATAATAATAATAACAATAAACAAAAGTTCTACTTTGCAAATGTAGAGAATAATAATATGAATAAGCCTCAGGGTGAAGGGAATGCAAATTCATTGCTGTACAGTAAAAGGTGCTTTAAAAATCACTCTTACTTCACCGATAAATAAAAAAGAAAAAATGTGATGTTTATCTAAAGTCATTTTTGCTTATTAGTATGGTTGGATTAGAAAACTGAAGGTAAACAGCAAATAAACTGATTAATAAAGTGAGATTTGTGATATTTAACAGTTAATTCTTGTTGGTTTGTGTGATATCCTGAGTTTGCATTTTACTGTTGTATTCATTTTGACGAATACTGAATCTGTTTTCAGGCAACTTGAGTAAATGCACGCTCACATTTAGTCTAGAACTGCAACAGCCATCATTTTTACACAGTGCACACAACACCTCTGCACTTGACTTCTCTCAACATGGGGAGAGGAGAAGTGTCAGTCAATAAATGGGAAAACAAAGTAACTTGTTTGAAAAATTTGTCAATTTAAAATGAATGCATTATTTTACCAGTTGCTTGAAAAAAAGTCATCTGATTATGTAACTCACATTACTTGTAATGCATTACCCCCAACACTGGTGATGACTCACACCCCACACACAAAGAAAGGAGAGGGCCAGAGGGAGCAGAGAAAGGGAGGGGGTGGAAGAAAAGTAAAGGAGGGGTTCACTGAGCTTATCTGTTTTAATGCACAGACAAACAAGAGAAAAAGAGGTCTTAAAACACAGTACAAACACTAGCCAAAATCTCCTCTTCGCTTTCTCTCTCACGAGGGCACAGTGAGGACACCTGGGAAACTTGTGCGTATAGCAACACACACTGTGTAACTCTGTAAAAGCATTACAGCCTCTCTGAATGAGTCTATGGAAAGAGATGTAGAACTCACGCAAGGAAAGTCTGTTTTAATGAAAGAAACAAGGAGAGCAGATAGTGACTCACCCTTTGTTTAGTAGCTCTTGTTGTCTTTCTTTATCTCTCTTTCTGTCCCTCTTTCTCTGTGCCTGAGTCAGCCTGCAACACCAGCTGGACTCACAGCCACGCCCACTGTATAGTCATGTGACCACAGAGCAGCCAAGCAGCACTCATCACCCATTCATACAGGCTATAGTAGAATCTGTCATGGTGTGTGTGTGGCACAGATTTTGCCTACATTTTGGGGACCAAATGTCTCAAAGAAAACAGTAAAACTTTTATACTGTACAGTGTGAGGGAAGCATAACGGCTTAGTAAAATGACATTTTGCCGGTTAGGTATAAGGTAGAGTAAGTAGAAAGTCCCATAGCTCAGTATAAAAAAAAAACAAAAAAAAAAACATTTGTGTCTCTCTCCATGTATCCATTAAATTATAGCCAGTGAAAACTATCACAAGCATTGTGCCATGAATCCCTTAAATTATTCTCATTAAATAAATCCAGCAGCATATAACTGTAAGTGGATCGGTTTTGTTTAGAATTCTGCAAAAATAGGTTACCATTTTTTAATGAATGAATTTAATAAGGCTGTAACAAGAGAAAGTGATTTAATATAACTTTGCCATTACCATATCAGCTGTGAAACGTACAGAACGAACATGTGTGTCTGTACTTTTTGCATGGGCACAATGTAAACATGCAAAATACAGGAAGTCATTAAACAGCACAAAATCTATAACCTATATCTTTAAAAGTTTTAAGAAAATCAGGTATGACTGTTCATTTGAAACAATTCTTCTGAGACAAACTAATGCAGTTTCCTGTGTGTGAGTATAACCAATTCGAGCCACCTAGCTCAGATTGATCACAGATATGATAAAACTGCATTCTACATGATACGACGGTCACACGTTCAACGTTTATTTCAGCCTTTTGATATGGCAAAAGCATCAAAACAATTCTTAAGACACTGAGAATAATGAGAGAGGCAACGATTTTAGGGTACAGGAAGTAGTCTGTCAGCGATGCATCACTGTGTAATCTTAAATACATCTGAGAACAGTTGTATTATATTACTCAGGAACTCTTGGCGAGAGAGAGAGAGAGAGAGAGAGAGAGAGAGAGAGAGAGAGAGAGAGAGAGAGAGAGACTTCCTGTTGGTTTTTTCTACTTATCTTATTTACGCATATACATGCGAGATTGGTCCTTAGAGGTTTGACAACATAACTTCCTGTTCATGATCACCACCATAAACATCCAAATATTACTGGCCAGTTGTTGCTCTTCACACATAGTCAGCCTCTTCCTGAGATTTTACACTGGAATTGTTTGTTATTCTAGAATGAATGCTTATGTTGCTTTCCTCACAGGAAGTTATCAGAAAGCAAACTAAGGTGTATCACTGCCCAAGAGCAAAATTAAGTAAAAACAGTAAGAGAGAAACAAAAAGACAGAGAGATAGTGAGTGTAGAGGAGGAAGTCTGTGCTGTGGAAGATTAGATATGATAGTGAAAGGCACGCTTTATAATTATAGCATATGGAATTGATTTCACAGCTTTCTTAGTACTGAGGCAGTGAGGATGACTCATTCTTAAGGCCTTCAGAGATTTAAGACTGGAGCTCTGTCTTATCTGGAAAAGGTATGGGTTTAATACCTTCCTGTCCCCTGGTGTTTTTCTGTGCTAAACAACTGAAGGGCATTTAGTTTGAAAATGATATGTGGTTATAGTAAAGCTGTCACCTTCAAACATCTTAAAGATTCTCCATGGTTCAATGAATCCACGGTCAGACATTGATTACAAGAGGCATTTAAGAGAGGGGATTTATTGGTTTTCTTTGTATGCTGTTGTCAAGGTAGGAAGAATTCAGCGTTCTATGATCATGTCTCATCCTATCTACATATCCTTCATCTGATCATTTTTTGAAGGCGGCATAGATGTATCCTTCGCTGACATACCACTATCATGTGTGTTGAGTTGAGCTAAAAAAAATACTAACTGACAATACAATGACAACAACCTGAAAGTCCATGATAAAGATGAACATGGCTGTGACAATTATGTTATCAATTAACATTTAGAAAATTGTTTTTTGACATTTGTGAACTGATTCAAAATCGCTCTCGTCCGCATCGCGATGCATCTAAGAATTAACATTTTCCCTCACCCCTAAAGAGCAGCAAGGCAACAAGCCAAACAATCTTTTCACTCATTATCCTTTTGCAGTACCTATGTGGTACATTTTTTCTTTTTATTACTTCTGTTAACAGGTTAGAGCATTCACACTGTGAGGGGAAACTACTGCTGCATGAGGGAAAATGCATGACTGGCAGCTGGACTGAGTAGGGCAGAACAAGGAAGGCAAGGTAACACACAACTGGAACAATTGACGACGAACTGGCACAGGACTGCAAACACAAGGAAAACAAATAGGAGAGCAAATAAATTGGTTAATGAAGGTACACACAGCACCCCATATTGAAAGAAAAACTCAGAATTGTTGACATTTTTGCAGATTTATTAAAAAAGAAAAACTGAAATATCACATGGTCCTAAGTGTTCAGACCCTTTACTGTGACACTCATATATTTAACTCAGGTGCTGTCCATTTCTTCTGATCATTCTTGAGATGGTTCTACACCTTCATTTGAGTCCAGCTGTGTTTGATTATACTGATTGGACTTGATTAGGAAAGCCACACACCTGTCTATATAAGACCTTACAGCTCATAGTGCATGTCAGAGCAAATGAGAATCATGAGGTCAAAGGAACTGCCTGAAGAGCTCAGAGACAGAATTGTGGCAAGGCACAGATCTGGCCAAGGTTACAAAACAATGTCTGCTACACTTAAGGTTCCTAAGAGCACAGTGGCCTCCATAATCCTTAAATGGAAGACGTTTGGGACGACCAGAACCCTTCCTAGAGCTGGCCGTCCAGCCAAACGGAGCTATTGGGGGAGAAGAGCCTTGGTGAGAGAGGTAAAGAAGAACCCAAAGATCACTGTGGCTGAGCTCCAGAGATGCAGTCGGGAGATGGGAGAAAGTTGTAGAAAGTCAACCATCACTGCAGCCCTCCACCAGTCGGGGCTTTATGGCAGAGTGGCCCAACGGAAGCCTCTCCTCAGTGCAAGACACATGAAAGCCTGCATGGAGTTTGCTAAAAAAAAAACACCTGAAGGACTCCAAGATGGTGAGAAATAAGATTCTATATGTATGTATAGTATAATATAATATGTATATAACTGTAACTATATAACAAATTTAGTTATATTAATATAACTTTATTAGTTAAATATAACAAGCATCTGAATGCCACTTAAGCAAAATAACCCTGGAACATAACCTGCTCCGGAGCACACCTGGCTACTTATATACTCTGAAAGTTACCTCCATTCCTGCAACCGAAAAGTTGAGGTTATCAGCTTACTTACTCTTAAACATACCTGGGTATGTCACATAACCTGCTTTCTAGAATCCACCCCATATGTGACAGAGTTTGCTGACTAGTTCAGTTCTCTGTTTCCACACTTGTCTGTATTCCTTGGTTACTGATTTGATTAAGGTCCTCATTTCAGGTGTATCTTGTTAATTAGTCCTCATTGTTTGCCATGTGTATATATATACCCTGTGTTCTCCCTCAGTCGTGGTTGGTTCTCCCTTGTTGTATGTGGTTTTCTCCTATGTTTCTCCTGGTTTCTGTATGTTTGATAATTAAAGTTTACCTTCAAGAATTATTCCTCACCGTGTGCATTCCTAAGGACCAGGTTACATAACAGCTACACAGTACAAGACAACAAGAAAAAACACGGCCGACTATAAACATGAACCACGTTCTACACAGAATAACACACGTGGACAGAAGAGGGTACAATCCAAGCTACCTCTAAACTGCACACTCACAACAAAACCAGTAAACAACAGAAGACAAATGCAAGGACCATGAATGCACAAACCCCAACATAGAACCGAAACTAAACTAGACCGAAGTGCTGGGATGCGAACACCATGCTCCACACACAAAACAGTTCCCATGGTAAAAAACATGGTAAAAATTCCCATCCTGTAAATACTACTGTATGTGGTATACAAAAGCCGCGAAACAGCTGCGCACTGCAAATACATCGTATGATCAAAGACATCCCCATAGAAAGCAATGTAATTACTGTCATTCGTGGTCCAGAAAAGTAGTAAAGACATCATTAAAATAGTCAAGTGTATATACATAGAACCTAAAAGCCCTGAACGTAAACAGCGTATGAGAATGACAAGGGAGACAAATTTGTTAAATAAAGTCGTTCTTGTCGCTTCATAACATTAAGGTTAAACCACTGTAGTCTCATTGACTACTTTAATAATATCTTTACTACTTTTCTGAATGACTTTTCTGGTAATTACATTGCTTTCTATGGGGGATAAAAAAAAAAAAACCTTACGGGTTTGGAACGACAAGAAAATTCATTTTTGCGTGAATTAACCCTTTGAAAGGGGGAAAACAACCTTGGGAAAATGTATTTAAAGCCTATTTCTCTTAGGTATAGTAAAAGACATACAGTGTATTGTAATCAGGTTTGTTAATTTATTCCAGTTGTGTGGTCAATTGACCCTTCACAAACAGTTTGATTGACAGGCGATCTAACCGATGGTAACGTCGAATCCGCCATCTTATCCGACAAAGCCGTCAGGGAGTAGCCTATAGTAGATTAATGTTGGTTAACTTGAAATATTGTGCGTACTCAGGTCTTTCCGCGGTTGAAACAACATTTATATTTACATTTACATTTAGTCATTTAGCAGACGCTTGCGACTTAAAAGTGAGGAAAACAAACAAGCGATTCTTCATGAATTGGCAAATAACACAGGAAGTGCTCACAATACAAGTTTCATACATTGCTCAGTATAAGCTAGAGTTGGAAGGGAAAAGGGAAGGAAAGGTTTTTTTTTATGAGGGGATTAAGTGTTCACGGAAAAGATGAGTTTTCAGCTGTCTCTTGAATATTGCCAGGGATTCTGCGTTCCTGATGAAAGTAGGGAGATCATTCCACCAGCAGGGAGCAGTGAAAGAGAATGTTCTCGAGAGTGATTTTGTGCCTCTCTGTGACGGTACCACAAGCCTTCGCGCCTTTAGTGATCGCAGGCTTCTGGTGGGGACGTAGCGTTGTAGCAGTGTGTGGAGGTAGGAAGGTGCAGAGCCTGTGGTGGATCTGTAAGCAAGCATCAGCGCTTTGAACTTGATGCGAGCAGCAAGGGGTAGCCAGTGCAAAGAGATGAAGAGGGGCGTGACGTGGGCACTCTAAGGCTCGTTGAAGACAAGACGTGCAGCAGCGTTCTGGATCATTTGAAGAGGTTTGATTGCACTTGACGGCAGACCAGCCAGAAGAGCATTGCAGTAATCAAGCCTTGAAATGACCAGGGCCTGGACAAGCAGTTGTGTTGCGTGCTCAGTCAGGAAGGGACGGATTTTCCTGATGTTGTGAAGTGCAAATCTGCATGACCGCGCCGTCTTTGAGATGTGGTCTCTGAAGGTCAGTTGGTCATCGAAGATAACTCCAAGATTTCTGGCCGACTTTGATGGGGTAATGGTGGTTGTACCAAGCTGTATGTTGATGTCGTGTTGTAGAGTTGGAGTGGCAGGGAAGACCAAAAGCTCAGTCTTTGCCAGGTTGAGCTGCAGGTGGTGTTCTTCCATCCACGTCGAGATGTCCACCAGACAGCTTGAGATCCGTGCAGCTATTGTGGAATCATCTGGTTGGAAGGACAGGTAGAGCTGCGTGTCATCAGCATAGCAGTGGTAGGAGAAACCATGTGCCTGTATGATGGGACCCAGTGATGTAGTATAAATGGAGAATAGGAGGGGACCAAGAACTGAACCCCGAGGAACCCCAGTGATCAGTTGATGAGGTTTGGATACCTCCCCTCCCCAGGCAACTCTGAAAGACCTACCTGTGAGGTAGGACTCAAACCACTGAAGTGCAGTACCTGAGATGCCCAGTGACGAGAGGGTGGACAGAAGAATTTGATGGTTTACGGTGTCAAAGGCAGCAGATATATCCAGTAGAATGAGAACAGATGATTTGGAACCAGCCTTTGCAATTCGCAGGGATTCCGTGACAGACATGGCCGCTCTTGAAATCAGATTGGTTGACGTCCAGATGGTTGTTCTGTGTGAGGAAGGACATTCTAATGTATACTCATGTTTATATTATGCTATAAATGAACTAGTATGAAGAGATGATCGGTTCACGAGCCATCACATTAAGGAGCCACTATATGGTATTTATTGTTTAAACTGCTTTAAAAAATTTAAATATGAAACTGTTTCATTCGTTGTCAGTGTCCTCTTTGCTCCGCAATGTATTTTTCGCTGCGGGAGAACATGATGTGTGGTGTGAGAGAGCATGGGTTGTCGGGCATTGCAACAGGGGGCGGGTTTTGCGAAGGGTCAATTGCTGCACTGCTGCACTGCTTCTAACATGTTTACAGTTTCTCATGTCACAGGTCCACATCACATCTCTGAATAGTGTCGTTCATTGCATCTTTGGAATTACTAGAGAATGAAACTCCCCAGAGCTGGATGAACTCTGCTGTTCTGTAATCTAAGGCTGATGGGTGTGAGTCATGAGGTCATAATATGCAGAACAGAACAGAGAGGGAACATAAGGTAGGTCATAGGTTGTTTTGCACCCCCCACAGACTAAATCATTTCTCTTTCCCTCCTTTTAAGACGGACATCAGAGTTCACTGCAAAAATACAATGCAGTCAGGCCACTGGGAAGGGGTGAGGTTGTGGTTCACATAATATCCCTATGTGATGATTCTTGTTATTAGGGATGAGCCTGAAGTTGAATACCTTAATTGAAAAGGGATGTTAATGACGTTAAAATGAAGTCTAAATTTAGTTTTATGCAAAATAAATCATTTTGCAGAAATAGATTAAGATATTGTTATTATTGAACACCACTACTTTGTTCAATAATTTAATAATTTTTGTATCGTGAGGATGGATGGCTCTGCTCAAAGAGAGCAAGATTTTATTTGCATCTTATCCTCATGTTACTGTCTATCATTCCAACTTAAAGAATAGTACATATGTACATTAGTAAATATGCTGATTCTCCACTCCATAATGCCTTTCTTTGTATTGGTCTTAAGTAATATTCTAATATTCTGAGATACTGAATTTGGGATTTTCTTAGTTGTCAGTTATAATCATCAAAATTAAAAGAAATAAATATTTGAAATATTTCAGTCTGTGTGCAATGAATGAATATAATATACAAGTTTCACTTTTTGAATGGAATTAGTGAAATAAATCAACTTTTTGATGATATTCTAATTATATGACCAGTACCTATATATGTATATGTATGTATGTGTGTGTGTGTGTGGGGGGGGGGGGGGTCCCTACATTATGGTGACCAAATGTCCCCACATGTATAGTCATATTTTTTTGGTGCCCATGAGGAGACAAGCTTATAAATCATACAGAATTATCTTTTTTGAAAATCTAAAATAGCAGAACATTTTCTGTGATGGGTAGATTTAGGGGTAAGGGTAGTTTAAGAGGACAGAATATAGAGTTTGTGCAGTATAAAAACCATTACGCCTATGGAATGTCCCCATAAAAAATGAAAACACAACTGTGTGCGTGTGTGTTGGAAGAGTAAAGTGTTTAAAGAATTATATAGTGACAAAATAAAGAGGGGTAAAGATACAGAAAGAGATCCGATGGCAATCAAGCACATAGAATATCTAATGATAAGGCTGAGAATAAAGTCAGAGAGGCCCAGAATAAATTCATTTGAACAGAGATGGTCTGCACTGTGGTGGGAAACTTGTGTAACCTCTGACCTCCCTCCCACTATATAAAGTAAACACATGTTTCCGGAAATTTTATCAAGAGAGGACTGTCATATTTCCAGTGACGCATCTCAGCTCAACTCTTCTCAGAGACAGAGGGGTCCTCTCAACATTACACACAACTTTATCAAACACAACATAAAAGCCACCAGAACTCAACTTCTTTCTGAACCGGAAACTCAAGTGGGTGTGTTTGTTAAAGATTTCCTCACTTTCTTTGATGCTGTGTCCGAAATTGAATACTTCTCTACTGTATAGTATGTGAAAAACAGTACATAGTATTCAAAAATGCTGAGATAAAAAGAATGTCTCAGGTTATGCATATAACCATGGTTCCCTGAGAAGTGTCCCCTTGCTATGGGGAATGCCTCTGGCATGACAGGTGGCTGAAGGATGAGTCTAAATGTAACCCCTCCACCCGGGTCCTACTCGACCCGCTCCGAGTGGGCCTTGAAACCAGGTCTGCAACCTATAGCATCTGTCGAGGTCAGAGGTTCAATCATCCGGGTCACAGCACCAATGTAACCCCTCCACTTGGGTCCTACTCAACCCGCTCCGAGCAGGCCTCGAACCCGAGTCTTCCGGCATGAGAGTCAGACGCTCTAACAAGGAGGCTAAAGGCTGCAACTACTAGTGGCCTCCGTTACATGAACACAACAATGAAGTTGACATCGGCAGGCAGCAGCCTATGACGTCACCACTAACTGAGGGCACCTTTGCAAAACGTCACCCACTTCTTGTCTGAAAGGAGACGTCTGCAGGAATACCGAAAGCATGGCAGAGGCACGCAGAAAGACCTCAAATCAAGAGACCTAAGTAACACTCTAAGTCAACTCTAATAGAAGCACAGAAAAAGCTATAAATTCAGTCTAACTGGCCCACGATGCTCGGCAGAGTGAAGGCCGTAAAACAACGAGTGTCATAATAAGAGGAGGCCAATCATCACTCCAATCTACCCCAAACTTCACAAGCTTGATAAGAGTCCTGTCCTGAACACGTCTACATGACGATATGCGGTTATAGTAACAGCGCCATCTACTGATAAAAGGAAATTATGTTTTTAACAATGTGATGCACTACTAGCAACATACTAAAATATGCATTTGAGTACTAAATCATGCTAGCAACACTTAGCTAAGTGCTGTTACTTCAATTAAACAGTAAGTTGCTGTAACTCAAGCAAACAATGTCCAATCTGCCCCAGACTTCACATGTTTGATAACAATCCTGGCCTGAAGACATCCACACGCCAATATTCAATTAGTCATAGCGCCACCTCCTGGCAACAGGAAATGTTATGCTTTACAGTGTAATTCACTCCCAGAAACACATTTCAATATGCCATGAAGTACCAAACACGCTAGAAACACATTGAATCATTCAACACTTTGCGAAGCGCTAATGTATGTGATTTATGCCACGAAACAGGAAGTTGTTGTAACTGAGGCATACAATGTCCGATCTGCTCCAAACTTCACACGTTTGGTAAGAGTCCTGGCCTGGAGACATCTACATGGCAATATTCAATTACGGTCCAAGCGCCACCTGTTGGCAGCAGGAAATGTTGCACTTTGAAATGACTTTGCCATAATTCTCCAGTATTTACTCATTACATGCATGCTTACATACACCCACTATTCGCTGTTTTCCTGAGGTCAACGGGTGGCGATGAGCCCGGGTGCGAGGGCCCTTTCATCTCTGCTTCCAGCTTTAATTATAGTTAAAATTCTTTGTGTGAACTGCCATTAAAATTTGAATTGTAAAGAAAGGCCCTTTAATTGCACTTTAAACAACAGATTTCTTATAAATTATTTTGGAATCCTGTAATGTCAACCTGAAATTCATGATTAAGAGGATATGTTTTATACTTCATAATCGAGGCCTTTTATAAAGATTAAGTATATATTTATAATCAATGACTGACTATATTTTTATAATAAAAGATATAAATATAATATGTTGCATGCATGTAGAATGTAGAGAGTATGGTTGGATGTGACTGCTAGTAGTAGTATGACTTCTGAGAGCAGGATTTCACTATTGTTCTCTACTTGTCCTTGCTGACATCTATTCTGTGTTCACGAGTTCACATTTACATATAATTAAGAAGAGTAAAGGTTTAAGCGTATTTGGCGTGCTGTCCAGGGGGAGGGTTCCGAGCTCGGAATTTTGGCCCGAACCCAGAGTACCCCCCCCCCCTGGTTGTGATATAACTAGATGGAACTACAAGTGAGGAGATGGGGTGGAGGAGGGATGCTGGTAAACTCTCAGACGAACAGAGGTAAGTCTGCTGTATTTATACCTCTCGTCATTGATTGAGTTGATTAACTGAAAGCTCTCCACTTGTGCTGATATGGTTAATTATCTGCACCTGATCCTCCCGAACTTTGTTAATTAAACATCATTTAAAGTGAATTTATCAAACAAAACATCTTTCACATTACGATGAATCCACAGCTCCTTCACAGAAGTGAGTACAGCAGAAACAAAAGAAAAAAGCAATGAAATAAATATCTCTTTTCTACTCGCAATGCTCAGACGCCCAGGGAGGTTGTTCGGTTTCCATGTTTTATGTATTTCCATAGACATAATGCCTTTTAGACTGTACAAACTGTCCTATCCTAACCATACCCCTAAACACAACACTCACAGAAAACATTCTGCATTTTTATATTTTCAAAATTAATTAAAATATAATTTAGAGATTTAAAAGCTGTTTTTGTAAGGGAACCAAAAAGAGTATTACTATCCTTGTGAGGACAAATTGTCTCTACAATAAAGGGAATACCTGAAACGCACCCACACACATCTGCAGGATGAGGCATGGAGCCAGACAAAACACTTTGCAGAGGGTCTAGGCCACCAGCAGGAGGCGCTTAGTTGAACAAATCTATTTATCACCATTTTGACAGCCCCCCTCTCTTGTGCATGGATAACATGTTGGGATGGGTGCTGAGAATGACCTCACCGAGGCAGAAGACACAGCTCTACTTCAGTGTTACAGACCCAAGAGAAAAGATTTTAAATGAAATCTCTGCAATAAGCATGAGTCGCATGATGTAGCAGGAGGGACCCAGGGATTGGGATGAACCAAGGTCAGGAATAAGTTCGAAAACCAATTTATGATTCAATTTAAATAATAAAACAGGGGATTGTCAGTTGACTGTTACACAGTGGCTTCATTAAAACAAATAAATAAAGGTTTGAGCCTTTCTGGATTTAATCTGATCTGAGGTTTCATAGAAAATCAAAATATACTACATGTTCACAGGCTCTTAAACGTCAGATCTAGGGGAAACAAGTGGAAGGAAGGATATGAGACAAGCTAGTGTGAGGTCACTTCCTGCTCCCAAAAACTGAATGAACAGGAAGGAACCTAATCTGTCACACTCAACACTATAGTTAGACGTTGCCTTCCCAGCTTTACTATCCCGGTTATACTATATAGTAGTATACTATACAACAAAAAATGTACTGCTGTTAGATAGTACTGTCATTTAACATAAAAGTAACTCCCTTGTGGATAAGTGAATACACAAGATCCAATTAGAAAATAAAATGAAATAAAGTGAACCTAAAGCAAGATAATGCACGAACCATTCAATCATGTAACAATTGGTACCATGGTAACAATTAAGTGATGTAGAACAACAGCGATAAGACGTTTCAAAACAACAATGATAATTATATGAATTATGTCCCGCACTAAATTAGTGACATTTCTGTGCCAGTGATGCTATCTTGACATTCATAGATGGGCTAGTGCAGAATGGAAAAAAGTCAAACTTAACTTTAATCACTTCTGCTTAGTTTTAACATTCATTAAATTTTGGAGAAGCAAAATATGTATGCTAGTAACTCATACAGTGTCAAATTTGCTTCCCTGTTTTGATTGAATTTAGGAAACTTATGCTACATTTGTGTTTTGCATGTATCAAGAGGGATTTGTGCCATAGCCAGTATAAATTGATAATGACTTGAATAGGACATGTGACAGTACCAGAACTAACAGATGCTAAACAGCCTAACACAGAGAGTAATAAGAAATAAGAAGATCAACCTATGAAGCAAAGATGGTAGCAAATTTTGTGCTTCGGGGTTCTGCACAAGCTAAGCATCTCCGATTTAGATAAGATGAAACACTAAAAGCTTTCTTCAGTTATCATAGAAAGTAAAACTGGTTTTAGGTGATTACAAGTCAGTCTAATACAAAATATATACACATGGTATAAACACACACACACACACACACACACATACTTGAAAATGTGGTTTAAAGGTTTGCATAGTGTACAAGCACTATATTCTATGGAACCCCAAGGGTTTCGCGGGGTCAAGACACACACTCCCCGACTATGATGATTCGAGAGACGCCCCGCCCGCTTTTTTTGAAGATTGAACCACTGCCCTACACTAACCCTACCCCTAAACCTACCCATCACAGAAAACGTTCTTTTTTAATTCTGTTTAGTATATTTTTTAAGCCATTTGGTATACAAGGGCACAGGAAGTACCCTAGTAAAGCATGTTTACATTATACTTATGTAATTATACACATTTGTGTCCTCAAGAACCATATAGCCTATTCAAGAACACAGACACACACACACACAAACTGTTTATGCATTAGATCATTTTTGGCTGCAGCTGTTCTTTCCTCTATTTTTTAGCATTTACAGGAACTCCTCTGGCCCAGAGAGCTTCCACATGTGTAATGTGTGCCATTTCTTGTGTGTGTTTTATCAGGGATTGGTTGTGTACCCGGTTGTGATGTACATGTGTGACTTGTTTAAAGTGTATGCATGTGCAGTGGTGTGTGTTGTTGTGCATGTGCTATATTAATGGCTGAGAAGGAGTTTGGATGACTTTAATCAAACCCAAATGTATGAGAAGCTGTTTAACTACACCCTTTACCCTTTCTCATGTCCATCACTGTATCTTCCACAGGCACAATTCGAGTACTGAATGGCAGTATAAAGTTGCTAGTTTTGAACCTGTCATATAGCAGACATTCTCTTTTCAACATGTTTTACAGTTTACTAGACATTTACTATGCACATTTGAAAATTTGAATCAGCAACTTTTGAGTTATCATTCCAAGTATTAACCAATAGACAATTCTTAAACAGACCAGAATGCATTTTCACAGGCAGCACTGACAAATATTCCACCCTTTACAAAAGGATAACTGCTCTTTGCAGTGTATATAGAAACTGCTAGCTTGCGTAATCCATATGCATATATTGCAAGCTTTGGAACTGTTTTGTGATTGGAGAGGTGATACAAAAAACCTTAGTGTGGCACCATATTTAATTTGGGCAGGAATGAAAACGAGTCTGTGAGGGAAATACAGTTCAATGGATTGTACTGTAGTTTAAAAACACTTATTGTTCAGCAGACAAAACATCTTTCCAAAGACTTTCATTAGGCAAAAAGTTGAAAATTACATGATTTAGGACCTGTATACAGAGCATTCCTTGATTTTTGTACACGGAAATAAATTAAATATATTGCATCCCCTGACACAATCGGAGATACATTGAAAAAAAATCCTTAGTCCTCAAAGGTTTATAATGGTTTAAAACAAACAAAAAAAATGTATCCCATTATCAAAGTAATCCATACGGCTTACTAAAGGCCTTTAGAAGCGAAGGTATTTCTAAGAAAAATATCCATATTTAGTGCTGAATATTCATATCCAAGTTGATTTAGGCGGTAGAAAGGAAGAGCAACCTCTGACAAGACGCAATGATGAATGCGGAGGCGCAGAAGAGAGAGCAAAACGAAACACTTTAAGATACTCCTACATCATACATTGTGCCAGGTGTTTACTCATTTGGTGCAAGTATGCGTACGGTTTTCCACTGGAAGCTAGTTATTTGAATTAATAAAGTTTTAAATATGTATATTTTTCTTACAAAAACCCATCCCTTCGCGTCAAAATGGCTTTATTTACCCACTGGAGCCACGTGGATTACTTTTATTATGGACGGATGCATTTTTTTTTTTTTTTAACGTGGCCCCCCATTCACCTTGGAGAACCAAGGATATTTTTAAATATATCTCCGATTGTGGCTGTCTGAAATAGGACTGTCACATACACCTAGGATGGCTTGAGGGTGAGAAATCATGGGATAATTTTCATTTCTGGGTGAGAGTAAGTTTACCCCAAAATGAAAATTCTGACATTAATTACTCAGCCTCATGTCGTTTAAAATCCATGAGACTTTCATTCATCTTCAGAACACAAATGAAGTTCTTTTTGATGACAGAATGCTGTCAGATTTCCTTCCATTGACTGCCTTTACAACTGAAACTTTGACGCTTCAAAAACTTCATAAAGAGATCGGAAAACTAATCCATATGAATCAAGCAGTTTTAGGGGTGTGACGGGACGGCTAGCTTGAGAAGAGACGAGACATGAGATTGAGTTCACGAGACGAGATTTTTTACACAGTATTTTTAAGAAATCCTGAATGACGAAATATATGACTAAAAGTCTGCAGGTGCATTTAAAATGTTTTTACTAATTTTCTTGTAATGAATACCATTTATACTTTCTGAGTATGAAATATGCATTGAAAGACAACAATACTCAAGCACTGTAAATGGTTTTGCCACAAACTTAACGGACTGGCTTCTCTCCTATATAATTCCATAGGAGTCTCTTAAAACTGTACGTGAATTATGATATTCTACAACTTTTGACCTCCTAACTGAGTTCCTTTCCACAAATTAATCGTAGAAATAAAAATATAGAATAAAAAAATGGTAGCACTAGGAGACAATAGGTCTCATTTGTTAAAAGTTTCCATTCAGTCGGTCACGTTCGATGTTCGAATCTCGCTAGAGAGGCCAATGTACTTCGAGTGTAACTAAAATGAGCCAATGCACATTGGCATGCAATCATATGCAGCAGCTGCTCTGTCTCGCACGAGACAGAACAGCTGCTGTATATGATTGCATGCCAATGTGCATTGGCTCGTTTTAGTCACAGTCGAAGCAGATTGGCCTCTCTAGCGAGATTCCTATTCGTCGATCTGTCCGACGTACGTCTCCGTTCCCTCCTATAGGGAACGAGGGTTACCTATGTGACACCATTTTCTTATTAATGTAAAGCTGCTTTGCCACAATTTGCATTGTAAAAAGCGCTATATAAATAAAGATGACTTGACTTGACTTGACTTGACTTGTGACCGAGACGTTATTGAATTAACTAACATGAACTAACAATGACCAATATTTGCCACAGAATTTATTAATCTTTGTTAATGTTAGTTAATAAAAATAGTCATTCATTGTTAGTTCATGATCACAGTGCATTAGCTAATGTTAACAAACACATCCTTTGATTTTAATAACATATTAGTAAATGTTGAAATTAACGTTAATATTAATAAAAGCTGTAGTATTGTTCTTTCTTAGTTTATAACAAAAGTAGTTAACAAATAAAACCTTATTTTAAAGTGTTACCATAAAAATGAAAAAAGTACAATGAATAAAAAAGTTTTCTCTTAGTCTTTTTAAGTGCAAACAATAATCAAAGTACACTCTCACAATATTCAAAGTGTAAATACTTATACTTAATACTAAATGTAATGTAAATGTAGCGGTGACATATTCTATCCTAATTTCACCCTCACACTCTGCCATGGCAATATCATGAAACCGATCTGAGTTCAGCCCTGACAATGTTTTTTAAACGGAAATGGTGGTGTCATGAATTCAGTCCATCATTTTACAACCACTCACCACTAGGACCATGCTTCTCCCTCACCACACTCCACTTCCCAGAATCCCTCACACAGTCACTGATTATCCGCCAGCTGTTCCTCGTGATCACCACTCTTTAGCTTCATCGCTTCACTATAAATAGTTCACTCGCTCACTTCCACATCGCGAAGTATTGTTGATTCCTCATCGAGCGTTATTTCCCTGACTGTTTATCCTGTTTCTGATCCTGCCTGTTCCTAGTTCGTTTGATGTTTATCTGCCTGCCTTTGACCTCTCGCCTGGATATTACCACGAGCTTGTCTGCCCTCTGCCACTGTTGTTCGCTGTTGTCGACCTTTGCCTGTCTGACTACGTTTTCCAATAAAGAGCTGCATTTGGATCTCACTCGCTGGCTCCGCCTCATTACAGGTGGTGCGTTGAACACCCTGTTCTTGTGATGCAAGAGTTGCAACTATGGCAGTTGAGAAAGCCATTATCTGTGTTTTTTTGTTTTTTTTTAAAGAATTTTCGGAGCCTGATAAAATCGGTATAAATACGTGCAAAATACGCTCGACGTTACAGACAAATATGTATTGTAATATCTTCAATTGTTGCGTATACCACGCTGCAGCGGACACATTTGTAAACGACTTTACTTGGACCCATTGTGCGAGCTGTCTCTTTAATTCCGCATGGTTTACATACATGTGAATGCTGATTGGGCTGACATTTCTGACACACCCACCAAATAAGAGAAAACGTATCTCAAACCCCGTTGCACACTGTTTTCAGGAAACATGTCGTTCATCCCGGAAACCATAGCAAAACGTTGTGCACCGGTTTGAGCTTGAACGTACCCCAGCTTTTAGCCTTTACGAGAGATCTCGTCACATTTGAATCTCATGAGATCTCATGGCAAGAGATCTTGTTACACCCCTAAGCAGTTTAGTCCAGCTTTTCTGAAGATACTCGATATCTTATGATGAACAGATTTAATTTTTTTTTGGTTTTACTCGCATATAAACATTGATCAGCAAATATAAGCAGAAGCTCAACCTAACCTGCATGAGCACAAGAACAAACCTCTTGCGGAAGATCAAACGTGCTGCGTAACACACAACAATGAACCTCATTGGTTTGAACCTCAGCTTCCGGAAGTGCTGGAAGTTCTTACAGTTTGTGAATGAAAGTGTTACAGGTTTGGAACGACATGAGGGTGAGTAATTAATGATAGAATTTTCATTTGGGGGTGAACAAACACTTTAAATGTCTACTACCAAACATGTTTCAAAATAAATATAAAAAAAGGTTTTTGAAACATACTGGTAGGCGTGTAAGGCTTTGCATTACGAAAATATTCTACATTTATATCAGGTCAATAAAAGTCGAAAGCCATAAACTGTGGAAGAATACAGAATATATGTAGGTTATTCAAGTATATATAGTTAACATTATTTAGAAATGACCTAAATGTGACGTAAGTTGCTAGAACATCATAACTATCTCACAACCACAAAGGCAGAGAAAATTTCAGACTGCAAATTGCATCACAGTCAGACATGGAAAGATGATTGTAGGTTGTACACCTGTTGTAACCTCTACAAAGCCATAAGGTTCCACCTTTAACCATAGTTCCACCTTTCATAAAAGTGCTCATAAATTTGGAAGAGAAAGCACTCTCCTTCATTATACAAAATATAAATAAAACTGACAGCATATTCTCCTTAAATAAATAACGTCCTTCATTATAACAATTTTGAACTTTAAATGAATTCTAGGCATAAACAGCCTCTGGTTGTTTTTTATAGTTTCGGCTACAAATGCCATTAAACTTTTCAGATAGTTCACAGCTGCACTGACTTAAATATGACCATTTCCCCTCTCATTCAGCACAGTTCTCCTCTACCTCAGGTCCTATGTGTTCCTGAGTTACCACAGTATGTTTATGTCTCAGTTTGAAGGCTGTCTAAAGCACAGCTGGACTGAAAGGCTCCAGTCCAGACAGGGTACGAAGCCTGTGGCTGCCTTGCAGCTTTCTTCCACTCATGGCTCATTTGCATCTTGCTAATTTCTCATGGACAGTAAGGGCCAAAGCTCAACTGTCCATTCAGGATGTCAGAGTCAGTGTAAGTTCAGTATCCAGCTGAGATCAAACACAGAACAGAAAGGCTTGAAGCTCAGGCTAAGGGGGATGAAGCACAAAAAGTCGAAATCACATGAAGCAGAAGACTGAATAACAATAATAACAGGCACTTATGTCTCACACAGTGTTTGAACACCCTTTAGCAAGAGATGAGGTTAAAGATAATAGGATCCAACCATAGACCAGGGCACCTCGGGACAGACCACCAAAGAAAAGAATGCTAATGAAAAGATGTATATGCGCCACTGCTGGTTCAAAAACATTGAATTTCCTTGGAAATTAATATGAGAAGACTACTGACCAGCTGTGTGCTTATCTTTTATTCATTCATCTGTTCTGAGAGAAAAACACTTACCGTGTACATGCATGTATTTACATTGTACTCATACTTTTAAAAATGCCTGGTAACACTTTCTTTTACAGTGTCATTGTTACATGTGTTTCATGTATTTACTTTAGTAATAACTAGAAATTATGCATCATTACATGCAATTAACCCTAAAGCAAAGCTTCATCCTAATCCTAACCATACAGTGAGTACATATAGTTAATTGTTATTACTCAGAACTTAAATGT
The DNA here is from genome assembly GCA_037194245.1 of Opsariichthys bidens. Lineage (NCBI taxonomy): Eukaryota > Metazoa > Chordata > Actinopteri > Cypriniformes > Xenocyprididae > Opsariichthys > Opsariichthys bidens. Next base: position 12,606,381 of record CM074305.1, on the reverse strand, counting down.
ATAATTACACTGTAATACTGTAATACTGACACCTTAAAATAAACTGTAACCAAATGTATCATAATACGTCAGTAATTAATTTCTGTAATTATATCTACTCCTACCTCTTAACCCAGCCTTAAACCTAATCATACCATGAAACCAGTCTCGAAACTTACACGTGTCCCACCTCAATAGAAATGTTCGGTAACACTTTATTTTACAGTGTCATTGTTACATACGTTACATATATTTACTGTAGTAATAACTAGAAATTATGCATAAATACATGCAATTAACCCTAAAACAAACCCTCATCCAAACCCTAACCCAATATTAAGTACATGTAGTTAATTGTCATTACTCAGTACTTAAATGTATAATTACCGTGTACCACTGACACCTTAAAATATAGTGTAACCAAATGTTTTGCCATACAACATGAACACAATAAGTACACTGTACCAAACTTTATTTTTGGAGTAAGTCGATTGTAGTTAAAGACAGCCAATATACAGTAGACTGTGACCAAAACATTAATATAATTGGACTGTACTTACTATGCCCATCAGAACTAGGGGATTTCCGTCCGACATGATTTGGTGATGGACACCTTGTTGTAACCGGTGGATGGTGGAGATTGTCATGACCTCTGGTGTCTGTTGTTTTGGTGACACCAATTTCATGCTTTCTTGCCGATCCATCACCAGGGCTTGGTGGCTCGCTCTTTCTGAAGGTGGTCTCTGGGAGTTTAGCACTGGCATGGGGAACAATGGTAGATGCTGCACGTGTGATGGGGGCAATGGTCTCCAGTGTCTTGCTGAAGGTGACTGAGTGCTTCTGCATCTCAGGGGTCTTACTGTGGCCCAAGACATCTGGTCTCTTCAGCCCAAACCGAGCCGTGCCAGGACTAGGACACAATAACATTTTATCTTTTAGTTTTAGCATTACATAATGTGTATTTAAATCATTCTGGTTTCTAAAACTGTTCAATGTGAGTTCAGAAGTATTATACAAGTTGGTAATCTCATATGATTACAAATATGTATGATTTGTAGGTAAAACCATGAAGGTCTACTCCAAAACCTAGCCTTCAGGGGAGCATGAGCAAATTGTACAAAAATGTACAAAGGCGACGATATTTGCAATTACTTTTTATATTTTTGCTTCACTAACAAATGCAGTTCTGTACAAAACAGGATCAATACGGTTACACGTCTCAGAGCAACACACAATAGTTATTTTGTTCTTGATTGGAGGTTTGATTGATTGAGTAATTCACAAATTGTTCACAAATTATTCTCAAATTGGTTGAGTGAATGGTTCAATGGCTCACTTAAAACACACCATAAGAAACTGACTGCTGCATAATGCATATTTGAATCCAAGGAATATATTAGAGAAGAGAAGAGATTTTCTTTGTTTTTGATGCTGTAAATTCAGAAAGCACCTTTGCATTTTATTCTTCCATGTTCTGACTTTTCAGCATTATTGAAAACAGTCTGCTAACTGTCTAAAACCTAGTCTTATTTTATTGCTCATTCAGCTCTCATTGTTACCAAAAGTGGTCACAGAAAGACCACACAACTGGAATTGCTAGATAATACCACGCAAGAAAATTTTGGTCTTCTCCAAAAAAAAATCTAGCAAGTGACAGTGACATGAAAAATTGCAACTATATATGTATTAGTTTATACCTGGGAGAGCCTTCAATAGCTTTGCCGTTGTTGTTGGATGAGATATCAAAGCCCAAATCTGTCCTACGTGACACAGGTTCAGGGGTTCGTGCTTTGGGCCTCGAGGTGTCAAAGGGCTTGGTACCATTGGAGCCCAGCTCGTAATACCGTCCACTGGTCGGAGACATGGCTGAACGCTGAACATTGGATGGTGCTCGCCGTGTGTGAGGTGATGAAGAGTGTGAGGAGGAGTCCACATCCTCCACTTCAAATGAGCGTTTCAGAGCTGGAGGAAAAGGTCAGATGAAAAAACTTTTAGATTGGATTTTAGTGTGTTAAATTCCTAGATTAATGTTCTGTAGTCAACATAAATTTAACCATCAAATTCTGGAAAAAGATTTAAGGCTTGAAATACAAATTATGTAAATAATACAAAGGAAGCTATTAATTTGTACTCAACCAAACAATTATATTTTATAGTGTTAGAAAAGTAATGGAAGGCTGAAGCCATCCAGACTGTGAGGCAGGTTAGCCAAACCCACAATAAACATTCTGCAGATGGTAAACGTGATGTGATACCCAGGGTGTGCTTGTCAGCACAGAAGAGTTATGAAACACCATTTTACTCTATCATGAATTTTCAATCGGGGAACAAACAAGCAAATTCATTGCGATAGCAAACGTGTGTAAACAGAAATACACTTTATTAGATGTCAATGATTGTAAATGAAAGCAAATTACTGGATGATTATATGAGCAAAAATCACATGCTCATTCACAATGTACAGCTGTACCATTGCTCCCTATCTGCAGAGTACTCACGTAGTTTGCGTAGTGCCACATTTCATTCTATATTTACAGAAACAGAAATATAAACAAAAAAATGCATTTTAAGGTGAATGCATTAAGCACATGCGACACGCCATTCCTGCATCTGCCTCATGTTTGCGGCTGGGTGCAAACGATCATAATTGATGGAGAACTATGCCCTTCATACCCCGCTTAAAACATCTGAGATGATTTGACAGATGCCAGATCATCTAATCATGATAAGTGAAATCTGGCTAATTTGGTTATCAAATATAGGGGTTAGTACTACACGGTATCAGTCAAAGTTGTGGAGACACTGGTATTGTTGTATTCTGTAACTCCTTTATGTTTGTGATAGATGCTATGGGTTGTATATGTTGTCTATTGTTCTGTTTTTTAAATCTGGACCTTGAGTCTGTAATAAAGTTTGATTGATTGATTGATTCTTCGAACGAATTTGTGGATTGGATTAAATTATCTGCATTAAACTGTCAGAGATTATTGTGTGTTCTTGTGTTCCTCAAAAAGGGCAGATCTAGCAATACTGAGAATCACAATTAGCAATGCAGCGATAGGCTGGCGTTAAGACAGCAACATATTTATGACATCATGTAATTAAAACAGAAATTTGTTGTTTTATTGTTAATTGAGTGAGATTAAACATGTTTAACGCTGTTTATAATTTTACCAGCACCAATGCATCATCCTCATTTGATACTAATGCAATTTCAAACCCTAACCGTCACTAGCTGTAATTTAACTATGCAGTTTATGAAGCTTTTCCTAAAATCTAAAGATGAATCGAGCATCACTGATTTAGTCCAGATGCTACAAGGTGATGTAATGTAGTTACATTGCACTTACTCAAATAAATACTGAGTAATATTAATCAACTACATGTACTTTGCTTTTGTAAGTACTAGGATAGGAAATTCCTCTTGGCCAGAAGAAAACTCCTTTTGAAGAGTTCATAAAAAAAATTGGACCGATACCAGTCTTTCTAAAATTAATTCAAAAACTAGAACCAATTTTAGACCATATATATTCATAATTAATTATAATCCATTGTAATTAATTATATATATGTAATTCCCTTGTTTCCCTTGGTTGATATATATTTGTAATTGATCATAACACGCTATGATTTAATTAAATATATATTTCAACCATTAGAGCTAACTCGCTACAACCTTAAAATTAGCCTCGCTCAAGGGCACCTCAGGTCACTTCCTGCCATTATTGAGAAACAAATCTGCAACCTTCGGGTTACCAGTCTGACTCTCTAACTTTAGCATTTGTTATAATATGTAAATCGATGTATTTTGTTTGTTAAGAGTGTTGTTCAATAAAATCATAAAAGTACTTGCTTTTGATGCTTTCCTTGAACCAATTATTATTGCCACATTGTTAAATGTATTTTGAAGTCATTTTAAAGGCTGTTATTCACTTTTGTGAAGGTGAGTGTAATTTAGGACCTTTACTTCTTACTTTTCATGACTGGATGCTTATCAAAATCTTTCTCATTTTATACGTGCTTATTGTAAAAACACCTTCACCCTCAAGTTTTCTACTTCTGTTTTATCTCCATGTGGCCACTACCGTCTATACACTAAGAAAGATCTTCTATTCTCCCAGTAAACTAAACATCAATCTATGCTCACATTCATCTCAGACAATCATCTTCCTCATTTTGTTAAACCTAGAACAAATTCATATCAGTTCATATCATATCATATCAGAAAAGTGGCCTGTTTTGTCATGCTTGTCTGAATGCAGATGTCCTGTTTGGTGCCAGTGCCAGCATCAGTATTGAAGCACATAAGATCACTGGATGCCCAGAGGAGCTGCCCACATCTTCTGATATTTAATTAAGCATTAAGAGCATGATGTGTGGTGTGAGAGCACGTGGCTTGTCAGACATAGCAACAGTAACCAAAGAGGAAATATTTGTGAAGGGTCAATTATAAGTGCTAATCTTTTTTTCTTCTTCTTCTTTAGTTGTTGGTGCAGACAATAATGCATTACTGACAAACTCACCATGGACCGCAATCCAGTTTAACATGCACGCCTCTCAGACAGAACACAGTTAATTTCTACATGGCTTTGTCTATATCTGCTAAATTCATATGTAATAGTAAATCTATAGAAGCCCATTTCCACCACAGAAGAAAAAATGCTTTGGAAAATCATAACTATGACATAAAAAGTTGAAATTATGAGATACTAATTGATAACTATGAGAAACAAAGTGGGACTTGCAACATTAAAAAAGTTAAAATTATGAGAATAAAAAGTCAATTATAACATAGAAGCCATAATTTTATATAAAAATGTTAAAAAGTCCAAAAATTGTCATAGTTCTGATTTTGTTATTTCAATTAACTGTTACTTTATAAAGATAAAAGACCTTTTCTCAATTTTTAAACTTATAATCATCACTTTATGTCATAATGACTTTGTAAGTTTTCTTTTTTTTTAATCCCATAATTATGATTTACCAAAGCATGATTTTTTTCCCCCTTGTGGTTAAAATGGGCTTCCATACAAATCAGTCTAATATCTGTTAGTTTGAAGTGACTGGTGTCTGTGAATGTTTGTTCATTTTTGGTCATACCGCTATTTTTAAATGATGGGTAGAGAAATAGCCACTGATGGCTGAAACAGAATGGCTAAAAAATATCAACCAAAAACATATGAGGTTCTGTATGGATGCTGTTACATGACCGTGCAATGACTTCTTAGGTCCTCATTTAAAAAATGTTGCATGGAAACCATCCTACATTTTATCTTACAATCTTTTCTCAATCTTTTTGTGTGATTCAGAGAACAAATGTACGCACAAAAAACGTGGATACGCCTCTCTTCCAGATGTAAAATTTCTAAATCGCAAATGATCTTGAAATTACGTGCAGCTGATTGGTTTCAGATCTCTGCCTTGTCAATGCTGCCTAAGGAATGTCAATAACATATAAAAGATCTCCAGTCAATGTCAAAATCCTTTACTTGACAATCGCGAGCAGGTAAGAATGGCTTAGATTTCCAAATACCCGCAGTTTTCCGACTCTCTGCCACAAGGAAAAGCGCATGTACGCTTAGACCCTGACATAACGCCAAGCACTTTTCAACAGCAAAGACAGTTTTTATAAATATACGTTGGTGTGGATTTTAGCGTACGCACACTTTAAGATCAAATTTGTGCGTACACTCGTTTTATAAATGAGGCCTCTGGTCTTTTCCTTCTCTGTTTCTTCTTGGTGGAATCAGTTCTTTGAATGGAAAACTATAAAATACTTCAGATTTTTTTTAATAATGGAAAAGAGAGCTAAACACTTGTGTGACATTTATTTTGACTTTTTAATGTAATGCCATCTGAATATATGGTAAAACAAGATTTGCTGAAAGGCAGTATAATTTTCTCACACCAACAGCTTGATAGTAAAGTTAATAGCAGACTGTCATAAACTTTAAGAGTTTAATAAAATCTGAACAGCTCAATTAAATATCTTACTCACTTCCAGTGTATGTTTTATATGAAAAATCTGGACATGTGAATATGGTCAAAATAAAACTTACAGTCTGAAAGAGATCACGTGTCCAAACCACCCTGCCACTGGATTCAAAATCCCACCACCCAGTTGTTTATGACTTTGGAGAAAACACAATCTCTCTAAAGTTGGGCCAGATATTCCAGAGACAAACTTTCCCAGATACATATGAGTTTGCCAAAGTGCCTCCAATATTCACAAGGCTTTGAAAATCCCTTACGAGTTTCTCACACTCAGCACACAAACAGTAATGAATAAGCATGCGACAACACAGCATATAACAGTGGTTCTCAACCTTTTTTCTCAGTGGAACGTACTATTGTCCAAGTCCAAGACTCACGCCCCGCATTTCATTTACATATGACGTCACCGATGAAAACCAATCAGATTTAACGTTATGGTATTATTATTATAACAATACCAAAATATTGCACACACAGAAGAGGCGTTGTTTTCTGGTGGTACATAAGGTATTTTATTTCTGTCACACTCTGCAAAATCAACAAATACTGTAAGAAATTCGTTTTTGTTTCGGTGTGTTGAAATTGCTGGCAGTGTGACTAAATATCAAAGTTACACAATCCCCTGATATACAGTATGTCACAGAAATTGAGAACAATGTATTCCACCAAATAAAAACTAACTTACTGACAATAGCATTACAGTAATCAGATAATAATGCTCAATTAACATACACAAAATGTATACAAACACTTATACAAACAGTAACTATTTAACTCTGGATGTATATTCTCTTCAATAGCATCGTAACAGTCACCAAACAATGGCCTAATGTTATATAGGTCACAAACGCCTTTAATAAACAAATGTTCCTTTTCGTGAGAGGTCACTTCGACATTGCGTAGAACACCCTTTCCTTGAAATATTATAGGCTAACGGCAGTTAGAAAAACTGGCCAATTGCTGCTTGATATACAAATCGCATGCCATACTGGTGGTAACTGGCAGTATAAAAGGTGAGAAGAGCGGCAATTACCTCAGAATCTCTTCCTTCATGCTCATCTTTCATTGTTCATCACTGAAATTGCTACCTGAAGATTTATCTCTTCATCGCATCCGATGTTTCACTTTGCAGTATCTGCGGTCTTCTCGGACTCTGGAAACTGCTCCTACTGCACGGACTTGCCAGTACGTGTTCTGAGAGCCAGAAGGGACAATGCATGGTCACTCACAGGAGCTAGTCCCACTGGTGCCAGTGAGCCGCTGGTGGGCCCTGCTCACATTGACGACGATGGGAGGATATACGTGGGATCGCCGCCCTCTACCGTCTCCCCATTCCTAGCAGCCATGTCACCCTGTAGCCCAAGACTGGTTGCCCACTGAAGCTAAGCAGGGCTGAGCCTGGTTAGTACCTGGATGGGAAACCTCCTGGGAAAACTAGGTTACGTGGGTCTGTGTGGGTCCTAACGCCCCAGTATAGTGATGAGGACGGATGAGACGTTAAAACCGAGGTCCTGACTCTCTGTGGTCATTAAAAATCCCAGGATGTCTTTTGGAAAGAGTAGGGGTATAACCCTGGCATCCTGTCCTCACTGGCCTCTGTTCATCATGGCCTCCTAATCATCCCTATACACTAATTGGCTTCATCACTCTGTCTCCTCCCCACCAATAAGCTGGTGTGTAGTGGGCGTTCTGGTGCAATATGGCTGCCGTCACATCATCCAGGTGGATGAGGAGATTCCCCCTTCCATATGTAAAGCACTTTGAGTACCCAGAAAAGCGCTATATAAATGTAAGGAATTATTATTATTATTGTTATTATTCCCCTGTCGTCTTCACAGGGGAGGCCTTCCAAAAAGAGCAGGAGCAGTAAGTGGAGAGGGTGACTCTATGTCCATCTCCGCTTCAGAGAAAGATTGGTCACCTGTGCCCATCAGCTGCTTCCCTGGGGTCGGAAGGAATTAGCCTGCCTTCCAAGCCGTGCAGGTTCACGACTCATCTGGCGGATAAGGCTTATGCTTCCATGGGGGAAGCGACCTCAGCACTCCACTCCATGGTAGTGCTGCAGGTCTTCCAAGCAAAGCGTCTACAGTCCCTGGATGACGCTGGTCTCAACGCGGAGGTAGTGAGAGACTTTGCCCTCATGGCAACAAAATGTTCCGCCCAAGCCATTGGCCGCGCAATGGGCTTTATGGTGGTCCTCCACAGGCACCTTTGGCCAACGTCAGATCACGCTCTTCTTCAGCTCATCACTCTGCTCAGAGGACTCCTATGCAGTTGTCTACCCCTGCTGCAGCTGCACGCCCCGAACCGAAAGTCCGTCGTAAGTGGTGGCCGGCACCCAGCAGGAAGCATCATGGCCCGAGGAGGAGCCCACGCCGCGACGGTGGATCGTCTGTGGCACCTAAGCTGTTGTCCTGACGGCCCATTCTAGAGGAGAAGAGACATAGTGGAGGGACCTGCCCCCAAGAGAAGGCAACTTTGTTCTCCAGTCCCCTCTGTTCCTGCAGGCGACTGTTTTGTTGTTACTCTGCGAGAGTATGTGAATGTAAATGTTGTAATAAAAATGGATATACCTTCACAAAAAGAGCTTTCTTCTCATCTTCTCTTCCCTGCGTATCGCCCCCTGTCTCAGAACATGTCCCTACAAGCGAACTGGAAACAGGGTTTTACAGCCGTTATTTTGTTGTGCCCAAAATATATAGTGGCCTCCGCCCAATTCTCGATCTGAGACCCATAAACCAAGCCCTGCACAAGCGTGCGTTCAGAATGGCAACGTTGAAAGAAATCCTGGCCCAAATTTGCCCAGGGAGTTGGTTCACATCGGTGGATTTAAAGGACGCTTACTTTCACATTCAGATACACGGTACTTCCGTTTGGCCTGGCATTAGCCCCCTACACTTTTTCGAAATGTGTGGATGCACCATTATCCCCTTCCAGAGACAGTGGTATGCGTATCCTAAATTACTTGGACGACTGGCTGATTTCAGCTCATTCACAAGATATGCTGGTAATCCATATGGAGGCGCTGTTGCGTCATCTGGAAAGTCTGAGGCTACGGGTGAATACACAAAAGAGTGTATTCACCCCGTGTCAGTCGATAACCTATCTGGGAGTGTGCTTCGACTCAATAGCTATGAAGGCCAACCTTTCTCAACTGCGCGTGGACACCATAATTTCTACCATGCACCATTTCAAACTGGACAGGTCTGTCCTGCTGAGGGAATTCCAGAGGCTTCTGGGATTGATGGCGTCAGCTTCCTCGGTCTGCCATCTGGATCTCCCGCACATGCGCCCGCTTCAGTTCTGGCTCAAGGCTCAAGTCCCGTGGAGGTCATGGACATCAGGCCACGTGCGCATTCTGGTCAATCACAGCTGCATCAGGGCTTTGAAACCGTGGCGCAACCTGGACATGTACAGACAAGGTGTGCCCCTGGGCTTAGTGACGAAACACAATGTTGACACAATGGACTCATCCACCTCAGGGTGGGTCGCAGTTTGTGTGGGCTCACCGGTGTCAGGCCTCTAGTCGGAATCTCAGAGGGAGTGGCACATAAACCGTCTGGAACTACATGCGGTCTCCTTGGTGCTTTTCTGCCTCAGCTGGAGCAGCAGCATGTTCTGATTAGCACCGACAACAGGTCTGTTGTCTCGTACATAAATCGCGAAGGCGGCATCAGATCCATAATTCTTTTCAAGCAGGCAAAACGCCTCCTTTTATGGACAGATTGGCATCTCCTTTCCATCAGAGTGACGTATATCCCCGGCCGTCTAAATCGCGGAGCAGATTTGCTTTAGAAGACCGAGATTCCTCAGACTTCACCCCGGCGTGGTGAGGAAAATTTGGTCCCGGTTTGGGACAGCAGAAGTGGATTTGTTTGCGACGAGCAAGAACGCGCATTGCCCACTGTTCTTCTCAATGTCCCACTCCCCGCTTCAGGGAGATGCTCTGACATCGAGCTGGCTTAAGCAAGCCAAAGGCAACAGCGGCAAGGAACCAAAACTCCAACAAAATGGAGAAAAAAAACCTTGGGAGAAACCAGGCTTAGTCGGGGGGCCAGTTCTCCTCTGGCCAGCAGTTAACACTTACCCGATACTCAGGCAGAGTTACAGGTCATAAGTCCGATTGGAGTCGCAGCAGTCAAAATATTCAATCCAGTTCCATCTAGTTTAAGTGAAAAATACATCGCGGAGCAAAGAGGACACTGATAACGTATGAAACAGTTTCATTTTTAAAATATTGTCGTTTTTTTTTTAAGCAGTTTAAACGCTAAATACCGTATAGTGGCTCCTTAATGTGTCATGATCCTTCAAGTGGCTCGTGAACCAAATCATCTCTTCATAGTAGTTCATTTATAGAATCAAATAAACATGAATAGACATCAGAAGGAATGTTGTTTCAACCGCGGAAAGACAATGTGTGAATACACACAACATTTCAAGTTAACCAACGTTTCGTTATGATTATGTTATGATTGGTTAGATCACCTGTCAATCAAATTAGATCGACGGGTCAATTCTGCTAAAGTGGGTGCATGTAAGTGTCCATTTACTGAGTCCTCAGTAGGTCTGAGCATGTCTGAAAACAATAAGCCTTTATGATCACCAAAATTTTGTCAAAAAAAAAAATAGTTCAAACTTATATTAAATTTAAAATGGATCAAATTTAATTGAAACACAAAAATACATTTTTTATATGTGCTCGGCCTATTGCCTAATGTTCTGACTGAAACACTACTGCCAGCCAGTGGGACATTAAACAGGAAGTGTTTGTCCGAGCTCACAACAGAATGCAAAGTTTTTTCCACCAACACTTCCCTTTAGGGGCTCCATACACAACAGATTTTGCAAGGGAACTCAAAGTTTTACGAGGAAACGCAAAAGATTTTTTTTTTTAAATTCCTCCAATCCCAATTTTTTTTCTACCACCACTGTCCCTTTAGGAGCTCCATAGTACATTGAGGTTATCGGCTTGCTTACTTAATCTTAAACATACCTGGGTATGTCACATACCCTGCTTTCTGGAATACCTCCAAAATCAAAACACAACTCTAAACAAAAACAAAACTCAAACCATAACAAATATCTAAACAAGAAAAAAAGAGTGAAATGAACTCATACTTATTGTATGAAAATAATTTATCTAAATCTTCACATTTTTTCCACTAATTATTTACAGTTTGGGTAGCCTACATGAAATGGCATACGAGACTGGCAATATGTGAAACTGTGAAATTATGAAAATATAAAGTCAACGCTTGTATATCCTTTCAAACTTTTCTTTTGTCAAATGCAAAACATGTGAAAATATTATTTGTTTGTATTTATGATACATAAAGTTCTACTGAATAAATAGTTTACAGTTAATTATAAACAATTGTCCTTTTCCATGGTCCAAATGACATTTGTTCATGTGGGTTGAAAAAAAGACAGAATTCAGCTGTGATATATGTATATCCACTGATAAACATTGTTTGCAGACAAATTAAATGAGTGACAGTGTGAAAAGTGTGTTTTACGGAAGTTAAGTTTTTAAAAGGCTATGGGGGCAAAAGTGCCCTTACTTGAAGTAACAACCATTTACATAATACAATTTACATTTGACTATTACCCATTTTTGTTTGTTTGTTTTTTCTGAGGTTAGGCCACATGCTTCCAAATAAAACTGAGATGCACAACCCACAGATCCGCCTGCTCCGACAGCTGTTTGTGTACTAAAACAATATGCTTTTTAAATTTATATAGAGTGACATTTGATGCTGTATCTACAGCTGTTTGGCTGAGTCAAACATAGCCCATGAGCTCCTTTTGGCTTCAGTTTCTGAAGAAAAGCCAGCATGCTTTTGAGGGATTATGGGAGCACTCCATTTGTCCATCCCATGCACCTGGAATTAAAGTAAAAAACAGAGGAAAAACTAGGAATGGCAAAAAGGAAATCCATGCCAGAGCAATGCGTATAACCTGTAGTTGTTCATAGATGTAATAAACTCTTACTCAAGACAGAAGAATTTCCATCAAAATCCGCAGTTCTCAGAAGCAACTGCTCCTAAACCAATTCAGAGATTTCAGATTCACAACAGGGCTGGACTAAGTCTGGTGGCCATGGGTTAAACATTTGCTATTTTTTTTCTCAAAAAAACCAAATTTTTTTTTTTTTTTTTAAAGAATGAATGCTGTTAGTTTTTTATGCTAGCTTGTCAACACCACACACAACACAACACCACCAGCAGATGTAAGATAAGTAGTTTTTTTTTTTTTTTTTTTTTTTTTTTTTTTTTAACAAAATAACTAAAGATTTCTAGATGATAAAAAGTAATCATATGACTTGAAGTCCGCCAGTCTCTCTCTTGAGCAGCACACAATCATGCAGAACCAGGCCAGCATATGTTAAAGCAGCCAACCTTCCTGAAGCTTTATTTTTCTTGGCTTTCTAACAAGACCGCTGTGTTAAGGCTTAGAGCAGCTTTAGGGCAGACCATACATTACAATAGATAGACTAATAAGATCGATAGACTTTCATTTGTCCTACTCCTCAGAAAAGTGATAGGAATATGGTGTCAATTAGGAGCCAACAGACAACCAAAAATTATAATAATAAATCTTGCCAACATAAAAGATAAGAGAATCTTGTGAAACTAAAAGGGTTATGGGCAGTATTTGCCTAAAAGGCATGTAAGGAAGCATATTTGGAAAATTCATCAGAATTAAAAACCCATATGAGACAATTATTATTGTAGAATAATACAAACTTTGCACACACTACATAAGATGGATAGTGAAGTTTTAAGGTGATCGACAGAGATCGCAGAACATGATTTTAGTTTTCAAAAAAACAGGTTTATTGGATCATACTTCAACTCCTAGAAATAAAACTAGGAGGGGCAATAACTTCATCTGCCCAGCTTAACCCGGCAGCAAAATTCAGGAGCACAGCCTTGCTGAAAAACCTCAGATGAAAAAAATTTATTTTCTAGTTTCATCTCGTTTCATCTGTCAGCCCTTCTGCCAATTAACCAAAAAGAATAATCATACTTATTACCTAAGTATTAGGTAGGATAATGAGTGAGAGAGTGGAAACTCCCAATGGAAGCCCCTTCTAATTAACAGATGAGGCCTGACTATGTCTGTCAGGCTCTACCGTACAGATGTATAAAGGAACGTAGCATTGCTTTAGCATCCATTCTGAAGAAGGCAACAGAAACGGGAGTGGGTTGCTTCATGACTCATTCACTTCAATCGTCATCCGTATAGCTCTACTTTTTAAAAAACATTTAATATACTGCTCTACCCTGTTAAAAAGTGTGGCTTAACTCATATTCCTTGGAATAAGAAGAGGACAACAGGTGACACTACCTATTCACTTGTCAGCTCCATTCACTGGATATCCATCGGCGAGCACAGCCCTGTGGCATCACTTCTGCTCTTCTCTCCATGAACTTGCTCTCTGAAAGGACCAGAAGACGCTGGAGGAGCCTGGATCCGGCGAGAGATACATGTTTTGAAGGCAGCCAACTGCCCTCGTGCCTCCCTGATCTTCTTAACCACTGTCTCAACGACAGTGCCGAAAAGTCCAAATTTCGAGACTGGGCATCAAGGAGGACAGTCTTTTCACTCTCCTTAATGCCCGACAGATTAAGCAACAAATGTTTTCCATTGACCGAGAGAGCCACTTGTTTAGTGGCAGGGAGGACCATGGTCTGTGGCTATGGACAGTTTACTGTGGACAGATCCTCAACCTGGTCCAGGTCTTCGAGAAGGTCTGCCTGGTATGCCTGCGCCACCACAAGCCTGACCTGCCACCGCATACAATTTGTCAACCAGCCTAGATGTTATTTGGCATGGACTGAAAGTTTCAGGGTTAGAGCTCCAAGAGCCTTCAGTGACAAACATGTCCCCGGGGAAAGATAGTTTGCTGAATTCTTGTCAACCCAAGGTATTTGTCCTTAACCCCAGTCACACATTACCTTGATATTCGCATCATTTGAACTTGAAGGAGCTACGTGAACACAGTAAGGGTGCTTCCATGAACCTGCCACCTGTGTGCAGCTCCAGAAGAAAAGGAAGGCTCACCGGAGCTGGAGACGTATGACTCTCTCGTCTAAATGACTTCTGGCTTCAGGCCAGAAACAATTCAAACCTAGTCGGGTCATAGCACAAGTGACTAGCTCCTCAGAACCAGTACCAAAAACCAGATGTTCTCAGCCAAAATCTGGAAGTAACCACTACACAGGCTTCCGGGATAGATTTGAGAGCCACAGAGCAAGCATAAGAAGTGAGGGGAGACCCCTTCAAGATCCTCTGCTAGCTCCATCTGAGCTTCCCACAACTGCATGGGATGCAGGGAACCAGGGAGCTTTCTCACAGACAATTCCACCCCCTCGAGGGCTGAACACCCGTGCTCTGCTCCTAAACAGATGACACACAACTCGTGTCCGTCGCCTGGTGTAGGAGGGCAAGGAGGGACACATCTTATAAATTGTTCATTCACCATTTTTTACTGTCACAACATGAAAGACAAAACTTTTTTCTTGGTTGTGTTGAACTAACTACAGATAAACACAATGAATCTGACAACGTGTTTGCAGGCGTCCCATTTATATGCTATAGCACTGCATCGGCCAGTGGTACTGGTGTGAAGTTCCTCGTTCAAAACGGGACTATTTTATAAAAACGGGACATCTTTATAAAAATTCAAAACATTGTTGCAGATTAAATATAATCTGGATAACACTGATTTTTTTTTCAACTGGTTAGATACTGATTATTATAATCATTATCATCAGTCAAAACCCATTATCCAAACCTCTCTACTTAACCTTTGGTCTTGTTAGGGCCACCGCTTTGGTTTCAGGACCCCCTGGCTAACTTTTATGCTCTGTTTGTAGTTTTTTTAACACTCTTTATTCATAATTGTAGTTCTAATTAAATCCGTGTCCAACACACAGTGGGTTGTTCAAGTATGCATTTCAAACCACAGGTAGAAGGCTGTAGTTTCAAAAAATTTGCCATGCTGTATGTGAATTTTCGTTGAGACCAGTGTTAAGAGTAATGCACTGTAATATAATTACTTTTCCCAGGAAAATGTAAAGTAAGAGAACACTCTTAACTTTTCTCTAATTTAATTACAGTTACTTCTAATATAATTGCATTAAATAATGTATAGGCTATTGAACAATTCCATATAAATCAATAGTACATTTAACATAAAAATTTAAAGTCTAATGTTAGAATTTATGTTTTCAATGTAAAATGTATGTAACCTTCTCCCTTGAAACACTTTAGTCAGTTCAAGAATAATTTATGCAATTTTTTATAGTTTATTTGAAATAGAAGTTTCATGTCTATCCTTGTATTGTTCAGCTGGTTGAGGCTGATATGGGATTTAGAAAGTATAAGGTCCACCAACGTTCTGTCTTATCAGTGTGCAAAGTATTGTAATTCTAATGAAAGTTTTATCTGACTCCATTTTCTCGAATTTAGGTAAGAACGCTAATCGATTATTGGCCATTAATATCACTATTAATCTAGATATTTTATTATTCAGTTTAACTTTACCCTTAACATATACTTGTTCATTCGGATTCCAGTTTCTCTCAGGGTCTCGCACTGGCCGTGTATGCGGATCCTTTGGTCACAAACTTGTCTTGGTCATTAGACAGATTCAATTGACTAATACTTTTTAAATGGCTGCCCCACAGATCTGTAAACACTAAATTAGAAAAAGATTATATCTAACCATAGGTCATGACCATCAACATAGAAATATATGGTCCAACATTACTTTCTCTAATTGGTAACTGTATATAATCATGCCATGGTTTCCCATGTACACTTAGCTAGAATAATATCACAATAATCAAAGGTTGAGGCTCACAAGCAAGGAAGGAAGGAAGCCCCAAAGAATGACTTAAGATCCCTCAATGAAACAAACATCAAGTAAAACAACCAAAATAAAATAATAATGAAGTCCTCAGATCAAAAAGGGGTCAAAAAATAAAATAATGTGGCCTGCGGATGCCATTTTCAATAGAGCAAGAAATGACACTGTGGAGAAAAAAAGAGTTTTCCCTTTTTAGTTGAAAACAGTGTCTTGTTAGTGGCCCCTTAGAAAATGACCTGCTTTCTGTTGTTTTGTTCAAATGAACAATAATAATCTATCATTAATTGAATCAATTAAGTCAAGTAAAGTCACCTTTATTTATATAGCGCTTGTTCCAATGCAAATTGTGTCAAAGCAGTTTTACAGTAAGAATTGGGAAATATTTTTTGTAAATAATTCAGTATTGATTCATTCCGTTGTAAAAAAAAAAAATCTACAGTTATTAATTTAGTTAATTTATCTGTATATCAGCACTGGAGAAAACAGTGATGTGATCATCCAGCTCAGTTCAGTTCGCATACAATGGTGTCAATGCAGGCAGATCAAAAACATTGTCGAGTATCAAGTGTCCCCAACTAAGCAAGCCCAATGCAACAGTGGCTAGGAACTCCAACCGGTGACATCAGGTAATCACCATCTATGTGTGATATCTTTAACGACAGTCCTATATATTGTTGACCCAACATGGTTCAGATGGCAACGATGTGATCGGGTTCTTATGCTGTCAGCAAACAGTGACACCTAGTACAACAGTGGCAAGTTGTTCTCCAACAATACATCATACTACGGCAGTTAAGCAGCGAGTAGCACCTACAGTTGTGTTTCAAAATTATTCCCCCCCCCACTGATTGATTGTTTTTTGGCGGTTTTGACATTGATTTTTGATCATTCAGTCCCTGCTTTACAATTAAATCAAAGAGGCACGTCAAGGTCAGAGATAATATATAAACATAACATTAATAAATAAACATAAAATGTCTTTTCTCTGCTCACATCATTTTCTCAGTTTTTTCAACCCCCTATTGACATTCAATCTTATAATATACAATACTCCTTACAAGTACAACACAGCTTTACAGCTTGAAAATAAGCTGAAGCTTTGTCTTGCAGCGAGTATACGGGTATATTCGTATCTCATCTCTTCATGGGCAAAAGGCCTCAAAATCATTCAGTTTCTTCACATTGCTAGCTCGCAACAACTTTCTTGCTCTTTAGGTTTCCCCATAGGGTTCTTAACGGTCGTGACTCGGATTGACTGCCATTTCCAAATTCAAAACATCTTAATGGTTAATCTGCAACCATGCTCTACTTGACTTGGAGGCTTGGGGGAATCTGTTGTTCATTTTGTATCTCCAACTGCTCCACCTCCTCATTGTGAACAGTTTTGTCATTTGGTCTCCCAATATCCCCTGGCTGTGAGAGAAATTCATGGTGACTTGCACACGCTGATTGCCCCCCAGGCCTGCAGTACATGCAAACAGCAGAAAAGCAACCAAACCCCCCCCGCTGATTGACCCCAGCCACAGTAGGTTCTTTGTTCAAGGTGCCTTGTTCTTCCTCTTTCCCAAGCATCTTGTTCATGCCATGTGTTTCTTAATTTTGTTTTGTCTTCATCACTCCACAGAACACCAAATTTCAAAACTTTTGTCCAAACACACATGACTTTTGGGCAATCGCATCAGACTTTGGATTTATTTCCCAAAACTTCTTTGGGTTGGAGTTCTTGCAAGGGGCTGGGGGGACAGAGGGGGTCTAGCGCTCGAGGCGCTCTGGCATGGAGGCCTTCACTACATCTGGTAAATCTGACAAATCTTTTCTCAGCAGTCACACAGTGTCTGATTCTGACTTTCCTCGTTCAGTACCTTCAGTCTACAGATCTTTTCATCGTCTTCACTCTGCAGTCTCAGGTACAGAACCACTGCCTTTGATCTGCTTTTTCCTTTGCCCTTTTTGCGTTTCAATGCGAATGATTGTTCCTTTGCTTGCAATCTATTATTGTTTTTCCTTTCTGCTTGCTCTAAATAACCATCTTCTTCATTGTCTCTTATCTTCTTCTCCTTTCTCTTGTCTTTGTTTCCATTCTCTCCTTAACCACACCTGTACCATTCTCCAGACCTGTCACTTTTGCCTAATTCACTTGTAAAGCTTATTATTGCTGCTTGCCTCTTGCTTGTTTTAAGGGCTGCTAAATGGTGCTTTTGTTAGGCTTTTATTGACCTCCCTGATTCTGAAACACTTCAATTCAATACTTGAATTGTTAAAGGCTGTGAATATTCATCAATTCACATAATTCACTTCAGACTACAAAATTCATGTGTAAAAAGTGTAATTTTCAAAACCACATAATGAAGTTACATTTAAGATTTTATTTTGATTTTTCATTTGTTATTTTTCATTCTGAATCTTACTCAAAATAGGCTTAAATTCTCTAAACCATTTACAGCAGAACAATTTTTGAACAAACTGTATGAAAACATGTAAATACTGTTTGACTTTCTTCTCTGTGACAAGCAGGTATCATAAACGAAAAGTTATTCATCTTTGGTACTGGGGTATTTCTGCTTTTCTGAAAGCTCCACCTGCTGTCAAAGAGAGAATTAGCATTTTCCTTCAGCCCATCTGGTATTTTTTATGCTTTGGTCTAAACAGACAAAAAAAAAAAGTCTCGAACATTCTGTGTGAACAGGTCTTAAAATGCAACATAAGGGAAACTGCTGCAATCACTTCACATTGGGCACTTTTTTTCCGCAGTATTTATCAATTCAGTCTGTAGAATAGTCATACTGATAGACTTCTCATGCACATAAACAACCTTGAACTTACATTTCAAGTGACTATTTTCACAGTGTAATTGGTCAGTAGGGAATTACTTTTTCTCTGAATCTCTGTGCCAAAGCTGTGGCTATACAAAGCCCTTAAACACCAGTGTTTCTGAAAGGTAAGTTTTCAGTAATAAAATAGCAGAGTAGTAATTACTGATGTTATGTTGGTTTGTGTGTGTGTGTCTGTGTATGCGTGTGAGTTCATGAGTTATTCAGGATATGCCATACGCCACTAATGAAACAAGATGTAGTGGTTGGAGTGTCCAGTTTGGAGGTCACTGAATACAAGATGTTCACTATAAAGGCTGTAGAAATTACACAACCATGTGACTAAACTGCTGGATGAGTGATTGTGCAGTGATTCAAAATGTGTTCACAGATGCTGCCTGTATGTGAACACACATCAAACATGAATCATTAGCTATGTTTCCATCACCCTGTTTTTATGTGCATTTTGAAGTACTGCATCAGAAACGAGTGATGGAAATGCCAAATTTAAAATAAAAATTCTTAATTCACTTGTAATAGTAAGTGCGAATACTGGGAGATGGAAATGGGTTTTTAGAATAAATTCTGACAAAGCAAACATTAAACCCACGTGACTAATCGGCTGTTTCTGCTGATAGAAATCCTTATGCATTAATTCTGAATGTACTGGTGCTCGTCATATGTGTGTGTGTGTGTGTGTGTGCGTTTTTGTGACATATCAGGACAAAAATGTGTATAATGTCATGGGTATGACACTGGTATTACAACTTCAACGTGAAATATGAGGACATCTCATACGTCCCCACTTTTCAAACAGCTTTAAAAACATACTAATCAAGGTTTTATTAAAAATGTAAAAATGCAGAATGTTTTCAGTGAGGGTTAAGTTTAGGGGGGACAGAATGTACAGTTTGTACAGTATAAAAACCATTACGCCTATGGAATGTCCTCACTTTGATAGCAAAACGAATGTGTGTGTGTGTGTGTGCAATGCATTCTTCCCTCGGGGCTTCCCATGGATAGCCTCATATAGTACTGGAGTGTTGAGCGTTTAGGCGAACCTCTGTTTTGCTTACTGTTGATTACTTTGCCACCTTCATTTGCTCGAACAGCTTCGTGGAATTGCACCAAATTCACATTTGTCTTTTTTCTTTTTCTGCGAACTTTGAACAGATTTGTTTCATGTTTGGATGGAAACCCAGCTATTGACTGAAAAACAAACTCATAGAGATCATGATCTTTTATGTCCTCGTAATCATGTTAAAATACAGCAATGACTACCTACTGTCATGTATAGTCCAAAGATGAAGGCAGGTTAATAAAAATAATAACAAGGTTTATTTAAATATGAAGCTACCACTCAAGACAGCGTGCCCCTAAAACATAAACAATACTGGACAAATGAAGAGTGCACAAGGAGGAACTTAAATACACAATGGCGATGAACTAATTGACAAACAACTGTGATGATTGAATTAGTGTCCATGAAAACTGATGAGTGGTGGGAAACTAAACAAAGGGTAACATGTGACTGAAGATAAACAAAAAAGTCCAAAAGTCCATGAAAATGAAATTTAACAACATGACTGTGACAGTACACCTCCTCCTAGAAGGCGCAACATCACACCGTAAGAGGTGAAATGAAGGAGGGAAAGGTGGGGGCGAAGAGCTGGGAGATAATGGTGGAGATAATGGAAGGAGTGGCCAGGTGGTGGTGACCCAGAACACAACCAGAATGAAAGCCCACGGTGGAGTGGATTGAGGGAGGAGCCATGATGGTGACTTGACAGGCAACATCCAGGGGATGGCCAACAGAGGTGAAGACATTAGAAGTGGAGCTCAGAGCCAATGGGCCTGAGTGGCAAAGCTGACACTGGAGATAAAGGCAAGTGTGCAGCAATGAGCGGTAATTCACTTCAAACTTTTTGAACTTTATGAATGATTATTTTATAGAAGGTTCGAGTGGTGTGTATAGGGAATTGGAAGGAAGCAGCGTACAGCTGGTTCTAAAGCACGCAGTGCCATCTGCTGTTGAAAACTAAACTCAGAATCGATTCGGGAAAGAATCGCCATACATGCGGAAAGTATCAGAATCGATTCAGAATCATTTCTCGATTTGCAATGCATCAATGTATAGTCCCAGCCCTAGCCTACCACCACGGATGCTAAGGGGACAGACCAACTCCAGCCTTCCACCTGGAGCCTGCTGCCACCCGCCATGTTGTGGAGGAACACGGAACTGGAGACTCACTGCCAGGTGCCCGAAGCCGGAGGAGCCATTGCGCCATCCGTATATATAATTTAGTTTAATTATAAATTAAGTTGTCATAGCAGTGGAAGACCGGATGGCATTATGTTTTGGGATTTATTTTTCCTCTCTCCTCTCTCTCGCCCCTCTGTCCCTCGTCATCCTTCCATCTCCTTTTCTCTCGTTTCGTCTGTCTTGACCCTCAGGTTCTGCAACTGCTGTGGTGCAGTAGAGTGAAGTCTTGTGGGCGGCCCCCAGCCTATAATGGGGTTTTGTGGCAAGCAGGACGGGGCTGAGAGCTGTGGGATCGCAACGAGCACTCACACCATCGAGGCGCTCCGGAAGGATAAAAGGAGGAGTAATGACAGTGAACCAGGCCTGGATCATTTTATGTTTGTATGCAGCAGTCATCCTTGAGGGCCAGGAACTTTACTTTCATGTTGTGGTTTGTTTATTTTTGGATTAAGGTTTTGTCCTGCCTCCTCCTTCCCCAATCAACAGACCTAGTTACAATATGTAAGATTTTATTTTGATAGTCCACTTTAGACACATTTATGTTTTGCTAAAATTGTATTAACTAGGCTTCTCTGCTGTATTCTATAACAGAGTGTTATCTACATGTAACACATGATCAGTGTTTCTCTCTGTGTGCTTGTTATCTTAACTATGCCAAAGTGTTGACAAGTAACATAATCTTGTGTCTGAGCTCTGAGAGGAGACTCAAGGGTCAAAAAGTTCTAGAATTCTGTGACATATCACTTTCAAAACAATCCGGTGTGTTAATTGCCATGGCAACATGTGCAAACCAATGGACACGCGGAACCAGGAAGTAGCTCTGCCCACAACTTCCTTGATAAAGCTGAACTTACAGTTTGGAAATCTGTTCCCATCCCTGATAACAGACACACACACACACTCCACCACAACACAAACAGCTTTCCACACTTATGAACACATAGACTCCATCCATTTACTTGTCTACATTTTAACCACAAACTAAAGTTATATTTGAATCTACATTACATAATTTGGATACAGAAAAGCTCCAACGCCCCTCTGTGGTCATCTGTTAAACTGCATAGCAACCAAATTCAATACAATTCTAAAAAATTAGTTATTTGATGTCACAAAACATATACAAACAAATATTTGCCTTTCTCAGGTTTAGATGACATTCTGATGGACCGTACAAAAACCTAGCGTTATGGTGTGCAAAACAAAAGAACGAAAAAATTACAAAACAATATACTGTATCAGGGTGTGTGCATGGCGTGTGGCATTGCCCACTAACAGCTGATGTTCCAGGAGTTCCAAAGATTTGAGGCATGCCACACAACAAACCCCTCCCTGCACAGCTGCTCTGATGTGGGATACTGACACAATCCTTATGGGAGATTCTGCTGAGTAAGGTAAACCCTTTCACTGTCACTCTCACACACACATACTATAGTAACTTGTGAGTTGTCCACATTCAACAAAAGTATACATCTGTCTTGTTCTCCAAGAAATTGAGCAATTATGTCAATCAGTTCACCAATGAACTGTGTATAAAGACAGTACTGAAAAAACTGAAAAAGCAGAAACTGAAGTCAGGTTCCACTTCCTTATTGATAAAATCAGACCCATGGTCATGTGTCTTCCTTAAAAAATGAAAAGCACAATCCACATAGACCAAACATAATGATTTGTGCTCTTTTCGTGTAAAACGAAAAGATTAGTTAAGAACTGATAGACCCAAATGACACAGTACACTTTATTCGGACTAACTACTGTACTTCCAAACTGCTTTGATTCAAACGAAATGTGAGTGTCACAAGTGTGCCTGATCACCAACTGACCAGCCAGCACAAACAGTACATTCTATGTATCTCTCTAAAGACAAAAGGGCGAATTTCAAAACAATTTACGAAGATTCTCATTCTCAGCTGTCTTTTAATCTGAAAGAGAGAGAGAAAGATTTACTTACCAGCAATTCGGTCTCGCTCCATAGCTGGATTATGGCTCCTAACAGCCACATGTGCTTTCTAGCGTTTCTCCTCCTCTCCCTTTATTTGCAGACTTCCCCTTTTGCTTTTTCCGAGAGTTTAGTCACCCCCCCCCCCCCCCCCCCCTCTCAATCCACTCACTTTGTTCTTCTTTCCTTCTTTTTCTTTCTTTTCTTCTTTCTTTCTTTCTGTCTATTTTCCTTTCCAATACTAATATTAAAATTCTTTGAAGTGTTTCATTGACAAGTGCATCCAGTGGAACTGCTCTGACATGTGTTGATCGATCTTCTTTCGTCTTTCTTTTGACTTCCTTTGACACTGAAGCTGTATTGTGTCTCAGAGATGGGGATAAGCCATGTGACTCCATAAACAGCCTCATACTCTCACCACGAAAGTATACGAGAGAAGTCTTTGAACCACTGGGTTTTATACAGCTGAAGCAACTATTTCATTACATTATTGAAACGACCTGTTCCCTATTACTGTTAGCATTAAAGCACTATGGCTGTTTTCATTTATTCATTGGCAATATTACAAGTCCATCACATGTTGGAAAATGAACTGTTCTATGGCTGTACAGATGACCGGTTTGTGATTGAGTCATCAGTGTCTGGATTATGAACAGCATTCAAGAAAAAGGACTGATTTTCATTGCATCATAGTGCATTAAGAAGTTTAAGGCTGCCAGTGACAATGAGTGCAGTGAAATCCCTGCAGTGAAAGAAGTGTCCATAATCTACATGTCATTACTCGAAATAACATCATGATGACCTATGACCTAAACCTCACACATCTACGATCAAAAGTAGCATGGGAAATTAGCATATCTGCACCAAGATTCAAGACCTACTCTCCATTTCCAAAGGATAAAAAAGGCCCCATATCACTCTACCATACTGATGATTATTCCTTCTGGGTCACTGATGACGCAGATGAAATAAGCCTATAATAATCTGGTTCTAGAAATAATTGGATTTTTTTTTTTTTTTTAAGGAAGTACAGTATTTCTTTAATGTGCTGTTGGTATAAATCTTCTCATAGGGTAAAAGACATCTAAATATGAGTGGATCACTATTAATAAAACAGTTTATTTTAAAATCATGCTTTACATAAAACTTAGAACTTAAAAAGTAGAGTGTGCAGCTACAGAGGAAAGATATCAGATAAAGGAGGAAGGTATTATTTAAGGAAAAGATTTAAGATGTTTTTTACATCTTTTTTACAGCAGAGATTAACAAAGTGAGTGTGCTTCTTAAAAAAATAAAATCCCAGCAGTTCGCTACAGATATTTGTTTGATGATCATAAAAGCAAAAGCATTAAAATAACTGCAAATAGTAATAATAATAATAATAATAATCAAAAACAAAAAGAAATGCAGGTGATAACAATATAATCTCCATATTTCTTATAATGGTGTTAAATAATAGAGGGGTGTTCAAACTGACATCCGCTGGTTTGTTTTAAAGGCATAAAAAAAGAAAAGATTTACTTTATATTTACTTCATTTATTTTGTCAAGTGTATAAAAATACATTTGGATTATTAATCATTTAAAGTAATAAATAATAATTAATAATAATTTTATATAAGATAATCTTTTAATCTTTCCATTTTTAAATCATTCACAATAGAAATGAATCTTCAATCCTAAAACCTATATTCTTAAAATACTATGGCATCTATAGTTATTTGATGAGGAATGTTCAAGTGCATAAGATATCTCTCACTTTAAATTGCTGACTTACAAATCATGATTCAAATATCGCGGTGAAATTTTCAGAAAATCAGGAGGCATACGCATTCTTACTTTTGTCCAAGCGAAACACTTGAGACATTAAAATAATCTCTTTTGTGCTTTTTTTCCATCATTTTTCACTGTACCTTGCAAAACTGACAACTAAAATGAGTGAGAGGACTATATAAAGCATAGATTTAAAGTCTGGCTACCACAGCGCCTATGATGAGAAAACATGTCACTGAAATGAATGGCACAGTAACAGAGATATTTATAAAGTCATATTCTGGGCACACACTCTTCTGGCTGTGCTGGGCAGTGGCTGGGGAAAATAGGGAAGGCCCCAAGCTTTTATCAACTCATGGACGAGACATAGGAGATCTCTGCCATACCTTTCAGCACTACCATCGAGCCTGATTGCACACAACACAATCTCCAGCAGCCTGTTATCAAAGCACATTCCTCTTGCATGAATGAACATCCTGTAAACACATATTTTTTTATTTCTTTTTCTGGAAAGCAGATGGACACAGGCACGTGCGCAAGAGCATCCATGTACAAAACAGAGATGCAGATAAATCCACAAATAGCATCAGCATCAGCATGCCTTACAGCCCCGAACACTCTGACCTACTAGCATGACTCAGACATGCACATTTTGTTATATAAGCAAGTAGAGTTTAATCACCAGACCGGCCAAGTCTGATGGCAGGGCTGCAGGGGAGTAATGCTTATAGAAGCAGAGGAAGTCGTCGGAAAAGAATGAGGGTGATGTCATGACAGAGGCAATAAAGGGATGTGATTCAATGAACAGAAAAGGGCAAAGAAGAGGACTTTTAAGTGCATTTCACAATTGTGAAAAAATACCCAGAATTTCTTCATAATGCAGCATATTCTTCAAAGTAATGGATTTTTCCTGGATTTTGGTCTGTGTGTCTCTCCTCCTCTTGGTTTCCTCTATCTGACAACTGCCAATTCAGTAGCGCTTCATTTTGATGGTCCACTTTAGACTTTACTTCTTTAGTAGAAAGAAAAACATACTAAAAACATAAAGCTTTTTATGTATATATATATATATATATCCCTTGTGCATCCTTATGGACATTTTTGTCCATTTCAGTTTTGTTTTTTGTTATAAGTGTGCCTTTGTTAATGCCAACTACATGAATTTTGGCTCAGGTGTTTATTTTTATTGGAATTTTAATATTTTGCCCTCATTTCCTTCAAAAAATAAATTTTACCCTGCAAAAAAATACTCACACTCAGGACCTTAAGGACAAAAATGTCCACCTTGAAACCCGTTAAAACTGCAATTTTTTAACCCAGGGCCATTTGACTATAAAATGATACAATATTTGCATTCATTCCATCGGCAAGGCTTCAAATTGACCATTTTTAGATTGTGCCATATTTTCAAATTTGACATATAAAAGAAATACTCGCTTTATTTGTGTTTTCTACTTATGCATATTATAGAGTCAATTGGAAAAATAATGCAGCTATAATTGTGTGGGTATGTTGGTAAGGATGTCAGAGTGTAGTTTGCATGTGTTTACTGAAAATTTAATGTGTGTAAGTAGTTTGAAAGAAATTATATTGTACTGGCAATCAAAAATCCCACTCCATGTGTGAGTCACACCCTTGACAGGGTCATAGGGCCATGTGAAAACTATGAAAAAGGTCAAAGAAGGTTAAAAGTTGAGGTTTTTCTTTTTCAGCCAAACACGCCTCTTAACCCTTGATTGCACTTTTTCACTTGTTATTGTTTTTGTACGGAGATAAAAGGTGCGCTTGAATTTGAAGCAGAAGTTTAGAAGCCCCTAAACACATTATTTTAGTTTTAACCACAAGAAAATGCTGATTGTTTAGTCTGGTAGATTTTATACACCGTTTGAGTACACACAGGTGTTTTCACAGCCAAACCTATTTTTATGGACCTTTATGGACCATTATGGACCTAAGTGTTCGTTTTTTTTTTTTTAAATTCTGACACTACATAAAAAATATAAATGCCTCAAAATTAAATTTGTTATTTTTCATTGACACAACCAAGAATCTAATAAGCAAAGAAAAAAAAATCTGCTTAGCATTTAATTTATAAAAAATAAACTACAATTAATTTTTTCATAAAAAATACCTTTAGCATTATGTAAACAAACCAGCATTTAAAGGGTTACAGTTCTTAAAATGAATGAATGTTTGGTATCTACGGATAGAACAGATGCTGGTTAAAAAAATCAGTGAAAGTGGAAAAAAATATTAATAAATCCTATTTCTATGACAGTTTTTTGGCATGGACATTTTTGTCCATTTTGCGTCGATGGGTAACTTTTATATATATATATATATATATAAAGTTATAAACTAAATTTGTTATATAATTACAGTTACGTATACAATATTATATTATAATATTGTATATATAACTGTAACTATATAACAAATGTAGTTACATTTATATAATTGTATTAATGTTATCCACTTACTTACTCTTTAACACACCCAGGTACGTCATGTAGGTAACCTGCTTTCTGGAATACCCCTCCGGACTATCAAATAACACTATGTTTACATGCAGTGTAATAATCCAATTATAATGGGACTGACTAAAAAAAGAGCCTTGATTTTAACTCCTCAATCATTCCATTTGTGCTTGATCCTGATCAAATGTAGCTCTTAAACAATCCTTTTAACAGAAAAAATTCTACTTTCTCACTCTAATTCAATAATACCATGTGCAATGCCATGATGTGCTATGCTCGTTTTACAAACTGGGAAAAGACTGAATGTTTGCTCCATATTTGCTAAAGAAAAAAAAAACTTTTCTGACATATTTATTGTGTCATCAAGGTAAAAACTGCAATAATGCTATCGGTATCTGGGTGGAAATCATATGGTGGCCCTCTCCGTTGATCATGTAGCTAGTCAAATTGGTAATGTGTAAATGTACAGCAGCAGCAGGACTGAGACAAACTCGTCTCATGTGGAGTTTGGCCACAGACTCCACAGACTTGGCCACACTTTTTGGCACAGCGCACAACTCTAAAAATGAAAGCACCAAGCATGACCTTGAGAGTTGCATAACTATTAATTAGAATGAGAATCCAGGCAATCTTTCAGTCTTTAAGCAATAGGTCTGTTAAGGTTTAAAGGGACAATAATTAATGGTGCATGTTTATTTAAAGAAATTAATAGTATTTTTGAAAAACATGATTTCAACCAAGTATATTCACAAGAGATGTAAACTTACACACTGACATGAGATGAAGGCAGTTGTACTTTACTTGGAGCAGGTTGATGAAGACTGACGTTTGGAGCTCACATGACCAGCTTCTCACTTTACCACTAAATAAATGAATCGTGCTTAAAGATCGCTGAAAATTACTGTCATTTTTAGATGTTACTGTCAAGTTTGTTTGACAAAACAAGAATTTAAATGTAAACCATGTATCATGTAATTGCCTGTCGTTACAGTAATATAATACCATATACTAAATAAACATAGGAGAGATCATGAAAGACAGGCTTCATCAGCCAACAGGGCTATGGAAACAGCCTAACAAAC
This sequence comes from Opsariichthys bidens, assembly GCA_037194245.1. NCBI lineage: Eukaryota > Metazoa > Chordata > Actinopteri > Cypriniformes > Xenocyprididae > Opsariichthys > Opsariichthys bidens. Next base: position 12,578,188 of record CM074305.1, on the reverse strand, counting down.
ATCTGGAGTTTGTAGTTTTGGCTAAATGTTCATGCCTAATGAACTACCATAAGCAAAAAACAATAACAACATGACCTGTTTTCCTCCATCTGCTCCAAAGCTTTTTCAGTCGTGACATCATGCATTAGCTGCACGTTTCAAGAGCTATTTCTGTATAACCTTATGGGCCAGCAGCAAGTGATGTCAGAGCAAGAGAGAGTGAATAAAGGTATTCTGAAAAGACAAAAAATCATTTCAAGATGGGCTCAAAGAAATATATTATTCAAGAATGAAGAATTCTTTTCAAAAAGTCTGGCCTGCATAGCTGTAGCAAAAATGACATTCCAGGAAAACTAGCTCATAGCAGTGGAAAGAGACTGCAGAGAGCTAATAAGTCATAAATTCACTTCCTGTTACAATGTTAATTCCACTCTTGCAAAAGAGTACGTAAAGTTCCTCAGTCTTAGATGTAATGGTGAGGGAAGCAACTGCTTGATAAAACATACAGTCCGCGTGTATAGAAAAAATATTAAGCGATCAAATAAACACTTAACATCCTTATAGAGGAAAGCTAACAAGATCCCCATTCTTCTGTTGATAGAAGAGTAGCTGACACATGACCGAGGCTATGCTTAATATTTGCAGTTATAATGTAAACCATCAAATCACTCTTCTGATTATTTGCTCATGAATATTTTCTATGGGTTTACTTAACTTCTCTAACTGCTTTTGGCATTAATAGGATATAATTCTGTTAACATCTTGAAAAATCCGGCAAGATACTGGTAATTGCCTGCCAGGACATAATTCTTCAAGTTTTTTTTTTTCCTTAAACCGTAAATACAATGCAATGTTTCATTCAATATACGGGTAAGATTCAAACTGAAAATTACTTAACTGTAACACAGTGCACTGGGCCTTATTTCCGAGGATTTTTCTTAAGAGTACGGTTTTGGTCACATATCACCTCTATTTTAAAGCTTTTAAGATTAGTAAAATGCGATTTGCATATATTCTAGCACAATACACTTAGCTAAAGCATAACCTTTGGATGATTTCATGACCTGAATTCAGTTCTTTCTATACAAGTAGCCTGAGTATCAGCTTTGTTTCTGAAACAACATTACTAACTAGACCGCTGATTCTCCTTCTGGCAATTCTAACAATATAAAAGATGTTCTCAGGACTGAGTGACTTGAGTCTAAATATATTAGATGGCTCCTAGAATAGCTCAAACATGACAGTCCATTTGTGTGTTTAACAATAACTGGTTTCAGATATGTCCAGCTGTTTTCATGAAATAAAATTAAATATTTGTAAACATTAAGAGGAAAATATGTATGTAGCCTAAAATGCTTGTCATGGTAAATTGAGGAGTAAAAGTAAAAGTTAGCTGGGGGCTGCTGAAGACATAAGGATCACAGTTCACACTAAGAAATGTCTATATATTTTCATCATGTACAATTCACTGAATCATGTCCATAAAATTAGCTTATAGAGGTAATATTCTATTTCGATAGAGCATTAGTTCAACATGTAGTCTGACTAATGTGGTTCTATTTCAGCTTCGATTTAAGTGTCTTCCGCTGTTAGGAATAGAGGTCAGCTGGCCCTCATGCTTGCGTATATTAATAGAGCTCTTGGAAGAAAACTCCAAGATAAAGTGAGCAAGAAGAGGAAACGGAGATAATGTGGAAATTACTTTATAAACCAATTCTAGAAAGAAAGAAAGAAAGAAAGAAAGAAAGAAAGAAAGAAAGAAAGAAAGAAAGAAAGAAAGAAAGAAAGAAAGAAAGAAAGAAAGAAAGAAAGAAAGAAAGAAATGTTCGCCCAATATCTCACCATCACCCAAAACCCATGATGAAAATCTTTTTAAAACTCTAGCTACATACTGTACGCATAATGAAAGTTGAAGGTCTTACCTTGATGCGACGTAGTTTTCTTCATCTTCGATAGATAACAACTTAAATTACACTAATAGTTTTATGTATTTAAACAATAATTTAGATTTATTATTATTGTTATTATTGGTAATTATTTACAAGACGAGTGCCTTGGCGTCCCGTTATCCGCGCTGCTCTTGTTCTGTGGAGCGCGCCCGCATCTTCCACTTGTTAGATAAAGCGAGGTGTGAATCACATCTGCCAGGAGCGCGCTTTTTACGCATAACCGACTGCAAGAGGGATTTAGTGGCTCTCTAACAATTTCCAGTGTTTGTTTCAAATCACTAAATTGACTTCATGAATAAAATTCAATAAAAGCAATACGTTGAACAATAGAGGCAGCATTATTAGACTTCAGACGGGGTCTCGACATTTGGGAGCGCTTCCGGTGTTGACATTGTTGTGAAGGACACGTTTGCTTACAGTGCTTAGATCTGTTCAAGTCTCACACTCTCAGCCAACCCGGGGACCCCTTATATCCTTTCATGGAAATCATTTCATCATTTGTTACACTTACACGTATAAGACCAGAAGATGTCGCAATTGTTATGTTTCTTAAGATCGTAATTGAGAACTTCTGAAACACTCGTTCATTCTAACAACACACACCACAAGTTGCAAATCACGCTGCTATCATACAAACGATTCAAACTGCCAAACACCAAAGTTAAACATGCAAACCGTTGACAAAAAAGGGAAATCTAAGGAGACCTGGGAATGATAGTAGGGGAGACTGGGGATGATTGTAACATTTTTGACATTTCCGCCTGTATCTTGTAGTTCTTTTAAGCCAGTGCATTGAAAATGTGAGAAAAACTAGTCACAATTGGGTCAGCTGTTAAATGGCATATCTGTTATCTTTGTAGCACAACCAGAAAATGCGTGGTTTCCCTTACAAAAAATTACTGCAGTTTTTTTAGAAGTAGTACTGCAGTTTTTGTTACATATAGAAAAATGCAGTTTTTTGGACACGAAAAAACTGCAGTATTGCAGTATAACCTAAAATGTCTGTAGTTTTACTGGAGTACAACTATACTGCAATACCTCTAAAGTACTAGTAAAATAAAACTGCAGTTATACTGTTTTTATACTTCATGCATCTTTCAGTTGTACTTCATTTACTGCAGCTGTACTTATACTACAGATTTACTGCTGTTGTACTGTGACTTTACTTCATTATACTGCAAATCTAAAGTTGTGCTTAATTAAACTGCAGTGAAACTACATGGTACTGCAGTTTTAATGCAGTTCTACTTCAATATACTGCAGTTCTTTTTTGTAAAGGAATTTAATAGGATTTTTTTAATTAACCCTATAATTAATGCTACTTGTTTGGTTATGTATAACTTTTGTGATGCTCTTTGTTTACAGTCCAGAAGTCATACAGGTTTCATTCATAACTCTACCACAGGATCGCTCAATTGTTATTAGTGTGATTAGAATCGCAGCTGGCATGGCCTCAAGCCAAGCACAAGCTCAACACTTCACCACAATGGTAACCCCAAAACTATTAACATAACAGAAACTTTTAAATATCAACATAATAGAACAGTAAACATTAAAAACATCTCTCAATTTTCTCATCTCGCTAAAAACGGTTTAAAATAACACTTTATTTCAACACTTACTCTCCCAGTTCAGCCGCTTTGCAAAGCATGATGGGAAGTGAAAGTCCTGTTTGATTGAGTCCTGGTTGAGTTTACTTGAGTGAAACATGTTATTTTAAAATGAAAACATTACGTTAAGTCAAAAAGTAATCATTTCAAGTCAATTTAACATGAAGCAATCACGTTTGAACCTAAAACCAATATAATGGTGTTGAATCAAAATAAGTTGTTTAAATAAAGTGAACAGCATCGAAAAATCTTTTTTTTTGAGTGTGCAATACAACTGCAGTTATACTGCTTTTATACTTCATGCAACTTTCAGTTGTACTTCATTTTACTGCAGCTGTACTTATACACTACAGTTTTACTGCGGTTGAACTGCAGTTGTACTGTGACTATACTTCATTATACTGCAAATTTGAATTAAACTGCAGTTAAACTACTTGGTACTGTAGTTTTATTGCAGTTCTACTTCAATATACTGCAGTTCTTTTTTGTAAGGGTTAGTTTCAAACACAAGGAGTGAAATGTTACAATTAGCATAGTCTGGGTTAGTTGTAACAGACCCCGGGGTGAGATGTAACACTATGAAAAAAGTTCATAAAAAGTTTTGAAAGCTTTTTATTCAACTCCGACTTTTTTACATAATTGGCGTGTGTGCGTGTGTGTAACAAAAATTGCTCATTTTGCATTTTTCAATTTGTATCTTTCAATTTGTCTTTAAGGGCCAGGGTTGTCCAATCCTGTAAGTATTCCAGAAAGCAAGGTTAACTTACCGTCACATAAACCCTGAACTTTCGGTTGATTAACCCAAATCTTGCTTGCTCAAACCAGCATACTGCTGGTTCCAAAAACGCATCAGGGAGTAAGTTCAGTCAACCCAGAGTTTGTTCCCGGGTGACAGACAAGACATTACATTCTCGAATCAATGATTCACCATGGAAACAGACGCTAAGAAAAAGTGCATCTTTCTACTTCCTTGTGTTTAATGGTGATTTACACAACCTACTTGGTGGTAGTGTAATGATTTTTTCAAACTTTCTATTGAATAAGTAATCTTTATTCCCTGAGAATAAGAATCATATTGTTTGTTTGGAGCTAAATATTTAACAAAATATCACATATGTATTTTATTATAGAAATTATACTAAACGTCCTGTTATAAAAAGGAAAAAAGCAGATCTATGTGTGAGTCTAATGAAGGGCGAGTCGACGGATAAGATCCAATTGCAGCTTTATTTAGAGTAGACGTAGTCAAACAGGCGAGGGTCAATAAACAGCAGTACAACATCGAAGGCAAACCATAGACATGAACAGGAACAGGCAGGGAATCATGACAGGCAGCAAAGATACAAGATCCAGGTAACAGGCAGAGGTCAGGTAGGCAGCAAAGGTTCAAACACAGGTCAAAAGTGCAAGATCAAAACAAGAAGAAGAAGAAGAAGAAGAAGAAGAAGAAGAAGAAGAAATCAAGCCACAGAATAAAGCTAGGGAATAATCACAGTAGGTGATTGCAGTACTTCGCAGTGAGGGTACGTGAGAGCAGTGCTTATATAGGGATGAGATGTGAAACAGGTGTGAGTGTAATCAATTCCAGGTAATATGCTCCAGCTGGCTGGGGTGATCAGTGACTGGGTGAGGGGCTTGTGGGAAATGTAGTTTGTGGGAATGAATGCGAGCGTGAGAGTCCAAGTTGAAGTGCCCTCCAGTAGTTTTCTCGGGCACTTTGGTTGAAAACCGTGACAGTGAGATTACAATTAAACAAATACATATATTAGAATTGAATAAACATTTAAACATTATAATAGTGCTATATGTATAATATATAGTATAATATAATGTTGTATATATAACTAAACTATAATAATACTATAATAATAACTATATTTATAAATGAATGCACCTATATAATAAATTTAGTTACATTAATATAACTATATTAATTCAATAACACGTCTCAACTTTCACAGCTAACTAGCGACATTGTTATGTACTAGCTATTTTCTAGCAATTAGCTATTAAAACTGTAATATAAATAATGTAAATTCATGTCTCAACTTTCACAGCTAACTAGCGACATCGTTATGTACTTTTCTAGCTATAGCTATTTTCTGACTGACTCTGGTGGCCAACTGCTATCAACATAGTTGTATAATGACCAAATACAACCAGAAACAAACGTTCAGCCTTACTTATGAAAGGTTATTCCCCGAGACCTGCATTCAATTGTGCAACGATTTGTACAGCCGCAAGCAGCACACTAAATGTTTCTCAATTGACCCTTCGCAAAACCCTCACCCTGTTGCAATGCCCAACAACCCATGCTCTCTCACACCACACGTCATGTTCTCCCGCAGTGAAAAATGCATCGCGAAGCAAACAGGACACTGACAACGTATGAAACAGTTTTGTTTTTTTAAAGCAGTTTAAACAATAAATACCGTATAGTGGCTCCTTAACAGCATCTCTTCATTCTAGTTCATTTATAGCGTCAAATAAACATGAATGAACATCAGAAGGAATGTTGTTTCAATCGTGGAAAGACGGGAGTACGCACAATATTTCAAGATAACCAACGTTAATCTACTATAGGCTACTCCCTGACGGCTTTGTCGGATAAGATGGCGCATTCGGCGTTATCATCGGTTAGATCGCCTGTCAATCAAACTGTTTGTGAAGGGTCAATTCCAGTTGTGAGCATTATGGGAACATTCCCCTGCACAATATGGCGGCGGCGTTGATGTACGATCCAGTGGCCAATGGGGAATCTATGTATTTATTATGTCTATGTCTCTCTCCCTGTTTAACCCTATTCTATTGTCTTTTTTATGTCACATCCACCAGCAGTGAGTGCCCTTAAGCAGATCCTGTAATTAGGATCAAGTTGTGTTTTTTTAATAAGAAGTTTGATAATAGCCATCTTAAAAGTTTTTGGTATGTATCCTAGCGATAAAGATGAATTAATGATATTAAGAAGAGGATCTGCTCTGGCTCCCGGCAAACATGTGACTATGTGACAAATATACACACTATTATCCAATGACACAGTGCCACAGTGGAAACAGTGCCCCCTGCTGCCGTGAAAGGGGCACCCGCAGTTCGTGGATGTGACAAGTCTGATCAGTGTGGCATATCTTCTTCCACACCGGCAGTGGAGGGGCCCTACCATAAAATGTTGTTCACTGCAGCAGATATGTTTGATTGTCATATTAAACATCACAACAGACATTTATCACACAGTTTAGCACTTTAAGTATGACAAGTTTATTTAATTAGTAATAACTTAATATTTATTAATGCACTTGGATGTATTATACCTATTAAGTGAAAGTATGGTCATTTATAAAGTATTTATTTGTAATCATGTGTAAACCATATGTAATCATACTTCAAACTTCTGTGCACTACTGAAGTTTCATCTGTATGTGATGATGTTGCCCTGCAACATCTATATATATATATATATAGTATATATATATATATATATATATATATATATATATATATATATATATATACCACACAATAAAATGGCACTTTCTCTTGAATCTGTGAAAATGTGAATCCTTTAAACAAAAAGGGGGATAAGAGGGAGAGTACAAAACGCATGTTGTTGTTTTTTTATTTAGTACTGTCCTGAATAAGATATTTTACTTAAAAGATGTTTACATATAGTCCACAAGACAAAAAAATTTTACCCCCTTTACAAGTTTATATATCCTTGATTCTTAATACTGTGTGTAGTTACCTGGATGATCCATGACTGTTTTGTTGTTGTTGTTCCTTTTTTGTCCTGAACAGTTAAACTAATGTTCTTCAGAAAAATCCTCCAGGTCCCAAAAATTCTTTGATTTTCCAGCATTTTGCATGTGATGCTTAAATAGAATCTTTTAATATGTCATCACATCATAATTGTATTAACATGATTTTTTGATATATATATATATATATATATATATATATATATATATATATATATATATATATATATATATATTGTATTATATATATATAAATGTTGTTACATTGAATTACATTTTAGTGGGTGTTATCTTTAAATCATGGTAAAAAAATGTATTATAGTCATTATTTTTTGCTCAGAAAAATATCAAATTAAACAGTACACATTCTAATATACAATCAAAAACTAAATTCACAGCTGTATTATACTTTTTTTTTATGATCGAAACCCCCAATAGAAACCCCCTATTTGACCCACATAAGAATTCGTCACAACAGGAAAAGAGCAGAAGAACAACAGCACGTATGTTAATTGCGGTGTTCAAAATTTCCCATACCCTCATTCACTATTCTCTACATTAGTCCACTAATATAATCCACTTAAAGAAGTTAATGACAACGAGTGAGTGAATTTAGACACTAAGGCCCAATTCCAATTCTATACGCCTTACCTCTTCTCTTCACTTTCCCGTTCCTCTTCTTTTCGTGCGTTCATGTTAAGGGGTAGGGCTGTCTCAATTCTCTTTTGGCTGAAGGGGTAGGGGTGGGGGGAAGGTCCAGATAGCCGTTCAAACGAAGATTTTTCAGGACCTCACTTCAAACGCAGAGTTATGAAACATTTGCCCTATGTCTGGAGTCACTTTCCTCAACTCAGTGTCTGGTTTTAACGTTGTTGTTATCAACCATGCAGCTTATCTGTCTGCTTACCTGATCTTGGCACCTGTTGAGATTCTTGCCCGTTTTTGTCCTTCATCTTCTCTCCAGATCTCCTGATTATCATCAGTCTTCACGATCCCATCACCTGCAAAGACACAGAGACTGTTCCCTTCCAGCTAAGGGAGCAACACCAGCCATTGATGCTGATCTCTCACCTGTTTATGCTGCTTGCTGTCTGCCACTTGTAAATAAACTATCAAGTCACCTGAATGTCTCCATCTGTAACGCTGACATTATTTCTATTATAATTTCTCTATTTCTCAAATATAATTTAATTTGTGATTAGGGTGAAGCATGATAAATGAATGTGTAGCTTCTAAAACAGCAGGTTCTCGATTTCATTTTCACTCAACATTTTCACCTAAATTTCCATTTTGGTTTTCCTCCATTCTATGGTGCCTGTGATAACCCACAATTCAAAGGAAGTGATTAGGCAATTGGTTGGTTACTGCAAATATTAAGAGTAATAATAGTGGAGCAAATATGAGATATCAGTTGTTGTTTATTATTATTAATATTAAAAAATAATAATATTTTGTGACTCCAATAAACAGTAGTCATTAAATATATACAGTCATGGCCAAAAGTTTTGAGAATTACATAAATATTGGAGATTGGAAAAGTTGATGCTTAAGTTTTTATAATAGCAATTTGCATATACTCCAGAATGTTCTGAAGAGTGATCAGATGAATTGCATAGTCCTTCTTTGCCATGAAAATGAACTTAATCCCAAAAAAACCTTCCCACTGCATTTCATTGCTGTCATTAAAGGACCTGCTGAGATCATTTCAGTAATCGTCTTGTTAACTCAGGTGAGAATGTTGACGAGCACAAGGCTGGAGATCATTATGTCAGGCTGATTGGGTTAGAATGGCAGACTTGACATGTTAAAAGGAGGGTGATGCTTGAAATCATTGTTCTTCCATTGTTAACCATGGTGACCTGCAAAGAAACGCGTGCAGCCATCATTGCGTTGCATAAAAATGGCTTCACAGGCAAGGATATTGTGGCTACTAAGATTGCACCTAAATCAACAATTTATAGGATCATCAGCAACTTCAAGGAAAGAGGTTCAATTCTTGTAAAGAAGGCTTCAGGGCGTCCAAGAAAGTCCAGCAAGTGCCAGGATCGTCTCCTAAAGAGGATTCAGCTGCGGGATCGGAGTGCCACCAGTGCAGAGCTTGCTCAGGAACGGCAGCAGGCAGGTGTGAGCGCATCTGAACGCACAGTGAGGCCAAGACTTTTGGAAGATGGCCTGGTGTCAAGAAGGGCAGCAAAGAAGCCACTTCTCTCCAAAAAAAACATCAGGGACAGATTGATCTTCTGCAGAAAGTATCGTGAATGGACTGCTGAGGACTGGGGCAAAGTCATATTCTCAGATGAAGCCCCTTTCCGATTGTTTGGGGCATCTGGAAAAAGGCTTGTCAGGAGAAGAAAAGGTGAGCGCTACCATCAGTCCTGTGTCAAGCCAACAGTAAAGTATCCTGAGACCATTCATGTGTGGGGTTGCTTCTCATCCAAGGGAGTGGGCTCACTCACAATTCTGCCCAAAAACACAGCCATGAATAAAGAATGGTACCAGAACACCCTCCAACAGCAACTTCTTCCAACAATCCAACAACAGTTTGGTGAAGAACAATGCATTTTCCAGCACGATGGAGCACCGTGCCATAAGGCAAAAGTGATAACTAAGTGGCTCGGGGACCAGAATGTTGAAATTTTGGGTCCATGGCCTGGAAACTCCGCAGATCTTAATCCCATTGAGAACTTGTGGTCACTTGTGGTCAATCCTAAAGAGGCGGATGGACAAACAAAAATCCACAAATTCTGACAAACTTCAAGAAGTGATTATGAAAGAATGGGTTGCTATCAGTCAGGATTTGGCCAGAAGTTGATTGAGAGCATGCCCAGTCGAATTGCAGAGGTGCTGAAAAAGAACGGCCAACACTGCAAATACTGACTCTTTGCATAAATGTCATGTAATTGTCGATAAAAGCCTTTGAAACGTATGAAGTGCTTGTAATTATATTTCAGTACATCACAGAAACAACTGAAACAAAGATCTAAAAAGCAGTTTAGCAGCAAACTTTGTGAAAACTAATATTTATGTAATTCTCAAAACTTTTGGCCACGACTGTACTTGGTTATATAAAACTAACTTGAATTTGTTTTGGATCAGTATACCACTGTGATTTCTTACATGTCTGTTTAAAGCCAGTTTCAGAGGTTCCTTCATACAAAATGCTGCCCATGAAGATATTAACCAACTATATCATTCAACTCTACTGTATATGAGCCAAGGACAATTTATTGGAAAGATTTGAGCATATTTATCTGACCAGTAGGTGGTGCTTTCCGCAAAATTTGCAGGAATGCCCAAATCAGGATGGCACTAAGTTTTCTTTCAGTTAGCAAAAGAGTTGCCAAGATACAACATTATTTCCTGTTTGATCTCAAAACTTAACACTGACATTAACTTGCATTCTAAAATAGATCCTACAGCATGTGAGCAGAGCAGCATAAAAACTGCAACAGCATATGCACTTATACTGTAGCTTTCACACTGCTGATTTTCAGCTGAAAACACAAATTGTGAGAAAAAGTTGCAGTGACCTTTTTTACAATTATAAAATGGCTTCTATCACAAAACATGAAAACAGTTGTGGATCATCAGGTCATGACAGAACAGTTCAGTTGACAGTTGAAATTTTTTTTTAATAAATTCAGTGATTTTGTCTTTTTCAGGACAGTACTAAAAAAAAATAACAATTTTTATGATCTCTCTTAAAAGTATTAAAATGTTGATGAAACTTAACTCCACTTTTTCAGACGGTCAGAGTCAGAGAATCACCAATCGCTGTTTAAATGACATTAAAACTCAAAGTAATCACTTTGGTAATCTAAAACACTTTTCAGATGGAACTGTAATCTGATTACCACCCATTTAAAATGAAATACACTTACTCAAATTTTGTATTTTAAATACGTTACTAAGTTACTTGTATTTCGTTACTCCCCAACCCTGCTCCTACCTCCACTTACTTTCACAAGTCTACGTCCCTACCAGAAGCCTGTGATCACTAAAGGAGCCCTATCACCAAATAGGCTTGTGGTACCGTCACAGAGAGGCAAAAAATCGCTCTCCAGAACATTTTCTTTCACTGCTCCATGCTGGTGGAATGATCTCCTGATTTCCCTGCCTTCATCAGGAATGCAGAATCCCTGACAATGTTCAAAAAACAGCTGCAAATTAATCTTTTTCGTGAGCACTTAACCTCATCAAAAAAAAAAACAAAAAAACCTTTCCTAATTTCCTATAACCCCTCCCTGTTCTAGCTCATGCTACTCTGAGCACTTCCTGTGTCTATTTGCCTTTTCATGGTGACTCACTTGTTGTATTCCTCACTTGTAAGCCGCTTTGGATTAAAGTGTCTGCCAAATGAATAAATGTAAATGTAAATATATATCGCTATTTTCACTTAGAGCAAATAGCCGCTACCTTATTTTATGTTAAGCGGTCTCTTAATGGAAGAGACCTTTGCATGCATAGCTAATATGCAACAATGTGATCATCTTAAGCATTTTACCATGCAAACATGAAACAAGATTTACAAAAACATTTAGCATTTACCTAAAAGGCATAAATGTGAACAAGAGAGAGAGAGCTGGAAATTTTTCTATGTGCAGATCACAATTTTTTGTACCACAGTTACCGTCTTCTAATGTCATTCTGAAAGGTCCTGAATGAATTTGTTGCTAATGTACTGTAAAACATTTGGGGTATAATAAATCCACCTCAACTGATTTAAAATGACATTTTTAATGTTAAGGATTGCAATACAGTAATGTAGTAGAGATACTAAATAAAATATAATACATTCAAATGCAACCGTGCTATAAACTATATTAACATTGTTAGTTAACACAAGAAACAGGTTGGTGTAGCTTGTTTTCATGCATTCTGAAAGGTTAGAGAGGAAGAAAGCTTGACCACAACCACAAATGTAGGTGACTGGTTAAGAGAGTAAACTGAAACAAACATCAAAACGTCAAACACAAACAAACACCCATTATTAAAGATGTTTAGGTTCAAGTTTGCCATGAGAGAAAAAAGAAAGCTTTTCTGATTGCCATTATTATGAACAGAGGAGTGAAATATGATTCTGTATTTTAATTGCATCAGTCAATTCACCATTAACCTTTAGTCTCAGAACGAAACTACAAGGTACTTTACAACATTCTTTAGGCCCTTGCACACAACCACAAGTAAGCTCTCTGACATTTCTGTTGTCATCTTTTCAACTCCTGCACATTTTTTTAAATTCTTAACACTTGAACTATTTTTTCTACAGTATTTTAAATTGAATCACTTGATATTAACACTAAATGATAAGGCTGATGCCTCACATTCTAAACTGAAAGAAGGTTACAGAAACAATGATTACACACAAGGTAAATTAAGATGACTCAAATATGAAGCGATAAATCATTTGAAAGCTTTGCCAATCAAAATAGACAGTAACACATCCTAAAGCCTCATGAATCACAGCTTGGTGATGAAGTTGCACGAAGTTGCTTGGCAGATTGATACTCCGGGTTGATGAATGTCCGCCCCTTGGGATGGTTGTCCAAATTGCTCCGTTTCATCTCTTCATAAACTGAGTCTGAGGGTGGATTTGATGGCTTGTATTTCCTCTTCCCCAAACAGCCTTTCACCTGAGGATGATAAAAAGAAGTGACTAATTAAAACAAAAAAAAGTCAAATATTCATCTCAAATATAAATTAATCTTGAAAAGTTCTTGAGCTATATTATCCAAATATTTTGCCCGCATGATCATTTAAAACAGTTTAGTTCTCAACTCTGTTACTAAAGACTCCTGACACTGTCTGTTTTGAATGCATCCTCTTTGCTGACACAACCATTTTAGGTCTTGGAGTATCTACTAATTAGCTGATGACCTGAATCAGGATGGCAAGCCGTTTTGACTTTTATTCATTTTCAGGATATGAACTTTCACAAGTTAAAATGTAAATTCTTGATATCAGGAATTAGATTTCCACTAGTAACAACGTTAATTCTCAACAATTCAATTTCCACTTGTATAAACTATATTTAAACTAAACTAAATTAAACTATATTGTATTTTTACTAGTGAAATCTCGCAATAGGCTACATTCATGTCAAGAATTAATTTCTTACTAGTTGAAATTCCAGTTTCACACGTCAGGAATACAAATCTTACTAGTAAAAATGCAAATGAATGTCATTGTTACTAGTAAGAAAGCCGTTTTAGATATCAGAAATTGGATTGATATCAGGAATTCCTTTTCAGATATCAGAAATGAACATTTTTATTAGTGAAAATGTAATTGTTGATATCACAAGTTCATATATTGAAAATGAATAAAAGTCAAGACGGCTTGCCATAGAATCAGGAATGATCAGCGAGGCATTCAAAATGTGTGGTGTTGAAGGGGCCCCAGGACCAGGCCTAAGAACCACTGATTTATTACATTATCAAATTTGCATTTTACATGGAGTGCAGAGAGACACAGGGGAACAGGACGCTTGAGCGACAAGAGTCTTGTCGCTTACTTTTGGTGCATGAATGCTAACGGCAAATGCCACAAAAGATAATAGGTGTCAATGACCAATCACACATCGCATTTAGCTCTTTGTGGTCAAAAAGAATGGGTTGAATCTATAGCTCTATGACTTCCGTTCTCATATGAAGATAAGGAGAAACAGAGTTAAAGACATACATGTTTCTTTATAGTTATTTCATTATGCAATTCAATATTTATATGAGCCTAAACATTATGACTAGTTACAGCTGAAGCGAATATTGTTGATCATCTCCTAACAAGGCCATATTAGGACTAGGTAGATTAGGATTGCAAGCAAACAATCGGTTATCATAATCAACGTGTTGAAAGTGTGCAGAGGAATAAAAATTTGAGAAACTTTGACAAGGGTCAAAGTTTTATAGCAAGGCAATGGAGTCAGAGTATCTCTGCAAATGGCAAGACTTGTGGGTCACACCAGGTCAGTGGCCCGGGACAAACCACGAACTGGCGACACGGTGTTGAGTGCCCAAGACTCATTCATGCACAAGTTCAACAAAACTATTCTGTCTGGTCCAAACAAACAGAAGGTCTACTATGGTGCAAGTTTAATTATTAATTAGATTAAATGACATGCCATAATATGTAAGGGATAATCCACAGCTTTGTGTGCATTACTCAATTTTAATGCACAATGTAGAGGCAAAAATTCACCCAACATGAAATGCGTTTTTGAAATTGTGTAACGCAGACCTAGACGTGAATTATCCCTTGTTATTTGTGTGTGTGTGTGTGGGGGGGGGAGGTTTTGGGTTCTTTTTAAAATGGTTCAAGTATTAAAAGACATCCGAGAACTAGTGCTGCCTTCATGCACATGGGGTTTAATAGATAAATTACGGAGAAATTATTTCAAGGTGCCTCTTCTGATATAAAAGTTTAAAATCCTTAATTAAATTTTGACTTGCCTAAAAATGAACAAAACTAAACTGGCACACTAATGCATTTTAGCAGTATTTCTAAATCAGTGTCAGAGTAATTACCCAGCAAACATTTGGACGTTGAATGACATCCCTCACGGTTGAAAAAACAGTTCAGAAATTAAATCTGAACGGACGTCATTGACGTTATCTTATTAATTAATTACGCCAAGCCAAAAGTCAAAGGAACAAACATACATGCAACCACAGAGAATTGTAGACATGTACAAATGTATCTGAATACGATTTTAGGAAATGTTCTGGGTTACATATTTAATTACAGATTTATGCTGTCCAACCTCAACTATTTTTGGCCAGGGACATGACGGACCAATGTTTGCTGGGAAGTGTGAAACCCTGATATACTCTCAGGAAGATTCAGCTGCTGCTGAAATGTATTAATCTTTCACTTTTGTATTTGGTGAGCCAAAATTAAACTAAAGGTTAGTGCTTTAGGCCATCATTTCCATAATTAATTGTTCAACTACTTAATTTTCACTCCAGTTTTGTTTGCTGTACAGCTTAATGTCAAAAACACTTAACAGTTTGTGCGAGCTCCATTTCAAATGTTTCCTCTCTTTAAAAATATCAAACCTATTGTTTTCATATCAAGTACATGAAAAAACTGCACAATACTTCTTTTGACAAACACAAGAGTTTGGAATGTATAGCAGGGGTTCTCAACTCCGTTCTGTACTGCTGTACACATTTATTATGTCTCTTTTATCTGACTCGCTCAGTTCAGTTGACGCTCAGTTTTTTTTTGTTGTTTTTTTTCCCCTTTCCCTTTTCCCATCCTACTCTAGCTTATGGTACTGAGCAATGTATGAAACTTGTATTGTGAGCACTTCCTGTGTTATTTGCCAATTCATGAAAAATCGCTTGTTTGTATTCCTCACTTGTAAGTCGCTTTGGATAAAAGCGTCTGCTAAATGAATAAATCTAAATCTAAATCTTCAGTTCATGGAGTTCTTTCCTATTGAGCGGAAGATCTGAATTAGGTGTGTTAAATAAAGAAGACAAACAAAATGTGCAGTGTGGCTCAGAGTTGAGAACCAATTGTGTATGGTGTATAAATGCACGCTTCAAATCATCCCAGAGTTTGGGGAATTGCAAAGAATGACACCGCAGCAGATTTTCAAAAACAAATCAAACCACAAAAAGCATCAATGAAAAGTCATGTGTCACAGAGTGTTTTCACATGACAGCATACCTCAGGAATGCACTTCAGATATAAGCATAATGTTGTCGATACGTTTTATTTTGGATTTATGTTTTTAACTGAACATCATCACACATTTTTTACTTACCTTCAGAAGCATACAGATGAAACCAGTTACGCACAGGAACAAGACGATACACAAAATGAGGAAGATCAGCTCATGAGGAAGATCGTGCTCTGGGCAATCTTTTTCTTCTTTTCAATGACAGAGGAAAAAAAATGAGGGCCAGAGAATGATAGAATTATTCTCTTTATACTCTATTCTTTTTTCCGTTTAGTATGATACTGTACAATCTCTGCATCTGAATATAATTTTTCCATTCACATCCGTTTACATACTAAACATATACCCATCATGTTTTATAATAAAATTATTTACATGAAATGCAAAACACACTTACCTATCCATAGCGCAGTGATTTTTCCAATGGTAATTTTTTCTTCCCAATTAAATTCACACCAGAACAACCCAACGTCTTCAACAGTTACATTGAAGATGGTGACGTTAAGGTTGGGAAAGGCTCCACTTACACTGACTTTAGATTCATTCTTTAAGGTAAGAGTGTTGTCTTTGTATAAGTAGAAGATTTCCTGCGATTTATTTGCTGCAGTTAGCTTGTACATGTACACCCCATCCTGAGGTTTTTTATCAGTAGAGCACTCGATGAAGATATCATGCCCAGAAGCTTTGATTACTGTTTGAAGAAAAGCAACAATTGAGAAATTTCTGCAAACACTTAAATACACTAATGAATTTGCAAAGCTATCTATAATTTGTACGCTTGGTCTTTTCTTATCTGTGTTCTACTGCAGGGTCTGCCATAGCAATATTAGTAACATATATATATATATATATATATATATATATATATATATATATATATATATATATATATATGTTACAATATATAAAGTAACATTTTTCAGTTTTAAACTGGAAAACCAAGTATATACTTACACTTTTTCATAGCATCCATCTTTGGGTCTGCCCATGCCGTGCTTTTTATACAAATACTGATCAATAGAAAAGTGTATCTCACAACATATGGCATCATCACAGCTCTTTGTCACTATGTTTCTGTTCAGTAACATCAAGTGGAAGTGGTCATGCTCAGACACGGTTTTTTTTTTCTAAAAAGGAAGTTGATGCTAAACATGCACCGTAAATATACCTCAGCTGAGAAACATCTAACAGGACTGTGTGACTGATGTGGAATTAGAGAAACAGTAGAACATGTACTTATTAAGTGTAATAGATATTTAGAGGAAAGAAGTAAAGTAGAAGAAAGGTGATCAACAATTAAAACAATTTAAATAGAACCCATTTAATTCATGGATTACAGATATATTTTTATTAATATTATAAGCATTATTATTTCTCTTCTCCGTACTGTGATGGACTTGGGCTGTAGATGGAGCTGAAGAGGAGCTGAACACGCAGCAACATTGCAAGCATGAGTCCTAATTGGTCTGGGGAGTAGGAATTTAATGTCTCTGATTCATTGGCCACAGTAGATGGCTGTAATGCTCTTTATAAGAATGCGAACTGCCAATGAACTCGAAGAAGAAGAAGTTTTCATCTTGATCTGACCTTGAGCAAGGACATGGACCCATCTCAGTGATCTTTACCTGATTCCAAGTTCTCTGTGATGATTTCAAGATGTATATTTTTGTGTTTATTTCCTTGTTTCCAAGTCTGATTCAGGTGTGTCTTCACCTGCAATACTTACCTGCTCATTGCTCTAATTCCAGTTTACTGAGTTGTTTTATCTGTCTGCTCTCAATCAGCCAGCTGTAAGAAAACTGGCTTTCGTTATCTCATCATCAACCATAAACTATATCAGTTATTTCTCACCTGTTCTTCCTTTACCGGCTGTGTGTCAAAGTTTTTATCTGTATTTACTTGCAGTCCTGCTCAGTGAATATTTCCTGACGATAGGTTAGTAGTGTGATTATCAGAGGGAAGACACAGTGTTACAGGTGTGAGGGTTAGTTTTGTGGGGGTTTTTTGCTTTCGTTTTTTTTTTTTTTTTTTGCTTCAGAGTGCCTCGGTTCACAGTAAATGCTGCTCCTCAGAAGTTCCATCTCTGTATGTGCATGGAGTTGCATTTTGGCAAAGCAATGTGCACTGAGTTCACTTAACAATCTCCAACATTTCTGTGGATTACAGTTTGCAGACTTTCACCAGTATTTTTCCATAATAAAAGCTTGAAGATTTGAACGTTTGAATAGTGGTGTCCTAATTCTGAGTGAAGAACTTCATTCGCTGCATTCGTTCACTTCTTTATACCCACAGTTCTTCTCTGCTGAAGCACAATTTCCCAAAATCCAATGCGGAGAGGACTGAGAGCTCATGTGAAAGAGCGGAATTGCGAGCCAGTGTAATTCAGAGATTACTTCACAGCTTTCTTATTTCTGCTTTAACTTTTATGTCATGTTAGTTCTATTGTTTTACACTTTTTATTAATCATTACTTGAAGAAAACCAACTAAAATATAGAGAGACATTATTATATAGATTAATTTTTTAGAAGATTTTTTAGTATTTAAAAATTATGAACACATATTAAGCGATGAAACTACAAAGTTGGCACGGAGGTATGATTACAAAATAAAAGTCATTATGATTCTTATTAACATTTTTTTATAACGTAAGTAACATTTAGGATAAAAGTAGTTTTATCACGTGTCAAAAAGATACGAAAAGGCAACTTTTCTGCAGCTGACGGACTTTTGAATTGAATTATGGCGCCAAAACGAACATCCTTCGCAGGGTGCAAAGCGAAACCAGGCACGCAAAGAAGTGCAGTTCGTAATGTAGGTGTGCGAGTTTCATCATCTCATGGATTGATTGTAATGTGTTCTAAAAATAAACGTGTTCTGTCGATCGCCGTCATTTCTGAATAGATCATTAATGACGACGCGTCCAGACTGTTAGACACTTTGAATTTGTGCATTACAATGAATGACAACGTGTCTGGAGCTGACTAGCAAGATACTGAAGTAAAAGCAAAGTTCGTACTCAAAGTCAAAGAGCTACAATATTTCAGCACTAGAGTATTTTTTTAATGTTTCAAAAAAGTACCTCTGTATCTTTTAAATTCTGTTAAGCCTTCAATTTTATGAAGTAATTAAGCATTTCTGCTTAGTTTGTCTCTTTCACTAGCTGTTGATTTGTGTACTCTTATACACTATTAAAAATAAAGGCTCTTTATTGGCATCTGTGGTTAAAGTACCTTTAAAATCAATGGAACCTTTCCATAACAGGTTCTTTACTGTGGAAAAAAAAAAGTTTATTTAGATTGTTTTAGAATGTTCTTCACATTAAGAAAAACTAAATGGGTTTGTGACGAGCAGGGCGGGCGAGAGCCGTGGGGGAACGGCGCACCGGTCTCGAGTCCCCCACGGAGGAGCTCCGGAAGCATAAAGGAGGAGCGACGACAGTGAAGGACGAGAGAGGACCAGGCCTGGGATTTTATGTTGTGGTTTATTTTGTTTGTGTGGGTGGCAGTCGCCGTGAGGAACTGCCGCCCTTATACTTTTTGTTTGATTGTTGGTTTATTTGTTAATTAAAGTTGTTGAATGTTCGCCGGTTCCCGCCTCCTTCTTCCCATATTTACGAACTTTGTTACAGAGTTCCATTAAGAACTGTTCACTGAAAGATTCTGGAGAACCAAAAATGGTTCTTTTATGGCATCACTGTAAAAACTTCCTTTTGGAACTTTTATTTTTAAGAGTGTGTCGTACAGATTTGAGGTATTTATGCCATGGCAATAAATCAATAGGAGGGGGAAATTCTGTCCAAAAAATCATTAAGGAATGATGTTCATTTACTGAATTTTACTGTAGCCTTGTAGAGTGTGTTAGACTACTGTAAATAAATTACTGAACAAATTATTACCAAAAAAAAAAACAACAACAAACAAACAAACAAAAAAACACACACATGATAGCACCCTAACATACAAATAAGAGATTACCTTTGTTAATATGGACATATAAAAAATAAAATATACAAATTTTATTAACTGTTATAAAGGTAAAAATAATATTTGTTTTCAGTGTTTTATTAGTCAAGTCAAGTCATCTTTATTTATATAGCGCTTTTTACAATGCAAATTGTGGCAAAGCAGCTTTACATTAATAAGAAAATGGTGTCATTGTGCAGTTTATTCTATATATTATTGATTCATTCCGTTGCAAATATCAGTAGTTATTAGTCTAGTTAATTTAGGTATATCAGCACTGCAGAAAACAGTGACGTAATCGTCCAGCTCAGCTCAGTTCGCATACAACGGCGCCAATGCAGGCATATCAAAAACACTGCTGAATATCAAGCAAGTGTCCCCAACTTAAGCAAGCCAAAGGCAACAGCGGCAAGGAACCAAAACTCCAACAAATGGAGAAAAAAACCTTGAGAGAAACCAGGCTTAGTCGGGGGGCCAGTTCTCCTCTGGCCAACAGTGAACACTTGTCCGATACTCAGGCAGAGTTACAGGTCATTAAACCGATTTGGAATATATCTGGCCAACAGTCAAAATATTTAATCTAGTTCCATCTAGTTTAAGATCTTTTTGATCACGCCAGTATGGGACGGTTTGTTGGATATGTGCCACTGGCTGATGAGTCGGTAAGGTCTTAACAAAGGATGAGCTAGTTAACACAGTCTCCGCCGACACCACAGGGCCACATTGCTGCCGCACACAAGCACAGGTTCCCAGTCCGACCCGGACACGGCCCAGATCCAGCCAATCACGTTAATTGGTAAACCTCGGGATAAGCAGAGAGACAAAAAATTAGCGTAGACGCCATTCTTCTTCTGATGTAACGAGTACATCTGGTGTTATAGGAAGTCTTCCCGGTTCCGGCTGACCTGATCTATGCAGCCTAACAATCCTTTAACGGATATGGAGACAAAAGTTTATAGTGCGTCATGTGTATGCCAGGTTAAATAGATGCGTTTTTAGTCTAGATTTAAACTGACAGAGTGTGTCTGCTTCCCGAACAATGCTAGGAAGATTGTTCCAGAGTTTAGGTGCTAAATAGGAAAAGTATCTACCGCCTGCGGTTGATTTTGATATTCTAGGTATTAACAACTGGCCAGAATTCTGAGATCGTAATAGACGCGAAGGACTATAATGCATTAAGAGCTCACTCAGATACAGGGGAGCTAAGCCATTTAGTGCTTTGTAAGCAATTAGCAAGATTTTAAAATCTATACGATGTTTAATAGGGAGCCAGTGCAGTTTTGACAGAACCGGGCTAATATGTTCATATTTCCTGGTTCTAGTAAGGACTCTAGCAGCTGCGTTTTGGACAAGCTGTAATTTGTTTATCACGCGAGCAGGGCAACCCCCCAATAGAGCGTTACAGTAATCTAGTCTCGAGGTCATAAACGCATGAACTAGCTGTTCCGCATTTGTCATTGAGAGCATATGTCGCAATTTAGATATATTTTTAAGATGGAAGAATGCGGTTTTACATATGCTAGAAATGTGGCTTTAAAATGAAAGATTGGTATCAAAGAGCACACCCAGGTTCCTAACTGACGAAGATGACTTAACAGAGCAGCCATCAAGTGTTAGACATTATTCTAGGTTTTTATGTGCTGAAGTTTTTGGTCCAATAATTAGAATCTCTGTTTTTTTCTGAATTTAGTAGTAGGAAATTACAAGTCATCCAATTTTTTATATCAGCTATGCATTCTGTTAATTTTGAGAATTGGTAGGTTTCGTCAGGGCGCGAGGAAATATAGAGCTGAGTATCATCAGCGTAACAGTGAAAGCTAATGCCATGCTTCCTAATGAGATCTCCCAAGGGTAGCATGTACAGAGTGAAAAGCAACGGTCCTAGAACTGAGCCTTGTGGTACTCCATATTTAACTTGTGATCGAAATGACATCTCTTCGTTTACTACTACAAACTGATAACGGTCAGATAAGTATCATTTGAACCATGCCAATGCAATTCCACTAATTCCAGCATAATTTTCTAGTCTATTCAAAAGAATATTGTGGTCGATAGTGTCAAAAGCGGCACTGAGGTCTAGTAACACTAATAGAGAGATACAACCATGATCTAATGATAAGAGCAAATCATTCGTAACTCTAATGAGAGCAGTCTCAGTACTATGGTACGGTCTAAATCCTGACTGGAAATCCTCACAGATACCATTTCTTTCCAAGTAGGAACTAAGCTGAGATGACACTGCCTTTTCTAGTATTTTTGACAGAAAAGGTAGATTGGAAATCGGTCTGTAATTGACTAATTCACCAGAATCAAGTTGTGGTTTTTTAATAAGAGGTTTGATAATAGCCTGCTTAAAATTTTTCGGTACGTAACCTAGTGATAAAGATGAATTAATGATCTTAAGACGAGGATCTATGACCTCTGGAAGCATCTCTTAGGAAGGGTGTGGAGTGGTGACCTCCAACATAAATTTTGCCCAGGGCCTCCAAATGTCTAGAACCGGCCCTGCTCAAATGCCATACACTATATAGGGATTAGTGAATGAGTGAACTTAGTGGTTTCAGACAAAGCTGTAGTCTAGAAATAATACAGGCTTCCTTCCTTCTCCCACAAAATGCTTTTGTTATTTGCTTATCTTAGTCTATATTTGGTTGTGGTAAAATCCATAATGGTATTGTTGGTAATATTAAGTCAAGTCAAGTCAAGTATCTTTATTTATATAGCGCTTTTTACACTGCAAATTGTGGCAAAGCAGCTTTACATTAATAAGAAAATGGTGTCATTGTCCAGCTTATTCTATATATTATTGATTCATTCCGTTGCAAATATCAGTAGTTATTAGTCTAGTTCAGCAGTGTATAAAGTACTTGAAAGCCATACTTGAGTAAAAGTACAGATATCTTACCAGAAAATGACTTTGGTAGAAGTGTAGCAAATTTAGCTCAAAAGAAATATGAATAATTAATTATAACTTATTATAATTAATTATAAATATTTGGATCAGTTAATAGAATTAACTTAACATAGTAAAATAAATTTTACAGTCAATTAACCTGTTTGTCCAGTGGACACTTGGTTAATTGTTTATTAATTCTAAGAAATGTTCATTTCCTGGTTATGGAAATGACATTCTTACTCTACAGTACTACTTAGAGCATGAAGTCAAAATCTGCATGATTAGGGACTCCCGTATATGAGCATGAAACACAGACAACTTCGCATGTGACATGCACAAGACTTTATTAACTAGACTGAACACTTAAACTACTCTAACATTCACACACACACATACATGCATACAGTGTACCAAGAGAAAAAGAGAGCTGATGCAGGATACAGGAAAGCAAGTTATAGCATTGTTTGAAAGTCAACAGATCAACAGCCTTGAGCAAACCATCAGTTTAGTTCTAACACACCCTTCTTTAAAAGGGGTAAGGATACTTGATGTATCAAATAATGAGACTAAGTGTGATACTTGCACGTCTCGCCCATTTGAATTAAACTGTCCCGATGCAATTTGTGGAGGCTCCGTTGATCTTGTTGATGTTGTCTTGATGAGAGAGAACCAGTTGGATTCAGAGGATCTTTGGTGAATGGAAAGACAAGGCCGCAGCCTGGCACAAACTTGGGGGTCTTCAGAACTTCTAGCTCAGCGTCATCTTCACAGCGTTTCCTCAGTACCAGAAGAAGAAGAGGAGGGTTGATCTTGTGATCTGTGATTTTTAAAGTGTGAAGATGTTACACCCTCTGGAGGTGAGTGAGCCAATAAGGATTTGTTCCTTCGGAGGGAACTTTTATGACCCTTTGTTCTCTAGCAAGATATTTGCATAAGACATCATATTGGATGGATGAGAGAAGAACCTTCTAGATTCTTATTATACTTGATGTGTCAGAGTTAACAAAATGTAATGTAAATTAACAGATTGGGAGCGAAGATTGGAGTCCAGAGAGTCCAAACGTGCTACCCATGTGATTATAGTTAGTCATAATATGCAACTCCTAAGCATTAATACAAAAAGTTCAACAAAGAGAATGAATACATAGGTGAAACCCTATGAAAGGAAAATTATGAGAGGGAAAAATTGGATACACGTTTATACATTTCTTGAGTGGTTGTATATAGAATATATAGGATTAAAACGGTTTATTTGTCCTTCTCAACAAGAATGAAGTCAGAGTCACATTCTCTGCACATTCTTTACGGTCGTAAAACCGTATCAGATGGTGTCCATGGGGGAGGGTTCCACAGACCTCAGAGTGAGTTTTTAGAGATTATGTGTTAAGTATGACAAATAATCGTGTCTGATTTGTCTCAGTCGTTACAGAAGTTAAAGTCACTGTTTAGAATATTACTTGAGTAAAAGTTTTAAAGTATGTGATATTTTTTGTACTTAAGTATGAAAAGTATTTTTTGATATAAAACATACTTAAGTATTCAAAGTAAAAGTAAATGCAAAATATGAAAGGAGCAGAAAATATTATTAAAAATTGTTATATACACAGTTTGAGCAGCAAGATTGTTTTAACTCTATTTCTTACATTTTGTTTATTTGAATTTTAAAAAATGGCAAAAAATTATGCCTTGATCATTCATGTTAATTTATAGTGCATTATAATTAATGTAAGAGGCAACTTTAAAATGTTAAAATGTAAATGTTGAAATTAACAATGAACAACACTTTCATTAACCTTTAATGTTACAAATGGTATTGTAAAGTGAAACCACTTCATTTAAATCCAACAATCATGCTTAAAATGGCCATCTTTACACGCAAAGGCATTTTATAGGCTATGTATACTTTCACCAAGGGCAGATTTAGAGATTTGAGGGCCCCAGGCAAAATACAGGAATGGGGACCTAATTGACCCTTGCAAATAGTTTGATTGACAGGCGATCTGACCAATCTTAACCCCAAATCCACCATTTTGTCCAATAAAGCAGTCAGGGGAGGTAGTAGATTAACGTTGGTGAACTTGAACTTGAAAAATTGTGTGTACTCACGTCTTTCCGCGCTTGAAACAACATTCCTTCTGATGTTCATTTATGTTTATTTGATGCTATAAATGAACTAGTATGAGGAGATGATCGGTTCACGAGCCACTTGAAGAAGCTACAGCGATCTGTCACGACAAATTAAAGAGACACTATACGCTATTTATTTGTTTAAACATCTTTAAAAATTACAATATTTGAAATATGAAACTGTTTCATACGTTGTCAGTGTCCTCTTTGCCTCTGTGCCTGTGTAGAAATGTATATTATTTGTTTTAAATGAAGAAATAAAACATTTATATTTTATTCCAATGTAAATTTCCCCCCAAAAAACAAAAACATTTTTGTACATTCACAGTGCTGCACAACAGAGGTTTACTGCTGAAATTAGACATACGTTATACTGTTAAAGAGTACAACCCAACTTTTGATTTGACGGGTTGCCTTAAAGACCCTTTTTTCTGTGTGTGTAGTGTGTGTGTGTGGTGTGATGTAGTTTCACACAAATGAAACAGTAAAATGTTCATTAAGGGCCCTGTTATTTCCGCAATGCAGAAAACGCGGACAGAATCGTGGAATTCATTCATAATGAAAGGAATTTTTTTTTTTTGGGGGGAATTTTTTCAAAGTTTGGATGAATACATCAAATGCAAGTTGGTACACAATTAAATCGTGATATGGAGTAGTATATGGTAACGGAAAAAAATACTATTCAAATATGACCATATATATGTCTCTGACTGAATTGTTCAGCAGTAAACCGCGTGCCTGCACCATTAATCCTGACAATCCCAGTTACACAGTAAATTCCTTTTTATGAATGGATTCTGTCCGCGTTTTCTGCATCGCGGAAATCGTATCCCTGCATTTTCTACAAAAAGCACGTTCAACACGGACACGCAGACACCCACTAATACAGTATTTAGTCAACAAACTACTTTAGTGATATGAAAACATATACTGTAGTGTACTGTATAACATACCGCTTTGTTGTCTGTTTTAAATCCGTTTTTGAAGTGTGCAGTTCTGTGGAGCGCGCAGTCTCACGTACGAGGCACGAGTGATACTTTTTATTTGGCCTCTAGAAGTCGCTCTCGTGCCGCACTGTTCTAAGCCGCTCCGGCAACTGACGCGACCCAGAAAATGAAATTAAGCGCGGTTGTGCGAGCACTTGTTTGCACATGTTTGCTTGCAGTCTGTATTCTTCCAACTTTATTTTGTAGTAAGTAACGAAGATGCTTTGGGGAAATGTATCGGAGTAAAAGTATACATTTTATTGAGGAAATGTAGTGGAGTAAAAGTAAAAATTGACAGAAAAATAAATACTCAAGAGAGTATAGATTTTCCCAAAAAATACTCAAGTACTGTAACGAAGTATTATTACTTTGTTACATTACACCTCTGGTCTAGTTAATTTAGGTATAGCAGCACTGCAGAAAACAGTGACGTAATTCTCTAAAAACACACCCACCAGTTCTCCTCTGGCCAACAGTGAACACTTGTCCGATAGTCAGGCAGAGTTACAGGTCATTAAACCGATTTGGAATCGCAACAGTCAAAAGTTTAAGTTTATCTAGTTTAAGATCTTTTTGATCACGCCGGTATGGGACGGTTTGTTGGGATATGTGCCACTAGCTAAGGTCTTCACAAAGGATGAGCTAGTTAACACAGTCTCTGCCGACACCACAGGGCCACATTGCTGCCGCACACAGGCACCGGTTCCCCGTCCGACCGAGACATGGCCGGGATCCAGCCAATCACGTTAATTGCTAAACCTCGGGATAAGCAGAGAGACAAAAAATTAGCGTAGACGCCATTCTTGTTCAGATGTAATGAGTACATCTGGTGTTATAGGAAGTGTTCCGGGTTCCGGCTGACCTGATCTATGCAGCCTAACAATCCTTTAATGGATATGAAGACAAAAGTTTATAGTGTGTCATGTGTATGCCAGGTTAAATAAATGCATTTTTAGTCTAGATTTAAACTGACAGTGTGTCTGCTTCCCGAACAATGCTAGGAAGATTGTTCCAGAGTTTAGGTGCCAAATAGGAAAAGGATCTACCGCCTGCGGTTGATTTTGATATTCTCGGTATTAACAACTGGCCAGATTTCTGAGATCGTAATAGGGACTATAATGCGTTAAGATCTCACTCAGGTACAGGGGAGCTAAGCCATTTGGTGCTTTGTAAGTAATTAGCAAGATTTTAAAATCTATACGATGTTTAATAGGGAGCCAGAGCAGTTTTGACAGAACCAGGCTAATATGTTCATACTCCCTGGTTCTAGGAGTTTTGGACCAGCTGTAGTTTGTTTATCACATGAGCAGGGCAACCACCCAGTAGAGCATTACAGTAATCTAGTCTCGAGGTCATAAACGCATGAAATGAAAGCTCTAGCGCAAGTTCTGTCAGGAAGACTCAAATGTTATGTTTCTACTAATTTAGATCTAACCAATCATTATCCAACACCTGTAGTACATAAGATCGGTACTCACACTTTTCTGAGTTCGCAGATGCTGACGCGAAACCCAACCTCCATCCTCCCCACCACCACCAGGATGGTTCCTGTCCATGCCTCCGGGGGGGCGGCTACGCCCCTGCCTTCATCTTCAGGCATCTTCAGGCAGGACTAGATGCTCTCTAGTCACCTCGGGGCTGGTGTCCCGAGGTAAAACAGAAAAGCGAAAGGAGAATAATTAGCGTAGCTGCTGTTCATAACTTTAAGCAAAGATAGTCATAATGAGCAATTGATCTGATATGAGATGCATTATGTGAATGCTTGGCTAAAGAGATGTGTCTTTAATCTAGATTTTAACTGGGTGAGTGAGTCTGAGCCCCTAACATTATCAGGAAGGC
Source organism: Opsariichthys bidens (assembly GCA_037194245.1). NCBI lineage: Eukaryota > Metazoa > Chordata > Actinopteri > Cypriniformes > Xenocyprididae > Opsariichthys > Opsariichthys bidens. The sequence goes on along the minus strand of CM074305.1, from coordinate 12,550,401 downwards.
TATTCCAGAGTTTCGGAGCCAAATGTGAAAACGCTCTTCCTCCTTGTCACACCGTCTACATCACCGGCACGACCAGCTCCACCCACACGCTCACAATCACCCGAATATTAATCACTTTCACCTGTCTGCAATCACCGCCGCGCCCTATATCTACCCACGCATCCCTCAGTCCATTGTCTGATCTCGTCTCGTATGGACCACACAGACTTACCTGCTTCGCTTACCTGCATTCTTCAGTTCCCTCCTATGATCCTTCATCTTCGTCTGGGTATCATCGGGCGTGAGCGTGAATCACTGGACAGTTATCCACGTACCTGCAACACAAAGAAAGACCTGTCACTCTATCAGCTAGTCACCTGTTTACTTCACGGACTCTAAAACTTACCATACCAAACCGCTTACCTGCTTGTTGTGACGATCTGTTCAATAAAGAACATTTGCTAACCGTACCTGCTTTGTCTGTGTCTGACACTCCTTTAGTGGACTTAGCTATCCTTAGGTACAAACAGAAGTCCATAGTTTTGTGATCTGAAAGAATGTGACGGATTGTAGGGCAATAGAAGATCAGTTAAGTACACAGGAGCTAAATCATTTAGAGCCTTATAGGTCATTAACAATACTTTATAATTCGAAACGGAACTTAATGGGTAACCAGTGTAGAGATGATAAAATTGGTGTTATATGATCATATTTTCTTGACCTGGTAAGAATTCTAGCAGCTGCATTTTTTACTAATTGTAGCTTGTTTATTGAGGAAGCAGGACAACCAGCTAATAATGCATTACAGTAATCTAGTCGAGACGTCATGAAAGCATGAACTAACTTTTCTACATCAGAAATAGATAACATATTCCATATCTTAGCAATGTTTCTGAGGTGGAAAAAGGCTGTTTTTGTAACATAAGAAATATGATTTTCAAAGGACAAGTTGCTGTCTAATATAACACCCAGATCTTTAACTGTCGAGGATGGAGTAACAGTACATCCTTCTAAATGCAGACTGTAGTCTGAGAGATTCTGTGTACAGGTCTTTTGTCCAATAAGTAATACTTCAGTTTTATCTGAGTTTAATAGAAGAAAATTACTGGTCATCCAATGTTTCACTTCTTTAACACACTCTGTCAGTTTGGATCATTTAGAGATTTCATCTGGTCGTGATGAAATATATAATTGAGTATCATCGGCATAGCAGTGGAAACTAATTCCATGTTTACTTATAATATTGCAGAGTGGCAGCATGTATATTGAAAATAGCAGAGGGCCTAATGTACGGGACATGTGAATGTCTTTTCCAAGTTTCCAAGTTCCACAAGTTTTGACGCGTTTCTTATATCATATTCACCAACCAAAGTCCATAGTTTCCGTTCGAATGGTTTATTCTTCACAGTCAGTGAATAATCACGTTTCTCACATACAGCGTAATCTTCTTATCCAGTGACATCCTCTAAACAACTTATTTGTAGAGGTACCATACTTATGAGCCGATTTACGCTATATCACACAATAAAAACGAAAACGGTCAAAAAGCTTTGTGTTCTCTCAACGTTAATCTGAACATAACATGTGCGTCAACATCCTATAACGTGAATTACAACAAAAATGACGTCACTGAATATGCGCAGTAAGATCAAGCATAAACCAACTGAACATATTCAACAGTAAATGACAATTAAATTGAAATTAACAAAAAATATTATTGTACCACATTTACATAATAAAAATGTGAAAGTATAAATTATTAAATATGGCTCCTACACCTAACACAGATCCTTGTGGTACTCCATAGTTTACTATTGTTATCTTAGATTTTTCTCCGTTTAAATAGACAAAATTGTGTCAGTCTGATAGGTATGACCTAAACCACGGTAATGCCTGTCCCTGAATACCAGTGTAATTTTGTAGTCGGTCTAGGAGTATTTTATTATCTATAGTGTCGAATGCAGCACTGAGATCAAGTAACACTAATATTGAGACACAGCCTTGGATAGCGTTTTTTTTTTTTTTTTTTTCAAAAAGGAGCACAATTGGGCCGACACCACTTTTTCTAGTATTTTTGACATAAATGGAAATTTTGCCAATACATTTGTTTCTAATTGTGGTTTTTTAATGAGAGGCTTAATAACTGTTAGCTTGAACGGTCGTGGGACGTGTCCTAGGGATAAGGATGAGTTGATAATATTGACAAGAGGTTCTTCTGTTACAGGTAACAGTTCTTTCAGTAGTTTAGTGGGTATTGGATCTAATAACCATGTTGTTGGATTAGACACAGTAATAAGTTTATTTAGCTCATCCTGTCCTATAGTTGTAAAGCACTGCAACTGTTCTTGAGGGGCGATAATTAAACTGTTAAAGGTTGTACATTTACAATTGTATTTCTGATACTTTCGATTTTCTCAGTAAAGAAATTCATAAAGTCATCACTGCTCAACTGTAATGAAACGTTTTGTTCTGGTGATGTCTGTTTATTTGTTAGTCTAGCTACTGTACTAAACAAGAACTGTGGATCATTTTGGTTATTTTCTATAAGTTTGCGGAGATACTCGGCCCTGGCTGCTTTTAGAGTCTTTCTATAGCGGGACGAACTGTCTTTCCACGCGATTCTGAAGACTTCTAAATGGGTTTGTATCTATTTGCGTTCTAGATTACGAGTTTCTCTTTACATTGCATGAGTAATATTGTTGTACCATGTGTAGTGTAGTGATATCGTGAGAACAGGGGGTGGGACAAGAGACGGATCACGAGAGTTAAGAGAGTGATCATGTAGTTGAGAGTGTTAATAAAAAGTAGAAAATAACGAAGACTCAGACTGGTTAATGAGACGAACAACACAACATAAATGGCGACGAGGATGAACACACAAAAGAACCATTAGGATTACCGTTCAATTGTCGCTGGAAACGACACCTGGATCTGAAAGACTGACGAAGCTGGCATGGAGGGCGAAGAAGAGGCCTTAGCACGAGCACCGCCGATACATGTCGCGCAGGCTCAGTTATCGCCGCCTATTCCGTTGAACCTCAGAGTTTCGGATTTGTATGCAGAATACAAAACATGGAAAGACTCTTACAGTTTCTTTGAGTTGGCCAGTGGAACTATCAATGCTGCCGATGCGGTAAGACGCGTTACTTTTTTGCATTGCATTGGTACTCCGGTGCAGAGGATTTTCGCGAATCTCCCGGGTCCCAAAGATACATATACGGAGACTGTAAACGCATTGGATGCTTACTTTACTCCACGGAAAAATGTTGTGCTAGAAAGACACAAATTCCGTCTGAGATCTCAACTACAAGATGAAACCATTGACACATTTGTGAACGCGTTAAGGGAACTGGCCAAATCATGTGACTTTGGAGCTTTAGAACGTGATATGATACGAGATCAACTCGTGGAGAAATGTGCACATAGACGATTAAGAGATAAACTGTTGCAGGAAGAAGGGCTTACGCTGGAAAGAGCATTAACTGTTGCTAGAATTTTTGAATCAGCCCAAGCAGAGTCTAAAGTGCTTTCGGAAAACAATATCAAAGAAAAAGACAATCACGTAAATTTCATGAAGAGTTCAAGAGCTCTCGATGCAAAAGGGAAACCGCAAAATGCAAAAAAGGGCAATTTGAAAAGAACAATAGCGACACCAAGTGTTATAGATGTGGACTGACAACACATAAAGCAGATGACTGTGGGGCAAAATCAGCAACTTGCCTGTACTGCAAAAAAACTGGTCATTATGCACGTGTTTGCAGAAAGAAAAACAGCTCACATGAGTTTAAATATGAAAAATACAAGGCCAAAGACAAGTCAGACCACAAAGACAAACCAGTGAGAGCTGTAAACAACAATTCTGATTCTGATGAATTTGTGTATTCAATTGATCCAGAAGGAAAAGAGACCATAAAAGTTAATGGACAGAGGCCGAAGATGGTCATAGATACAGGAAGTGGAAGAAATTTCATTGGAGAAGAACTGTATCATAGATTGTTTGCACAAAAAGTTGAACTAAAACAAACAGAGAGAAAATTCTTTGCCTATGCACAGACACACCCTCTCCACTGTGTAGGATTTTTTGAAGCACATTTCCAATGGAAGGATAATGTCACCAAAAATGATATTTTTGGTATCAGAGGAAGTGTTGAGCCACTGTTGGGAAGACGGTCATGTTTTGATTTAAAGATTTTGAATACCACAGAACAGGTCGCTTCAATTCTAAATTCGTCAGAGAGATTTCTGAAACTTGAGGCTGAATATCACTCTTTGTATAAAGGACTGGGGCAAATCAAAGATTACAGCCATAAAATATCAGTGAATGAAAAAGTCAAACCTGTAACTCAAGCTTTAAGGAGAGTACCCTAACTGATGGTAGAGGCTGTGAATCAAGAGCTGGACAAAATGCTGGAAGATGGCATCATAGAGGAAGTGCACAAAGGATCTGAATGGGTGTCAAACATTCTTCTAATTCCTAAAAAAGACACTAAAGAAGTAAGACTTTGTGTAGATTTGAGAGAAGTGAATAAAGCGGTGGTAAGAGAAAGACACCCAGTACCAACAATAGACAGTATACTGTAAGCAATGCAGGGAGCAAAGGTGTTTGCCAAACTGGATGCACGTAAAGGTTTCTGGCATGTTGATCTAGCACCTGAATCCAGAAAAATGACCACATTCATTACGCACAGAGGATGCTACCGTTTTAGGAAGGTTCCATTCAGATTGTCCAGTGCTCCTGAAGCATACCAGAAAGCCATGGACTCTATGTTATGTGGGATGCCAGGTGTAGTGTGCTACATGGATGATGTGGTCGTGTTTGCTGAAAATGAAAATGAGCTGGAGCAAAAACTGAGAAAGGTTTTTTCAAAAATTCCAAGAAAAAGGACTGACCTTGAATAAAGAAAAATGTTTCTTTGGACTTAAGCAGATTGAGATTTTGGGTCATGTTGTCACAGCAGACGGAATAAAACCAGATCCACGGAAGGTTGAAGCAGTTTGTAATGCTCCCAGACCCGAAAATATTGCACAGTTACGTTCATTCTTAGGTACTTGTGGATTTTTGATGAAGTTTGTTCCAAATTACGCAAATCTGTCTGAGCCTCTCAGAAAACTGACCAGACAAGGACAAGAGTGGCAGTGGTCATCTGAAGCAGAAAATGCGTTTAAAAGACTGAAAAAAGAACTAACTAGTGAACCATGCCTAGCATACTTCAATATAAGTGCTTCAACAGTTGTGAGTAGTGATGCAAGTCCAGTCGGACTTGGAGCAGTTTTGCTTCAGACACAAGAAGATGGAGCTAAGAAGCCTGTAGCGTATGCGAGCTGCTCTCTGACACTCACAGAAAGGCAGGATAGAGATAGAGATCTCAGATAGAGCGGGAGCCCCTAGGTTGTGTATGGGCGGTGGAACACTTCAGAACGTATTTGAGGGGAGGCAAATTTACTCTTCAAATGGATCATCGACCTCTAATTTATATGCTCAATCCGGAGAAGTCAAAGCTTTTGCCTCCTAGAATACAAAGACTTGGACTGAGACTGTATCCATATTTGATTGATCTAAGATGGCGCCGCGGATGGCAGCCTCAGTGCATAGCTCTCCAGTGTTTGTACTGTTTTTGTTAGTTTTTCCTGTTTTTTGTTTTTCAAACATGATCAGCTACACCAGAGATGAACTGCTGAGCATTCAGCAGTTCACACCACAAACTCTTTTTCCGGATTTCAATTACTCAGACGTTTTGTTGAATGTTGTAGTCGGCGGAGCGGCAGCGCTGTTTAGACGCTTCAGGACGCGCAAACGGGGAAAGCGCGCCGGCGTCCTCGTGAAGCTCAGACAGCGCGGACTGAGAACGGCGCTGCCTAGTATCCATCTGGCGAATCTCCGCTCTCTATCCAACAAAACAGACGAACTCCTTCTGCTCGCCCGGACAAACAAGGACTTTTCAAACTCGGCTGCTCTGTGCTTCACAGAAACCTGGCTGAATGACGCCATTCCGGACAGCGTGTTCAGTCTACCAGGCTTTCGGCTGTTTAGATCTGATCGCGACGCTGAATCAACGGGGAAATCGCGCGGCGGCGGGACATGCTTTTACATCAACGAAAGATGGTGTTCAGATGTAACTGTGTTAAGGAAGATGTGCTGTCCAAATCTTGAAACACTCTTCATTAACTGCAAGCCGTTCTATTTGCTGCGGGAGTTTTGCTCGTTCATTCTGGCGAGCGTCTACATTCCACCGCAAGCGCACGTGAGTTCAGCTTTAAATTTACTCGCTGATATGATCACAGAGAACGAGCAGCAACACCCGGACTCTGTTCTAATCATTCTCGGGGACTTTAATAAAGCGATTCTCTCACGTGAACTCCCAAAATACAGACAGCATGTTATTTGTCCCACCAGAGACAGTAATACACTGGATCACTGTTACACAGTATGGATGCATATCACTCTGTCCCACGGGCAGCTTTGGGGCTCTCTGATCACTGTTTAGTTCATCTCATACCGACTTACAGGCAGAAACTGAAATCAGCTAAACCTGTAGCAAAGACTGTAAAGAGATGGACCACCGAAACAGAGCGGGCCTTACAAGCCTGTTTCTAATGGACTGATTGGAGTGTTTTTGAAGCTGCTGCCACCGATCTGGACGAGCTCACAGAGACTGTGACCTCATATATCAGTTTCTGTGAGGATTTGTGCATTCCTACAAGGACTCACTTAACCTACAACAACGACAAACCCTGGTTCACTGCAAAACTCAGACAGCTCCGTCAGGCCAAAGAAGATGCTCGCAGAAATGGGGACAGAGTCTTGTACAAACAGACCAAATACACACTGGAAAAGGAGATCAGAGTGGTTAAGAGGAATTATTCTGAAAAGCTTTGGAATCAGTTCTCTTCTAATGACACAGCTTCAGTGTGGAAAGGTCTGAGAGCCATCACCAACTACAGGACACCATCCCCCAGCTCTGCTGTGAATCAACATCTGGCAGACGATCTGAACGAGTTCTACTGCAGGTTTGAAAGACCACCATTAACACCTCCAACAACCCCCCTCTCCCCCACCCCTCCACTTTAGTTCAGTGAAGATGACATGCGCCAGGTCTTCAGAAAGAACAAAAGGAGAAAGGACATCACTGGACCCTTACTGGACCCCCTGCAGTTTGCTTACCGAGCAAACAGGTCTGTAGATGATGCAGTCAACATGGGACTGCATTATGTTCTCCAGCATCTGAACAGACCAGGGACCTATGTGAGGATCCTGTTTGTGGACTTCAGCTCTGCCTTTAACACCATCATCCCATCACTTCTCCACCCCAAATTAACTCAGTTCTCTGTGCCCACCTCTGTCTGTCAATGGATCACCAGCTTCCTGACAGACAGACAGCAGCTAGTGAGACTGGGAAAATTCTCATCCAGCACCCGCTCCATCAGCACCGGCGCCCCTCAGGGCTGTGTTCTCTCCCCACTGCTCTTCTCTCTCTACACCAACGACTGCACCTCTAAAGATCCCTCTGTCAAGCTCCTGAAGTTTGCAGACGACACCACACTGATCGGACTCATCCAGGATGGTGACGAGTCTGCTTACAGACTGGAGGTTGAACAGCTGACTGTCTGGTGCAGTCTTAACAACCTGGAGCTCAACACGCTCAAGACGGTAGAGATGATCGTGGACTTCAGAAGAACCCCCCGGCTCTCCCCCCACTCACCATCATGAACAGCACTGTGGCTGCAGTGGAGTCATTCAGGTTTCTGGGAACCACAATCTCCCAGAACCTGAAGTGGGACAACCACATTGAGTCCATTGTGAAAAAGGCCCAGCAGAGGTTGTACTTCCTTCGCCAGCTGAGGAAGTTCAACCTTCCACAGGAGCTGTTGAAACAGTTTTACTCTGCCATCATCGAATCCATCCTCTGCACTTCAATCACCATCTGGTTTAGCTCAGCTACCAAATATGACCTCAGAAAACTACAGAGGGTAGTCCGGTCTGCTGAGCGAATCATTGGTACAACCCTCCCCACTGTCCAAGAACTGTACATATCCAGAGTGAGAAAAAGGGCAAAGAAGATCACTCTGGACCCCTCACACCCAGCACACTCCACCTTTGAACTGTTGCCATCTGGTCGACGCTACAGAGCCCTGAGCACCAGAACGACCAGACACAAGAACAGTTTCTTCCCTCAAGCAATTCATCTCATGAACAATTGACAAACACGGGACACACAAAACTATTACTCACCATTCACTTAAAACACTTATTTATATTTCATTTGCACTCATCACAACTGTACATACAATCTGTCTATATCCTAACTGTACATACAATTGTCTATTTTGTATATTTTGTATATTTGTATTTTATTCTTTTTTATCATCTGTGTCTTGTCTTGTCACTGTCATTCTGTTGCACTGTAAAGCTTTTGTCACTAAAACAAATTCCTAGTATGTGTAAACATACCTGGCAATGAAGCTCTTTCTGATTCTGATTCTGATTCTGATTCTGATTTCTGATTCTGATTCTGATTCATATGACTACAAGATTGAACACATTGCAGGGAAAGACAATGTTGCAGACTCACTTTCTAGACTTCCTTTACCAGAAACTGAGGACAACAGTTACGTGGACACGTAGATGGACAGAGTGTTGTCTGTAAATGTGATGGATGTACAAGCCTTGACTCTTGAGGAACTTAAAGGATCTACAAAGGAAGAAACTACATTGATGCAGCTGCTTTCCATTGTGGAGACAGGATAGTGGCCTGCTACGATTCCTGAAAGTCTACAGCCATTCAAACGCTGCTCAGATGAGTTGTGAACCCATGATGGTCTTTTGCTGTGGGGACACATGATTGTTCTTCCTTCCAAGCTGGTTGAGCAAGCTTTGAAAATTGCACACGAGACACATCAAGGTGTAGTTCGCACAAAGCAATTTTTGAGAAGCAAGTTTTATTGGCCTAATATGGACACGGATGTAGAAAGAATGGTCAAAAACTGTAATGCGTGTGTTCACTGAATCAACCCTTGCATGACGATCAACCACTGCATCCATTATAACTTCCACCCAGACCATGGACCAAGATAGGTGTTGATTTGGTGGGTCCTATTCAGAATGTCTATTTACTCACTGTTATAGACTACTACACATCATATCCTGAAGCAGTTGTCATTGCCGACATAACTTCTGAGACCGTTACCAAGGAAATGATGAGAATATTTGCCCGATTTGGGTATCCCTTAGAAGTAGTCACTGACAACGGGAAGCAATTTGTCAGTAAAGTCTTCAAAGCATTTCTGAGAACTAGTGGAGTTAAACACATTAAAGCCTCACCTTATTACCCCAAAAGTAACGGTAAAATAGAAAGATTTCATCGTTACTTGAAGAAAGCTTTCAAAGCAGCTAAAAGTGAGGGAAGGAATTGGAGAGAAGATCTCTCAAAGATTCTACTTCCCTATCGATCCACACCACATAGAGCATCGGGTGAGACACCAGCTTATTTGATGTTTGGACGAGATGTGCGTACGAAACCTGCTCGTTTCAAGGACATGATTATGTAAATGTTTGACTATTTTGTTACCTGTTAGACAGTTTGGATTGAAACAATTTAGTAGAATATTGTGTAAAGAGTAACAATAAAAAGGAGTTGAATTGAAAGTAATTGTTATTTGATATATAAGTTCTCTTATACTAACAAAGGGAGGGATGTAGTGTAGTGATATCGCGAGAACATGGGGTGGGACAAGAGACAGATCACGAGAGTTAAGAGAGTGATCATGTAGTTGAGAGTGTGTCAATAAAAAGTAGAAAATAACGAAGACTCAGACTGGTTAATGAGACGAACAACACAACACCGTGGTACAGTATTTTTGTCTCTAACCTTTTTTAATCTCATCGGTGCAACAGTATCTAATGTACTAGTGAAAATGGTGCACGTGCTGCTTGTCATTTTCTCAAGATTATTTGCGTGTTTGGGTACGATGAGCAGCTAAGACAGATCAGGCAGGTTATTTGTGAACTTGCGGTACGCAAGTTACAAGATAGTGATCAGAGACATCACTTTGCGGTAGAATTTCTATATCAGTAAGATTTATTCCATGTGATATGATTAAATCTAGACTATGATTAAGACGGTGGGTGGGTCCAGTGATGTTTTGTTTGACCCCAAAGGAGTTTTTTAAATTTGTAAACGCAGCCCCTAACGCATCGTTTCTATTGTCTACATGAATGTTAAAATCTCCAACAATCAGAGCTTTATCGACATTGACCAATAGGTCTGAGAGAAAGTCTGCAAACTCTTTTAGGAAGTCAACATAAGGCCCTGGAGGTCTATAAACGGTAGCCAAAGCAAGATATATTAGCGACGTTTTACTTATATCTGAGAGTGTAACATTTAGTATAAGAATTTCAAATGAATTAAACCTGTAGTTTGTTTTCTGAGTAACATTAAGAATATCTCTATGGATTGTTGCTGCACCACCACCACAGCCAGTCGGACGGCATTTATTTTTATAACAGTAGCCAGGTGGACAAGACTCATTAAGACCGAGATAATCATTTGGTTTAAGCCATGTTTCAGTAAGGCAAATTACATCAAGACTATTATCTGTGATTATTTCATTTATGATAACTGCCTTAGGTGTCAGCGATTTAATGTTTAGTAGCCCTAGCTTTAGAAATAGTTTTTGTTCAGTAATTTTGCAAAATTCTGGTTTGACTAAACCTCACTATAGACACAGTTTCTAAAGACTGCATTACACTCACATTTCTATCAGTTAAGTGGGCAGAACACAAACTGTGATTTGAGGTTTGACTTACTAGTCACACGGTGCAAAGCATCTTGGAGATGTTCTCCGACAGAAGATCAGCTCCGGTTCTGCTGGGGTGCTGGCCATCAGCCCGGAAGAGCCTAGGACGCTCCAAGAAAAGATTCCAATTATTTATAAAGAGCAGCTTCTGTTCTTTACACCAAGACATCAACCACTCATTTAAAGCAACCTTAACCTTTCATGTCCTCGTCGGTACGTTGGAAGCAGTCCAGACACGATGATCCTTGTCGCGGGCGATGTGGCTCGTACCGTCTCGATCAGGCTCCTGAAGTCCTGCTTCAGCACCTCCGTCTGCCGCAGCCTGGTGCCGTTCACCCCCGCGTGCAGCACTACAGCTCTGATGGTCTAGCTCACTACAGCTCTGATGTAAGGAAAGCAGAGTGAGGGAGAGAGATAGAGGACATGGCAAAAATAATAATCAAGAGTACAGGTGCTGGTCATAAAATTAGAATATCATCAAAAAGTTTATTTATTTCACTAATTCCATTCAAAAAGTGAAAATTGTATATTAAATTCATTCATTACACACAGACTGATATATTTCAAATGTTTATTTATTTTCATTTTGATGATTATAACTGACAATTTAGGAAAATCCCAAATTCAGTATCTCACAAAATTATAATATTTTGAAAAGGTTCAATGTTGAAGACACCTGGTGCCGCACTCTAATCAGCTAATTAGCTCAAAACACCTGCAAAGGCCTTTAAATGGTCTATCAGTCTAGTTCTGTAGGACACACAATCATGGGGAAGACTGCTGACTTGGCAGTTGTCCAAAAGATGATCATTGATACCCTGCACAAGGAGGGCAAGACACAAAATGTCAATGCAAAAGAGGCTGGCTGTTCCCAGAACTCTGTGTCCAAGCACATTAATAGAGAGGCGAAGGGAAGAACAAGATGTGATAGAATAAAGTGCACAAGCAATAGGGATAACTGCACCCTGGAGAAGATTGTGAAACAAAACCCATTCAAAAATGTGGGGGAGATTCACAAAGAGTGGACTGCAGCTGGAGTCAGTTCTTCAAGAACCACTACACACAGACGTATGCAAGACATGGGTTTCAGCTGTAGCATTCCTTGTGTCAAGCCACTCTTGAACAACAGACAGCGTCAGAAGCGTCTGGCCTGGGCTAAAGACAAAAAGGACTGGACTGAAAGTCGTGACGTGTTGTCAAGTATGGTGACCCACACTCGAAATTGGTGCTCTGCATTTAACCCATCCCAAGTGCACACACACAGCAGTGAGTAGTGAACACACACATACACACACAGTGAACACACACCCGGAGCAGTGGGCAGCTATTGCGACAGCGCCCGGGGAGCAATTGGGGGTTAGGTGCCTTGCTCAAGGGCACTTTAGTCGTGGTATTGAAGGTGGAGAGAGTGTTGTTTATTCACAATTCCCACCTTCAATTCCTGCCGGCGTGGGAATCGAACCCGCAACCTTCTGATTACAAGCCCAACTCCCTCACCATTAGGCCACGACTACCCCCTGCTGCTGAGTGGTCCAAAGTTATGTTCTCTGATGAAAGTAAATTTTGCATTTCCTTTGGAAATCAAGGTCCCAGAGTCTGGAGGAAGAGAGGAGAAGCACACAATCCACTTTGCTTGAGGTCCAGTGTAAAAGTCCAAGGTCAGCGCACACGTATACCAGGAAGTTTTAGAGCACTTCATGCTTCCCGCTGCTGACCAACTTTATGGAGATGCAGATTTAATTATCCAACAGGACTTGGTACCTGCACACAGTGCCAAATCAACCAGTACCTGGTTTAAGGACCATGGTATCCCTGCTCTTAATTGGCCAGCAAACTCCCCTGACCTTAACCCCATACGAAATCTATGGGGTATTGTGAAGAGGAAGATGCGATATGCCAGACCCAACACAATGCAGAAGAGCTGTAGGCCACTATCAGGGCAACCTGGGCTCTCATAACCTGGGGCACTGTAAAGGGGGGGTAAACGATGACGATTCTCGGGGCCCATGACCAAGAGGGGGCCCAGAGAAGCCCCCAATAAAATTGTGGTGCTAAAAAAAAATATTTGATAGTAAAAAATATTAAGTTTAAGTTATTCTATTTGCTGTTTCCTGGTGTCAAAAAAAATGTTTTTGTTTAGGAAACACAAACGTCCGTGGGCCCCTCTCCCCCTCTCGATTATCATAAAATGGTTCAGTCCGCCCAAATTGTATCCAGGCAAAACAAACAACTTGACTTCACTTATAGTGCAGCAGAATATCAACTTGACGGAAGAGGAAGTGAAAATGCCTCAAAAGTCTGGAAGTCAAAAATGGAAAGAGAAAAAAATAAGAGAAGTGAAAGAGGCAAAGGGTCGACAGTATGTTACCCAATATTTCATAAGAAAAGGCTGAGTTTGTAAGTTGGCCTAAATTGTTAGTGGACCGCCCGTGACAATGATCATAGCCTTCATCACTTTTCTGTGCGTTCGCACGCTTTGTACATGTGGCCCCAGGTCTCTACGGTAGCATTTTTCGATAGAGCAGGTGCAGCGGGTGCAGCGGGCGCACGGCTTTGCCTCACATCAGTGGCGGTTCTACATGGAGGCCTAGAGAAGCCGGTGCCCCTGTAGACATGTCCCTGACCACCCCTGTGACCCCCCTGTGCTGACCAAAAAAAAAAAAATTTATTATGAATTTATTATGATTTTACACGCGAGCGCCAAAAGCGGAACTAACGCGACGGAATGTTCTACACGGGTAAATTATAGCGGCGCCGGCCGCGTAAGTGACTCGTATCTCGTAAGTGACTTGTTGCTCTTGCACAATGTTGTGATGTTAACCACGTAACTTCATCTGTCTTGGCTGTTGCACTGCGATAACATACATTTGAGTAAAGTAATCAACAGGCTATCTGCCCGTGTTAAGTGGGATGGTTAGGCGACGAAATGTAATGCACGTTTTTTTTTTCTTCCAATAGTTATCATGAAACGAGGAAGGGACATAGCGTCCTTTTTTGCCCCAGTAAACAAAAAAGTGAGAGAAACAAATCAAGGTATTGAGAGAGTTGAGGAGCAGAAGGAGAGAGAGCCAGAGGAGTCAGTGGAGGCTGGAGAGAGTGAGGACTCTGACACAGAGAGGGAAATTCCAGAGGGTGAGAAGGATGAAGAAGAGGGTGAGGAGGAAGAAAACATACAGGGACAGAGACAGGAAGAGCCCGAGGGACAGAAAGGGGATCTATGTGGATCAAGTACTGCACCATCAGGTTTGTGATGAAAAAGGTTATTACTATTTGCAAAGCAGTTCAATTATAATTTCATTGTAGGCCTACTGTATGTCCTTAAAATGGTGCTTTCTCCTGTAAATAATTTTTTGTGCCAATATGGCTTGGCCTACATTTTGAAATACATGCAGATATGTACTACCAGTCGAAAGTTTGGAAACGGAACTATTTTGGTTGTTTTTGAAAGAAGGCTCCATTTATGTTATTAAAATACAAGAAAAGCTGTAATATTGTGAAATATTATTAAAATGTACAGTTATCTATGTAAAGAAAACGGCAATATAGTAAAGTGTAATTTATATCCTATGATCAAAGCTGAATTTATCATCATTCCTCCAGTCTTCAGTGTCACATGATCCTTCACAAATACTTCACAAATCATTGCTAATAATCATCAACATTGATAATAATCATAAATGTTTCATGAGCAGAAAATCATCATATTAGAATGATTTGTGAAGGATCATGTGACACTGAAGAGTGGAGGAATGATGCTGAAAATTCAGCTTTGATCACTGGAATAAATTACATTTTAAAATATACCCTATTCAAATATAAAAAAAGTTATTTTAAATTGTAAAAATATTTCACAATAATACTGTTGTTCTTGTACACTTTGACTGGTAGTGTACATGTATAAGTAAATAAATGTACTTGTGCCCTATGTTTACTGTACATCTTTCTACAGATATCAGCAAGTAAAGTAAAACAAACTTTATCATCTTTAAATATAATTTGTTACCATTTTTAATGTGGCCCTCTGTACCGCCACTGCCTCACATGCAGCCGGTGTCGGCATCTTTGTACGAGGCTCCTGCTGTGGTCCACACTGTTGCACCTGTCTTGGAAGTAGTCTAACTTCATGAACTCTGATAAAAATCCTCTGCCAGCTACTGTACAAACTACTATCAGCTGTTTGTGAGGTTTCAGTGCATCTCTTGAAGATGATGTGGAGTTGTATTACTACAGTGTCCCCTATATTGTCAAATACAGCATGATTCATCTCTGCCAACCATCTTCACATAATACTATCACATTATCTGATCCAGACCAACGCTGCAAAACTCAATTTAAACAGCGCAAAATGACTGCCTGTGGACGTTATAGATAGAAATTATTATGTAAATTAATATGAAAAAAGTCTCAGCTGTGTTGGGGGCCCTGTCAAGATTCTTTTCATGGGGCCCAAAATCCTTAGCAGCGCCCCTGCTCATAACACCTGAGCAAAAGGAGCCCGAACCAAGTATTGAGTGTACATGCTCATACTTTTCATGTTCATACTTTTCAGTTGGCCAGGACTTCTAAAAATCCTTTCTTTGTATTGGGCTTAAGTAATATTCTAATTTTCTGAGATATGGAATTTGGGGTTTTCCTTAGTTTTCATTTATAATCATCAAAATGAAAAGAAATAAACATTTGAAATATATCAATTTGTGTGTAATGAATGAATACAAGTTTCACTTTTTGAATGGAATTAGTGAAATAAAAAAACTTTTTGATGATATTCTAATTATATGACCAGCACCTATATAATACACAAACACATACATAATACGTCCCCAGGACGTAACATACCTAAAAGGCATTAATGTGTGCAAGAGAGAAAGAGAGCTGGAAATTTATTGCACCACAGTTAGTCTTCTAATGTCATGTTTTTTATTTTTATTTCTTACAATGTTAAGGCTTGCAATACAGTAATGTACTAGAGATACTAAAAATACAATACATTCAAATGCAACCATGCTGGATGATGAGTAAAACAACACACATTACTTGATCACATATACTACAATAAAAGTCTTTATATTTAAAACCATACTAACACTGTTGGTTAACACAAGAAACAGGTTGGTGTAGCTTGTTTTGATGCATTCTAAAAAGATCAGAGAGGAAGAAAACATGACCACAACTGCAAAGGAAGGTGATTGGTTAAGAGTGTAAACTGAAACGACCATAAAAAGGTCAAATACAAGCACAAACAAATACCCATCATTTATGATATATTTCAAGTTTGCCATGATAGAAAATAGAAAGCTTTTCTGTCATGATAGGCTTTTCTGATTGTCATGATTATGAACAGAGAAATTGGATTCTGTATTTTCACTATTGACCTACAAACTAACAGGAACTTTACAACATTGTTGTAAATTAATCCACTGCCGGCAAATTGTAGTTGGAACCCATGTGCAGTTTAATCATAGTCCATCATAACAAACATAAATCCAACATAAAACACGATCTTCACATGGCTTGACGAAACAGTCTTCACATGACATGGCATGGTAGAGACAGACAATGACAAACACCACAGTGGTACAGGGACATAATCCACAAAACATCGACCTGGAACAAGGCACACATGAGGGTTTAAATACACAGACAATTACCAACAATAAACACCTATGAACCATGATTAACCCGTGAACCTATCAAGACAAGACATGAAAAAGGGGAATCACATGACATGACATGACAGAAGGACATGGCAAAACAAACATGAAACATGACCATGACAACACAATAAAAGACATGACACCTGAACATGAACACTTAACCATTACAGAAACCCCCACTTCTAAGGACAGCTCCTGATGCCCTAAACAAAACAAGAAAAAAGTTCATGAAGGATGGTGGAGAGGAGACAGTCTTGGGGGAGATGGTGGGCCATGCCCGTGCAAGGGAACAGGACATGAACACGGTGGGTCATAGGGCATAGGCGGACCTGGGCTGTGGGACATGGGCGGACCTGGGCCATGGAGCGTGGGCGAATCTGGCAGGATAGGACACCTCCAGGGTGGTGCTGGCAGTACATGGTCCATGGAGGTGCAGGCAGTCCAGAGGACCATGGAGGTGCAGGCAGTTCAAGGGACCTGAGTGGCACGGCCAACATGGACTTAGCCAAGTACCCACTGCCCCCCCCCCCCCCCACAATTTTCTTGGGCAAATCTAGGGGGTCCTAGCTTGGGGACAGGTTAGGGGCTTAAGTCCTCTCTGGAGGCTGGTCCATGGCCGGAGCCACCCCAGGACAAGGCTCAGGAGCTGGAGTTGATGTGTGTGCAGCCCACATACAAAAAATAGCAGTAGCCAAGATTGCTGGATCTTCCGACAGCTTAGGCATAGCAGGCATGACGGGGACCGTCAGTGACTGGGTAGGAGTGACGTGGACTGTCTTAGGCCGGGCAGGGCATGACGTGGACCATCTGAGGCCGGGCAGGCGTGACGTGGACCGTCAGTGACTGCTGGGCCAGCATGGCGTTAAGCGGTGGCTGCTGGGCAGGTGTGGCATAAAGCATCCATAGCTGGGCAGGCGTGGCATGAAGTTAATAATTTCAGAGTCAATCAGAATAAATTCAAACATAATTTATTAACCAGGAAATAGAACAATAATTCAAATCCAGTGCAAAGAATAAAACATTAAACATCAAATCAATAATAAAAGAACATAGAAGTATTTAACTGGCAGTGAAAAAGACTATACACAGTGATTGTGCGGGAGATCTGTCTACAGACTCCCTGAACCCTTTACCATTTCCCCCAAAATACCCAGATAATTCAAAAGGACCAAATGGTGGTGTCTGCAATTGTAATTAGGTTTTGGTCCCCTCTTTAGGGGGTCACAAATGGGCAATTAGATTGAATGGGTTATTGAGACCTTTAGAAGAGGGTATTTATTTACATACAGGAGGGAGTTTGAATGAAGGATCTGAGGGAGGGCACACCTTTAGTAGCACACAATATTTCTTGTTTTCTAGAACTTCTTGGAAGTTTGTACTAGGTCTGGGAGAATGAGACCATTTTACCAGGCACATTGAGACATTTCAAATGATACCAAATATGTATATTCACTTCTTGGACACATTTAACATTGCATGGATTTGAGTTTTAGGTGAGGGAGAAGGATGGAGAACAGAGAATGATGGGGAGAGTGTAATGGTGAGGTGTGAACTGCTCGGCGTGGTGCGTCTCGGATGGTGCTGTTACTTATGCAGGGGAGTGTTCAAATGTTGATTGTCAGGAAAGTCCTTTGTTCTCGAAAGGAAAAGTTGTCCTTCAGTCCAGACGATCCGACTCCAGCCTTACAGGTGCAAGTCTAATTGAGTAATTAGATTAAATAACATGCCATAATATGTAAGGGACAAACCACGGCTTTGTGTGCATTACTCAATTTTAATGCACAATGTGGAGGCAAAAAATCACCCAACATGAAATGTGTATTAAAATAGTGTAATGCAGACCTAGACATGGATTATCCCTTATTTGTTATTTGGGTGTGTTTTTGTGTATACACTTGTTTTGACTATACTTGTGAGGACCATATGTCCTCACTTTTATTGTGAAATACATTCACAACCCACTAGAGAGGACATTGACTGGTCCTCACCATTTTAAAAGGCTTATAAATCTGCCAAAACAAATTTTGTCCCCGTTATAGTTAAATCACAGGACCGGTTACCAAGTTGCCTTGCCAAGGAAAACTTTTTATTATCATATGTATATTAGACATAGGATAGAAGATTTTTCTTTGTCTTCAGGCCATCTTCATGTTTCTCTGAGGTGCAGTATGTTACATCAATAGATGTTTACATCATGGAACAACTGCATCTGCTGAAACATGTTCAACATGTGCACCCTTCCATAATACATGTATTCCTATGAAGCCAAATTTGTCTCTCCTTCCCTGTGCATACCACATAACTCTATATGTTCATACAGACTTGGCATATGAAGCTTATACTTTCTCAAGCACATTATACATTTGATTATGAACATATAAATAATATTAAAACAATGAAATTTTAATCTTCAGTAGGTTTAGGAGTAGGGGTTGGGTTAGGTGATAGAAAATATCATTGACCTGATATAAAATCAATGGAAGTCAATGCAATGTCCTCACTAAGATAGCAAAACAAACCTGTGTGTGTGTGTACCCGTTTTAGCTATACTTGTGGGGACCAAATGTCCTCACTTATACTGTAAAATACTTTCTCACCCCACCAGTGAGGACATGTGACTGCTCCTCACTAGATAAAAAAAAATTATATTTTGATTTACACATTGCTAAAAGTCAAAGTAACAATTATATATGCTATCCCAGAGAATTGTAGACATTACCAAACATATCTGAATGCATTTTTAGGAAATGTTCTGTGTATATTTTTACCGATTTATGCCGTCCAACCGCAACTATGGCATTTTCACAGCTATTTGTGACTATGAGTTTCTGTTCAATATCATCAAGTGGAAGTGGTGGTCACAAGCACAGCTCTGAGACGTTTTTTTTTTCTTTTTTCTAAAAGGAAGCTGATGGTAAACGTGCATGGTAAATATACCTCAAACTAGAAGCTGAGAAAAAAAATAATTATTCTCAAATAGCCTAAAGCTAAACAATTGCTACTTATTGATAACAGTAGCCAATCAAAGTACATACACTGCCCAGTTTGGATTTAAACAAGCAAATATTAATGCACCTGTTAATGGAAATAATGCAATGTTTGTGGCTCGTAATCAAAGTAACTAACAGAGAGATAGAGAGAATGACTCGTTGCTCTACTTTATTTTTATTCTTCTCGCTCCTTCACAACAGAACATCAACTCTCGCAGCCTCTAGTAGACTGGCCCAGTATTGCAGTCTATAAGCATTACATCTATTCATTTGGCAGACGCTTTTATCCAAAGCAACTTACAAGAGAGAAGTTGCCCTTGGTGGGGATTGAACCCCATGAGCATTAACACAGTACATAACAAATAACATTACAACATTTATATCCATCAAGAGGTGCATCAATTTTTGCACCTGATCTTGTATTGACAATGTGCTCCCTAATGTCATGTGATCCCTTGTCATGTGTCCCATGTTGTCATGGGTTTATTGGTTAATTGTGCACAGGTGTCCCTTTTCTAGTGTTTAGTCCCTGTGTATTTAAGCCCTCATGTTTGCCATGTTCTTCATCAATGATTGTGTCTTTGTTTTGTTTTTGTCATGCGAAGACTGTTTTGCCAAGCCACGTGATGATGTTGCTCTATGTTGGATTTAATAAACTGCACTTGGGTTCACACTAAAACTTACCTCCAGTGGATCTGTTAAAATTTCTCTGTATAGTATACTTCAGCACATCCCAAAGTTTCAATAAGGCCTGGACTCCGTGGTGCCAATTCTTATGCGAAAATGATTCTTCATGCTCCCAACATTTTCCACAATTTGAGCCTGATGAATCTTGATATTGTCATCCTAGAAAATGGCCATGATGTGTCGTCCTACATGGTTGTTTAAGAAATGAAAACTACACACCCTAACAATTAGGGTTAGAAGAACGTTTGCCAGCATATAACATAATAATCACTGCAATAATGATCCAGTCATACATTCTTTGTTATGGAATACAGACTCAAGAGACAGGAGAACAGTTGACACGGTTTATTGAACACACCGGAATTGACAAACACAGGTAATGGTAATGGCAATGAAGGCAACCAGGATGAATGAGTATGCTGACAGTTACTTTGGTTGGTAGGTGAAGCGAAGATCCGAAGCCCGAGGGATACTGAGCACACACTCGTGAGACGGATGGGGTGACGAGGTTGACCACGGTGACTGCAGACAGACGATGACTAGACGTGGACACTGAGGAGAGAATCCGACGACAAGACAGGAAATCCAACAGGTAAGAGTTCACTGGTAAGTCAGTCCACTTTCTCATAATTGAGACCAGAAAATGTGCAGTGGTGGGGTGTGTGCTTTTATGTGGTGATGGTGATGAGGTTCAGGTGATGGTGATTAATACTCAGGTGACGGTGTGCGTTGGGATTGGTAGCTGACAGAGTCTGACCAATCTCTGATACTCTAAAGCAATTTCCTATTTTAAATCCGAACAGGGACTTTTGGCTGGGCAGTGTATAGGATATATATATATATATATATATATATATATATATACACACACACACACACACATACATACAGTGGGTACGGCAAGTATTCAGACCCCCTTAAATTTTTCACTATTTGTTATATTGCAGCCATTTGCTAAAATAATTTAAGTTCATTTTTTTTCCTCATTAATGTACACACAGCACCCCATATTGACAGAAAAACACAGAATTCTTGACATTTTTGCAGATTTATTAAAAAAGAAAAACTTAAATAAAATTGAAAGATCACCAATTGCCTAATCACTTGCTTTGAATTGTGGGATATCACAGGCACCAAAGGATGGAGGAAAACCTAAATGGTTGTAACCTTTTGATTTAACATCTGTAACACATATAGCAAAAAGAATACATAAAACATGGCCTTGTGTTTATGTTTCAGTAACTTTCACAACCTTTTACATGTGTCAAATGTAACCTTACACTACCAATACTGTCCCATTATAGTGGGTCTAGCAAAAGTAATGGAGAAATTGTTACAACCTTTGTTGTCTGCTGTCATAACATTATTACTAATAATAATGATAATAATTATTCTTATTCTTATTGTTGTTGTTGTTGTTGTTTTTTGTTTTGTTTTTTACATTTAAATGAAAATGTTGAGTGAAAATGAAAACGAGAATCTGCTGTTTTAGATGCTACACATTCATTTATCATGCTTCACCCTAATCACAATTCAAATTATATTTTAGAAATAGAGAAATTGTAATAGAAATAGTGTCAGCGTTACAGAAGGAGACACTCAAGTGACTTGAAGGTGAAGGTGGCAGACAGCAAGCAGCATAAACAGGTGAGAGATCAGCATCAATGGCTGGTGTTGCTCACTTAGCTGGAAGGGAACAGTCTCTGTGTCTTTGCAGGTGATGGGATCGTGAAGACTGATGATAATCAGGAGATCTGGAGAGAAGACGAAGGACAAAAACGGGCAAGAATCTCAACAGGTGCCAAGATCAGGTAAGGAGTCAGATAAGCTGCATGGTTGATGCAGACGCTGAGTTGAGTAAAGTGACTGCAGACATAGGGCAAATGTATCATACCTCTGTGTTTGTAGGGCTATCTGGCCCTTCCTCCCACAGAATTGAGACACCCCTACCCCTTCACATAAACGTGCAAAAAGAAGGGGAAGAGGGAATTGAGAATTGGAGAATTGGAATTGGGCTTTAGTGTCTGAAGTCATAGTATTCATTAATTCATAGTATTATATTAGTGGACTTATGTAGGGAATAGTGAATGAGGGTAGGGGCAATTTTGAACACAGCAGTTCACAAATGCGCTGTTCTTCTGCTCTTTTTCCTGTTGTGGCGAATTCTTATGCGTGTCAAAGATGAATAGGGGGTTTCAAGCATAAAAAAATAAAAGTGTAATACAGGTTTGAATTTTGTTTTTCCTGTATATTAGAATGTGTCCAGTTTAATTTTATATTTTTCTGAGCAAAACATATTGACTATAATACCTTTTTTACCATGATTTAAAGAAAACTCCCACTAAAATCTCATTCACTGTAACAATATATACAGTGGGTACGGAAAGTATTCAGACCCTCTTAAATTTTTCACTCTTTGTTATATTGCAGCCATTTGCTAAAATCATTTATGAAGTTAATAATTTCAGTCAATCAGAATAAATTCAAACATAATTTATTAACCAGGTAATAGAACAATAATTCAAATCCAGTGCAAAGAATAAAACATTATACATCAAATCAACAATAAAAGAACATAGAAGTATTTACCTGGCAGTGAAAAAGACTACACACAGTGATTGTGCGGGAGATCTGTCTACAGACTCCCTGAACCCTTTGCCATTTCCCCCTAAATACCCAGATAATTCAAAAGGACCAAATGGTGGTGTCTGCAATTGTAATTAGGTTTTGGTCCCCTGTTTAGGGGGTCACAAATGGGCAATTAGATTGAATGGGTTATGGATACCTGTAGAAGAGGGTATTTATTTACATACAGGAGGTAGTTTGAATGAAAGATCTGAGGGAGGGCACACCTTTAGTGGCACACAATATTTCTTGTTTTCTAGAACTTCTTGGATGTTCGTACTAGGTCTGGGAGAATGAGACCATTTTACCAGGCGCATTGAGACATTTCAAATGATACCAAATATGTATATTCACTTCTTGCACACATTCAACATTGCATGGATTTGAGTTTTAGGTGAGGGAGAAGGATGGAGAACAGAGAATGATGGGGAGAGTGTAATGGTGAGGTGTGAACTGCTCGGAGTGGTGCGTCTCGGATGGTGCTGTTACTTATGCAGGAGAGTGTTCAAATGTTGATTGTCAGGAAAGTCCTTTGTTCTCGTGAAATGTGTATTAAAATAGTGTAATGCAGACCTAGACATGGATTATCCCTTACCTGTTATTTGTGTGTGTTTTTGTGTATACACTTGTTTTGACTATACTTGTGAGGACCATATGTCCTCACTTTTATTGTGAAATACATTCACAACCCACTAGTGAGGACATTGACTGGTCTTCACCATTTTAAAAGGCTTATAAATCTGCCAAAACAAATTTTGTCCCCGTTATAGTTAAATCACAGGACCGGATACCAAGTTGCCTTGCCAAGGAAATGTATATTAGACATAGGATAGAAGATTGTTCTATTGTCTTCAGGCCATCTTCATGTGTTTCTCTGAGGAGCAGTATGTTACATCAATAGATGTTTACATCATGGAACAACTGCATCTGCTGAAACATGTTCAACATGTGCACCCTTCCATAATACATGTATTCCTATGAAGCCAAAATTGTCTCTCCTTCCCTGTGCATACCATATAACTCTATATGTTCATACAGACTTGGCATATGAAGCTTATGCTTTCTCAAACACATTATACATTTGATTATGAACATATAAATAATATTAAAACAATGAAATTTTAATCTTCAGTAGGTTTAGGAGTAGGGTTTGGGTTAGGTGATAGAAAATATCTTTGACCTGATATAAAATCAATGGAAGTCTATGCAATGTCCTCACTAAGATAGCAAAACAAACCTGTGTGTGTGTGTGGTTCTAGGTGCTTTTTAAAGTGGTTCAAGTATTAAAGGACATCTGAGAACTATAGTGCTGCTTTCATGCACTATAATTATTATAATACTATTTGGAGTCTCACTCAAGTCGAATTTGAGTCTAATTTGAATTGGACAAATTAGGGGTTCGTGGGACGGGTCTTTGCCGACTTTAATGGGCAATTGGACAAATTAGGGGTTCGTGGGACAGGTCACTTGCTGACTTTAATGGGCAATCAGACAAATTAGGGGTTCGTGGGATGGGGGTCACTTCCCGACTTTAATGGGCAATTGGACAAATTAGGTGTTCGTGGGACTGGTCATTTGCTGACTTTAATGGGCAATCGGACAAATTGTGGATTAGTGGGATTGGGAATTGAAAACACCATTTACTTAATGAGAGAATGGACGTTTCATGGATATCTGGGATGGATTCCCTTGGAAACGGTCATTTGGTGGGTTTTTGGGGGGTGGGGGGGGGGGGTCTTTTGACGGGGGGAGATGGTCACTAGTGCCCAGTGTCGTCCCCTATATCTGTCCATAGACTCCCATTTCCGGGGGTAATCACGGGAAAGGTCATCGGGAAAGGGGTAATCCTTAAGTGTCCAAAAGGCCACTATATTTATTAGAGTTTGGGATCCCATTTCACAAAACGATTCCTTCGAGTAATAACACGTCCAATGGCAGCCGATTTACATGGGCCATTTCCCACGAACACCCGAAACTTACTTCCTCTTCCCGTTCGGGCATTTCTCGCCCGAAAGACTCAAAAGTTATATAAACGCGTTCGCCAGAGTGCCCCTAATACGGTTTGGGTGTTTTAATCCCGAAAAATTAGCTAGGCAAGCTTTCTCTGTCTTTTAGCTTTTTTGCTCTGCTTGTGTTCACATGCAACACAACAATTAACACTCCCCACCACAGAAACACCAGCTTCTACTCAGGATGAAGAGAAACTGAATGATCTCAATCAGAAAAGCTCATATCATATCTAAGATGTTCTAGGTTCATCCATTTTCCACACCTACTTTATTTTCGGTATAGGTACACATTTCATAAGATGAACGGATTTGTTTTTGATTCTCAAGGACTTTTTTAAATGTTTGTCAACATATTCAATTCAGTTCAATTCACATTTATTTGGAATAATCATTGCCCATTATTTGTCCGATTACCCATTAAAGTTGGCAAATGACCCAGGGACCCCCCCCCCCCACCAGTCCCAAGCCACACCCCTGTCGCCATGGACCCATTATTTGTCCGATAATACCCATTGTATTTGTACAGTGTATTACCTTAGAAACGAACATTTAATGGTTTCACGGGAGATGGGGGGGTCCCTCGAGCCTGGGGGCGCTGCCTATAGATGTCCGGTAAGCCACTATTCCGGGGGAATCTCAGAAGTGTCTGCGGGAGCTAGGTAATCGTAAAAGGTACGAATGGCCCATTAATTAATAGGCATTGTGGATCCCATTTCACACTACGGTCCCTCCGAGTGATTAAGCGTCCATTGGCAGCTTATTAACATGGGCCTTTGTCCGCGAACCCATTAAATTGACTTCCTTCTTCAAACTTATGAGATTTTTCTTAGTCATAGAATTATCTGTTGAAGTTATATGTTTCTGTATGTTTTAGGGTAATATCCTGCTCTACCAACCTTGAAGTTTCTATGTATCTGAGTACCTGGTTCTCTGTTACAGAGCAGTTTGGGTGAATGGACGATGGAATGACTTGTTTTCCAAGTTGGTGCTTAGAGGAGCAGTTCTGTGACCTTGAACATGGTTCTCCGTGCCTAAACCATGGTCTTGTTGTCATCTGTATAATCTATGTAGACATGCTTATGTCAATCAGTCCATGTGTGGACAATTTCTAATTTTTGTCTATTTCTTAGCCAATCAGAATCCATTTCAAGTAATGACGTAGTTAGTGGAGTATAAATTGAGTAAAAAAAAAACAGTATAATTGTTGTGTAATTGTGAATGTACGCAGAGCGGCCAATATGAACTCCTTGCTGAGTACTGAAGCTGACCTCTGCTGATAAAACTGCAAACTTTTCTTCAGTAAAATTTTCTTCAATTAATTTTTTTAAACTATGATGCCATGGCGTCATTCATCATATCTGGTCGTTGTGACTTCAACTGTAAATTACCCCACAAAGAGAACATCACCAGTTTAATACAAGCTTAAAAGTACTAACATATTCCAAGCAATGCAATGTAAAAGGTAACATAAAATTATTTAATTGTAAAAGTATGGCATTGGTAAATAACTGAAGTATTTCAATAAGGATATATGAAGTGCATATATGCATTCTCTGTTTAACCACACTGATGGGTCTGTGGTCTGTAGCATCATCCTGTTGAGCTTCCTATTTTCAGCTGATTTTCTGAGTAAAAATTTTCAGAGTGCATGCAAAACAAGTTATATTCTGGTCAAGATGAACTAAATTATTTTTAATGCACTTGGACCTGGTATAAATAAAGAGTGACTAAATAGCTGAGTGGTCTTTGGCTTGGATGCAGAAACCCACATTCTCTCTAGGTTGCAGATGTTCCAGTTACATTTTTGTAGGGACGTGGAATTAACTTAACGTAGTAAAATTACTTTTACAGTCAACTAACCTGTTTGTCCAGTGGACACTTGGTTAATTGTTTATTAATTCTAAGAAATGTTCATTTCCTGGTTATGGGAAATGTACGGTGGCCGAGAGAGCTCAAAGTGCTGCAAATAATAAAACGCATGCAAATTTAAAAAAGCACATGCAAATAAAAAAAAAAAACGTGATCATCAGTTTGACAACACATGTGCAGCAAATCCTCACAACACATGCAAACTCAAAAACGCGCTACATTTACAAAAAGCGCTGCAAAGAGCACAAAGCACAACGGAAATGTTTCAAGGGGGACCCCAAAAAGTGACAGACCAATGAACATACAACAGGCAGGAACTTATATACACACACAAGACGAAGACTAAACGAGGACAGCTGACAAGACTTAACTAATTAGACATGGTGATAAACTCGAACTAATGGTGATAAAAATGGTGATAAGCAAGTGCTGCTTAATGGTGATAAACAGAACTAAACTAGACAAAACATATGAGTGACAATTGTTAGCTAACTGCGTGATTAAATATGAACATTTCTGAAATTACGTAACTTGGACACAGTCAACTCTGATAACAGATTACACTAAAACGTAATGTTGACAAGCATTCTCTGTAATTGAAATGATATGTATTGTGAAAAGCCCCATACAAATAAATGTGAATTGAACTGAATTGAATGTGTAGACAAACATTTAAAATAGTCCTTGAGAATCAAAAACAAATCCATTCATCTTACGAAATGTGACCCTATACAGAAAATAAAGTACATATAGAACATCTTTAGATATGAGCTTTTCTGATTGAGATCATTCAGTTTCTCTTCATCCTGAGTAGAAGCTGGTGTTTCTGTGGTGGGGAGTGTTAATTGTTGTGTTGCATGTGAACACAAGCAGAGCAAAAAAGCGAAAAGACAGAGAAAGCTTGCCGAGCTTGTTAATGGCTACATTTAGACTGCAGGTAAATGTGGCCCAAATCTGATTTTCTTTCCTTTTGAACAGCACAAAATTCATGCAATCTGATATTTTCTATTCTAAATTGGGCCACTTCCATATGTGGTCCTAAAGCCAATACAGGTCAGATGTTTTGTTATGCGACCTCAGTCTAAACAGTCAAATTTGAAATTCATGCAACTTTTACATCACTCTAGATCAACATTGATCATAATTCTGTACTTTGTGAGTCAGATTTTACATACCCAAAGTCATCATTACAGATGCTGATTTGTGTGTCCATGCTGCTCTTTCGTTTTACGGAATCTGCATTGGTTTCTATGGTAATGACCTTCGTTGGAAGGCAGTCGTCAAAAACAACAACACTATCAATTAGTACTGTCAATTTCTGCTCGCCTTACATTTTGTAACAACACAACCTTGTTTCTGCAGTGACTTTCACCATGTTTCCTATAACAGCGTCTGACTTTTATGTTTCATGTGACATGAGAAAGTCACATAAACCATGTGCAATCCAATCAGAGCAGTCAGACTGAAATAGATTTCCAGAAACACAATTTGAATAGGATTTCAAACCACATATGAATGTAGCTTGAAGCGGATTAGTAAAAATCGTATTTCATGAGATTTTTGACCATTTACACTTGCTAAATCAGATCGGATTTCAATCGGAAATGCACAAAAAAGGGATTTCGACTAACAGTCTGAACGTAAAAGTAATCCATAAGGCTTCAGGGCGTCAATAGAAGCCATCTGAAATGAAACTATGTGTTTTTGTAAGAAAAACATCCATATTTAATATCTTAATAAACTATAATAACTGGCTTCCGGTAATGGCCATCCGTCCGTTCACGAGAGATTCGAGTTCCAGCGTCTCGGCACAGAGTAATCTTAAGACTTTTATTTATTTTGAAGCTTCAAAATAAAATTTTGAAGCCTTCAATAAATTTGCACCATTCACTCCTATAATAAAGTTTGGAAGAGCCAGGGATATTTTTTAATGTAACTCTGATTGTGTTTGGCTGAAGGAATAAAGTCATACACCTAGGCTTGAGGGTGCATAAATTATGAGATTTTCATTTTTGACTGAACTAACCCTTTAAGCCTTTTGTCTTCTTCAGTTCAGAGTCTCTCATTAATGTTTATTGATGGTGTTTAGTATTCTTGCTCTCTATGTTCAATAAATATATTGTTTTTGTTTATTCTGTGTAGCGGTTGTTCACAAGTGTTGATTGATGGTAAATAAAAGAATTTTCCACACTAAGCTGGTTTTTCCTATGGATAATTTATTGCAGTGCCTGTGTAGTAAAACACACGAACAGACAGGCACCATTATCTGCTCCGCTCTGCTCTTAATTGTGCCTCTCCTCTCTAACGGCATTGCAGGAAAGAGCGTAACATACACACACACACACACACACATTACAAAACACATACACATTATGTCTACATCAACGAAGACCTTGAGACTCTTGTCAAAGAATATGTGGTAAGTGTGTGTCAACCTTCTCTCTTTGTTCCCTTTCAGTCGGTCATGTTCGACGTACACGAGAGCCCTATCATCTTCGAGTGTAAACTAAACGAGCCAATGAAGATTGCCGTGCGAGCTTTCGCGTGCCGCACTCCGCCCCCAGATAAATATAAATACGGAATACATATAAGTATAAATACGGAAGAGGCAGCGCTCGCACTTTGTTTTTCGCTTCGGAGCCATGCAGTTCTCAAGCTGCAGCATCTGAGAGTGTTCTAGAGAAGCTGGTGAAGAATTTGTGTTGGTGTGAAGGTGCTTCAGTGGTCCCGCGATCCCAACGGCTAAAACAAACTGCTGTTGTCACAGCAACCCAGAGCAGATTCAATAGAGAGAAAGGAAGGGTTGCGATTTGGGCCGGAATTGAGTGCGCTCTGATGATCTGCTGCAGGTCTACCAGGCCAAGGCACTTCATAACATACCCCAGGGCGGTCTTGATCAACAGCTCGTGGAAGAGCTGCGAGCCGCCACCGACCTCGCCCTACGGGCGACGAAGGTGACTGCGCGCTCAGTTGGTCAAGTGATGGCCACGCTGGTGGTTCAGCAACGCCATCTCTGGCTCAACCTCACGGACAGAGCTTCGCCCAACAGTTCTCGGCCGCACAGAAGCAGACGGAGGCCCTGAAGCATGTCCTGCCCCGGTGTGCAGCTGCTGCCTCCACCCAGCCGCCGACGGCAGCCTCTTCATCTGCTCATCGCCGAGAGCGCCCGCCTGCGCAGTCCTCCGCCGCTGCGAAGTATGCAAAGCAGCAGCCTTCACCGAGCAGACCGCAGGGAGCCGGTCGCAGACGTGGCGCCCAGCCCGCAGCCAAGCCAGGTGGCAAACACAACTGAAAGCAGTCCTGAGACGGGCGACCCGGAGGAGGTTGGAGCTGCTTCTCGGGAGACGGTGAAGGCACCGCTCCCTCCCCCGGAGGAGAATCGGGTGGAGAATCCTTTGCTTCCTTTTCTTTCTGTTCTGCCGCTGGCTCCCCGGAGTCCAGCGGTACCCACATTCTCAATAAAAGAGCAGTTTCCACTTCCTCTGGGTCACAAGAGGGCACGTCTGGCGGTGTGTCACGCTATCCCTGGCCACCCTCAGCCCCCTCTCATTTCGCCAGCAGAGGGCAGTGTGCTGGTCGACGCCGCCCCCGTGCCGTCTCCCACGCGCACTGTCACTCTGTGGAGCCAAACCTCACTTCGGGCCGCTCTGCCATCCGAGCAAGGTTCCCTGGCTCCGCCTTGCTGCCCCCCCACGGGTACGTCTGTTGTGCCGTTGGTCCCGCTGGTGCGGAGTCTGGGAGCCTGGCTAGTGCTTCCCAGCCCGTCCCGCTGGCTCATCTGCACGATCAGACTCGGCTATGCGATTAAGTTCGCCCGGCGTCCCCGGTGTTCAGGGGCATCCATTTCACTCGCGTGGATGGGAAAGATGCTCCTGTGCTTCGGGGGGAGATTGCAGTCCTACTGGCGAAGGACGCAATAGAGCCGGTCTCTACATCCGATATGAGGTCAGGGTTTTACAGCCCCTAATTCATTGTACCCAAGAAAGGCGGTGGGTTACGGCCAATCTTGGACCTGCGAGTCTTGAATTGGTCCCTTAACAAGTTAGCAGTGCATCTTGCGCTGGGCCGCCTCAAGAGGCTGCTACTAGGCAAGCTAGCCTAGGAACGAGGGTTACATACGTAACCGAGACGTTATAAATGTCTTATGGATATATTTACATTGATAGTTATGTTAATTTTTGTCATTTGCATTAAAATCTAGCGTATGCCCATGTGTGTGTAAAGTGATCCAGTACAAAGTAAGGAAATTGTGAAATATAAATCATTAAACAGTCACATCATTATGCTGATCTCCGATTTGGTGTAGATAGGGAAATTAGTGCATAATTCATGGAAAAACTGTAACAGTAGAACTATCACTTCAATTACATGACTAAATCAATAGAAAATAACCCGTCTTGCTGCAAAATAAAATAGGAAGAACTCTGAAGTATAAAGGGATGGTTCACCCAAAACTGAAAATTCTGTCATCATTTACTCAAGCTCAAGTTGTTCCAAACCTGTATGAGTTTCTTTCTTCAGTTGAACACAAAACAAGATATTTTGAAGAATTTTGGTAACCAAATGGTTTACTGACTTCCATAAGGGGGGGGGGGGGGGGGGGGGGGGGGTAACAATGGAAGTCAATGGCTTTTGTCAACTGTTGATGAATTTTTGGGTGACCTATCCCTTTAAGGGCATGGGCTAGCTGTCTGGATATTGTTTTTGTTTCTAAAGTGATGAGTCCTTTTGCATACTGGATGGTTAGACAAATGGGTGATTTGTGTTCAGATCTTTCTGGTTGTATTTGTGAGTTTTGAAAAGTGTTCCTCATTCTCTTTGTCTTTTCTCCAGGACTGTGAAAGTGAAGAGGCTGAATCTGGGATAGCACAGACAACAAAGGGAATATATGCCATTCTGGCAGATGGCGCTGGTCCTGAAGAAGAACCTTCAGATGTTGGTGTTGTTCTGGAAGGCATTCAAGTTCTGCAGAACCTGCCAAGTATCACGCTTGGATGCGTGATGCTTTTTGGACTGATGTATGCCCTTAATTTAAACTACCCAAAGGACCTCAAGTGCACATTTGAAGCATTTCAGAAAATACTGATGGAACTGGACACTTCCAAGCTTTCACCAAAGGTCCAAGCTCTAAAGATTGATTCAGTGATTAATTGACAGATAAAGCTGTTTTCCTCGTTTAAAACTTGCTAACATGCAAACCACTTGTGACATTTTTTTCTTGTGGCATGTGAGTTAAGTTTTAAGTTAAGTTATTTTAGGGTAAGTTTTAATTTTGATTGTGGCAAACAAAAATGTTTGAAAGTTATAAGCCTTGAAGTATTAAAAAAAACAAAATGTGAAAATGTGATTGGGGAGGGAAATGGAGGAATGAATCAATTGTAACGGTGGTCGCCTAACAATGCAAAAAGTTTGAACAAAAAAAACACATTACAAACATTACTGCCATCAGCAAAAGTGAAACGAAACATAGACTTTCAGGCCCAAAACCTTGAGGAAAAAAAAAAATCATTAATGTTCGGGCGCCAGACAAGCTTATACCTGCCAAAGATTTACATCATTGTCCCGGATAGCTATAAAAACCACAAGTTACATACAAAAAGAGGGGCAATAAAAAAACAAAACTACATAAGAAATTATATGCCACTTTCTTTAATAAGAATAAGAAAGTTTTCTTTGAAGAACGTAATATACTTCACAAAATAGTAGACAGGGGATAAATCAATAAACAATAAGCAATTGATAAATAAATAAAAAAATTCTATAAACAAAAGACAAATCAACACTTTAAATCACCACTGTAAACATATCGTCAAGTTCAAAAATAGAAGAAAAGAAAAACAAGAGAAAACCTCTACAGCATTAAGTGGTGTGTGTGTGTGTGTGTGTGTGTGTGTGTGTGTGTGTATTAATTTCGGGTACAGGAAGATCACAACACTGACCAAATTGCAGCACGGGTGGTCAAGAGTGACTCGAAACATCGGCAGTATCAGCCCGTCTTGTTCCTATCGTTTTCCCTGTGAGCGAGAGGCTAACAAAGCAGTACTCCAAGCAGCATTACCTCCTCTCCACGATGCTGACAACACACATATATCTCCTGAAACTCCACCCGCAATGACTGCCTCCAACGGGAATTTAAATGTACCGCCATTTTGTCATTTGACATGCCCCTATATACACATTTCAGTCATTACTTTTCCTCTCCTCCAATCCTGCCAGGTTACAGTTTGGGAGGAGGAGACCAAAAATGAAAGTATTTAAAGGGGCAGTTACCCAAAAATGTCTGTATTGCTACAAAATATAAAAAATGTACAAATATGACTTTAAAATACATTGGGTTTATTAATAAAAAATACTTAAACATCAAGCATCAAGTAAATTGGGGTTATTACATTTTAATACAAAATCCTGTTTCTTATTTAAAACAAATTGGATTTATTGATATTTTTAAATAAATCTCATTCTTACTCGTTTAATTTATATATGACTTACACATGTGTATTGCATAAAGATTATTAATTTCTTTATGTTAAAAATATGTAATCTAAATGGATGGAAAATTCATATGCAATCAAATTACATAAATTTTATTTATTGGGCCTAAATATTTTTTTGAGAGCAGCAATGAATTCTTCATCTAAAGCCCAGAACACACCAAGCCGATGCTGACAAACTAGTAGCAACGAAAGCAGAGCTTGCTGCGAGATTGGCTCAAAGGGTCCAAAGTTGCCCTGAAACACCGAACCGACACTCAACACGCGTGTATAAAGGAGATAACTGTCTATTTAAGCAGATATATTTTTCAATATTCATCATTTACAAAAGGAAAGCAAAACTAAGACTACATGTATACAAACCATAAACAAAGCAGCACTTGCTTACTGTTTTGAACATCAAAAAATTAAGCAATTGTGGACAGCAGTCTCACCACCAAGGTGGAAAACAAGTGGGCAAAGGACATAGCCACACTAAGAAATGCACAAAGACAAGATGTCCAATACCAATTCTGTCAAGAATCCCCAAATCAGTTACTTGATCCAAATAAATTGATCATAATTTCCCTTTTGGCCTAATATTTGCCCTTTACATCAGAAATTGATTGATTGTTGAAATCTAAATTCATGAAACATAAGATTTAATTGATAGTCATGGCATGAATTTACAATGAATAAGATATTCAAGAAAGAACAATTCAACATTTAGTTTGATGTAAATACCACAACAATCATGATTAGTGTTATTACCAGACACACATTAATTTAAGCACAATTAACATTACAGATTTCTCAGAAAAAGGTAAATAAACTGGAAGACTATATCAGCAGTGGAAGTCTCATTAAAAAGTTTAGCTTGTTCTATAGACATGTTAATAATTCCAAAAACCTTCAACTATAAACTGGTCAAACCTGATACTGACTTCTGTCTGATTTGATGCCAGTACTTCAGGTGCAACATTAGCTATTCTAAAAACAATACAAAAAACAAAGCAACAATATATATATATATATATATATATATATATATATATATATATATATATATATATATATATATAAATAATGTTAATGTTTTTAAAAGAACTATGCAAGTACATCTCAAACTGTTTACACATTAAATTTCATATATTTGTTTTCAAGGTACCTTTCTGAAGATAGCATATAAGAGAGATACATCGGGAATCAGTGTCTATCACTGCTTAATCG
The DNA here is from genome assembly GCA_037194245.1 of Opsariichthys bidens. Taxonomy (NCBI): domain Eukaryota; kingdom Metazoa; phylum Chordata; class Actinopteri; order Cypriniformes; family Xenocyprididae; genus Opsariichthys; species Opsariichthys bidens. The sequence goes on along the minus strand of CM074305.1, from coordinate 12,516,094 downwards.
ACAAGTGATCACTGCAGGCAGCTGGTTGTGTACTGGAAAGATGCCATCTGTACATGTTTCCGTAAGCGTTCCACTTCCAAGTCTCTGAAATAGTTATTTTCATCATTCTGAAAAATTATCTTCTGCAGCTCGTCAATCTCTTTCTCCATCTTATTCCTTAACTCTCTTTTAATTTTCTGCAGAGCCTGTTGAAAATGCACACTTTTAGAACAAATTTATTTAGGAGAATTAAAAAAAAAACTGATTAATGATTATTAAAGCACAATTTGAAAGCAGTATAACAAATCCATAACCATACAGCCTTATAACAAATAAAATTGTTATATATATATATTTGCTACACACACGCACTATTTCATTAACACCAGATTCAAGGACTTTCTAAAACACCTTTTATTTTATATCAAGCACAATAAAGACAATAAAGGTGGGTTTGTTAATGTTAATGTTAAAATATAGAGAGGCCATTATATACATTGATTTTTCAATTAAATGAAAGAAATTTTTTAAAGATTGAAAAACTTTGAAAGACTGAAAAAAAAACCTTTAAACCAGTCAACATTATTATTATAAACATTCATTTAAAATATGATATATATATTCTGGATACCTTATTAAAATGTTTGGAAAGCACATTAGCTTCTTATCAACCCACCAGTAAACATTTACAACGCTGTGTGAAAATATGGGTCGAACTTCGCATTGGTCTGAACAAAAATGGGAGATTAGCAGAATGAAAATGCAATTTCAATCTCTGACAGTAGATATTAGATAAGGCCGTGGCATTTAAACGATGCCCAATTGGCACTAAGGGGCCTAAAGTGTGCCAAGAAAACAAGCCCCACACCATTACATCACCACTACCAGCCTGCACAGTGGTAAAAATATATTGGTTACCTCTGTGAACAAAGCAGTGCTGCACTTATTAGAATTGGAACTTTAATTCATTTTTATGTAGCTCATTACTGAGCCTGGGCTGCTAGAGCGGGCCGGAAGGTCCAAAAATGAGACTAATGACTTGTCGCACGAAGTCACTGTTCTTGTCATGTATTCGGTCTATCATGTTTCAACCACTCACCACTAGAGGTCACCCGGTCGCACCATTCTTCTCCCTCACCACACTACACTTCCCAGAATCCCTCAGACAGTCACTGATTATCCGCCAGCTGTTCCTCGTGATCACCACTCATTAGCTTCATCACTTCACTACAAATAGTTCACTCACCCACCTCTCCGGGCTAAGTATTGTTTGATCACTTAACAATTTCTAAGCGTTCTTTCCTTGTTTGTTTATCTGGTTTTGATCCTGTCTGTTCCTTGTTCTGTTGACGATTCTCTGCCTGCCTCTGATCTACCGCCTGGAAATCACTTTGATCCTGTCTGCTCTCCTATACTGTTGTTTGCCGATGTTGATCTCTGCCTGTCTGACTACGTTTCCAATAAAAGCTGCACTTGGATCTCACTCGTTGACTCCTCAACATTACAGTTCTATTGTCAGCGGCTACTGCGTTTCCAACTGATAGGCCAGTGGTGGATCTGCAAACGCACTCTCTTCATGCAGTGGGCGACTCACTCGACTAACTAACATCGTACATCTAGTTAAGTTTATATTTTTTGTGTTGTAAATGTAATTTATTGTCATTTACTCTGAAGCAATATTCCCGTCAGTTTTCTGTGTTACTTAAATCAGGATATTTGTAAATGGCCCCTTAAATTGATTCATGTTTTCTTAACCTTCTTAATATATATACATACACAGAATCTCACAAAAGTGAGTACAACCTTCACATTTTCCCATTTCAGCAACCATTTTATTATATATTCTCAAGGGAGTAGAGTAGTCAATGTGCTGCTTGTACAGCAGTATAGATTTACTGTCCTGTAACAAATAACTCAACATGCAGCCATTATTGTCTAAATAAATGGTAACAAAAGTGTCCAAAGTCTCAATATTTTGTGTGAGCACCATTGTTATCTAGCGCTGCCTTAATCCTCCTGGGCATGGAATTCACCAGAGTTACACAGGTTGTTGCGGGGATCCTCTTCCACACCTCCACGATAACATCATGGATGTTAGACACATGGTACTTCTCCACCTACCACTTGAGGATGCCCCACAAGTACTCCATCACCTTCACCTTCCTCAGCAAGGCAGTTGTCATCTTCGCAGTGTGTTTGGTGTTGTTATCATGTTGGAAATCTGCCGTTGGGCCCAGTTTCTGAAGGGAAGGTATCATGTTCTGCTTCAGAAAGTCACAGTACAAGTTGGAATCCATGTTTCCCTCAATGAAGCGCAGCTACCCAGTACCAGCAGCACTCATGCATTCCCCAAGCTGACCTTCCACTTCTGTACTCACTTTTGTTGCAAGCTATTTTGACAATAATGACTGTATTATTTTCAGAGGATATATATATATACAAGCAGCACATTGACTACTGTAAAATATGTCCAAGTTTCATTTTCTATAGTATTGTCCCTTGAGAAGATATACCCTTTCGCCTTCAGAACTGCCTTAATTCTACGTGGCATTGATTCAACAAGGAGCTGAAAGCATTCTTTAGAAATGTTGGCCCATATTGATAGGATAGCATCTTGCAGTTGATGGAGATTTGTGGGATGCACATCCAGGGCACGAAGCTCCCGTTCCACCACATCCCAAAGATGCTCTATTGGGTTGAGATCTGGTGACTGAAACCAGAGAAACCAAGAAACCAGTTTGAATTGATTCCAGCTTTGTGATATGGTGCATTATCCTGCTGGAAGTAGCCATCAGAGGATGGGTACATGGTGGTCCAAAAGGGATGGACATGGTCAGAAACAATGTTCAGGTAGGCCGTGGAGTTTAGTGAAGAGAGTAAGTCATCCGCCATGTAAGGAGAGTGAGTCACCCACAGAGTGAGAAGTCAGTCATCTGCCATGTGAGGAGAGTGAGTCACCAATTGTGCGAGGAAAGTGAGTTGCCCACTGAGCGTGAGGAGAGTGCATATACAGATTCACTGCTGGCCTATCATTAGGAAACACAGTAGCCACTGGCAACAGAACTGTGACTTCCTGCGACAAGTCATTAGTCTCATTTTTGGAACTTCCGGCCTGCTTTAGACTGCCTGCACATGATCATGACCCATCTGCTCGCGCTTCCTTTTTCAAGCTGTTCCCACTTTGCTGTCAATCGGGAACGCTATTTTGTTCTATATATATATATATATATATATATAGAAAAAAGCTCTTTTAATTTGTAAAAATATTTCCCAATAATACTGTTTAAATACTGTTTTTAATACTGATTAAATAAATGCAGCCTTAATAGGCATAAGAGATTTCTTTCAAAAACATTAAAAAAAGTAATGTTTCCAAACTTTTGGGAGGTACTATATATATTATAAGATCTGGTTACACAAGATCATGTGGCAATCTCTATAGTTGTAATGAAAAGTTGAAGACTCCCAGGCAATATTGGACTGAAACAAATAATACACAAAAAGGTGAATCATTCATTTCCAGTTCTTGGTTCATGAAGTAAGTACTCACCTTTTCCTGCACTTTCGTACGGACTTGTATGTCTTGCCTTTCATGGGATAAGGCTTCTGCCAATAAAGAAAACTGCAAAAGGACAAAAAGTACTTAAATTATGCAAACTACTGTAAAGGGCAACATAAATTGAATCAAAGCACTAAAAATGTGAAAATGAAATAACAGTGTAACACAGTTCTTAAGTATGGGAAGGAGGAGGCGGGAACTGGCGAACATTCAACATAACTTTAATCGAATAAATAAACTAACAACAAAATGAAAGTAAAACACAAACATAGTAAAACACAACATAAAATCCAGGCCTGGTCCTCTTTCGTCACTCCTCTTTTATGCTTCCAGAGCTCCTCCGTGAGAGATACGAGACCGGTGCAGCGCACAGTTGGCGCTCATTATCACTCGCGTCACCGGCCTCGTGCCGTTCCCTCACGGCTCTGGCCCGCCCTGCTCGTCACAAACAGTAATGTAATTGTATATACCTGATATGAAGTCATTAGCTGAAAATATGTATTAATATTTCATACTCTGCATGTTTAAGAACAGCACATGGAACATTAATAGCTGCCTTAGGTTTAATATTCTGTCCCGAAGATGATTACTGTTGCCAGAGAAAACGTGTGCTAAATTTGTTTACTAAATTTCACTCTGTGAAGTAATTTCTTATGCATCTCATCCCAAGCCTCCGTTGCTAATTCCAAAACATCATTTTAGAGCTAGAAACAGAGGCTTGAGCCACTGATAGCAGACTAATTCAGTTATTTAACTGAAGAGAGAGAGATTTCATAGGACTTTATTGGTTCACACAATCATTGTACAAATGTACACCATTAAAATTTTCCAAAAATACATACATAATAGTCACATAACAGCAATGTTCAGTAGACTAATATATGTACACACACACACACATATATATACACACATATATATATATATATATATATATATATATATACACATACATATATATATACACACACACACACATATATATATATATATATATATATATATATTAGGGGTGTGACGAGATCTCGCGAGACTAAAACGTGACGAGATTTCTATTGATTATTGAAGATGCCCCCGCCACTTTCAAATCGTTTGTGTGGAAACATTTTGGTTTTTGGCGCAAGAATAACACACAAGACACAAACAATATGTAAACATTGTAAGAAAACTATGCCGTACACCTCGGCCAAGGTTGTACAGACTCTTAGGGGCCGTTCACATATCGCGCGTATTTTCATTCGCGGTCGCGACGCGCATATGGTACGGCGCGCTCGTTTTTTTCCTGGCGCGCATGTGCCGCGGCGAGATGAAAACATCTCAACATTTCAGAATGTCTTGTCATGTGACAAGAACCAAGCGATGGTCGTGGAGAGCACAGTTCATGGTTGCATAGCAACGACAGATGCGACAGAAGCGCGAGCTCCCGAACGCTTGCAAAAGAAGGAGGAAGCGACGCGGCCGCGCTTTACGCGCTTTATTAGGCGCGATATGTGAACGACCCCTAAAGAGGCAGAAAGCATCGCTATCACTGCTGACAGTTGGACTTCTCGGTGTACGCAGAGCTATATAACAGTTACAGCCACACAATCAATAGTGACTGGGAAATGGTCACCTTTGTACTGCAGTTAAAGTGACACTTAAAGTGTAATTAGAATTTTTTATTTTTATGTTTATTTTATTTATATTGTTTATTTTATGTTCAATCTATAGAAAGAAGTTCAGTGAGATTTCTCATGTGAAATTATACAGGGCAGAAAACAACTGGTTGATTTTGTGGCAAAACATTTAGCAGTGTTTGCATGTTGTTTTACTGCAAATAATTCATTAAAATAGAAGTAAAATGACACGCAATACAAGTTGATTTCCAAATGCACCAACATTTTTGCATTTTATGATTTTCGGTTGAATAAAAGACTATTTTCCCTTCATACGTTTCATTATTGAGGATTTCTTAAAAATACTATAAAAATCTAGTCTCGTGAACCCAATCTCGTGTCTCGTCTCGTGGGATAGTGGTCTCGTCACACCCCTAATATATATATATATATATATATATATATATATATATATCAAATCCCTGCGAATTGCAAAGGCTGGTTCCAAATCATCTGTTCTCATTCTGCTGGATCTATCTGCTGCCTTCGACACCGTAAACCATCAAATTCTTCTGTCCACCCTCTCGTCACTGGGTATCTCAGGTTCTGCACTTCAGTGGTTTGAGTCCTATCTCACAGGTAGGTCTTTCAGAGTTGCCTGGGGAGGGGAGGTATCCAAACCTCATGAACTGATCACTGGGGTCCCTCAGGGTTCAGTTCTCGGTCCCCTCCTATTCTCCATTTATACTACATCACTGGGTCCCATCATACAGGCACATGGTTTCTCCTACCACTGCTATGCTGATGACACACAACTCTACCTGTCCTTCCAGCCAGATGATTCCACAGTAGCTGCACGGATCTCAAGCTGTCTGGCGGATATCTCCACCTGGATGGAAGAACACCACCTGCAGCTCAACGGTAGCTGACGGTAATGTACTGCTCCAAGAAGGTTGAGGATCCAAAAGCAGTTTAATTGAGAAGGGTAATCCACAATCGTAATCCAATGTACAAGCAAAGGTCAAAACAAGCAGGCAGTCCAAATAAACACAAAACACAGCATGATACAAGGAGCAGAATAAACAAAGACACCAAAATACAAGATCCAAAGAACCAGAGAAATGCTCAGAATTGCAGAGTTATACAAGACTTTGCAGGTAATGACAGAATGAATTAAACAGGCTAACAAGACACAGAATGAGTTCAGGGATAATGAGTCCAGGTAGTAAGTTATGAGAAATGTAGTCTGATGATGTGGCAATAGTCCGGGGTGAAGTGCCCTATGGTGGTAATCACAGACACTCACTGGTGATCGTGACATAGCCCCCCTCCAAAAACAAAAACAAACTTAAGTCCAGGAGTGAGGTGGAGCAGAGGCAGATCAGAGGGCAAGATTGAGGGCCAGATCCAAAAAGTGGAAGAAGGCCTGACGACTGAAACTTAGCAGACGGCCAGGGCGGAGAAGGCAGAGTAGGCAGCTAGGGTGGCACAGGCTGGGCAGGTGGCCTTCCAGTCGGGCTTGAAGAACCTCATGGCAGAGCAGATGACCACCAGGGCAGCGCAGATGGGCTTGAAGACCCCAACGGCAGTGCAAACGACCACCACAGCAGTGCGTACGGGGTTGAAAACCCCATGGTGGAGCAGATGACCACCATGGCAGTGCAGATGGGCTTGAAGACCCCCATGGTGGAGCAGACGATCACCACAGTAGATCTGGCAACTCTGGAAACTACCATGGCTGATCAGCTGAAACAAACATGAAGCACAGAGAAGTTAGCGTTAGCCACTAGGGCCGTAACAGGACAGGCAGGGAGCTCAGGAATGCCCTCCAAGGCTCTGACTAGAACGTCCTCTCTGGTCATGTTGAAGCAGGCAGAAAATTCAGGAACGACCTCTGCGGTCATGTCAAGACAGAAAGGAACTCCAGGAACCACCTCAGTGGTCACATCCGGGCAGACAGTGAACTCAGCGATGACCTCTATGGTTGCATGGGGGCAGACAGGAAGTTCAAAAATCACAAGGCTGGGCTCAGGGACAGAAGTGAACTCTGGAGTGGGCTTATGGACTGAGGACAACTCTGGAGCAGATTCTTGGGTTAAGGCGGACTCTGGAGTGGACTCATAGGCTGTAACAGGCTCTAGAGTTGACTCATCAATTGAAGTTCAGTGCACGGCCCAAACATCACCGTAATGGAGGTTGTCCTACCACTGCTATGCTGATGACACACAACTCTACCTGTCCTTCCAACCAGATGATTCCACAGTAGCTGCACGGATCTCAAGCTGTCTGGCGTGGATGGAAGAACACCACCTGCAGCTCAACCAGGCAAAGACTGAGCTTTTAGTCTTCCCTGCCAGTCCTACTCTACAACACGACATCAACATACAGCTTGGTACAACCACCATTACCCCATCAAAGTCGGCCAGAAATCTTGGAGTTATCTTCGATGACCAACTGACCTTCAGAGACCACATCTCAAACACGGCGCGGTTGAAACCCTCCCAACCCGGGTCTTCTCTCTACCCGCTCCGAGCGGGCCTAGAACCCGGGTCTTCGGGTGTGGGAGTCGGACGCTCTACCAAGGAGGCTAAAGGCTGCAACCTCTAGCGTCTGTCGCTAGAGCGTCTCTTGAGGTCAGAGGAGTGAGGTTTTACCTGCAACTACTGGCTGGCCTCTGCTACACTGTCATGCAGATTTGCACTTCGCAACATCAGGAAAATCCGTCCCTTCCTGACTGAGCACGCAACACAACTGCTTGTCCAGGCCCCGGTCATTTCAAGGCTTGATTACTGCAATGCTCTTCTGGCTGGTCTGTCGTCAAGTGCAATCAAACCTCTTCAAATGATCCAGAACGCTGCTGCACGTCTTGTCTTTAACGAGCCTAAGAGAACCCACGTCACGCCCCTCTTAGTCTCTTTGCACTGGCTACCCCTCGCTGCTCGCATCAAGTTCAAAGCGCTGATGCTTGCTTACAGATCCACCACAGGCTCTGCACCTTCCTACCTCCACACACTGCTACAACGCTACGTCCCCACCAGAAGCCAGCGATCACTAAAGGAACGAAGGCTTGTGGTACCGTCACAGAGAGGCACAAAATCACTCTCCAGAACATTCTCCTTCACTGCTCCCTGCTGGTGGAATGATCTCCCTACTTTCATCAGGAACGCAGAATCCCTGGCAATATTCAAGAGACAACTGAAAACTCATCTCTTTCGTGAACACTTAATCCCCTCATAAAAAAAAAGAAAAAACCCTTTCCTTCCCTTTTCCCTTCCTACTCTAGCTTATGGTACTGAGCAATGTCTGAAACTTGTATTGTGAGCACTTCCTGTGTTATTTGCCAATTCATGAAGAATCGCTTGTTTGTTTTCCTCACTTGTAAGTTGCTTTGGATAAAAGCGTCTGCTAAATGACTAAATGTAAATGTAATGGGGAGCGTGATTGTCAGTGGAACCTCCTCTGCGACTCCCAGGCTTACTGTGTTTTAATTTAATTAATTAGAATATAAAGATTTAAGGATAATAGTTATTTTTATTCTTTTATTATAATCATTTATCTGACAAGCTGACGAGCTTCTCGTTCTACCTCTGCCATTAGATATATGATAACTGTGCCTAAGCTGTGTGTCTAGTTCTAAAATATTTACATGATGAGTGGGGGGGCTCTAATGTGAACAGGTTGGGGTCTCTCGTTCCACTGTTCAAAACAGATTTAATTTTCTTGTAATAAAACCTATCTTCTGGCATCAAAACTCCAAATCTTAAAGAATGGTTTTCACAGAGGTGAAAGAAACCGCTACTACAAAATGGCGTCACAAACAGGATTGGAATGGAGAAGAAGAGTGGAAGACTATAGCCGACTGGCTGGAAGCACAACAGGTAAGTAGTTTTTGCTTAATTTGTGTTGTTCGTTGGATTCCAGAAGAAATATTGAATACTAATCTGTATTTACTGTCAAGTGGGCCTTGATTGAATGACAGTGAAAAAGTGGATAGTACATGCAATGATAAGCGCACAAAACAATAAAAAACAAAAACAAGAATAAGTATAAGAAAATTCCTACAGTTACCGCTCAGTTGTGTTAAGGTCACAGAGGTCTGCTCGGGTAGGTGAAGTCCTATGGTTACTGCTCTGTTGTATTTAGGTTACAGAGGTTTGCTCAAAAGTTCTATGGATAAACGGTCTGTCGTGGTGAGGAGTGACCGATGGCCGCACGGACAGGCAAAAATCATGCAGGGTATTGCTTTTTTACTGTGTTGAGAGAGTAAAAAAGCGAGTAGAAGAATAGGGAAATTACATTTATGTGTATGTAGTCTGTGTACGCGTGACTGAGACTCAGAGAGACAATAAACTCTGTATCTTGTGGATGGTGGCCGTGTCCCTCCTGGACTGTCACTTGAGTGTGGCAGCTAACGTTACACTTGAGAAGAGTGGATGAGAAAATGTGCCCTAAATAATAAATGAACTTGTATGAATGCTGTTTAGAAATATTGTTTCTAGTTATTGACTTTGCAGATCATTGTAGTAGGAAAGAAATAAAATCAGATGTGCATTTATTTTTTAATGACTTATCTTAAAAGATGAATGAAGTAGTAAGATTGCATGTGCTTAAAATATGTGCTAAAGATACAAATTTTAGACGTCTTTATTTATGTTATAACACATATAAAGACGTCTAAAGACGTTGGTATCTTGTTATCCCTGGGATGAAAAGTCAATCCATTGCAGAGATTCAGAGATTTAGGTTTGTGTTAACTAAAGATAAGCAGTGGAATGTGCTGAGTGAGAGCAAGATTGGGTGACCGAGTTAAAAGAAAATTTGATTCAAAAGATATAGACATTTTACAGTAATAGTAAATGGGACTTGTTGGTTAAATATTTTAAGAATGAAATAAAAGAAACATCGTTGATGTTGGTTGGGAATATTTCATTCACATGACTAGATTATTCTGAACCATGTATGTAAATATAGTAGAAACATTGTGATTGAAGTTTTATTTATGTCATGTTGATGTAAAAGGAAAGATTATTTTGCTTAATTTTACTTTATCTATATAATCAAGGTAGATTACTACCATTTCCTGCATTTTGCGAAGAAGAAATTGTGGCTACACTTTATTTTGATGGTCCACTTGATACATTCTACTAACTGTAAGTGACTTTGCAACTACATGTCAACTAACTCTCATTAGAGTATTGGTAGACTGTAGTAGACTGTTAGGTTAGGGTTAGGTGTCAAGGTTTGGGTTAGTAGAATAAATTGATATAGTTGCAAAGTAACTTCTTGTCAGTAGAATGTCTGTTGGGGGACAATCAAAATAAAGTGTTAGCAGATATTATTCAGAAAGTCTACTAATACTCTAATGAGAGTAAGTTGACATGTAGTTTCTGCAAAGTTACTTATAATTAATAGAATGTACCATCAAAATAAAGTGTTACCGAAACGGCTTGCTATTTTTCTACAATGAAGAACTTGCTTTACTAAAAATAGAATGAAGGAACTGCTGTTTTCAACAAGATGAAACTTGATATTAAGGGACCATTGAAAGAGATGTTAGAAAAGTGGACTTTAGATAAAGAGCTGATTGCTCAGACACAATTATGGCCAGAATTGACAACGGTTCAATTTGATTAATGCAGTCTCTGACCGTTCAAGTTTCAAATGGTTTCTGGAAAAGGAACAAATGGAAGCAATAAACAGGAGACTGTTTAACAAAGTGACAAAGAGGTGAACACACAACTGCAAAGAGAAGAAGAGGGAGGGGCTGATGAGCTTTCAACTCCCCTCCTGAAACAGATTACTCTTCTGCATGGAGAAAGACTGACATAATACAGGAAAAGGTGAAACATTCACTGGAGACTTTTCCTGAGGGTGAAGAGAATGACCTGAAGCAGGATCAATCAAAAGCCAGCCTGAGGAGAGGCAGAGAAACCATGAAGACCATACACCATAACACCAGGCCTGTGAGTGCCATCACAGACCGATGACCCAGTGCAACAGCCAAACATCTTCAATAGACTTATGATCTAAACAGAAGGACTTCCACCCCTTCCCTTTCCGTGTGCAGGTGTTGCATATTTAATGATTTCATTATACTATATTATACTATATATTAAACACTACTATTGAGGCTGCTTAAAATTTTGTTAATTATTTTATTAACTTAATTCATCTCGATTATTCACTGGTCTCACAGATATTCTTTGTATTCTGTGTTTAAAACATTCTCAATCTGCTTTTCAATAGGCACCAGAGTCCAGTCTTATGTTTTAAAGGAAAAGGTATTTCCTTACTAGGGAAAAATATCTGAATAATTGACAACAATGGTGAGGTCCTTGGCAAAGGAAAAAGGTAGACACAAGATATCTAAAAAAATATATATGGTTGATAAAACATCAACATTGGCGTTAGGGTTATCTGCTGGAGTGCCCTTTAACAGCCACCAGAGGGCACTCCACCTGCCACACCATCGGACTCCATTTCCCACAATTCACCAGAATACTGACACACACACACACATACACACTACCTTGGCACTGATCACCTCAGCCATCAGTAGTGCATTACATGGACTATTTAAGAGACTCTCTGCCCAGTACACGTTGCGAGGTCTTGTACTACTATGGTTTTGCATTTCTGAGCGTTATTATCTGTGTTTGCCTTTCTGTTACCGACCCTGTTGGATTATCGTTCCGACTCTTTGCTTGCTTACTCCCTGCCTGGACTTTGTTCTGTGATTGATATCTGCCTGACGTGACACTCTGCCTGTTTAATGACCACGATTCTGCCTATCCTCTGCCATTCCCGTTTGCTGTTGTTTGAACATTGCCTGTATGACTACGTTCTCATGGTCAATAAAGCCTGCACTTGGATCTACACCCACGTTGTCATGCACCCCTTCGTTACAATTGGTCGCTTCCTCCTGTTCAAGGGTAATTTTCTAGAACTAGATTGAATAAAATAATTAAATAATAATAATAAAAATAATTCCAAACTCCAAACATTCAAAATCCTGTCATCACTGGGGGTACCAAGATAGAAATGTTGGCCATGGATGCAAGAAAATGCAGAGTTTGAAAATATATAAAATGTAATGATCCTACCTGGGCAGTGTAACGCTCGGGATGACAGGAGACGAGGGTAGAATATAAACAGACAGGTTTATTCCAACGGGAACGGAGAACATACGTAACAGAGTGCAAAGCAAAAACATTGACAGACAATGACTACAGGACAGGCAGGAACTTAAATGCACAGATGACAATCATACACAGGTGACAAGACTAAACTAATTAGGACAAGGTGATTAATTAGAACTAATGATACAAGACGGAACTAAAGTAGACAAGACATGAGTGTGACAGGCAGAGAGATATATGAAAACTGTACAAAAAATTGGACAAAAGATGGTCCTGCAGTTGTGTTCTGCAGACCAACTCGGTTTTATTTACTTGTAATAAAACTTCTGGCATTATAAGAATGGTTTTACCACAGAGATGAAAGAAGCCACTACTACAACTGTCACAGTAAAGATCATAACTGCCAGCACTGACGTCAGTGGTGTGTCCTGCAGACTTGAAGCCAGTCTCAAATGCCTAGGGAAAGCCTTAGTGTCATATACAGCACTAAAGACATCCAGGAACACAGATGTGGCGTCCATGACGGCTGAAGACTCTGACGAGGCACCCGTGAAGGGTGAAAACTCTAGCGTAGCGTCCGTGGTGGCTGGAGACACTGATGTGACGGCTGGAGCGGTCTGGTGTGGCGGCCATGATGACTTGAAGCTCAGGTATAATGGCCATCTTGTCCAAAGACACAGGTGTAGCGGCCATCTTGTCCAAAGACACTGGCTTGGCGACCATGACGGGATGAAACTCTGGAATGGCGTCCATGTTGTGAACAGGATCTAGTGAGTGAGGAGGACTCACTCAACAGCATTGTTCTAGAGTAAATTCATTATTTCGTCTAGGCATACATGATTTTATGGGCTCACCTAAGCCATGACACTAAAAGTCCTTAAAAACAGCATCTTTCCAGTTTAACCGGTTGGAGAGAGCTGTGTACTCAGTGGCTTGGGCCCGAATAATAATCCTAAGGAATACAATAGGGCCTTCGCCCTTTGGGCTTGGGCCCTAATAATAATACTAAGGAAAACAATAGGGGCTTTGCCCTTTCGGCTTGGGCCCTAATAATCCTTAGAAGAACAATAGGGCCATGCGCCTCAGTGGCTTGGGCCCTAACAATAGGGCCATGCGCCTCAGTGGCTTGGGCCCTAACAATAGGGCCTTCGCCCTTTGGGCTTGGGCCCTAATAATAATAATCCTAAGGAAAACAATAGGGCCTTCGCCCTTTGGGCTTGGGCTCTAAAAATCCTTAGAAGAACAATAGGGCCATGTGCCTCAGTGGCTTGGGCCCTAACAATAGGGCCTTTGCCCTTTGGGCTTGGGTTCAATCATTCAAACCCAAGTTCGCTTCAGCTTGAGGTCACGAACACAGCTTGAGGTCACCTACTGAATTCTCCTTCAGGATTTTTTGGTAGAAAGCAGAATTCATAGTTCCATTTATCTTCCAGGCCCTGAAGCCGCAAAACAGACCATCACACTAGCAGCACCATATTTCACTGTTGGTATGATGATCTTTTTCTGAAAGCGGAATGCGGTGTTACTTTTACACCCGATGTAATGGGACACACACCTTTCAAAGAGTTAAACTATTGTCTCTTCAGTCCACACAATATTTTCCCAAAAGTCTTAGGGATCATCAAGATGTATTCTGGCAAAAATGACAATTTTCGTCTTGGAACTCAACCATGCTGGCCGTTTTTGCCCAGTCTCTTTCTTATGGTGGAGTCATGAACACTGATCTTAACTGAGGCAAGAGAGGCCTGCAGTTCTTTGGATGTTGTTGTGGGGTCTTTTGTGACCTCTTGGATGAGTCGACGCTGCGCTCTTGGGGTAATTTTGGTCGGCCGGCCACTCCGGGGAAGTTTCACCGCTGTTCCATGTTTTCGCCATTTGTGAATAATGGCTCTGAATGTGGTTCGCTGGAGTCCCAAAGCTTTAGAAATGGCTTTATAACCTATTCCAAACTGATAGATCTTAATTACTTTCCTTCTCATTTGTTACTGAATTTCTTTGGATCTCGACATTATGTCTAGCTTTTGAAGATCTTTTGGTCTACTTCACTATGTCAGACAGGTCCTATTTAAGTGATTTCTTCTTTGAAAACAGGTGTGGCAGTAATCAGGCCTGTGTGCGGCTAGAGAAATTGATCTTAGGTGTGATAAACCACAATTTTAACAGGTGGGGCAAACATGTAGGTTTGGATTTTGTTTTCCCTTATTAATAAAAACCTTCATTTAAAAACTGCATTTTGTGTTTATTTGTGTTATCTTTGACTAATATTTAAATTGTTTGATGATCTGAAACATTTAAGTGTGACAAACATGCAAAAAAAAGAAGAGGGCAAACACTTTTTCACACCACTGTATTTGCATATAATGACTATTTTATATATCAGGTATAAACCATACTGATTCATTTAAATAATGTTTGTGTACTCCCATAGAGTTCTAAATTAAAATAACATAAATCAGATAAGTTAAAAGAAAATTACAATTGTGAAACATTTAACTCACTAAATAGTCAAAAATAGGTCTACATTGTGATATATACGGTTATTGTGATCTTGAGCACTGATTGCTTCTGAAAAACAAATATTACAAACATTTTCAAACTGTGACCTTACTCGAATTTTAAAGTCGGAATAAAACAGAAATTGCAATAGTCTTGTCTTCTCTTTTGAAAAATATAGGACACGACTTGAATTGATCAAACAATTGTTGTTTGCTAGTGATTTCATGGTTATTTTAAAGACAAGCTGAATGTTACAGTAACACACACACACACAAATATACATACTTTGGGTTTCATGGGAGGAGACACACACACTGTTTTACCTGGTCTCTGTAGTAGCTCTCCATGGCCTCAATCTCATCTTTGTATTTGCGATAGTTCTCCTGAAGCAGTTCTTTACTATGTGCACGCTGCTCTCTCAGATGAGCCTTCTGCAGTTCCAATCCTTCTTCAAAGATTTGCTTGAGCTTCTGAATAAACACACATTGTTTTCTGTTCATTAAATTGATAAGAGCAGGACAAGTACTTATCAAAGCAACAAAAAATGTGCATATATTGTGCAAAAAAAAAAATAAAAGATGGCCAGTGTGTGACAGACAGTCTGCATCTAAGTGTGTTTGTGTTCGCTTCTTTGTTTGTATTGTTGTTTTTAATTTCAAACATCTTAACTATTCTGATCTATGATCGCAAAACCCTTCTAAAATATTCAATGCACCTTCAAAGAGCTGTCTAGCTTGGACTTGAGAAATCTATGCATGTATCCCCCTCCCATCCTGTTGTCTATACAGACTTATGTCCAATTAATCTGATCTCTGGTAAACAAAACATTTATAACATCTTACACAGCCTAGATTTCCTATTTATAAAAGAGACATGGTTAAATTCTGGTGATCAAAGCCCCTTTTCTGAACTTGTACCTCTTGACTATGTGATGGGAAAAGAGGTTTTGCTTCGACCTTAAAGAAAAAATTTAGCTGCTATGTTGAAATGAAGGATACCAACCAGTTTTGAAATGCAAGTTTTAAAGATGCAGCAGGTGTTCTGATAAAATGTTACGTCCCACCAGGGATAGTTCAAGGCTGCTTTAGGTCGTCAGACGAGCAGATATCACGATATTGGATTACATTATGTGTCATTCACCAGTGAGAAAAATTTACAGTACAGTGAGTATCAGTACTACAATAACAAACGTAAACAACTTTTTTCAAATGGAATTAGATGCAATAAATAGATATTTTGGACATTTCTAACGTGACCGCTTTGAGCACAACATAAACAACATCAACTTTAAAACCAGAAAGGTGACAGTATTTCAGCAAAACTACAATGTAAACATTGTCAGAATATCAAGAAAAGAAACACAAAACTGTCTTTTGTGCTAACGACGGCATGTACAATACCTGCAGGGACGGTGAGGGTATTTTCACCGAATGAGGAAACAAGACGTTTTACTCATTGTTTGTAGCAAGACTCAGAAACAATGGTCGAAACATCTGGTGGTGGTGGCCTTACAAATGTACGCACCAAAGTGGATGTTGTAGTTTGAGTTTAAATTTGAAAACATAGTTCCCGATTAGAGATTGGGTGCTGCTGTCGTTGAGCTTATTAGCAAAGGTAGACAAACTACATTGGCTACATTATATGTTACCATCAAAACACATCTACTTGTCCAAAAGAAGTATTGCAACCATGGCATCATCGTTCAGACCCTTTAACTCCCACAGTTGTCTCCAGCATGGAAAAGAAACGCCGATATTAATTCGGGGTTTTAGCTCTTTAATGATCCAGCCTTTTTTTCATTGTAGCTAAAAATGAAACATGCAAAGCACAGATCTGGGGAAGGCTACAAAAAATTTCTGCAGCACTGAAGGTTCCCACTAACTAAGACTCTTCTGAGAGTTTGCACCTGGCCAGACTGAGCAATCAGGGGAGAAGGGCCTTAGTAAGAAAGGTAACCAAGAACTCGATGGATACTCTGACTGAGCACCAGAGATCCAGTAGGACAATCATCACTGTAGCCCTCCACCAATCTAGGCTTTATGGCAGAATGGCTAGACTGAAGTGAAAGCCTGCTTGGATTTTGCAAAGCACCTGAAGGACTTTCAGACTGTGAGGAACAAGATTCTCTGGTCTGATGAACCAAGATTTCATAAACACCATTCCAACAGTGACTGAGGTTAACAGGATTTGCAATGAAGAATGGCAGAAAATCCCCCAATCCAGGGGTGCAAAGCTTGATTCGTCATACCAAAAAAGACTCTAGGTTATAATTGCTGCCAAAGGTACTTCAAGTACTGAGTAAAGGGTCTGAAAACTTATGTAAATGTGATATTTCATTTCATTTTTTTCTTATAGACATTTCTAAAATTCTGTTTTCACTTTGTCATTGTGGGGTACTAAGTGTAGATTGAGAAAAAAAAAATATTTAAATGACTGTAGTATCAAGCTGCAACACAAAATTGAAAAAAGTGAAAGGGGTCTGAATACTTTCTGAATGTACTGTATAAAATATTGGATGACTTGTAATTTTCTTTTCAAATCAAATTCAGATAAGACAGAGGAATTACTTATTAGACCACAAACCTGTACCCTGAATCTCTTGGAATACAATTTGAATTTAGAAGGATGTACTGTTACTTCATCCTCTCCAGTAAAAGACCTGGATGTTATATTAGACAAAAACAACCTTCTTCCATCTCAAAAATATCACTAAGCTACAGAACATGCTATTTGTTTCTGACACCGGAAATTTCATGACCTCAAGAGTAGATTGCTGTAGTGCCATTACTAGCTGGTTGTCCTACTTCCTCAAACTAGCAGCAGCATTATTGACTAACTGTAGCTCGAGTTCTTACTAGGTCAAGAGAACATGATCTCATAAGAGCAGTTTTATCATTTCTACACTAGTTACCAATTAAGTTCCGGATCAACAACAAAGTATTGCTTTCCCAACTCCTACGAGGACTTCAGATGAAGCAAACTGAATCAACAAGCACCTATGCTAAATTTTCTATCTTCTAATAATTTTTGTAAACAAAATGTATTGATTACATCGATGAGCTCATTGTTTCTACCTTAATTAATACATTATTAGCTAATCGAGTGATTTGTAAGAGTACATTTCTGAAATCCATAACTTAGAACAGAGTCTACATTCAAAGTCTACATTCAAAGGGCCAAATCTGAATTTATCATCAATGTCAAAGGTCTGGAACAATTAGTTATTACAAAACATTTTTTAATAAACATGCATAACATCCATAACAAATCAACACTAATTTTTAAAAAACAGGTTCATTGAAAACTTCTGATCGCCGCCGATGAGAGTGTCAAACTAACCAGCAACCAATCGGAATGTAGAAGTCCTCCACTTGAGAGGATTCCAGAGAGCGCAGAAAAAAATTTGCTTAGCTGGGGATAATAATAAAAAATGTCATTAGGTTTAAATATATAGTGGAACATACAGCTATGTCATTTCAGGCATAGCATAGCATGCAAACCATGTCAGATACCTTCGTCCATGCAACATTTTTCTTATTTATGTCCAAGTACGCAAACAGTGACACATCATATATTATTGGGAAACCCACCATAGCAATTATCAACCTCTCCTCCATTTTACTTGGGAACTAATATTTGGTCGGAATCAAAGTTTACATGACTGTGTTCTCTGGAATCATCTCAAGCGGAGGACCTCAACATTCCGAATTTTCCACTCCGGGGCTAATAAAGGCACCTCTTTGCAATGTAATGCAAAAGCACCTGTCATTTCCTTGGTAACCCAATGATTTACAGATGATATGAGATATAAATAACAACTGCGTTATGGAGGATGATCATATATTCCTTAATTTGACACAATTTTAAAACACTCAAATAGAGTGCAGCCATAACATAATGTAAGTAATATTAACATGAGGAGCACTGCAGGATTCTGAGCAGTCTCCCGAGTTGTAGCTGGGCGCACCGGTGTGTATTTTTGGCTAGCATCCATAATAGTGCTTGTGGATTTGGCACTTACTCGCTCTTCTTGTGTCTTTGCTTGCATCAGTCTGGCACGTAGCTGGACATGATAGATGTTGTAGTATTTTTTAGCACGAGCAAACTGCTGCCGCTGTTCTCGTAGCTTATTCTGAGCAAACTTCTGCTGTTGGATCCTCTCCCTGAACTCTCTCTGAAACATGAGATTCAGATTCATTGAGATACTTTAATTTTGTATGATTCTGTCTTCATGTGTCTTTATTATGAGTTTGTTCTTACCAGGCGACAGTTGTGTTCCTGTTCTTTGCGGATGATCTGCACCAGCATGTCATGTCTTTTCTGAGCTTCTTCGAGCTACAAATATAAATAAAGTAAACCCACTGCATTCAGTGCTGAAACTTGTGGGCCTGGGCACACTGATCAGAAGTGGTCAGCTGAAACATATCAGTTTAAAAATAACATACGCTAATGTGTTCTTTCGCCACAACATTGTACGGATTCAGAAGGCTTAATATATATTGCACAAGTAATATGAACTGCTTTTATATTGTTTTTTCCTTGACAACCATAGTATTCATTCACCACATGAAAGAGTCCTTTTAGATATTGCTACTAAAATTGAACTGAAGAATTCATTCAATTTCATTTTTTATTAACTATCATAATAAAAAAATTAATAAAAAATGGCTGAAATATATATCTACACAGTGGGTACGGAAAGTATGCAGACCCCCTTAAATTTTTCACTCTTTGTTATATTGCAGCCATTTGCATTTAAGTTTATTTTTGTTTCCTCATTAATGTACACACAGCACCACATTTTGACAGAAAAACACAGAATTCTTGACATTTTTGAAGGTTTATTAAAAAAGAAAAACTGAAATAAATATCACATAGTCCTAAGTATTCAGACCCTTTGCTGTGATACTCATATTTAACTCTGGAGCTCCAGAGATGCAGTTGGGAGACGGGAGAAAGTTGTAGAAAGTCAACCATCACTGCAGCCCTCCACCAGTCGGGGCTTTATGCAGAGTGGCTGATGGAAGCCTCTCCTCAGTGCAAGACACATGAAAGCCTGCATGGAGTTTGCTAAAAAAAACACCAGGACTCCAAGATTGTGAGAAATAAGATTCTCTGGTCTGATGAGACCAAGGTAGAACTTTTTGGCTTTTTTGATATTTTTTAACTGTTTTTTTCTAAGCGGTATGTGTGGAGAAAACCAGGCACTGCTCATCACCTGTCCCAACAGTGAAGCATGGTGGTGGCAGCATCATGTTGTGGGGGTGTTTTTCAGCTGCAGGGACAGGACGACTGGTTGCAATTGAGGGAAAGATGAATGCGGCCAACTTCTCCAGAGTGAAAAACTTCTCCAGAGTGCTCAGGACCTCAGACTGGGCCGAAGGTTTACCTTCCAACAAGACAATGACCCTAAACACACAGCTAAAATAACGAAGGAGTGGCTTCACAACAACTCCGTGACTGTTCTTGAATGGCCCAGCCAGAGCCCTGACTTAAACTCAATTGAGCATGTCTGGAGAGACCTAAAAATGGCAGTCCACCAACGTTTACCATCCAACCTGACAGAACTGGAAAGGATCTGCAAGGAGGAATGGCAGAGGATCCCCAAATCAAGGTGTGAAAAACTTGTTGCATCTTTCCCAAAAAGACTGTATATGGCTGTGTTAGATCAAAAGGGTGCTTCTACTAAATACTCAGCAAAAGGTTTGAATACTTAGGACCATGTGATATTTCAGTTTTTTCTTTTTTCTTTAATAAATCAATTCTGAAAAGGGTAGTCGTGGCCTAATGGTGAGGGAGTCGGGCTTGTAATCTGAAGGTTGCTGGTTCGATTCCCATGCCGGCAGGAACTGAAAGTGGGGATTGTGAATGAACAGCACTCTCTCCACCTTTGATACCATGACTAAGGTGCCCTTGAGCAAGGCACATAACCCCTGAATGCTCCCCTTGTAACTCGCTTTGGATAAAAGCGTCTGCCAAATAAGTGGGAAAAAAAAAAAATTGCCATCAACAATTCTGTTTTTCTGTCAATATGGGGTGCTGTGTGTACATTAATGAGGAAAAAATGAACTTAAATGATTTTAGCAAATGGCTGCAATATAAGAAAGAGTGAAACATTTAAGGGGGTCTGAATACTTTCTGTACCCACTGTATATATTCAGCCATTTTTATTTTGATATTATAGAGGCAGTGCTTTAATTGGCATACTGACAGTATTCTGATAATTCTAAATGTAAGGGGGAAATAAAACTACTCAAATTCAACTTAGCAGTCTAATGGGCCATAAAAACTGTGTTTGTGTGGTGTTAGATTAGATCTCTCACTTGGTTTAAACGTTTGCGCTGTGTGTGTCTGCTCTCGGTTTTGGAGGAGTTGAGCTGGTCAATCTGTCTGAGCTGTCGTTTCCACATGCAGGACAGAGCGTGAGGAGAGAGCTGCATCTGCGGAAACTCATCCAGCAGAATGGGAAGAAGATTGTTCTCCTTCACTCTCACTAGGTAAAATATAACAAATATATGAAACAAATTGTTAAAATGTATTCATATAATAAATAATATCTGACAAGAATAAGGAAGAATTAGTGGATGCTGTTCTGCAGAGCTGTTTATGTTTGTGTGGGTGATCTGGCATACATGTTTACAAGTACACTTTGTGTATGTTTCATTTTAAAGAATAACAGAGTAGTGAACAGCAAATATGATGCTTTCCAGAGCTTCATAACAGAAGTTCACACATCACAACAAGAATTCTTTTGTCCCTCTGTGGTTGATAACACCCTCAACAACAACTATTTTAATTCAACAACATGCTCTCATATCAAAACATGTATGCGCAATTGGTGCTCTTGTGAATGCACATTTGAGAGTGATATTTAAATGTATAATATGGGATCCATGGGATATAATAGTTAAAAGAACATAGTTCGCCTGGCCTGGGTGGTTTGGAAGCCAAATTTGTCAAACTTGCTCACATTTTAATGTATCCCCTTTCTGATCCATTTAATTTGTCTCGCTCTCTACTTGCTCAATAACTTGTGCTAAGGTTACCCCTCTTTTTAAAATTGGTGACCCATCTGACCTGAACAGCTACCATCCAGTTTTTATTATTTGTACTATTACGCAGATTTTCGAGAAAGTAATATCCATTCAAATATCTGTCATGATCCGGGTCTTTTGTTTTGTCTTGTTAAAGGACTTTAATGTTGAAATGCATTCTGAGTTTCCATTGTATCTGTGTTCCTTTCCTGTTTGGTTTCCATTCCTCTGTAGCTGTGTCTGAAACCGTTCATTCGTTCACTCATTCACCAATACATATATAGTGTACGGCAATTGAGTGCATGAGTGAAATCGGATGCTGACGTATATATTGTGCGTCGAGAGATGGAGCTGACGCAGAAACGGCTCGACACATGATAAAACTACTTTTATCCTACATGTTACTTACATTATAAAATAATGTTCATAATAAGAATATAACATAATGACTTTATTTTGTAATCATACATACCTCCATGCCAACTTTGTAGTTTCATCAATTGTATCATTGGTTTGTCATGCTTAATGTATTCATAATCATTAAATACTATATTTAAAAAATGCAAACAAAAATAAACACATTAACAAGTGTACATTATTTCACATATTTATTAATTTTAATAAAGTTTTTTTTTAGTTTGTTAGAAACTCTCACAGATGACGTGGTCATTGACCGCCCTCAGACGACCATTGTGATTACATTAGAATGAATATGCTACAGATGATTAACGAATATTTTTTAAATCATCTCTTAAAGTTTATTGTGTTAACAACAATGCCACCAATTATTAAAACACCTTGCTATTGGTAACATTAAATTGAGCTAAAGCCTACATAATATATTTTAATAATAAAAATAATATATACATTTTTACCTAATTAATATAATTTCATTTTTAAAATTCATCTATATAACAATGTGTCTATATTTTATTAGGTTGTATTCAAGTAATGATTTAAAAAAAAAAAAAAAAAAAAAAAGTATTTGCCCTCGTCTAATCTTCATGCACCCGTTACAGTACGACTCCTTAAAAACATGAATCCAACTGCACAGATCATGCGTCTCCGTCAGGGAGACCGACCAATTAAGGACTATGTTAAAGACGTAGTTGAATTGGCAAATTTAACTTCCCTAGACTCAGTATGCCTAATAATATTTTTTCGGGGTGGCCTATCTGAACCGCTCAGTTCAATTATGCCTTTGCATGAGCCTCATTGGACTCTGGAATTTTATATTGATTTTTGGCACTGAAATTGAGTGAGACTGCTTTTACTGTGGGGGTTGAGAAGGAAGAACACAACATTCCTGCTGCACCAGCCATACCAAAATCCTCAGCCGTCATGGCCTCTATTCCAGTGTCTTGTCACGTCATAAACACCATTCCAGAGTTTCCAGCCGTCAGGGTAGCCACAACAAAATCCTCAGCCGTCATGGACACCATTCCAGAGCTTCCAGCCATCAGGGTCCCACGGCAGAACCTCCAGCCGACATAGATGTCAAGCCAAAGTCTTCAGCCATCACAGACACTGCACCGTTGTTCCCGGTCGTCGTGAATGTCACATTTGAAGACACCCAGGCGTTTCAAAGGCATCTGCGATTTGTGTCCAGTGTGGAGGCTGGCATCCCAATGGTCTCTATGCTTCAGAGTCCGGTGGCCCTAGAGGTCCCACTACCAGTTGCTGCACTGCCTATAATGGCAGTTGCCATTTTGTGTGTTTGGGTCGCACAGTCTGCTCCAGAGGCCACTCCAGTCCATGAGACCGCTCCAGAGCCTATTCCAGCCCATGAGTTTGCTCCAGTCATAGAACCCAGCCATGTAAACTACTAAATTTCTGACTGCCTTGATATGACCATGTAGGTCGTCCGTAAGTTCCCTGACTGCCCTGATGCGACCACGGAGGTCCTCCCTGAATTTCTTTTCTTCTGTGATTCGATCGAGGAAGTCGCCCCAGAACTTTCTGCCTGTCTCAACGTGAGCACAGAGATCATAAATCAACTTCCTGTTAACCAAAGACACTCTGCTGGCCCAGTTGTGTCCATGATGGACATCCCCAAACAACCTGACTGTTTTATCATGGCCCTTGTGGCCAACACTAAGTTCTCTGAGTTTCAGTTTTGCCTAATCAGTTATGTTGGCTTTTAGTTCCACCAGATCCGCAATGGGGGTCTTCATGCCCATAAGTACTGCCATGGTTGTCATTTGCTTCACCGTGTGGGGACTCAAACCCGCCTGCACTACTGTGGTGGTCATCTACGCCGCCATGGAGGTCTTCAGGCTCATCTGCGCTATTGTGGTAGTCGTCTACCCTGCCGTGGGGGTCTGCAAGGCCAACTAAACAGCCTACTCCGACCTGGCTACCTGCACAGTTTGCTCCACTCTGGCCCACTGCTCTGACTCAGTCTCCAGGCCCTCTTCCACTCCACAGGCCTGGCCCACCATCCCTCCCCCTGTTCCATCTCCCTCCTGGGGCCGGTTTTATACCAGCTGGACGCAAACCCATTCTTAAAACTAAGTTTAACGTAAAACGCGTTTTAAGTCCTGCATAGAAATGATACCTGTTGCTCCATCTGGGCGTAGCGCACATCTGAGATTAAATCTTACGCTTAGTCAAAGGTGTAAAGTGAGAAGTCCACTATTTGATTTAAGGTTTTTTAATATATTTTTCTAAACCGTTAAAAGTGTCACTGACACACAGAGACACACACACACAGGCGCAAGGGAGATTTCAGAACGAGTTGGAGACTGACCATTTAGTTGAGTGAGATTATTCAATAACATTTTAAATAATAAGAATAAAGTCTATACTGTGACAGAAATTAATATTTGACAATGTCTTAATATATACATTCCAATATAATAGTAAATAAAAGCGTTTATAGCAAAGTTATCATTAGCATTTCAAAATGTTATATTCTCAGCTGAATTTATCTTACTATATTATTAAGCTAATTATATAAAACCAAATAGTCAGTGAAATACAAATTAACTGGTTCTTTGCCTTTATTGTTTTATACAAATTTGTAGAATAGAAGGCCTAAGAGATTTCCTATCCTATAATGCAGACAAAAGGACACAGCAATGAAAGGGTTAAACCTGCAAGACCCATACCCAGAGAGAGAGAGAGAGACAGAGAGACAGTGACTTTTAAATTCAACCAGGTTCAACTGAATTTATCTTATAGTCTTTTACGTTATTAACCATATCATTAAATTAATTATATAGAACCATATAGTCAGTGCACTACAACTAAACTGGTTCTATGCCAACTGGTTCTATGCCTTTATTTTTATGAGATTTCCTATCCTATCATAGAGACAAAAGGACACAGCAATGAAAGTGTTGAGAGAGAGAAAGAGAGAGAGAGAGGGGCACACACAGACTGTTTCATCAGTAAATTGCCTCAGATTCACCACTTTAGGTAAAAAAAAAAATGTACACAGTGAGAAAAAGAAGTCTTTGATAATGTCTTAATATGCATCCAAATAGAATACTCACTAAATATACTTATATTTATAACAGTGTCTAATAAAAAAATATTGTTTAAACTGTTAGTCTACTCAACCGTTTAAAAATAGATATATGCTGCCCTCTAGTGCTCATTCAATTTATGACATTTGGTTATTAATAGAATTCTTTTGAACCAAAGAGCAGTTATCTGCTTAAATTTTAACTTACACATACATCTTGAATCAAATAAATAAATTAAAATGTGTTTATTTATAATATTTGTATTATTATATAATGAAATAAAGGGAGAACATTTCAGTTATTTGAACATATAAATATATAAATATATTTATCCTTTCTTTAAACCTTCGCCATGACAACACTATACTAGATATACATAATTGTTTGTAATTTGGTATTTTCAGTATGTCGTCATCATGTTTGGAAAGTTTGGTGGCGATAGCATGAATCCTCTAAGAGGAGTAGCTAAAAATTCAGAGCTTGATTATTCAAAATATCCATATTCAAACCAAAATATCTGACTTCCTGTTGGTCGGAGCTAATGACTATAAATTAGAAAGTTGTCTGGCTTAATGAGAATAATGTGTGTACCAAGTTTGGCGACTGTAGGTTAAACTACTAATACATGTAAGCATGTTTGATATATTTTGAACCCCATTCAATGGGGCGCTGTCGAGCCCCCTTGCCACGCCCCGGTCCCAGCCTCTCTGACGTCTTAATGGCCGCAGGTTCCAATGTGTGTGCAAAGTTTAAGAGTATTCGTGCATGTTAAGGGGCCGAAAACTGCCAAAAACCTAAAAAAAAAAAAATAATGTTAATCCTAAGGAAAACAATAGGGCTTTCGCCCTTTGGGCTTGGGCCCTACTAATAATCCCTAGAAGAACAATAGATCAGTATCAGTATGATTTGAACCATGCCTATGCAATTCCACTAATGCCAACATAATTTTCGAGTCTATTCAAAAGAATATTGTGGTCGATAGTGTCAAAAGCAGCACTGAGGTCTAGTAACACTAAAAGAGAGATACAACCATGATCTGATGATAAGAGCAAATCATTTGTAACTCTAATGAGATCCTGACTGGAAATCCTGACATTTCTTTCCAAGTAGGAACACAATTGCGATGATATTGCCTTTTCAAAGTATTTTTGACAGAAAAGGTAGATTTGATAAGGTAGAGGTCTGATAATAGCCAGCTTAAAAGTTTTCGGTACGTAACCTAGTGATAAAGATGAATTAATGATCTTAAGAAGAGGATCTATGACCTCTGGAAGCATATCTTTCAATAGCTTAGTCTGTATAGTCTCTAAAATACATGTTGTTGATTACGATTATTTAACAATTCTTCCTCTCCTATAGCAGCGAATGAATGGAATTTTTCCTCAGGGATACTACAATGCACTGTCTGATGTGTAACTGTAGTAGAGATCGTCAATAGTTTCTGTTGCAACATTCTAAGCTAACTGGTTTGCTAAAACGAAACTGATCAGGAAGATTATTTATAAAGCAATCTTTAGTGGTAGAAGTGATGGTTCTACCATATTTCTGGAAGAGAGGCCATTTTGCAGCCTTGGTTAAATGTAGCATGAATGAGACTAGATAATGATCTGAGACATCATCGCTCTGCTGCAGAATTTCAACGGCATCAATATCGATTCCTTGTGACAATATTAGATCTAAAGTATGATTACATTTACATTTAATCATTTAACAGATGCTTTTATCCAAAGCGACTTACAAGTGAGGAATACAAACAAGCGATTCTTCATGAATTGGCAAATAGACATAGGAAGTGCTCACAATACAAGTTTGATACATTGCTCAGAGTAACATAAGCTAGAGTAGGAAGGGAAAAAGGAAAGGATAGAAATTTTTTTTTATGAAGAGGTTAAGTGCTCACGAAAGAGATGAGTTTTCAGCTTTCTCTTGAATATGCCAAGGATTCTGCGTTCCTGATGAAGGTAGGGAGATCATTCCACCAGCAGGGAGCAGTGAACGAGAATGATCTGGAGAGTGACTTTGTGCCTCTCTGTGACGGTACCACAAGCCTTCGCTCCTTTAGTGATCGCACGCTTCCTCATATTGATTTTATTAAGAATTTGTATGGTTATGCTCTCCTTATCGCTCAATTGCTTTTCATTTCAAGTCAGGAAAATAATAATTTCCCAATTATTATACTATTGATTATGCAGACATTATTTATTAAAACACTTCTGACATCAGTTTAAAACCTCTAAATATTGTTCATAATTCTTTATGTAGGTTTGTTTTGAGATGTCCTTATGAAACTCATCATTGCACACTGCATGAAACTCTAGATTGACTCCAACCAAAATACGGAAGGCAATATTACTGGTTCCAGTTTCTTTTTAAATGCGTTTATTAGGGTTCAAGCGCCAAACTGTGAGGACCCTCTTGGAATTACTCCGTTTATTATTATTATTGTTGTTTTTTTATTGTTATTAGGGTCCAAGCCACTGAGGCGGAGGGCCCTATTGTTTTAAGGATTAAAATTAGGGCCCAAGCCACCAAGACGCAGGACCCTATTGTTTTTCTAAGGATTATTATTAGTGCCCAAGCCACTAAGCCACAGGGCCTTTAGGATGTCACAGAGGCTCTCTCAAACGATTTGGCCATGCCAAGTCAATTAATTTATGGTGAGAAAAAAGGAACAGTAAATGTGTTATAACTTCAGCATGCATTGATTGATTTTTATGAAACTTCAGCTGTGTGTTCATTGTGGGAGGACGATCCCATGGATGTGATTATTGTGAGTCAAAGTCATAGCGCCACCAACTTGAGTCAGCAGGAAGTGTCAACTTTCAAAATGCTTTGAGATCACACTCTTATTTTTACCCGATTTGCCCGATTTTTACCCAACATTTCAGAAGTAGACATGTGAATGTATTTGTTCAAACTTTAATAAAATTCTTGGATGTTTTTGAGGCTCTTACCATGCTTCAAATTATATGAAATTCCACACACATCAATATTGTCAACCAGTAGATATGGGCACAGCCTTAGAAACGGGTGTGGTGGAGGGGCTCAGTAGCGCCACCTTTTGACTAAAGTTGGGGGCTTAGTTTACCTATAGTCACCAAAATCAGTATATATATATTGTTCTCATCAAGCCAGACAACTTTGTAATTTACAGTTATTAGCTATAACCAACAGGAAGTCAGGTTTGAATGTGTATGTTTTGAATAAGAATGCTCTCAGTTTTTATATACTCCCCTTAGGGGATTCATGCAATTGCCACCAAACTTCCTGAACATGATGACAAGACACTGAAGATGCTAAATTGTGACAGATTACAGGATATCTTGAATGGTGTTGCCATGGAGAGGGTTTAAATTAAGAACAAAAAAGGCAAACAGGAAATTGTCTCATATAACCAATAAATTAAATAATCTCCCTTTATTTCAAATATATAATAATACAAATATTATAAATGAACAAATGAAGTGTCACATATAGAATGAGCACTAGAGGGCAGCAAAAACATTTTTAAACAGGGTTTAAAAATTCAAAATTTCAAATTCCTTGACACGTCTGTGTGTGGTGGCTCTTGATGCCGTGACCCCAGCCTTGTGAAGTTCACCCAAATTCTTCAATCGATTTGGCTTGACAATCCTCATAAGGCTGCGGTTGTGCATCTTTTTCTTCCACACTTTTTTCTTCCACTCAACTTTCTATTAGCATGCTTGGATACAGCACTTTGTGAACAGCCAGCTTCTTTGGCAATGAATGTTTGTCTTACCCTCTTTGTTTGTCTTACCCTACTTTTCCACAACATTCTAATTTATTGAGATGCACTTGTATGTCATTAACCTCTGAAATAAGTGTTTTAGGATTACAGATGGGTTAAGTGAAACAGCAATAATTTAACAGAAGCTGATACTTTTGATTAGTATGTTTAAGAGTATTTATGTAAATTGGAATTGGAAAATTAAAGATTGCCATCCATGGGTTAAAACCCCATGTCTAAATTCAATGAGGGTCTAAATTTAGACTGTCAGCTATGTGTGATCAGAATTTTAAACATAAATGATAAGACTTGACGGCAGAGAAACAGTCTCATATTGGTCTTCATTTTATCATATCTGGTCTCTAAAACTCAAACTTCAGACTCTGGTGGTGTATGTTGGACTTCTCTAATCATTTAATCCACTTAAATCCTTCCCCTCCACAATCAACTGCAAGCACGCATTCAGTTTCTGTTGAAATGTGAAAGATTAAATGAAAGGCTTTCTAATTTTTTCTCCCAACTAAAATATTTCCGCCTAAATGCTTTCAGCTCTGTGATCGGTAGTCTAGCAATTAAATAAGTAGTTTTTAAGTTATTGTTAAAATCAATTTTATGAAATGAATAAAATGAATGGACATTTTTCTACCGGAACCCAACAGCTGCACTCTAGTTGTGTCCAAAATTGCATACTGTATAGTACTGTAAGTTCTACATTTTTTTTAACCTTGTGTCGTGATCATGTCATGTCATAAATGCTATATTTATGAGATGACAACCCTGACATTCTACTCTGAGATGTTCGCATCCTCAGACTCAATCAATGCCAAAGTGAATCTGAAGCGGTCAGGTGGTATAAAGTCCTTTATATTCCTTGATGAATTGATTGTTGAATTGTTTAATTAAGGTTTATACATGATAGTTAACAAGAAAGTTCAAGATAAAAATTTTCATTACTACTGGGATAATACTGTGTGTAGTTAACTGGACTATAAACAACTTTGTGTTTTGTGATAGTTGTGATAGCAGGTCCTACTAGGGGTGTAACGGTACACAAAAACAATGGTTTTGTACAAGTTGACAAGTTCAGTACAGCAGGCTAATATAGTTAATTACTCTAGCGAACTATCAAGCTGTAGACAATGAATGGCTTTTATGAGGTAAATGGTATGTGAAATCGTTTACAAGCCGTTTTATTGATGTCTTTCTATGGTTGAAATACTGATTGAGCGATTACATTAGATACGTTTCAGTAAGTTGTACTGTATCTTTCAACATACCTCCCGATGTTCATTCATGTTTATTCTTTAACTAGTGTTAACGAAGGGATGACAGGGATCTGTCACATCACATCAAAGGTAGACAAAATTCGTCACAAAATTGAATTTTGTGATAAAACGGACAGAGACTGTTGAGATAAGAGAATGAGACAGTTTCTTATTGAAAGTAACAAAACGCAGAGCTTATAGGTGGTTAATGGTGTTTAAAAGTACTTAATGGGCTACAACTCTCTATTCATCAGTACACGTGTACCGAACTGAAAGACACGTACCGAAAATTCTCAGCATGAATAAGAACACCGTTATACCCCTAGGTACTACAATAATGTATTGGTTAATATCTTTTGCATTTTTGAGAAGATATCTTTTCACACTGAGGACAACTGAGGAACTAATGCACTTCAAAATAAAAAAAAATGAAATCATTCACTAACATTCAAGATGCATTCACAGCGCATTAAGAGCCAGGGGGTGGAGCCTTCTTGTGCATTAATGAGAGTTTTCACTTTTTAGGGATAAAAAGACTTAATCTGTGTATACATATATATATATACATATATATATATACAGTACTGTGCAAAAGTTTTAGGCAGGTGTGAAAAAATGCTGTAAAGTAAGAATGCTTTCAAAAATAGACATGTTAATAGTTTATATTTATCAATTAACAAAATGCAAAGTGAGTGAACAGAAGAAAAATCTACATCAAATCAATATTTGGTGTGACCACCCTTTGCCTTCAAAACAGCATCAATTCTTCTAGGTACACTTGCACACAGTTTTTGAAGGAACTCGGCAGGTAGGTTGGCCCAAACATCTTGGAGAACTAACCACAGTTCCTCTGTGGATTTAGGCAGCCTCAGTTGCTTCTCTCTCTTCATGTAATCCCAGACAGACTCGATGATGTTGAGATCAGGGCTCTGTGGGGGCCATACCATCACTTCCAGGACTCCTTGTTCTTCTTTACACTGAAGATAGTTCTTAATGACTTTCGCTGTATGTTTGGGGTCGTTGTCATGCTGCAGAATAAATTTGGGGCCAATCAGATGCCTCCCTGATGGTATTGCATGATGGATAAGTATCTGCCTGTACTTCTCAGCATTGAGGATACCATTAATTCTGACCAAATCCCCAACTCCATTTGCAGAAATGCAGCCCCAAACTTGCAAGGAACCTCCACCATGCTTCACTGTTGCCTGCAGACACTCATTCGTGTACCGCTCTCCAGCCCTTCGGCGAACAAACTGCCTTCTGCTACAGCCAAATATTTCAAATTTTGACTCATCAGTCCAGAGCACCTGCTGCCATTTTTCTGCACCCCAGTTCCTGTGTTTTCGTGCATAGTTGAGTCGCTTGGCCTTGTTTCCACGTCGGAGGTATGGCTTTTTGGCCGCAAGTCTTCCATGAAGGCCACTTCTGACCAGACTTCTCCGGACAGTAGATGGGTGTACCAGGGTCCCACTGTTTTCTGCCAATTGTGAGCTAATGGCACAGCTCGACATCTTCCGATTGCGAAGGGAAGTAAGCATGATGTGTCTTTCATCTGCTGCAGTAAGTTTCCTTGGCCGACCACTGCGTCTACGGTCCTCAACGTTGCCTGTTTCTTTGTGCTTCTTCAAAAGAGCTTGGACAGCACATCTGGAAACCCCTGTCTGCCTTGAAATTTCTGCCTGGGAGAGACCTTGCTGATGCAGTATAACTACCTTGTGTCTTGTTGCTGTGCTCAGTCTTGCCATGGTGTATGACTTTTGACAGTAAACTGTCTTCAGCAACCTCACCTTGTTAGCTGAGTTTGGCTGTTCCTCACCCAGTTTTATTCCTCCTACACAGCTGTTTCTGTTTCAGTTAATGATTGTGTTTCAACCTACATATTGAATTGATGATCATTAGCACCTGTTTGGTATAATTGTTTAATCATACACCTAACTATATGCCTACAAAATCCCTGACTTTGTGCAAGTGTACCTTGAAGAATTGATGCTGTTTTGAAGGTAAAGGGTGGTCACACCAAATATGGATTTGATTTAGATTTTTCTTCTGTTCACTCACTTTGCATTTTGTTAATTGATAAATATAATCTATTACCAAGTTTCTTTTTGAAAGCATTCTTACTTTACAGCATTTTTTCACACCTGCCTAAAACTTTTGCACAGTACTGTATATATATATATATATATATATATATATATATACACACGTACCCCATGTAACCTTCTTGAAGATTAGTGAAAGTTTTTACTTTTTGGGGATAAAAAAAAAAGATTAAGATAAAATAATTATGCATATGAAGAGTCCTCGTAAACTATACAGTACATGCCAGCTTTTGTGCGTGTATGAGCATGTGTCCTCTCTCACTGGTTGTTGACTTACAGGAATGTGTCTCTCTTCTGGCTGTCTGTTGGAGTCTGGTTCGGGAAGGTCGAGAGCAAGATGATTTGATGCAGGATCTGGGAACAGAAGGAGCTTCTCTACACACTGCCTTGTAGTATTCAAGCCCCTACACACAAAAACAGTAATAACTAGATTTGTAAATATTAAAATAATCTTAAGGTTTTTGGCTTAAGGTTTTGTGTAAATGATATCTATAATTAGATTTAACACAAATAATAATAAACTTTATTAAATAAACTATATATATTTATATAAAATTATTTTAAATAAAAGAGAAATACATATAAAAAAATGCATTCTGATACACAATTAAAATGAAAAAACATGCTATTGAAACAATTCAAGAATAAAACAGTATAGAAAAAAAACAATCACAAAGTAATCAAATTAAAAACTACCCTAAAAATTTAGTTTACTTGAAGATTTTAAAACACCAAGAGATTCCAAGATTTATTCTCGCAATATTGAGAAAAGTCAGAATTATGAGATCTAATCTTGCAATATTTACAAAAGGCAGAATTATGAGATACAGGTGCTGGTCATATAATTAGAAAACCATCAAAAAGTTTTATTTCACTAATTCAATTCAAAAAGTGAAACTTGTATATTAAATTCATTCTCACAGACTGATTTATTTCAAATGTTTATTTCTTTTAATTTTGATGTTTATAACTGACAACTAAGGACAATCCCAAATTCAGTATCTCAGAAAATTAGAATATTGTGAAAAGGTTCAATATCGAAGACACCTGGTGCCACACTCTAATCAGCTAATTAACTGAAAACACCTGTAAAGGCCTTTAAATGGTCTCTCAGTCTAGTTTTGTAGGCTACACAATCATGAGATTGACGACCATTGACACCTTGCACAAGGAGGGCAAGACACAAAAGGTAATTGCAAAAGAGGCTGGCTGTTCACAAAGCTCTGTGTCCAAGCACATTAATAGAGAGACGAAGGGAAGGAAAAGATGTGGAAGGAAAAAAAGTATACAAGCAATAGGCATAACCGCATCCTGGAGAGGATTGTGAAACAAAAACAAAGTTTAAAAAAAAGTAATATTCAAATTTTCTGAGATCACATCTTTTCCTTCCCTTCGCCTCTCTATTAATGTACTTGAACACAGAGCTCTGTGTCCAGCCAGCCTCTTTTGCAATGACCTTTTGTGTCTTGCCCTCCTTGTGCAAGGTGTCAATGGTCGTCTTTTGGACAACTGTCAAGTCAGCAGTCTTCCCCATGATTGTGTAGCCTACAGAACTAGACTGAGAGACCATTTAAAGGCCTTTGCAGGTGTTTTGAGTTCATTAGCTGATTAGAGTGTGGCACCAGGTGTCTTCGATATTGAACCTTTTCATAATATTCTAATTTTCTGAGATACTGAATTTGGGATTTTCCTTAGTTGTCAGTTATAATCATCAAAATTAAAAGAAACAAACATTTGAAATATATCAGTCTGTGTGTAATGAATGAATATAATATCCAAGTTTCACTTTTGAATGGAATTAGTGAAATAAATTTTTTGATGATATTCTAATTATATGACTGTATAAACTCGCAATATTGAGAAGTTAGAATTGCAAGCAAAGAAGTTGAGATATAAATTCGCAATTGCAAGAAAAAAAGTCAGAATTGAAAGTTTTTAATCACACAGTTATGAGTGTGTATGTCCCAATTCTGATTTTATAAAACACAATTTTGAGTTTAAATCTTGGATTTCTGAGAGAGAAAAAAAGTCAGAATTGGGAGATGCAAACTCACAATTGCCAGGCAAAAAAATTGAGTCATGAGATAAAAAGTCACAATTACCTTTTTTACAATTGCAAGGGACTCACAAACAACCGTCTCAAAACATGACCAGTCGTGGATCATTTAGTAATGACAGGACAGTAAAGATTTAATATGTACATTTTTGAATTGGACAGTTTTTATAAATCCAGTCATTTTGTCTTGTGGAGTATGTAAACGAGTATGAGAAATGGCTTATTCATGACAGTACTAGGTAAAAATAACATGCAATTTTTATGATCCCTCTTATTTTGTTAAAATATTGCATATTCTGTAAGGGTAATGTAACTGTAAGCAGAAATGTAACAGTTTTTTCAGACTGTCAGAATCAGAGAATCACCAATTCCTGTTTACATTAATTGTCCATCACAGTTTACTTTAATGTTTAAATGACATTAAAATTCAAAGTAATCACTTTGGTAATCTAAAATACTTTTCGATGTAACTGTAAATTTATTACCACCCATTTAAAATGTAACTGTAATGAAATACAGTTACTCAAATTTTGTACGTTAAATGCATAACTAAGTTACTTGTATTTCATTACTCCCCAACCCAGACGTGACTTACCATTCATGCAGACGGTGAAATAAACCATGAGATTAGTGACACTGAACGTAATTTAATTGTTAATGAGAGGACAACACAATTATTAGGCTTAATTGCTAAGCTTCTCAGTGAACATATTATAAAGCAGTATAAATGAAGGGAAAATGTCACTCACCGTTTTCTGAGTGCCGAGTGTCTCAGTGGTCAAATCTGTTCGCTCCCGTTCCACTAATTGTTTCTGTTTATCATCTTTACAGACTGAGCTTGAAAACTACCCACACAAAAAAATAAATACAAAATAAAAATCATAGTTTAGTCCACAAATCAAGCTGTTGAGCAATGAATCTTTAAAAGTGTTACTTAGCGAGTTAGATAATTCATTAACAACTTTTTAACAATAAATAGTTTAGATTAGGTCATTAGGCTTGTCTGTTCGCCTGTTTACTTTGTATTGATAGCCTCGATTTCTGTTTAGTCTTTGTCCTGTGTTGTTAATTTGATGGTGTTGTGGTATTTTTCCCTGTTATTATAATTCAAAGTTCTATTCTACGATTCATTTTGTTGTGCGCTTCTTCCCTGGACACGTGCCGTAACAGTATTGATCATGTGATGCATTTTAATCAACTGAAACCTTATGTTCCTTCTATGGTTGCAGAGTCTTGGATAATGAAAATGAAGAAATTACTCAATGACCAATGCAGAGAAGCGAAACTGCATGAAGAGGCTGTGGCATGCGGGTGATTATCGTTCATGACTCTGCGTTTTACTCAAAGAGTTTTAAAATGTGGACTACAATGCTTGCTACGCACTTGATTATAGCTATCCATAAAATAAGTTGTGTTGTGTGTAAGTAACTTTAACCATACGCAGTTCAGATCATTTTACACGTGTGATTTTTCAATAGCTAATTTCTCAGAACACGTCCAAATATGCAATATTTGATCCTATTCCGAATTAGGAAGTCATAAAGTCATAAAGAGAAATTATGACCAACACAATGAACAACCCAATAAATAGGTAGTTTTCTTTTTGAGCTTTTATAATTTGGTTGGGCTTGATTCTGTGGCTGAGGGTGTCCATGTTCTGAGGCTGGATGTTTCTGAGGCTGGATGATTACGTCTCACACAGATGCCCCTGTAATTATTTGGATCTACTTTGTCTCCACTTTTGAAAATGGGCGTTATGAGTCTTGTATTCTAGTTGTCAGGGCAAGGACCAACACTCAGAACCAAGTTGAACAGTTTTAGTAAAGCCAAATGTTAATTTGTGCTCTGTGTTCTTCAGCATTTCATTGAATATGCCATTTGGTCCACTTGCTTTTTAGATTTTTAGGGCCTGGATTTTAACAATCAGTTCATTTTTTGTGATGGGGTACAGGGGTAGTCTAATGGGTTTTAGTATTACTATTTACAAACTGTATGTTCCATATTATTTGGATTTGTTCTGGGTTCATTTTTATTTTTCTAGGTGTCTCCATATTGTATGGCTGTTTGTTCATGTTTTTTATTCAGGGAACTCCAA
Organism: Opsariichthys bidens; assembly: GCA_037194245.1. NCBI lineage: Eukaryota > Metazoa > Chordata > Actinopteri > Cypriniformes > Xenocyprididae > Opsariichthys > Opsariichthys bidens. The sequence goes on along the minus strand of CM074305.1, from coordinate 12,479,556 downwards.
ATGTCTCAGAATTTGTTAGAATTTACAGATTCTTCAATAGTTTTTAGCTGATTTTGCAAGCACTGTTCTCTCTTTTTCCTGAATGTATTTTTATACTGTTTAAGTTCCTCACAATATTGATGGAGCAAATCTGTTACTGTTACTTACTGAATACAGCACTTAAGTAGTTTCGATTTGGCCCATTCACGGCGATACACTTTTGCTGAGCTAACTGTTAGGGTGGACACAGCGGTTTTCACTCATACGTTGGTAAGCAAGATATTTATTTTGTGTGTGTGCACTGCCACAGCCTTTGCCACTAACTCTACTCCCCATATCTTAGGCTTGACTGAGACATGGATTCGTCCAGAGGACTCAGCAACCCCGCTGCTCTCTAATAACTTCACTTTTACTAATACCCCTCGCCAGTCGGGGACAGGAAGGGGGCACAGGTTTCTAACAATTGGAAATACCTAACTCACTCTTCTCTATGCAACAACTATTTGTTTGAATTTCATGCCATTACAATTACAACCGTCAAAATACATCTTATACTCATTTATCGCCCCCCAGGTCAATTGGGAAACTTTGTTGAGGAATTGGACATGCTGCTGTCCTCATTTCTAGACGATGGGAGTCCACTTGTACTACTTGGCGATTTCAACATTCATCTTCATCAGTGGTGTATAAAGTACTTGAAAGCCATACTTGAGTAAAAGTACAGATATCTTACCAGAAAATGACTTTGGTAGAAGTAGAAGTCACTGTTTAGAATATTACTTGAGTAAAAGTTTTAAAGTAAGTTAAATTTTTTGTACTTAAGTATGAAAAGTATTTTTTTGAGATTAAACATACTTAAGTATTTAAAGTAAAAGTAAAAGTAAATGCAAAATACAAAAGAAGCATAAAATATTAGTAAAAATTGTTCTATACACAGTTTGAGCAGCAAGATTGTTTAACTCTTTCTTGTTTTGTTTGCTTTGAATTTTAAAAAATGGTAAAATGTTTATTGTAAGTTTTAAATATAAAAAATACTAATACATTAATTATACCTTGATCATTCACGTTAATTCATAGTGTATTATAATTAATGTAAGAGGCAACTTTAAAATGTTAAAATGTAAGTATTGAAATTAACAATGAACAACACTTTCATTAACCTTTAATGTCACAAATTAACTCTATTATAAGTTTTTCCATTTCACATAAATCCAAACAATCGTGCTTAAAAACGGCCATATTTACGTGCAAAGGCATATTATATGTATAGTTTCACTCGTTATTGGATGCTATTTTAGAACACTTGATGAAATATGTGTTAAAGTGCGATTAAAAAAAAACTGAAATCGAACACATTTCTGATGTATGTTTCTGTCGACTGCAGGATTAGGATACAATTTAAATATGCATCTTCGCTGGATAAAGAATGCATAAAATCGAACAAATGGATATAAACTAATGCAAATATAGGGTAACAATCGTGACATTAAACAGTTGGTGTTTTTTTCACATTGAACCGATTGAGGTAACGTTACTACTAACCAGTGGCGGTTCTAGACAATTTTTACTAGGGGGGCCAAGGGGGGGCCAGTGTTTAACCAGAGGGGCACATTAAAAATGGTAACAAATTATATTTAAAGATTATTAACTTCTTTACTTTACAATCATATAAACATTTATTACAACATTGTACAACATTTGTACAAGAGTGAGTGCAGGTGCAAAAAAGGTAGGTTTATTAATATTGATGATTATTATCAATGATTTGTGAAGGATTTGTGAAGGATCATGTGACACTGAAGACTGGAGTAATGATGATAAATTCAGCTTTGATCACAATTACACTTTACTATATATTCACATAAAAAACAGTTATTTTACATTTTAATAATATCTCACAATTTTAGAGCTTTTTTGTATTTATAATAACATAAATGCAGCCTTGGTGAGCAGAAGAGACTTCTTTCAAAAACAACCAAAATAGTACCGTTTCCAAACTTTTGATTGGTAGAGCATATCTGCATGTATTGCATGTATTTCAAAAATGTAGGCCTAGAATTTACTTTAAAAAAAGAAACATTAGATCCATATTGACAATATTGATTTTGTTAACAAAAAAGGACGCTATGTCCTTTCCTCGTTTCAAGATAACTATCGGAAGAAAAAAAACGTGCATTACATTTCGTTGCCTAACCATCCCTCTCTACTTAACACGGGCAATAATAACCTGTTGATTACTTTACTCAAATGTATGTTATCGCAATGCAACAGCCAAGACAGATGAAGTTACGTGGTTAACATCACAACATTGTGCAGGAACAACCAGTTACTTACGATATACGAGTCACTCACGCGGCCGGCGCCCGCTCTAATTGACCCGTGTTGAACGTTCCGTCACGTTAGTTCCGCTTTTGGCGCTCGCGTGTAAAATCATAATAAAGTCATAATTCATTTTTTATTTTTATTTTTTGGTCAGCACAGGGGGGGCCACAGGGGTGGCCATGGAAATTTCTACAGAGGCACGGGCCTCCCTAGGCCTCCGTGTAGAACCGCCACTGCTACTAACGTCAGCATCCGCTCAGCCTCGACGGCAAACACACTAATGCAGCGTCTAGTCAACAAACTCATTACTTTAGTGATATGAAAACATATACTGTAGTGTACTGTATAACATACCGCTTTGTTGTCTGTTTTAAATCCATTTTTGAAGTGTCCCCGCGCACCCTCGCGTCACGTGTTCAACTGTACGAGGCTTCAGTGATAGTTTTATCAGAGAGCGCCTCTAGAGGTCGCTCTCGTGCCGCACTCTCCTCAGCCGCTCCAGCAACTGACGCAATCCGGAAAATGAAATCATGCGCGGTTGTGCGAGCTCTTGTTTACAGTCTGTGTTCTTCCTTTTTTATTTTGTAGTAAGTAACGAAAATCCTTTGGGGAAATGTATCGGAGTAAAAGTATACATTTTGTTTAAGAAATGTAGTGGAGTAAAAGTAAAAGTTGACAGAAATATAAATACTCAAGTAAGTACAGATTTTCCCAAAAAATACTCAAGTACGGTAACGAAGTATTATTACTTCGTTACATTACACCTCTGATCTTCATAAACCTTCTGCTTCTGACTTCCTCTCTCTCTTAGCCTCATTTGATCTCAGTCGGCTCATCACCACAAGCACCCACAAATCTGGCAACCGAGTGGACCTAATCTACACACGTAACTGTATCACTGACAACATTCTGGTAAAACCCCTGCATGTCTCTGACCATTTCTTCATTACTTTTAATCGGCAACTCCCTATTTGTGCACCACCAACCACTTCACATGTTACTTTCAAAAGAAATCTGCGCTCTCTTTCCCCTTCTGATCCTTCCTCTGTTGTGTCATCCTCCCTTCCCTCACCCACACAATTCTCATCTTTGGATGTAAACACTGCTAAACACACTTTATACTCCACTTTAACTTCTTCCCTTGACAGTATCTGTACACTGTCATCCAGGCCAGCACGGGCAACTCTTTCCAACCCCTGGATATCCGATGCTCTTCGTGAAGACCGGATCAAACTCAGGGCGGCAGAAAGGAAATGGCACAAATTGAAAGACCTATCTGACGTAGGTTCATATCAAGACCTGCTATCATCTGTTTCTGGTGGAGTCCATGCAGCTAAGTCCTCATACTTCCACGACAAGATAAACAGTGCTACAAACACACGGTCACTCTTAAAAACATTCAATGCACTTCTCTGTCCCCCTCCACCACCAATTCGCCAATTTCTTCAACGACAAGACATCCTCAATCAGCAGGCAGTGCTCAGCATCACTCACACAGGAACTCAGCCCATCCACATCCACTAATCTTCTCTCTTCTCATGGAGGCGGAAGTATCCAAACTTCTCCTCTCCAGTCTTCCCACCACCTGCCCTCTAGACCCCATCCCTTCACACCTTCTATAAGCCATCTCTCCCACTCTTTTGCCAGCACTTACGCACATTATTAACTCATCTCTCCACACAGGCACTTTCCCTATCACATTCAAGCAAGCTCGGGTAACCCCACTGCTAAAAAAGCCCCACATTAAACATCACTTGTAGACAATTTCAGACATGTCTCTCTCCTACCATTCATATTGAAAACACTTGAACGAGTTGTGTTCAACCAGGTGTCATCTTTCCTCACACAGAACAACCATCTGGACATCAACCAATCTGGATTCAAGAGCGGTCATTCGACAGAGACTGCGCTACTGTCTGTCACGGAATCCTTGCGGATTGCAAAGGCTGATTCGAAATCATCTGTTCTCACTCTGTCTACTGCCTTCGACATCGTAAACCATCAAATTCTTCTGTCCACCCTCTCATCACTTGGCATCTCAAGTACTGCACTTCAGTGGTTTGAGTCCTATCTCACAGGTAGGTCTTTCAGAGTCGCCTGGGGAGGGGAGGTATCCAAAACTCATCAACTGATCGCTGGTGTTCCTCAGGGTTCAGTTCTTGGTCCCCTCCTATTCTCCATTTATACTACATCACTGGGTCCCATTATACAGGCACATGGTTTCTCCTCCCACTGCTATGCTGATGACACACAGCTCTACCCGTCCTTCCAACCAGATGATTCCACAGTAGCTGCACGGATCTCAAGCTGTCTGGCGGACACGTCTCCACGTAAATGGAAGAACACCACCTGCAGCTCAACCAGGCAAAGACTGAGCTTTTAGTCTTCCCTGCCACTCCAACTCTACAACACGACTTCAACATACTGCTTGGTACAACCACCATTACCCCATCAAAGACGGCCAGAAATCTTGGAGTTATCTTCGATGACCAACTGACCTTCAGAGACCACATCTCAAAGACAGCTCGGTCATGCAGATTTGCACAACACAACATCAGGAAAATCCAGCCCTTTCTGACTGAGCACGCAACAACTTCTCGTCCAGGCACTGGTCATTTCAAGGTTTGATTACTGCAATGCTCTTCTGACTGGACTGCCGTCAAGTGCAATCAAACCTACCTTCATCAGGAATGCAGAATACCTGGCAATATTCAAGAGACAGCTGAAAACTCATCTCTTTCGTGAGCACTTAACCCCTTCCTACTCTAGCTTGTTACTCTGAGCAATTTATGAAACTTGTATTTTGAGCACTTCCTGTGTCTATTTGCCTCTTCATTAAGAACCGCTTGTTTGTTTTCCTAACTTGTAAGTTGCTTTGGATAAAAGCGTCTGCAAAATGAATAAATGTTATTATAAAGTGTTACCCATTTTGCTATGGTGTGGGATGTACCTTGGTGTTCTTATGCCGTAACTGGCTATGCTTGGTATTGTATGAGTCTCGGACCAGAGCATCTTGCTGGAAGGAATGCTCTGCAGGTGGAGGGGAGGCCAACAATGAGCATGTATGAGCTCTAGCATGACATGAGCCTAGATAGAAACACAGTCACGTTTAGATGTCTGGTGTACTGTCAGATGATGGCAGTGGTGTGAAAGGAACTGACATACCCATGTTTTTGGGAGTGTGTCTGCAGCACTCCACAACGCTGTCACTATGATGAGACTGTTTATCTTCCTCTTCTGGCTCACACATCTCTCCAATCTCACCCAGAGCACGCTTCAACATCTGCACCACAATGCCAGTTTAACACAAATATAGTAGAGTACATTGAAAATAAATTCAATTTAAAAAATAAAACCGATTTTTACTGCTTATTCAAATTACTTGATTAAAATTAGCTAAAGCAACACAACTGCCATACATTTTGTCCTAACTTAATTTCATTGTTCAATTAACCAAACTGAAGTTGACCTAATCTATTTGTTTTGGGATTACATGAATGGACAGATGATATTCCCACCATGCTTTGCATGTGGCTTGATCAGGAGAGGCAGTGAAATTAAGTGTTATTTTATTTTGTGTTTTTAATTGAATGGAAAGCCCTAATTTAAAGTTTTCCCAGCATGCTTTGCATATGGTTTGATCAGGAGAGGCAGTGAAATTAATTGTTATTTTATTTTGTGTTTTTAATTGAATGGAAAGCCCTAATTTAAAGTTTAATGTTCAGTTAAGTTTGACATTTAGAAGAACTTCTGTTGTGTTGAAGTTTTCATGGTTAACATTGTGCTGAAGAGTGGAGCTTGTGGTTAGGTTGTGGGTGGCTGCATGTAAAAGACTATGCATGATACTATGTCCATTGAGCAAAAGCTTTACTTATGCCAGAGCAGTAACAGGTATATTTTTAGACAGAATTTTAATTGTACAACATTCCTGAATGTCAAATAATAGTTTTTTTTTTTTTTAATTTACTCAAAAATCACAGACTTCAATATACTGGAATCTACTCAATATATTTGAACAGAAATAACTATTAAAAAAAGGTGTGAAAAAGTGTTTATTCCCTTCCCGATTTCTTATTTTTTGCATCTTTGTCACACTTAAATGTTTCAGATCATCAAACAAATTTAAATATTATCAAAGATAACACAAGGAAACCCAAAATTACGTTTTTTAATGAATGTTGTTTCCACTTGCGTTTGGCTCATCTACACAACTAGTGCAACACACATTGGAATTGTTTAATCATGGTTCTAATTTTGGTTTAGGACATCTGGTCTTCAAAGTGGCAATAGAGTCTTAGATATTGCAGCATACAGAAGAAAAAGAAGACAATAGCTCATCTGCACACAACAAGCTCTAGTCTTAACTGCTAGACTTAAATTGTATCATTTTGTGACCTTTTTTCATGCCGGTCTTGGGATAATGCATGGCAAGTATCAATTCAATCAACAGCCTAGGAGAAGTTAGAAAAATGCAAAATGGTGGAAAAATGTCCCACGGTAAGCAAAATGTAGGGTTTGACTCAAGGATTCAGAGGAAAAAGAGTTTTAATTCTAGCCTGTATAGCTCTAGCATTTCGAACTAAAACAGCAGAGATTGAGTTACTGACCAGATCAAGATCCTCCAGACGTCGAGACAGTTTCTCCGACATATCATGCAGTTCTCGTTCTGTCACGTTATTCCTTTCGCTGAGCAAAGACAAAGAACTCTCTCCGTCGATTTTTAGCCTGAGGGAAAGAGAGAAAAAATGTCAAGGAATACTAAAATATTATTTCAAGTATTTCTTGATTTTCATTTTCATCATTTAGCAGACACTTTTATCCAAAGCGACTTACAAGGGGAGCAATTAGGGGTTAGGTGTCATGTTCAAGGGCACTTTAGTCATGGTATTGAAGGTGGAGAGAGTGCTGTTTATTCACAATCCCCACTTTCAATTCCTGCCGGCGTGGGAATCGAACCGGCAACCTTCAGATTACAAGCCCGACTCCCTCACCACTAGGCCACGACCTACCTACCTACCTACTCTTGATGTTGGGAAGCTGTCCCCTTGTCTCACAGGAGTGATTGAGTGACTGATTGTATTTGAGTTTAATGCCATAGTTTCAAAGGCCATTTGATAGCAGCTACAGGTAATCAGACAACTGATAAATACAGCGTATAAAAAAGGGTCAATCAATTCTACACAATTCTCATTTACAATTCTATAAAAGATTATTTATATACATATAATAATATGTATTTGACTACAGTGAAATATTACAGTGACTGCAGTGTTGGAAATGTGCTTACTTTTTACTGCACCATAACAGCCTGTATTTTAAATGATCACAAATATTTCAGGTGTGAATTATTATTTATATGATAGAATTTTATTATATAAACATTTTTCAACTGCAGAAAGATGCCAATAAAACTGCTACATTTACCTAAAAAGCCAATCATGGTGAATAGCTCTGCAGCAAGAAAAATAAGTCTATAGAGAGGACCATCCTGCTAAATATATTCAGTATATTACATCAATTTTTACTTAACCTGTTGATGTCTCATTCAATATATGAAAACAAATCATGACAGACAGTAAGTATGGGATAATCCACCTCTAGCTGTGCATTACAGGGTCATTAAATGCCAGAACACATTTTTTGACTTGTGAATAGGCACAGGTTGCATGTCACTGAAAAACACTGATAGAACTCAAAGTTTAACAAGTGGAAATTGGTTAATTCTGCATTTTTCAGAACAATCTCAAAGTCTAAGCTACATCACAGAATATGAGGTAGATTTAGGCCTTGGAGTGTATAGATGGGCTTGCAGGGGCAAATCTACGTCACCCGGTTCTGAGCGCTTCTCTGCATTTATTCATGAGAAAGACCTCGTTCAATCCAATCACTGTGCCGCAGTATGCACAAGATTATAATTGCATTATTATGCATGAGGAAGCATCACTTCCACTCTGTTGCTTCTGTCTCATTGCCTATTCTTGTCATTCAGAATCAGGTAACTTTTTGATGAGTGGTGGTGAGAATGACATTGCTTAGTACTATACATTTTGCAACGGTTTAAACCGTGAATTATTTAAACATAGGCTACAATCTGACACACTACATATTTGCTGTAACAGTACTGCGTTTTCAGTTTTGGTTCGCTGTAAATGTGTTTAACTTTAATTTGCATTTGGGAACAAAACATTCATCATTAGAATTGTTTACAAATTTGCTGTTGTAGGAATTGAGGATGAACCAGACAAATGAATCTGTCAGATGACTCTTGCAAACATAACTCTAAACAAAATCAAACAAAAAAGGACCCAAAATCAGAGAATTCAACGAACCTGGGGAACCCCTTTCTCCAATCCAAGGATGCCGACAAGGAGTCTCCATTTAAAAGACACAAATGCAAGTACCTCCAGATTCTAAAGCTGAACTTGTGCATTGATATTAAAATCTAATAACCCTGCCAAAGCAGCGATAAAAGGGTTAAATTAATGATTGATGGTTCGTTCAGCCCGTTATCTGATCTTAGTCAAGTTCTTGTATTTAACTATGTTCATTGATTTAAATAGAATACATATATAAAAAAAATTAAAATCACAAACATGACAATTGTTATTGAAATAATTTTAAATATACAATTTAGACAATCTGGCGTGGCTTCATATCACAGAATGAGGCAGAAATTATATTATTTTACAGCTGCTAGCTGCTGTGTTGTGGACCAGCTATAGTATGTTTATTAAGCGTGCAGGGCAACTACATTGCAGAGCATTACAATAATCTAGCCTTGAAGTCATGACCGCATTAACTAACTGTTCCAAATCTGTCAGGAGTCTGTCACTGTCTGTCAATGTTAAAATAGTTAAGATGACCAGTCAAATCAAACTAGGAGGGCTTTATATTCACGGGAATTACTGAGAACGAAGTGCAGCACGACGCTTAAGTTAGCTGTCACAATGTGAGAGATAAGAACTAAGTAGCTAAATTACTCATTTCTTGATAGCTGTTGCTTGAAATGTCAAATGTCCGAAAAAATAATCCGGGATGCAAACTAAACTTCAATCTGATTTCGCCATTTTGAACAGTAGTTATAAAGTGGTTCATGTAATAATTAGCAGTGGCAAAACTGTGAGAAGTCAAGAAACAATAACAAAGCCGTTTTCTTCATATATTAGGCATATGCTTAAAAATAAACGCACATATTGTGAATTAATTTAATAGCTTAAACTTTGCTTTCCTGGTAGCCTTCATAGAATTAACTTCTCTAAGAAAATTATTTATTAAACAAATATCAATTGACAGTTTACTTTCTACATTGACACAAATGAAAATGAAAAGACTAATCGGTGAATGCTCAGCTTTAGGAGGGGAAGAGACAAAGATAATCGAGACTGAGGTGGAAAAAAAGAAAGTGATGATGGAGAAGACAAGGAGAGATTTTAAAAGCTATTATCATCCAATTTTTGGCCTTCAAACGTATTAAAATACAGATGTAAATCAGAGAAATTAAAATTTTAGTTTATATTATGTTTCCATATTAATAAAAAAAATAGATAAAGATATCGTAAAGATATCCCTGCTGGTGGAATGATCTCCCTACTTTCATCAGGAACGCAGAATCCCTGGCAATATTCAAGAGCTGAAAACTCATCTCTTCCGTGAACACTTGATCCCCTCATAAAAAATAAATAAATAAATAAATAAAAAAATAAAAAAAATAACCCATTCCTTCCCTTTTCCCTTCCTACTCTAGCTTATGGTACTGAGCAATGTATGAAACTTGTATTGTGAGCACTTCCTGTGTTACTTGCCAATTCATGAAGAATCGCTTGTTTGTTTTCTTCACTTGTAAGTCGCTTTGGATAAAAGCGTCTGCTAAATGACTAAATGTAAATGTAAATCGTTCACACAAAAAATTAAAATTCAGTCATCAAAAGTTTGTGTAATAAATTCTATATTGAAATATTTTCAAGTATTTCCTTCTGAATCTACTTTATGTAATGTTTATTTGATTCTTTACACAATAATGACTTCAAATTATCTTCTGGAGATAATTTCTCAGCCAAATTTGATGTGAGATTAATTTGACTAATTATTCGCAACATCATGTAATTAGATTAAAAATTAATCACTTTGCAGCCTTAGTTTAGATATATTTTTAAGATGGAAGATTGCGGTTTTACAGATGCTAGAAATGTGGCTTTCAAAAGAAAAGATTGGTATCAAAGAGCACACCCAGGTTCCTAACTGACGACAAAAACTTAACAGAGCAGCCATTAAGCATTAGACAGTATTCTAGGTTATTATGAGCAGAAGTTTTTGGTCTGTTTTTTCTGAATTTAGTAGTAGGAAATTACTAGTCATCCAATTTTTTATATCAGCAACACATTCCGTGAATTTTGAGAATTGGTAGGTTTCGTTGGAGCGCGAAGAAATAGAGCAGAGTATCATCAGCGTAACAGTGAAAACTAATGCCATGCTTCCTAATGACATCTCCCAAGGGTAGCATGTACAGAGTGAAAAGCAACGGTCCTAGAACTGAGCCTTGTGGTACTCCATATTTAACTTGTGATCGAAATGACATCTCTTCGTTTACTACTACAAACTGATAACGGTCAGATAAGTATGATTTGAACCATGCCAATGCAGTTCCACTAATGCCAACATAATTTTCTAGTCTATTCAAAAGAATATTGTGGTCGATAGTGTCAAAAGCAGCACTGAGGTCTAGTAACACTAATAGAGAGATAAAACCACGATCTGATGATAAGAGCAAATCATTTGTAACTCTAATGAGAGCAGTCTCAGTACTATGGTACGGTCTAAATCCTGACTGGAAATCCACAAATACCATTTCTTTCCAAGTAGGAACACAGTTGAGATGATACTGCCTTTTCTAGTATTTTTGACAGAAAAGGTAGATTGGAGATCGGCCTGTAATTGACATTCTCCAGGATCAAGTTGTGTTTTTTTAATAAGAGGTTTGATAATAGCCTGCTTAAAAGTTTTCGATACGTAACCTAGTGATAAAGATGAATTAATGATCTTAAGAAGAGGATCTATGACCTCTGGAAGCATCTCTTTCAATAGCTTAGTCACTATAGGGTCTAACAAACATGTTGTTGATTTCGATGATTTAACATGTTTAGACAGTTGATGAGAGCTCTCCTGTAGCAGCGAATGAATGGAATCTTTCCTCAGGGATACAACAATCCACTGTCTGATGTGATATTGCTGTAGACAGTTGCATGGCTATAATTTTCTCACTAATATTGTCAATCTTGCAAGTAAAGAAGTTAATAAAATATCAGAAGTTGAAGATGTATTTCTTGTTAATTTAGCCGCTGTATCAAATAAATACTTAGGTTGTGTTTATTTTCTTCTAAAAGATTTGAAAAATAAGCAGATGTAGTGGTTTTTAAGGGGGGTAACCTTACTGCACATCCTCCATTTTGGCAAGTAGGGTATAAATGACATACCCAAAATAAAAAAAGGTTGCTGCTCATAAATCATTCTGGACTGACACATAATCAACATATTTAGAAAGCTTACTCTTGGGAGTTCACAGTTCAAGACTCAGAACGTGTTATATTTCACACTTTATATGGAGCTAATCGCTACACCTGCTTAGCATGAATACTGTAAAAATTCTTTATTCATATGTAAATAATATCAACCAAATTTGTACACTTTTGGACTAAAAGCCCGAACTGCTGTCTAGTGTGAACAATGAATGGCAGTATAGCAGTAATGATGGAAAAGGGGTTAAAACTGTTTCATACTTGAATTTATTTTTAAAAGTCATTTATTTCTGTGACGGCAAAGCTGAATTTTCAGCATCATTATGCCAGTCCTCATTGTCACATGAACGTTCTAAAATCATTCATGATGATTTGGTTCTCAGTAACATTTCTTTTTATAAATGTTTATAAAACCATTGGGATGTTTTCTATTTTTCTAGAAACCCTGATTCACCACCATTTAAAATTTTAGGTTAACAGAGATTTTTTTTAAAAAATAGAAATTAATACTTTTATTCAACAAGGATGCATTAAATTGATTAAAAATGACAGCAAAGTCATTTATAATGTTACAAAAGATTTCTATTTCAAATGCTGTTCTTTTGAACTTCCTATTCATCACAAAATCTTGAAACTAAACATGTATCCCAGTTTCCACAAAAATTAAGCAAAAACTTTTTTCAACAACGATAATAAGAGCAATTATTAATAATTAAGCACCAATAATAATTGATAATAATTGAGCACTAAATCAGCATATTAGAATGATTTATGAAGGATTATGTGCCACTGAAGACTGGGGTAATGATGCTGCTTTGGTCCACAGAAATAAATTACACTTTAATATTTTCAAATACAAAACACTTATTTTAAAATGTAATTTATTTCTAACCCAGGTGTGTGGCTTTCCTAATCAAGTCCAATCAGTATAATCAAACACAGCTGGACTCAAGTGAAGGTGTAGAACCATCTCAAGGATGATCAGAAGAAATGGACATCAAAAGTGTGAAAAAGTTAAATATATGAGTGTCACAGCATGTCATGTCTTTTCTGAGCTTCTTCGAGCTACAAATACAAATAAAGTACACCCACTGCATTCAGTGCTGAAACTTGTGGGCCTGGGCACACTGATCAGAAGTGGTCAGCCGAGATATATCAGTTTAAAAATAACATACGCTAATGTGTTCTTTTGCCACAACATTGTAAGGCTTCAGAAGGCTTGAAATATATTGCACAAGTAATATGAACTACTTTTATATTGTTTTTTCCTTGACAGCCATAGTATTCATTCACCACATGAAAGAGTCCTTTTAGATATTGCTACTAAAATTGAACTGAAGAAAAAGTCAGTTTTGAAAAAACATAAATAAATGACAATCCATTCAATTTCCTTTTTTATGAAGTATCATAATTAAAAATAAATAAATAAATGGTTGATATACACAGTGGGTACGGAAAGTATTCAGACCAACTTAAATTTTTCACTCTTTGTTATATTGCAGCCATTTGCTAAAATCATTTAAGTTCATTTTTTTTCCCTCAATGTACACACAGCACCGCATTTTGACAAAAAAAAAACACAGAATTCGACATTTTTGCAGATTTATTAAAAAAGAAAAACTGAAATAATCACATGGCCCTAAGTATTCAGACCCTTTGCTGTGACACTCATATATTTAACTCAGGTGCTGTCCATTTCTTCTGATCATCCTTGAGATATAAGCGATGTTTAATTATACTGATTGGACTTGATTAGGAAAGCCACACACCTGTCTATATAAGAACTTACAACTCACAGTGCATGTCAGAGCAAATGAGAATCATGAGGTCAAAGGAACTGCCTGAAGAGCTCAGAGACAGAATTGTGGCAAGGCACAAGTCACAAATTCTGCTGCACTTAAGGTTCCTAAGAGCACAGTGGCCTCCATAATCCTTAAATGGAAGACGTTTGGGACGACCAGAACCCTTCCTAGAGCTGGCCGTCTGGCCAAACTGAGCTATCAGGGGAGAAGAGCCTTGGTGAGAGAGTTAAAGAAGAACCCAAAGATAACTGTGGCTGAGCTCCAGAGATGCAGTCGGGAGATGGGAGAAAGTTGTAGAAAGTAAAATGTCAAGAATTCTGTGTTTTTCTGTCAACATGGGGTGCTGTGTGTACATTGAGGGGAAAAAAATTAACTTAAATGATTTTAGCAAATGGCTGCAATATAACAAAGAGTGAAAAATTTAAGGGGGGGGGTCTGAATACTTTCCGTACCCACTGTAAGTTAAATTCGCAACTTTAGATGAAGCTCGGTGACTACATAATTAACCTTGGCTCGCACTGGTCCACAAAGAAAGTGAACCCCCACAATTATCTGCGTACACCACTTACTGAATGCTGGAGGCCTGACACTGTGTATTGTCTTTGTCCTGATTCTGAGGTTGAAGGGTTGCAGTAGCATCACTGTTTTTTCCATTAAGCCCTGCATGTGTGCATGAAGAGAATTGATAAGAATTTTTTACCTGCAAAATTATGCATCATTGCCATTTTACAAATTAGGAACACCTGGTAATCTCAGTTCTTTGGTTCAGATGATAATCACTGATAAATAGAAGGTTATATGAGATATAAATCACCTTTATACTGGGGCTCCTCATCACTCTGCTGTTCTATGAGGTAGTCCAGCAGACCATCAAAAATTTCCAACAGGTTCCTGATGGACTCTTTTTCTCCTCTGACTATATTCTCACCTACAGAGAGAAAGCATGCGTTACATACATGAAGCTACACACTACATTAAATTTAGATAACATGGCATCATTCCCTCTCCAATGACAAGTGATTAGAGACCATGGGAAGAGAGACAGAGACGGTAAAACATGACTAACCTGTGATGTGAGATAAACTAATCTGGAGGTAGTCTAAGGCCAGCGAGTCAATTACAGATTGCACGTTGTGGATGTCATCTTCTTGACGCTCAGCAGCTGCATAATCTGAGGAAGAAAAGGTCAAGTAAAAAAAAAAAAAGGTTTCACAATCATAATACAAGCAGGTGATAATCTCTCTCAATTTATAATAACCAAGCCATGTGAGAAACGGTATTAATATTAAGTTGCATAGCATCGTACGCACATTGGCAGTTATTAATGGCACATCCATTTGTCATTGGCATGTGCCAGTGAATAGTGGCATGTGTAGTATCTGGATGAGTCAGACATGTGGAAACATTTTGGATTTCATGTTACTTACGATGACAACGGAAATAAAACAGTAGATAGAACAGCGAGTGTGTGCAAGCATTGTGCAAAATGCATTCAATATGCTAATGGAAACACTTCTAATATGACAGTTCACTTGAGAAGACATCTCGCTAATGTGTCGATAACCACAAGAGAGCCGGTTAGGAAACGCAGTATTTAAGCAACCTCTCAGTGATAAGTCGGACCGGGCAATAGCCATAACTAAAGCATTGGGGATGTTTATGTTATTACATTATATTACATATTTATGTTTAAAGTATTTTGAATTGTTTTAAAGACAGAGCTTTAAGAGTTCCTCTCTTTGTCTTTTAAAATATTTTTTTTTGTAAGAGCTACACTGAAGTTGGCAGTTTGATAAAAGCAAGTTAATTTCAATCTTTGTGTGCTAAAAAGGCACAAGTTCCTGTAGAGATAACAATCCACATTCTCTTTTTTATGCCAAACAAACGAAAAGCATGTCATCATCAATGTCTTCTCTCTTGCTGTATCAAAATATCACCCAGCTTTTACTCAGAGATGTGCCGAAGATGTTATTAAAATAACAAAATCGGTTTTCCAGGGGTTTAGATTTACATGCACTAATAGGAGCATAAACGACAGAGCATGAGGATTCACACGTCGTCACACCTGCAGTGCTTCTGTGAATGGACAAAAACATTCATATACATTTTATTTTATTTATTTGTTTTTTTTAAGTTGTTTAAGCTCATGTCACTCTCCAAAAGGGCACAACAGCACCTACACTTCCTTCGCCGGTCTCCCTCCACCCATCCTCACCACCTTCTACAGGGGAACCATTGAGAGTGTGCTGACCAGCTGCATCACTGTTTGGTACGGAAATTGCACTGCAACAGACCGCAAGACCCTACAGTGGACAGTGAACACAGCTGCAAAGCCCATCAGTGCCCCTCTCCCCTCCATCCACCAGCTTTAAGTTTGCATAGTTTTGTATTTTTGTTTAAGTATAGGTAAACCTTTTTATGTACAGAATATTTGTAGTCAAATCTATCAGTAGGATAATTTGTGTATAGGTTTATACGGTCTCACTTCACTGTTGTATGCTGTTGTATGCATGTTGTCTCCACATGCAGCAGAATGACAATAAAGCTCAACTTGATGTTTGTAGCATTGATAATGTTTGCAAACATTTCGCTATATTTACCTATATTTCACATTGAAGGGGTCATGAACTGCATTATTTTATAATGTTTCCTAGGGTGCACTTATATGTTAGTATAATTTTTACATCCAAAATTGTCATAATTTAAAAATAAAAGGCATTTTTCCTTTTATATTTTTCCTGTTATATACAAGTATATAACATTTTTAACCAAGCAGCAATTGCTTAAAAAAAAAAATTTAATAAAACTGAAAAATTACTTTAAATTGTTTAACCAATAGTGGGGAAAAAAACAACGTAAATATTCTTATGGTCTCTTAACTAGTTAATTATGAGTATCCCTACTATAAATAAAGGGTGACTTGACTTGAGATCTTTGTAGTATTTTAAGAGATATTTTCCAAATCCAAGTAAAAAAAATTATTTTTGGCTTTCTCCGACTCTCTGCATTGGGCAGAGATTTTAACCAATTTTTTAGGCTACTGTTATCAAAAGTTATCATTTTGTATATACATAACACCTGAATAAAAATAAAAACGTGTTAGGTCGAATTTAAAAAATATATATTTGAAATGGATTTGATTGGTTGATAGTGAGCGTTGTGTGCCAAGCATAGCGCTGCCGCTTAATGTTAGCTCTTACTTTTTAAACAACTTTTTGGAGCCATCTCGTGACTATGGATATACGGCGTTCCTTTAATCAAAGACCATCAGAGTTGGCAGGAGAGATCAGCGAGGTAACGTTAGGTGAAAGACTGATGCACTATGGTTCTGCTGTGATTTTTGAACTATTTTTGCTGCAAAAATAAAACAAATACAGTCAATATTGCATCTAAAATGTAAGTGTAAGTTTATTGAACTGTCATAATCAGTGTCATATTTTCAATCGTGATGGTATTCGGCACTATTGGTCATGTGATGTTGCTTAACTGTATCATATGTCATATATATATATATAAAAACTCTTAAACATTTAGATTTGGAGGCAATTCTAAGATGACATTCTATGCATTTATTGTGTGTACTGAAGTTTGTCCATCATCATTGAGCGCCACCCTCAGGCTGAATAATGCAAGGACATTAAAATACTGCAAGAAGTGTCTGATGAGATCAGCCATTAGGATATAAAGCTTACAAAATGTTTATCATGAACTAGCTTTAATACCTAGAATCTGCCCTACCTAAATTTATGGCAGTATGTTAACAGCTTATTTTTTTCTGCTGCGCTCATTTGTTTTAATTTCTCCTCAACAGTGCAACCTTTTCATCATCTATACATTATATATTATTATGCACTATCGATCTCCACTCAGACTAAACGAATGCAAAATCATTATCGTGTTTTGGTGATTCCATAGATCTTTTTTGTTATTGTCGTTTTTTAAAATTCTCTTTCACTTACCCCGTTAAAAAATCCATTTATCACAGACCAACGTTGCCCTGCGACGTGCGTTTAGACTGCTTCAGTAGGCTAGGCCCAATGCTTTACATCAATGGAGTGATACGTTAATTTTTCCTGTCCATTTAACTCATAATTAATGTTGTTATACAATAAGGTTGATCTCATTTGTGGCCCCCTGCAAAAAAATTAATGCCTATCCATGAATTTGTGTTCTTTTTATTAAAAAAACAAAATACAACTAATATATTACTTACTTTGTTCTAAACTTTTTTTCCATTAAATTTGGAATACTTGCAATAACAGCTGGAAATGATACAATAACAGTGGGTGAAAATATATTATCAAAGTAAATCATGTCAGATCAGATCTTTGTCTATGTTAATGTAATATTGAAACCACTAAACTTCTTATAACAAAAAGAAAAACTTAAGGGAAACAAAAACTGTTGCATGAGTGTCCACACCTATTGCTTTTAATACAGCAACCTAGCCTTTTGAAAAGGAGTATATCAACTAAGCACATCTTAAAGGGTTAGTTAACCCAAAAATAAAAATTCTGGTCATTAATTACTCACCCTCATGTCACTCCACTACCATAAGACCTTCGTTCATCTACAGAACACAAAGATATTTTTGATGACATCCAAGGGGTTTTTTGTCTATAGACAGCCATTTAAAGCAACGAGAATAAAAAACAAAACAAAAATGACTTTACTCAATATCTTCTCATGTGTCATTCTCGTTTACTACGTCAGAACATGGACTCAGTATTGCCAGGCTCCGGCATCAGCATCACACATATGCGAAGATATAGGTGAATAAAGTCTTTATTTTTGCTTTGTTTTCATCACTTCATAAAATTAAGGTTGAACCACTGCGGTCACGTCGATTATTTTGACAGTCTTACCTTTCTGGACCTTGAAAGAGGTGGTTAAATTACCATCTATGGAAGAGACAGATACCTCTTGGATTTCATCAAAAGTATCTTAATTTGTCTTCCGAAGATGAACAAAGGTCTTAGGGGTGTGGAACGACATGAAGGGGAGTAGTTAACAACAGAATTTAGATTTTTGGGTGAATTAACCCTTTAATATGTCCATTTTTTCCAAATCTTTCTTGTAGAAGATGTAACAAGATAATTGTAGGTTTCTATTTTTTTCCTTAAAAGTTAGGGGTTCACCCACTATACAACATAACTTTATGACGAGAGAGAGAGAGAGAGAGAGAGAGAGAGAGAGAGAGAGAGAGAGAGAGAGAGTGCGTGTGTGCGCGTGTGGGTATTCCCTACATTATGGGGACCAAATGTCCCCACAGGTACAGTAATACTAGTAAATTGTGATCTTGTAGGGACATTTTTTTGGTCCCCATGAGGAAACAAGCTTATAAATCATACAGAATTATCTTTTTTGAAAATCTAAAACAGCAGAACATTTTCTGTGATGGGTAGGTTTAGGGGTAGTGTAGGGGGACAGAATATAGAGTTTGTACAGTATAAAAACCATTACACCTATGGAATGTCCCCCTAAAAAATTGAAAACACAACGTGTGTGTGTGTGTGTGTGTGTGTGTGTGTGTGAGTGAGCGAGAGTGAGAGTGTATGATGAATGTAAAACTAACTCAAAAACACAAAACCTGCCAAACAAATTTTTGCAAGGCTGAAGAAACATGAATACCTGGTACTTTCTCTCCCAGGATCGCCTCATACAAAGCCACAAACACATTTGGATCACACTCCGAGATCCGTTCCAGTCTCAGGTTAATGTGAGATTTCAACAAAATGTTGTTTGCCACGTCCACCAAATCTAAACAAAAAAGTGAAACATTTTCATTTTTCATTTTCATTTTTCATTATTTAGCAGACGCTTTTATCCAAAGCGACTTACAAGGGGAGCAATTAGGGGTTAGGTGTCTTGCTCAAGGGCACTTTAGTCATGGTATTGAAGGTGGAGAGAGTGCTGTTTATTCACAATCCCCACTTTCAATTCCTGCCGGCGTGGGAATCGAACCAGCAACCTTCTAATTACAAGCCCAACTCCCTCACCACTAGGCCACGACTACCCATTTTAAAACTTTTTAAACTTAAGTTATTTAAACTTTAACCAAGTACACAACATAATATAATTTACTTCTAGAATTAAGAAGTAAAAATCTTCAATTTTTGGCCAGAGGCAGGAGTTTACAGCATCAATACAGAGACATATCAAGACTACAAAGGAGATATTATGAACACACACACACACACACACACACACACTCATAAAGGATTGTTTTTGGCGCTCAACCGCGCGCCGTACAGCCTCGTCAGTTCAATGAAGAAGTTTAAAAGAAGCTTGTATTCAATGTCTGATTATAATTCACCACACGATCTGATTTAACATCAGATATCCGTTTACAAGTAAGTTATAAAGAAATATCCCATATATTAACTATGTCCTGTAGTTTGACAGGCTGATATCAGTTATCAATCACCAACATAAGGGTTTGGTTTATACTAAACTACAGTTTACAAACTGCCTTTTGTAAATTACTTTGATAATTGGTTTTGAACATTATATTACACAGCTATGATATGTAAATAATGATGTAGCACAAACCAACTAGCATCCAGCTAAAGCAAACAAATGCTTGATATCAAAAGCACACTCACCCCTCTCCTCGGGTCCCATATTAATTCACAGTCCACTGACTAAACCGCTTCAGTTGATCAGAAAAATGTAAAAGCTGATGTTTGAAGAAATGGGAAAGCAACTGTGGTTTAAACCTTACCGCGCTCTAATTGGCCAAGACTGTAGTGACGTATGCGGATGCAAAACAAACGCAACGATGTTGAACATTCTTCAAACAAGGACTGCGTCCGAAATCGCCTACTCAATGAGTAGGTACTTAATCTCAATGAGTAGGTACCTAATCTAAATCTAATCTAAAAAAGAGTATGAATGAAATCTCGTTGTGTATGAATGGGATCCGGAAGTCATCCGCCATGTTGACGTTATCATGTGACCTATGACGTTCTTCTTCTTCTTCTTCTTCTTCTTCTTCTTCTTCGTTTATTGGCGGTTCGCATTCTAATAAAGAGCATTACCGCCATCTACTGGGTAATGGATCAGAGAATTTATACTATTACTCCCAGACCAATCCAGACTCGAGCTTTTAATGTTGCTGCGTGTTCAGCTCCTCCATCTACAGCCCAAGTCCATCACGGTCCAAAGAGTATAACTAATGACATTTATATTATTAATCATTGTTGCCTTTCTATATTCTATTAATTAAATAAGTTCTATTTAAAAAACGTATTAATAGACTTCCTCCTTCTTCTGGATTTAATAACTTCTTTAATGTTAATTGTTGTTCTCCTTTTTTCTTAAATTCTTCAATTAATTTTCTTCTTTCCTCTGAATATCTATTACACTCAATAAGTACATGTTCTACTGTTTCTCTGTTTCCACACCAATCACACAGTCCAGTAGGATGTTTTCCTATTATATGCATAGTTGAATTAAGTCCTGTATGTCCCAGTCTTAGTCTAGATATAATACAATCTTCCTTCCTTCTCATACTTGAATTTATTCCTCTTCCTACTAATGGTTGTATTAAATGTAGATGTCTTCCCTTTTGTTCATTATCCCAATGCGATTGCCAGATTTTAATTATCTCCCTTTTTATTATTGATTTGAGTTCTGCTTTGCTGTACTTTATTTGTGTATCTATATTTTCTTTTGCCATAGCTTGTTTGGCAAGTTTGTCAGCTGCTTCATTCCCTGACACTCCTGTATGTGCTGGAACCCACACAAACTGAACCATCTTATTTGCTTGATTCATCATGTACAACAACTGTAAGATCTCTAAAACAATATCTTGCCTAGTATTTGATTTTTGCTCTTCTAAGCATAACAAGGCTGAACTTGAATCTGAGCATATTATCGTTTTATTTAGTTCCATTTCGTTTATTTTATTCAATGCTAACAAAATTGCTAGTAACTCCCCTGTAAACACAGAGACATGATCTGATATTCTCTCTCCTCTTGCCACTTTTAACCTCGGAATAATATATGCTGCCCCCACCTGACCATTCTGTGGATTCTTAGATGGGTCTGTGAAAACCTGTATATATTCTTCATACCTAGATCCAATATATTCTTTTGTCACCTCTTCTTCTAATATTCTCTGTTCTTTATCTTGTCTAGATTCCAATAAGAAAAAATCTATTTTTGGTCTTGGTAAAATCCATAATGGCATTGCTGGTAAAATTACTGCTGGAATAACATTATATTGATTTAAATTCATATCCTGAATTAATTCCTTAATGATCCAACCAAAACTATTACATTTCCTTTTCCCATGTTCCCAACATGTCTCAAGTGTGCTTTTTGCCGGGTGATTATCCTCCTGTCCTTTTAGGTTCGCCCAGTATGTCAGTATCATGGTCACTACCAATTGGAGTTTTTAATACCTCCCAATTTATTATTCCACCTAATGCTGTAGAAACCATTGTTAGATCTATTGCTGACTCCCTTCCTGAATTTACATCCATTCGTGTACAGGTTCCATCATTAATGCAAACTAAATTTTCTTTTTCCAACAACTCTTCAATGATTAAACCATTTGCATCTGTCGATATACTTCCCCATAAAGTGTTATGTGCATTAAAATCCCCACACCATATGACTCTATCTCCACTTAGTCCCTTTATTGCTCCCATACTTTCCTGTGTTACTTTTTTACATGGATTATAAAAATTGACTATATTATAACTCCTATTTCCATACCATATTTCTACAACTATATGCTCCATTGTTGTCCCTTTCTCCAATACTCTGTATGATATTCCTTCTTTTAAAAATGTGACACATCCTCCTCCTTTTCCCTCTTCCCTGTCTCTTCTCACACTTATATATCCTTTTAAAACAAACTCTAAGTTAGGATTCAACCATGATTCTTGAATACATATTACATCTGGCTTGTCTTTCATTTGGCTTAAATATCCTTTAAATTCTTGTCCATTAGCACAAAGGCTTCTAGCATTCCATTGTAATATAATTAACATAATAAATACTAACTAACCCATAACTCCTGACTTGATTGAGATACATTACTTAGGTTTTCCATTATATCTTCACATGTCAGTCCCTTTATTTCTAGGAATCTCTCTGCTGCCTTTACAATTATTCGTAACTTTTCTGATCTTCTTTCTGTTTGTGCTGTACAGTTAATTACCTCTACCATGAAGAGCACAAAATTCCTCTTACTTACTAGCATTGTATCTTCTTGAATTCTGTCTTCAACCATTCCGCCCGCTCTTTCACTTCTTTTTCCATATTCCATCCCTTTTGTCTCACTTTGCCTATTTCTATCGTTTACCACTTTCACAGCTTCAGCATACGTTAAATTGTTTTTGGCTTTTTCCTGTTGTACTTCCACCACTCTTTTCCTTGCTTCACAACCTCCATATGCCGCATTGTGACTTCCTCCACAGTTACAGCACTTCAATCCTACTCCTTCTCCGCATTTCCCAAATTCATGCTCCCCTCCACAACGTGCACACCTCTTTTTAGATTTACATACCGACGCGGTATGACCATACCTCTGGCAATTATAACATCTCAAAGGAGGGGCTATATACTTCCTAATCGGATAACTGATATATCCCATCTTAATTCGATCTGGCATTTCTTTTCCTTCCAATTTAAGACGTACAGATAGGCTATCCACTCTTCTCCCTTCTCTGTTCATTTGTAAGCGGACTGCATCTAAGACCTTACCCCCCTCTAGATTCTTTTTTAATTCCTCCATAGTAACTTCTAACGGAATTCCATTTATTACTCCATACATCCACGACTTCTGTCCTACAATCTTGTAATTCGTTACCATTTGTTTTCCTAATATTTTCAATTTTATAGCTTTATTTTTCTGATCTTCATTTCTGCACCCTATCAATAACGCACCGTCTTGTAACACTTTTGCAAACACTATGTCTCCTACCAGTTTTTTCAATTCATAAGTCAAAGCCAATGGATTAACTCCTGAAACTCCTGCATCTTCTTTAAACTTTAATATTACTTTGACTTCACTCTTGCTCTTATTTCTTTCATCTCCTTCTTCCTCACTAGCTATCGAACTACTTTCCGATCTTTCCTCCTTACCTTTTTTCCTTTTTTGGAAACTTTCTTCCCTGTTCTAACCTGTGTCCATCCTACCTCCATATCATCCTCCTCTTCACCCGTATCTTCCATTCTCATATTCTCTGATCCATTACCATTTCGATTTTCTCGTTTTCCAGTACACTTGTTTTTTGAATATTTTGAATTATCCGCCATCTTTCCGTCACACATTTCCCCCACCTGTGATCGACCTATGACGTTATCGCAAGCGCAACAACTTAAAGAGATTGACAGGTTTCATTCATTTTGTGTAAATATCTAACTTGCTCATTTTGTGGTCTTGTTGAAGAAACAGCTCCCGATTTATTTTGTGATTGTACAGTAACTAATAAATTTGGGGTTCATTTCAGTTCTTATATTTTCAACCCTACTAATGTGACCCACAGTTTTATCCTTAAAATATATATTGTTTATTATTATTATTATTATTATTATTATTATTATGACAACCCAAAATCGCCCAAAAAAAAAATTCCATCCACAAGCAGAAGTGACTTAAATCTCCTTTGTTTCCCTCTTTTTATTGAATTTAATTGTCGTTTCATTCATCAGGCTTAGAAGTAACAAAATAAATATATTTTTTGATGCATTAACATGAATTATTCATATATTTAACCTTGTCATTGAGCTTTTTTGTGCTGTTTTTGATCTCATTGTGATGTACACAAACCCATGTTGTTGTTGTTTTTTTCTTTCTGTTCATTGTTAAAGATACAACCATGGTATTTCCCCTGATCTTGTATGTAATTATAAGTTCTGCAATAGATAATAATAAAAAAATGCCTCATAGCATCAGTAACTCGACAACCCTACCTAGTAGTTTTCCATAGCGTCAGGCAGCTCGAAGATCTCACCTTTGGAGAAGAATGTTGATTTTGTACTCAGAAAATGTAAGTATTACTACTAAAAATAAGATTACCCCAGAAAGAATTGCATTGCTAGCCCACCCCAACACTTACACACAATAATAATGATGATAAATGCTGCCCAATACTTCTTACTGAAAATGATGTTTTAGTAAAACAAGCAAAATGTCATTAGTTTTGTCATATGATATAGCTATGCATGAACACACACTAAGACAAGTGCAGTCAAGGTGAATACATCTCAATTTTCAGTCAAGCAATGATTTAAAGCATGAATTAAAAAAACAATTATATTTTATTTACTGACAACAATTGGAAACATAAATGAGTAAAAGAATGAATAAAAGTAACCACAATAAATAAATACATATACAAGTCATTAACGCATGAAACAAAGTTTTATTCAGGCTTATTCTACTAATAATCACGTATTTACAGGCGTTGAACCCTCCTACTATCCATCCGTCTGCCATCTCAACACAGCTGTGCCAATTCTGTGGCTTTATTTTGATGAAGAAGCTGACCACTGAACACGTCTTTGCCATCCATCATGTCCCTCATTGCTGCTCTTCTCAATGGGGACATCGTTGATCAAGAGGATGAGGAAGACCATGATGATGGACCCGAACCCCACAACCTTGAAGCAAGAGTCAGAGAAGATGTGCAGGACAATCTGGCTGCCGCTGCGTCAGCTCCAAACGCTTTTTTCTTAAAGTTTACTTTTTCAAGGTTCTACTATATATAAACGCATGCATACTTTTATTACAGTTTCTGTTTGGTGGGGGGGGGTTAAAGGGTTAGTTCATCCAAACAAATAAATTCAGTCGTTATTTACTCGCCTACAGATATTCAATCGCTGTGGATTTTTTTCTGAACATAAAGGGTGATTTTGGTTAAGTATGTTCTGCTGGTTTCTTTTTTCCCACAAAGGCCGCCGTCACCTTGCCTTGCAGGTCCTGCTCCACCACAAAAGCCCTACAGCAAATGCACAGAAATCAAGAACCAGAAAAGTGTTGTAATAACTCTGATTGAAATTACAATAATTGAAATAAAATAAAACTTAAATAGATTTTTTTTTATTAATTTCTGTAGTACACTCACTCGGAGCCTTTGACTGCAGCATTCCTTCATCAACTTCTCTCCACCGGATAAACACACGTGTTCATCTGTTCCTGTGATTTATGTGCTTAACACTACATTTACATGTTGAGGTAGTTGCTGATGTGTTAACTGACTTCTTATCCAATACAAATGTTCCTTAATTTATGAACAGTACTAACCATCAATTAAAATAGATAACTTATGTCTAGTTACTTGTACATTTGTTTATTTATATTACTCACATTCATGTAATGTAAGCAGTGTTGAATTCTATATAATAGCACACATAAATCACTCAGATGTCTATTTCATGTTGTGATGTGCTCAACGTCTGCAAAAACTATTGAATACATGTCAGATGTTAAATAAACATTTAGTAAGTGTCTTTATGATATGTAAGGTTTAGAATTTATGTAAATCCACTTTGGTGACGTACGTGAGCTTACTCCCTTGTTAGCTGTACGTGATAAAACGTGTTTTTTTTTCTGCAAAATCACAACTATACTGCCTGCCGTCTTTACACCTTCAACACTTCAACAGTTTACAGTAGTTCAACAAATGCGATTTTAACGCAAGGAATGTTTTCAATACTCACATTTGAAAACGCTTCTTTTCTCCTCCGTGTCTGATTATGACGTATCCTCTCTCCCGTGGCCTCCTGGGATAGAAAAGTACTTTTTTTTTTATTGCTTGCAAGTATATACAAAATACCAATTAAACAAATGTACTCTCAATACAATTACATAAATTCCAAATAGCAGCATAACAAAAACATATATATATATATATATATATATATATAAACGAAATAAACAAACAAACAAACAACAAACACATAAATAAGAAATACAAGGGGCTTATTCCTCAAAAAATACCTTCAAAAGATTGCATAATTTAAGGGCTTTTTTGTAACGCATGAGTTTTAAGGATTTAAAGAAGATCGTTAAGTCTTTCTGGAAGAGTACAAAAGTGGGGGAATTATTAAAGAATCTGCATGAATGAAATAATTGGCCAAAATCACAATATTATTAACCAAGTATTCAACATCACTATTTCGAAGAAAAGACAAATATTTGACAGTTTTAAAATCAAAGTCAGAAATTACATACTTCATATTTAACCAAACCAGAGGTCATCCCAAAACCTTTTAGAGAATTTGCATGAATAAAACAAATGATCGAATGACTCTATGTCTGCTTCACAAAAGGTGCACTCATTACAATCCAAATTAAATCTGTGTCTGAGGAACTCATATCACTAATAATTTTAAACCGAACTTCTTTTACCTCCGGTAGAAGTGGAAAAGAGAGAAATCTTGTTCTAATTCGAATCACTTTGTCTTCAGGAAAAGCAAAAACAAGAGGTCCCTTCTTTACCTTAGAAGGAAAAATCTGTGTATTTACTAATGTTCTTAAAACCTTATTTTCACAGCTCCGCTCAGAGATGATTAGATTTCCTAATCTTGGTATCACGGGTAAATAACACAACGCACCTTTAATTAGCTGAACCAAACCAGCAGGAACAGCTTTCACCAAAGACATGTACAATTCCTGAGAACAAGTTATACTACATTTTTCACAAAAACATCATAAGTTTCCATTTCCATCCATGATTTGTACAATGGACCAGACACCTTTGTCCATCCAGTCTTGAAAAAAACACAGATTTCCTCTTAATAAGGATACATCTATTGTTCCACAAAGAACAGCTATGTGGCGAAAAATTATGTTTGTATATTAATTTCCAATATAATAATACCTGACATTTACACTTTAATTTTGGGCCTCCAGGCCCACCATCCCACCCCCATAACCACTTCCTCGTCACCTCCCTCCTTGGACTTATGTTGTTGTTTTTTTGTCTTGTTTTGATTTTGTGTTGGGCGTCTGGAACCGCCCTCAAGGTGGGGGGGTTATGATGTTATGTTTTGGTTTTGTTCATGTTTCATGTTCGGGGTTCATTGTTCATGGTTCATGTCTCATGTCTAGTTCATGTTCATGTTTCATTGTTTGTTTTTCCATGTGCTCCTTGTCATGTGATTTCCCTGTTTCATTGGTTCACTGGGTTTAATCTTTGTTCACAGGTGTTCATCGTTTGTAATTAGTCTATTTAAACCCTCATGTTTCCATTGTTTCTGGTCGATATTTGTTGGATTGTATCCCTGTAACTTTGTTGTCAAGTCTTTGGGTGTGTGTTTGTTTTATGGATTTATAAATAAAGCTGCACTTGGGTTCTCAACTAAACTCTCCTCCAGTGGATCCTTCGTTACAGTATTATTCATAATTGTCTGAAGTTGCCTGTACACGACATCACCTCAAGCTGCGGTTTGTTGTAATCTTTTCCTTCGTCGAAGTAGAGACCAGGAGATCTTGGGATATCTTTTAAGCAGAAGTTGCTCTTTATTGAGAAAACGTGCGTTGCTGTAGTCATCCAAGTCTCTTCTAAGCTAGTGTACATTGCAGTTAAATACATTCAACAGTATAGGTGGAGACAAATGTCCGTTCCCGGCATTTCCCCAGCCTTGATATGGCTCATACCTTTAACATTATCATAGAGACAAAAGGTCCAGCTGTTCCATAAACTCGTCATGCCAAATAAACAGGAAGATACCCACAGAACAAATGTTAATGTCTGCCTGACTTAATCCCCTTAGACTGTAACACAAAATGTAAAAACCACCATGTACATAACTTTTCATAAATTTGTAATCCCACAGGTTGTACAGTAAAATATTATCATTGAACCTGTTCAAACCGAACAATAGACCGTTCGACCATCAAATTCAGCAGTGTCTTTCATTATATCGCAGTAAGTGTGCATCACTAATCATTACTCTCGCTCGTTTAAAGGGGAATTATTGTGCTCCTATCACTCCTCACTGTTACTAAAACAGTGTGTCACAGGAAAAGTGATCAAAAGCAGCACTTATACTTTTTGTTTATCTTCTGTGTAATGACTTTATGCAATTTTAGGGCTTATCACCATTAATAAAAGTGGAATATTAATGTAAATGTGTATATCAAAAGGAAAACCGAGTTTAAAATTCTTCTGTTTACTTCATTACTTCTCACTCTAGTAAAAGTGTTTGAACGCATGGGTCAGAGTTTGCGTGAAGATGCGCAAATTTTCTCGTCAAGTTTGTTTTTATAAATCTCGTTTGCTGAAGTAACGTACGCCTCTTGATGGTTGACTTTTCTGAAAGAGATTACAGATCACTTCAGTTTCTTTGCATATACTATGCTGAATGATCTTTTTTGTAATTGTCACAATAAATATTTTGTAGCTTTTTATATACATTTTATTTGTCTAACTGAATTACACTGACACTGAAATGTAGTTGCCTTCTCATTTAGCAGTAACTGATTTCAGGTTTGACTGGTCTTAAAATGATCTGTCACACATTTCATTTAGGCTGAGAATTCGTAAAGAAAATGTATCATGAGCTTTACGAATCTTTTGTTTCTCATCAGTGGTTCGGAGCGCCAGCCACGGGATTTCAGTAAAAGAGGCTTCGTTACGTCATAAGTGATTCGCCATTTCAATAGTTCACGTGACTTTGGCAGTTTGATCCGCGATCTGAACCACTGATTCGTATCAAAAGATTCGTAAAGCTTCATGAAGCAGTGTTTTGAAATCGTCCATCTCTAGATATTGTCGTAAATTGTCGTGAACATTTTGTCGTGAACACTTGATCCCCTCATAAAAAAAACCCTTTCCTCCCCTTTTCCCTTCCTACTCTAGCTTATGGTACTGAGCAATGTCTGAAACTTGTATTGTGAGCACTTCCTGTGTTATTTGCCAATTCATGAAGAATCGCTTGTTTGTATTCCTCACTTGTAAGTCGCTTTGGATAAAAGCGTCTGCTAAATGACTAAATGTAAATGTGATTTAAATGTAAATGTTGTTATTTTGTTTTTGTGGTGCATAAAAAGTATTCTCATCCCTTTATAATATTAAGGGTGAATCACTGTACTCACATGACCTGTTTTAAGTATGTTTTCGTATCAGATCTGGAGATCTGGGCATCTGAAAGTGTAAATTATATTCTGTCAATAGAGACTCACTGAACCATCAGATTTCATCAAAAAATGTCTTAATTTGTGTTCTGAAGATGAACGAAGGTCTTAAAGAATAAACCCTTTAATCATAGGATTTTAATTTTTGGGTGAACTAACCCTTTAAGCCTCATCTGTCAAACTGGGCAAGTGTCTAAAAGGGAAGGTATCCTAATAATAAAAATTATATAAATATAATATAAATATAATATATATATATATATATATATATATATATATATATATATATATATATATATATATATCAATTGTGGGTATAAAGTAGAATGTAGGGAATGAAGTCGTTCACTCAGAGTTCGGACACCACTGCAAAATGGCCGACACCCGATTGTGGACTATGTCGTGATTCTTTTACGTGAAGTGATTTGTATTTTTTTTTTTTTTTAATGAATTCACAGGTAGGCTATACGCCCTTATCGCGTCAACAAGATAATTAATAATATCCACGATCCGTAAACCAGATATTTAACTTACCCATGATTACTAGAATTTACCAATGTGAGATCGGCACTCAAGTTATTACGGGCTGATGGTATGGATAAATGTTCTGAATCGATAACAGTTTATCCAAATAAGGCTCCTGGAATATTTCTTCAATTTATCTCGGTATGGTATCGTCTCACTCTGGAGAGCAAACACCAGGATCAAGTTTTCAAGGACAACCCAAGCAAGGATGAAGAGTGTGCTGAAGGGATGCAACTGACCCCAAACCTAGCCCAGTTTGAGCCTGAGGAGGAAACTGAGCAGGACAGAGAAGGCCACACTGGACTATGTAAACCAGTATCTTGATAAAGATTTCATGAAACTGAGGAGAAACTAGGAGTGGGGACCCACTCAGCACATCAGCTGACGAGAAGTATCATTTCTTTGGTGTCTCAGTTTTGATGTGCTGTGTCCCGTACCCACAATTCAGGATGTACTGGTCCAGTTACTGGTTCAGATTCCCAGCCATCGCAGAAAGATTCACACGCGACAGATTTTACAAACCGAGGCAATCGATAAAGGTGGTCGTTGATGATGACATTCCAGAAGACCTGAGGGAATGTGACAAATTCTGGAAGGCGAGGCCTTTTCTTGACCGCGTTCTGAAAGGCTGCAGGTCTCAGGCAAGACCCAAGAGTGTTTCTATTGACTGACAATATCTGCCAATGGAGCCCAACCCAGTTGTTTCGTATAAATTTAGTTTCCATATCCATGTTCATTAGTTGAAACAGTTATGTAAGCAACAGTAACAATAAAAAAATGTTCAGGCACAGTGCTCAGGCTGTAAATAAAAGAGATTTGCACTTTGTTAGACAATGGTGTCTTTTTTTTGTGGACAACAATTTTTTCAAAAAGAGCTTCATGTTCAAAGATAATATCTGGTTATTATATTTATTGGTTCCTCCTCACCCCAAATAGCTGGAAGAAATCTAAAATGCAAGCCAAATCAAAGCTCGGGTCTTAGGAGGTTAATATAAAACCGTATGAAAAAAAATGGCTGGCTCGTTGTAGCTCTTCACCATTTACAATTTGCCGGCTCGTGGTGCTGACCCACCGAAGACTGTCCGATTAGAGACGAAACGAAGATTGACTTGTTTTTCTGGGAATAACCCATTTATTGTCATCATTCATCACACTGATTTGTGTTTTGGTTGTGGTCTTCTCAAATTAAGAAACAGTCGCAAACATGAATAAACAATTAAACATACAGCACACTGAATTAAGATGAATAATTAAACATGAACATTAAATCCCAAAAGATTTCAAGCAAATGTAAGGCAGGCTGTAACTTAGATATTATGTGCAATGCACAGCTGTAACCGGACACCTTGTTGGCGCTGCAGAGCTTGTGTGGCGCAGCTCTGACTGGGCGGTGAACGCGCATGCGTGTAGCAAGTGCTTTACAACAATTCTCCCAATACATAGAAATACAGCGAACTTTTCTTCAAACAGTCACATAAAATGTAACAGTAACAATAAATGCATATCTAGCACTGACAGCAATAAAGACATGAACACAAAGATACGAATTAAAGAGTTACAAACATAGGCACATCACGTTACATCGCGGGGATAATAACTCGTTCACAAGAGTGAATTCATTTTTCTCATCAGCTATAGAGTTAAGGACAGCAAACTTACTTTTGCATTCACGTACAACCCAATCTATAAAAGATCTGTAAGCAAATTATGCCTCTGTAACTTCCGCGTCCTTCTCCGTGACGCGCTGCAAAGGAGCAGCTTCTCTGTGAGAGGGTGGAGTCAAGGTGGTCACATGGTCAAGGTTTCTGGACGCTGATTGGCTCAGGTTGGAGTGACAGGACACCGCAGAACAGCCTTTTTTTTTTTTTTTACAACAAGCCTATGATCGGTTTCAGCGCGAACAGTGTCGCAACAAGACTTCACGACACTTTAACGCCAAGGCCAGATTTACCTCATATTGTAACACTATAGTCACTGTATTTTTTTTTTTTTTTAAATAATGAAACTGTGTGTTGTCAAAGTTGATAATGTGGCTTCAAGGTCGGAGGACACTCGCATGTGTCATTACATTATTAACATTCCAATAAAATCAAGCTCAAATGGAGTTTTTGACACTGAATGTCTGCCTACGTGTTTTCCCACCATTAAAACGGCTGACAAGCAGAGACGGTCCAAACTGCACTTCAGGTCATGAGGTTTTAGTGAGTGTTTAGTGTCACAAACTACATATTTCACCTTTAAATTCCTGTTTTTGTAATTCGTGGAATTATTCATTTTCAAAGCCTTAATTATTCACCATCGCTAACTGAGTTACAATCATTTAATGAATTCACAGTGTATTGCAATTGACACCCCTTTAAACACTATAGACGGTTAATTCAGATGTATTTTTAATGGGATTCTGTTATTTTATTTAACTGAATTAATAGGCCTATAATTAAAATAGCAGGCTGTGGTTTGCCGTCCATCGGAAAAGTGATCAATCACGGAAAGATTTCAATCCAAATCGGCACATGACAGCGCAGATAAAATAAACTATCATTGGCAAAATCATGAATGGCCTTTTTCGTTTGGTCTTGTTTTGGGATCCTGTATTATTTTGGATTTCTTCGCCACTCTACTAGCCCGTTTGAAGACGCATTAGTGATACTGAAAGCTGATTGGCCTCGATGGTTATAAAGGCTACGCGGAAAAGGGCACTTACATTTATTTCAAGATATATATATATATATATATATATATATATATATATATATATATATATATATATATATATATATAATATGATGTCCGCTTTATCCTAACTGAAGCATGGCTATGGGACCCACTGTAAGTTCCTAAAGCGGACGCTTTTGCTCAATAATGATAAATGATTTCGGACACGAATAATTCCAATGATAATTATAATAACTATAATTAAAGAATAAATCTCATATATAAATATATGA
This sequence comes from Opsariichthys bidens, assembly GCA_037194245.1. Taxonomy (NCBI): domain Eukaryota; kingdom Metazoa; phylum Chordata; class Actinopteri; order Cypriniformes; family Xenocyprididae; genus Opsariichthys; species Opsariichthys bidens. The sequence continues at coordinate 12,446,369 of CM074305.1, read as the reverse complement.
GGTATATACATATATTTTGCTTTTAAGTAAACGTCAAAATTAAGTTTGTAAATATTCAATATATGTCTTCAGATTCGACTCTACTCGCGCGACTTCAAATGTGCTGCTTCCGCATGAGTGATTCAAATTTTAGTTGCTATAGTGACGCGTGTTATGAATTGTGAATTGATATATACACACTCGAACCAGATCGAGACTGTTGGTTGAGAGACGAGGCGAATTCAGACACTTTTGGAGACTATTTTGAGAGATTTTGCTGAGAGGAGACTTTTATTCTAGAAGGAGATCGGAGGGCATTTCTTTTACATTTTATTTATTTATTTATTTATTTATTTTGGAAGACTTCACATTTCTGAGGACAGTTTTATTTTATTGTTCGTTTTTATTTTAGACGGAGTTTGGAGTTTCATTTATTTTTTTTCTTTCATTCTGGCTATTATTTATTTTATTTTTATTTATTTGTTTTGAAGGATTATTTCTGAGGAGAGCCGCATTTTATTCTTTTTTATATTGTATTTTGTATTGTTTTTTATTAGAGTTTGGAAGAGGATGTCAGTGGCTTACGGGGGTGAAAGAGCAGGTGAGTGCTTTAGTTTTTCATTTGTTTATGGTATGTTATGGTGTGATGTTTTACAATGATTTAGTAAATTAATATGAAGAAACGTGTGCCAAGGAACCCATTTGATCCCCTAATTTTCCTAGCTAGGTGATCACAAGTATTTGGTTCCTTGCATATGAAACTATTCAATTTGAGTAACTGTAATACCAATGTGTAATTGACACTGACATTGATTATTGATTATTATTAAAACATGACTATGTGATGTCTGAAATATTCCATCCTCAGGCCGCTCCCGATCCAGGAGAGCTGGTCAGATGGCTGGTCAGGAGGTTTGGAGACCCGGTTCTGATGGTCGTGATCAGGATCCTCTGCCAGACCCGACCCAGACACTGAGCCAGGAGCTACCTGGATCCTTAACACCTCTGCCGTCAGAGTTTTCTGTTTTTGTGTCCACAGGTCAGGATCACCAGAGGAGGAGGAGCCGGACCAGGAGGAGGAAGGGGCAGAGCGGCAGCCAGCAGAGCCCAGATGATGGACGTCCGTCAACTCCATTTACAAGACTGGATGAACGCTTTCACAGAGGTCAGAACAGCCTTTTATTAAAGGAGATTGGTCATTGAAAAAAGAAAGTTGAAAAAAAAAAACCCAATTTGATGTGACCACTGACATTGATTACTGATATTATGATATTATTAAAAAAAAAAAAAGCCCAAAAAAAACAGTTTTTAATGTTTATTCCAGCCTCAGGCCCCTCCAGATCCACTCGGACAGATTCTTCACTGGGCGTCATGTCCGCATCGTGTCAGTCCCTCTCTGAGGACAATGTGGAGAGGCGGTTATGCCGAGAGTCGTTGAGACTAGAAGAGTGGATGTGCCCTCCGCTGCCGGGTCAAGTTCCTGTCGGGCCATCAGAGACCACGAATGGCCGAAATGCTCAGGGTGCCTTGGAGGAGGCTTCTCCTGTGAACAAGAGCTCAACAGGTGAGACTGGAATAAGGCAGGACGGTGTCAAGTGTACAGACAGAGATTCTGCTATTTCATCTGTAAGAGCTTTTAACATGTTAATGTCTGCTCACATTTACTGTTGCTCAGCAAAATTGAGCTGAAATTGGAAATATTTCCATTACTTTGGATTTGTAACATTACAGATAAGAACTGAACAGTAAAATGTAAGGCATGTCATTTGGCAGGTCAGAGATGTTTCTAAAAGTTGTGTTTTCAGTGGTTGTTTGTCTTCATTTCAGAAAAGCCTACAGAACGTCGGAAGAGGAAAGGAATTGGTTCTTTCTTCCGGAGGCTGTGGAAGGCTATGAAGAGTCCTTTCGGCTGCTGTGGCCACAGTAGTGCTGTGGATGTTGTGGAGCCTTTTGTCCCTCCAGCAGATCTGGAGTCAGAGCCTGATCGTGAGCCGTCACCTGCGCCAGATCACTCCGCCGTCAAGACAAGTAACGGTAAATCGCCTGTCATTATTTCTCCAACTTTATTTTAAACAGTATTGTCATCTTGTTTTCCACTAAAAATATCTTAAGCTTATCCAAAGGTGAGTGAATAATATTGAAAACATTGATAAACACACACATAAAGCAAAGCGTCACAAACACTTCAAAGTGAACAGAGCGTTGTGATCATCACGCACCCGTTCAGAAAGACACACTTTCATAAAGACAAATGCAGCACAGCTGAGAGTATTCCTAATATGCTGGACAAGAGGCTAGTCAATAAATGTGTTTCCAATAAATCAGTCTTTTAACCAGGTAATTCACCGCTAGCTAACTTCTTGTGCTGATATTCTCCTCTTCAGATCAAAAGTCTCTGCAGTCCATCTCGAGCTCTGTAGAGCACATTGATCTCGAGGAACCTCCAGTCAAAGTTCTTGAAGTCCTTCCCGCTGCTGAGCCTCTGGTGCAAGAAGAGCTCCAAACTCAAGTTCACGACAGTCCAGTCAGTCTGACAGCAGGTGAAACGTCACCTCTGACGAAACAGCAGGACAGTAACGAAGTGAACATGAGACCTGAGGGTGAGTTTCCTGCCACTGTCCCAAACAATAATCTCACAATCTCTGCAAAGCAGCACCACTAAACATTGTCTTCTTCTGTTCATCTTTTAAAAGACGACATTTGCTGCCGATATGCAATTGGCAGTAAACTGGGGCAAGGCGGATTCGGTGTCGTCTATAGTCAAGTCAAGTCAAGTCATCTTTATTTATATAGCGCTTTTTACAATGCAAATTGTGGCAAAGCAGCTTTACATTAATAAGAAAATGGTGTCATTGTGCAGCTTATTCTATATATTATTGATTCATTCCGTTGCAAATATCAATAGTTATTAGTCTAGTTAATTTATATATATCAGCACTGCAGAAAACAGTGACGTAATCGTCCGGCTCAGCTCAGTTTGTATACAACAGCGCCAATGTAGGCATATCAAAAACACTGCTGAATATCAAGCAAGTGTCCCCAACTTAAGCAAGCCAAAGGCAACAGCGGCAAGGAACCAAAACTCCAACAAATGGAGAAAAAAACCTTGGGAGAAACCAGGCTTAGTCGGGGGGCCAGTTCTCCTCTGGCCAACAGTGAACACTTGTCCGATACTCAGGCAGAGTTACGGGTCATTAAACCGATTTGGAATCGCAACAGTCAAAATATTTAATCTAGTTCCATCTAGTTTAAGATCTTTTTGATCACGCCGGTATGGGACGGTTTGTTGGGATATGTGCCACTGGCTGATGAGTCGGTAAGGTCTTAACAAAGGATGGGCTAGTTAACACAGTCTCCGCCGACACCACAGGCCACATTGCTGCCGCACACAGGCACAGGTTCCCCGTCCGACCCGGACACGGCCCAGATCCAGCCAATCACGTTAATTGGTAAACCTCGGGATAAGCAGAGAGACAAAAAATTAGCGTAGACGCCATTCTTCTTCTGATGTACCGAGTACATCTGGTGTTATAGGAAGTGTTCCCGGTTCTGGCTGACCTGATCTATGCAGCCTAACAATCCTTTAACGGATATGAAGACAAAAGTTTATAGTGCGTCATGTGTATGCCAGGTTGAATAGATGCGTTTTTAGTCTAGATTTAAACTGACAGAGTGTGTCTGCTTCCCGAACAATGCTAGGAAGATTGTTCCAGAGTTTAGGTGCCAAATAGGAAAAGGATCTACCGCCTGCGGTTGATTTTGATATTTTGATATTAACAACTGGCCAGAATTCTGAGATCGTAATAGACGCGAAGGACTATAATGCATTAAGAGCTCACTCAGGTACTGGGGAGCTAAGCCATTTAGTGCTTTGTAAGTAATTAGCAAGATTTTAAAATCTATACGATGTTTAATAGGGAGCCAGTGCAGTTTTGACAGAACCGGGCTAATATGTTCATATTTCCTGGTTCTAGTAAGGACTCTAGCAGCTGCGTTTTGGACCAGCTGTAATTTGTTTATCACGCGAGCAGAGCAACCACCCAATAGAGCGTTACAGTAATCTAGTCTCGAGGTCATAAACGCATGAACTAGCTGTTCCACATTTGTCATTGAGAGCATATGTCGCAATTTAGATATATTTTTAAGATGGAAGAATGCGGTTTTACATATGCTAGAAATGTGGCTTTCAAATGAAAGATTGGTATCAAAGAGCACACCGAGGTTCCTAACTGACGAAGACGACTTAACAGAGCAGCCATCAAGTGTTAGACAGTATTCTAGGTTTTTATGTGCTGAAGTTTTTGGTCCAATAATTAGAATCTCTGTTTTTTCTGAATTTAGTAGTAGGAAATTACTAGTCATCCAATTTTTTATATCAGCTACGCATTCTGTTAATTTTGAGAATTGGTAGGTTTCATCAGGGTCTATAAAGGCACTCGTTTGGCGGACGGCCAGAAGGTTTGACTTTTTTTACTTGGCAAATGGTTTTTTACCTGAATTATTTCTCATCCTTTTGACATCTCACTTTATCCAGTGCAAGCCATCAAATATTCTTTATTAAATATTCAGTATTTAGGGATCTTGATCTCTTAGGGATTTAAATTCTCGCTTGGAATTTATGATATGACCACTACACACATTAATTGCTTCTTGTTTTGTCCATCAGGTGGCAGTGAAATTTGTCAGAAAGACAAAACATACGGAATGCATCAGGATTGTGAGTATCAGTCCTCCAAGATTGAGTTCAATCCCTATTTAAACTCATCTGACATCGTATAATGTTTCTTTCTTTCAGCCTGATCATCCCAAGCCCCTTCCCAAAGAAGTCGCTCTGACAATCCTGGCCAATAAAGGTCCAGTGACGGAGATTATCAAGCTGCTGGACTGGCAGAACCAGCAGGACTTCTACGTCATGGTCCTGGAGCGTTTCTCACACTGCGTGGATGTGTTTCACTTTGTGGAATGTAACGGCGGCAGCGTCGGCGAGAAGTTTGCCCGGCTCATCATGTGGGGGGCAACAGTAGCCGCTGATGCGTGCTGTCGCCAGGGGGTTTACCATGGCGACATCAAGTTAGAGAACCTCCTGATAGACTTTAAGAAGCTCGAAGTCAAACTCATTGACTTTGGATGCGGCGATCTCCTGACAGAATCTGCCTACACGAGATTCTGTGGTGTGTGTTAGTTCTCTAAACTCTTGTGAATCAGTGAACTCAACACTCGTAACCTAATGGGTGCCGAGAAGACGTGACTCACACATGGGACAAACTCTCTTTCCTCCAGGCACGGTGATGTACTGCCCTCCCGAGTACAGGATGAAGGGCGAGTTTCATGGAAAGCCGGCGACGGTCTGGTCTCTGGGGATCCTGTTGTTCAGAATACTGTGTGGACACTTTCCAGATACATTCGACTTTTACAGGATCAATATGAACACCTGGTACGATCCTGACTTGACCGAAGGTAATGTTTACTACTCCAACTGCAAATCTAATGCAAAACTTCACAGGCTTTACAGGAGACGGCCGTATAGATAGAAAGCCGACAAATTCCTGCATTCTGACCCGAGGATCTCAGAATAAGGACTCAGTAGAGCGGATGTAACGTTTACGGTAATAATCAGACCTCTCTCCGTCTTTCTGCACAGATTGCTGCCATTTGATCTGCTCTCTTCTGCAGCAGAAGCCTGAGCGTCGGCTTGATCTGGACAGGATTGTTCACCACAAATGGTTTTAGGTACTGAGCCAAGACTTTAAAAAACTATTCAAGATGTGTTTACGTTACTATCACTATTTAAGTTGCCAAGGTGGTCGTGGTCACGTGGTCATAACTAACCAGCTCTCTCCTTATTAAAATGTGTACAGAATGCAGTGATCTGACCCGGGATCCATCTAAACGGCCGAGGATAGAGCAGATGTGACGACATAAATGGATCAGAAATGATGTCGATTGGAGAAGCTCCGGAGATTGACTCGATCAGTTATTACAGGTGTGAGGAAGTGTAACAGACAGAGGAGGATTATTATCATGACAGAATCAGAATTCTATTCTCTTGTACATCAGTTCTGAAAACATTCATGTGGTGACTTGTTCATTTCATCTTTTTTATTGGATAGGAAATGAATGACTTGCTGTCCTCGGTGGAGGGCTTGAACTCGAGACTTGACTGAAGCCTGAAGTCCAACCCCAACCTGGCAGGAAACCCAGAGCCGCCGCACCAGAGAGCTCGGAGCCGTCCACGTCTGCGCAAGAACGCGAGGGACGGCAAGACTGGAAAGAATCATCAAGTCATCACAGCCACATTTGCTTTGTTTTAAAAGTCAAGTCAAGACAAGTCAACTTTATTTATATAGCGCTTTACTGTTGGGGAGTAGAGCCCTGCGCGGGCCTGTTTTCTTAAACCCGCACCCGCCCGCTCCCGCTGAATGTGTGACCAGGACCGCCCGCTCCCGCAACCTGTGTGTTCCACTCCCGCCCAGACTTTATCTGACGTAATGTAGCTACACATATACTCAGACTAAATATTCGTTCAAGTTAACATCCAGAATAACAGACTTTAAACATGATTGTGTTTAAATAAGATGAATTAACTCATGCTAAACCAAAGCACCACACATGACAAACATATTGGGTAGGCTTATTTATTTTTTTATTAGGGTTGTAAAACATTAGGCCTAACTGTTAAAACAAAACCACAACTAGCGGCACCTCAGTTTTTAGGCGACTGCATACACACTCACCAAACGAGGAACTTGGAAACAGAAAACTGCAGGTGTGTCGCCTCAGGGCACAGGTGCCAGATTTATGTCCGTTGTAAACCAACACTTTTGCACATTTATCGCAACTTACGGAGTTTAACTCCCATTTTTGTCAGTGACAATTGACCCATCGCAAAACCCGCCCCCAGCTGCAATGCCCGACGACCCATGCTCTCTCACACCACACATCATGTTCTCCCGCAGGGAAAAATACATCGCGGAGCAAAGAGGACACTGACAACGTATGAAACAGTTTCCGTATTTAAAATATTGTCATTTTTTAAAGAAGTTTAAACAATAAACGCCGTATAATGTCTCGCGACAGATCGCTGTAGCTCCTTCAAGCGGCTCGTGAACCGATCATCTCTTCATACTAGTTCATTTATAGAGTCAAATAAACATGAATAGACATCAGAAGGAAAGTTGTTTCAACCACAGAAAGACGGGAGTACACACAACTTTTCAAGTTTACCAACATTAATGTACTATAGGCTACTCCCTGACGGCTTTGTCGGATAAGATGGCGGATTCGGCGTTGTTACTGTCGCCTGTCAATCAAACTGTTTGCGAAGGGTCAATTGAGAATTGATTCCATATGTCTGACTTGTTTTGCTTTTGTCAAGTAAACAGCCGCTTAAATTTTCTTCTCAACTTCTTGTGTTGACTCCATTTCTACTACAGCCAAATCCCACCGTTCCCCGCGGGTCTGCCGCTAAATTTTCTGACCCAACGCTCCCGCGAGATTTGCATTGGGTCCCGCTGGAGCCCAAACCCATTGCAGCCCTCTATTGGGGAGTCACTAGTTACCTGTAATGGAGTTACGACACTTAATTACAAAATAAATGTAAACTGTAAATTAAACTGTAGTTACTTAAGAAAATGTTAACGATTACAAAGGGAGTTACATCTGAATATTTTCCGTAAAAAGCTAGGATATGTTGAATAATATTATTTTGTTGCTTTGCATGTTTTTGATGCGCACGATATCTCCTGCCGTTTAAAGGCCGTTCAGTAAAGTGATGCTATTCTGATGCTTTTGATCGGTACTCTTGTTTGAATTTGCAGTGCATCACACGTCTGCCATTTACATCAGTCCACATTGCCACTGAAAGCTTTAGGCTACAGCCTGTCTGAGAGTTTCCACCATGGCAATTTAGAAAAATAATCAAATGTAATTGTCACAAACTGCCTGTTTTCGTTTTTTTTGTTTCTATACAACCTGTTTTCCTTTGTTCCAGTTGTTTCCCACTCCTCGTTTGTTCCTATAGTTTCTGACTATGGAGTCATCACCTGTTAATCATTTGAGTTCAGTCACCTTACAAAGACAGTATACAGAACATTCAATGAAGTCGTATCATTTCTAAATGCAAACTTGAAGCTTTCAACTGTACGGGCAGACAGAGATGATTCACACAAAATGATGTGTCCTTTGAACAAAGTAGAAGTGATTATTGTCTCTTTTGAGATTTTCACAGAGAAACCATCCAATCTGAAAGTGCATGCTTGAATCTTTTGTAGAATTGTAGTTTAGAAATGTGCTGATGTGTTGCTCCTAGAATACTATATATCGTTTTATGTTTATGCAACTTACTTTCACTGTGCCCAGTTTAAGAATACATTTTGTGCTGATGCTTTATCCAGTCTTGCTTGAACAATAAAGCATGTAGAATTACATTTTTCAAAAATGTGGTGTTTATTGTCTTCTTGTAATCAACACTTCAACAGCAATGAAGTATGCAAACCAAATGTTGCACATACAGGTTAAGTGATTTGTATTTTTTATTTTTTTTTAAATGAATTCACAGGTAGGCTATACGCCCTTATCGCGTCAACAAGATAATTAATAATATCCACGATCCGTAAACCAGATATTTAACTTACCCATGATTACTAGAATTTACCAATGTGAGATCGGCACTCAAGTTATTACGGGCTGATGGTATGGATAAATGTTCTGAATCGATAACAGTTTATCCAAATAAGGCTCCTGGAATATTTCTTCAATTTATCTCGGTATGGATGACAAATTTCATTTTTAGTTTGATACTGTATTCCTTCAAATAACACTTTAACAAAAAAAGTCAAACACACCTTCAATTGCATCTACTGACACTGTTTTCCGTTTCCTGGATGTTTTTTGTTTGACTTTCTTCAAGCGACTCGGTAAAGCTCTATGGTTTTTCTTGACAGGTTCTTACTTCTGGAGAACTAGGCCATCTTGCTTAGGTAAAGTGGATTTCAGGGTCTCACAAAGGCCATGAACAACTCTGGATGCATTCGTGGTGTTGTTCATTTACAGCCCAAAAATCACTCAAATCTGTGGCAAAGTGACCCTCCAGGAACAGAACTGGCACCTCTGCACTGAATTCATAACCAATGTGTTGAACAAAATGTGTAGTGATATATACCAACTCATCTGTTGTGGGTGTCTTCTTGTAGTTCTTTCCATGCTGACAAGCATATCTCACCCTTCTTCTCACCGAGTGGAACATGTTCTGAGTAGTCCTCCACTTGCCATAGACATCACGTTGTCACTCTCTGTTTTTTGTGAATGTCATCAGACCTGTTATTATAAAAAAGACAATTAAAATTAAAAACGAAAGAAAAACAGAAAATTATAGGACCAGCACAACATGAATTACTGTAATAAATATATTGCTCACTGTTAGTTTATGTTAGTTAATGCTTTAACTAAAATGATTAAATGAGACTTAATTGTAAAGTGCTACCCATTGTCTTGTTACATTTCATATTTCTCTATACAGAGAATTATACTGTATTTATTTTAAAGTGTTTTCTGTAGTGAATATATCTGAAACAAGGTAATTTCCTTATATCATGGCAAATAAAGTTCACACGATATTTGCATAATAGAGAAACAAGTGCAAGAAATATTTTTGTACTTGTTTCTGTATTATGCAAATATCTTGTGAACTTTGTTTCTCATAAGGGGAAAAATATTCTGTGATGTACATATTTTAAAATGTGTTGGGAGCCAGTCTGACAGAAACAAAGTAGGCATTTAATAAAGTAGAAAACAAAGGATATTTAAAGAGGTTCATTACTTTCGTCAACATGATCTTTTTCTTTCTATTCACTCAGTATAACTGTGGAAAGATGCATCAGTTAACGTCAGTTAACTAATTAAGATCAAATTAACCATGGTTTATTATAGAAGAATTCAATTCAGCCTCCATTAACACCATTGTGTGTGAACTGAACTGAGCTGGACGATTATATCACCGTTTTCTCTACTACTGATTTATAGATAAATTAACTAAATTAATCACTATTGATTTTTACAACGGAATGAATCAATATTGAATGTATTTTAGCTGGACAGTTACACCATTTTCTTTAAGAGCAAAATTATTTGCCAATTATTAATGTAAAGCTGCTTTGACACAATTTGCAATGTAAAAAGCGCTATAAGTAAAGGTGACTTGACTAAAGTAAAAGTGTAGCAAACGTTTTCTTTGGCGGATTGATTATCATTGGTATAACCACGGTTTTAATACAATTACCATGGTTGAGCTATGGTTAGTTTAGTTAGTACTGACTTTTCTGCACGTTAGATTTTTTGGTTGTTTATTTGTTTTCGAAAATGGCTTAACTGGAAGATCATAAAACATAGAAATAGCTAACATTACCTGCATGACTGTTTTGTCCTTCATTATCCATCGAGGTATGTTTATTTCTCTTTATCAATCAGAATTGACCCAGTATAGGCTTTGAAATGCCCGCGCAAAAAAAAACAGTATTCTGCGCATGATCGGTGACCTCTAAATTAATTTTTTTTTTAAAGAGGGCGTTTTCCTAAGACTTCCAGAAACGCCCATTTTACGTCGTGGTAATGAAACCCCTGGAATTTAGTGAATGCCGTTTCAGACACACCTACACAGGTTTGTTTTGCTATCAAAGTGAGGACATTCCATTGTATCCCCCTATACTACCCCTACTCCTAAACCTACCCATAACAGAAAACATTCTACATGTTTACATTTTTAATAAAACATTGTTTCCTCATAAATCACAAAAACGCGCTCACACATCCACCGACACACACAAAACGCATTGTATTTTAGTTATCGTAATATACATATCTATGATAAATAAAGCATTAATCACATAAGATAAACGTATAACTATCTATGGCTAATCACTCGCCACGTCTTAGAGCCGCCAGGAATTTATGTAAATATTTGGTTACCGCTAATTGGCCAACACCAATGGTCCTTTCACCAATGAGAAACCGTTCGCTACGTCCCAACCGTTAGGCACGCCCATTACTCCAAGCTGCAGTTACCCATACCAGGAAAGGGTTGTAGCCCTGCCACGGAAAGTGCAGAACAGCGCCATGAAATCGATCTGTGTCCACAAATATATTGCATCCGTAGTGTTAAGCACTACCATAGAGAATGAAGGGAAAAGTTAAGGGATGTTAAACTTAACCTTTCTCGGGGATCGTCTGCTTTTTTAAGATGAGGCAAGATCGCATCTCTAAAGAGCACAGCGTCCGACTTCACGTCTCCGTTTTTAACTCCTTCCCTGCCTGCAATCGCGGATCGGTTAAACCCATCCGACGCAGAACATACCTTCCTTCAGTTGTCACAAAAAGATAAATACTGGAACTTAAAACACTTGTTTCTCCTTGGATATATTTGAAAAAGCCACATTTCCATCAAATGGATTGTGTTGACCCAGTGGCCTAATGGATAAGGCATCAGCCTCCGGAGCTGGGGATTGTGGGTTCGAGTCCCATCTGGGTCGAATGATGCATGATGATATTTTTGCATCCTACTAGTACATATAATATGTAAGAACAGTGGTTACATTCGTGACGGAATCTGTTTTTTTTTTCTTTTGTTTTTTAGTCTTTCTCGGCCGACTTTCATGTATTGACTCTTATTTTTTTGTTTACTGAACTTACTCCCTTTTGAAGTGCAATGCTGCTTTATTGGATTTTCATGCTTAAAGACCTATAGCATGCTAATAGCTAATATTTGTTGAAGGGTTCTTTTGGAAAACTTATGGTTGGCCCAAACCACTCAACACCCTTCACTGAAGCTGTGTTTTGAGTCTTAACAAGGCTATTAATGAACAAACTTGAACATTTAGGATCTAAATGTCAGACTTTCATAGGAAAGTTATTTTATAAAGTTGATTTATAAGCATAAGCTCACCCCACATAACACCTGTTTGGAAAAATAGGTATATTTTACACAGAAATAAGACTTTTTATAAGAGATTGGTGGGAGAGAGGTGGTCAGTTGTTAATGACGTGGAAGGTAATTTTATGGAACACAGGGCATTCTGTGAAAATTTTATATTTACAGTGAATAAATTTCTGGAGTGTCAAAGATTAAAAGATTAAAAAATAACAACAAGAAGAGTACAAAACCGAAAACCGTGACCCTAAAACCGTGATACGAACCGAACTGTGGGTTATGTGAACCGTGCCACCCCTACCAGCGACGCTTAACTTCAACGTCCGAAAGAGCAGCTGATCACATGAGTACACCTGAGTCCCTTCTTTTCTCTTCATTCTTCTGTGACATCCCTGACTAAACAACATAGGAAGTCTGTCTGGAGTGGAAGTGGTGGAGAAAAAGCAGAGCGATAGGTTTCACTCAGATGTGAGTACCCAGAGATCTGACAGGGGTCGATGTTAGGATGCTGTAAAGGCGGACTCTCCGGGGAGCACTCTGGATGAGACACATGGTTTGTGTGCACTAGGTTTGTGCAGTTGGTGCAGGGGCACCCCCACCACAGTGAAAAGTAAAATCGTAAACCTGGCGCTTCATCTCTTCCACTCAAGATCTTAGAGATTCAGACAGGGAGGGATTAAGCTTTAGTTAAGTACAAGAATATAGATACATTGGGTTGTTTGTTTGCCAGGGATGCATCTGGAACGATTATTGTAAGATATGCTATGTGACCCTAATTGGATTGGGCCAGTATATGTGACTTTGGGATTTGAGTATACTTTGCAGTTTCATCCCTCGGAAGCCAAAGCTGTGTTTTTTCAAAGGTTGCCGCCTCTATCTCTTTCAGGTGAGTATTCACTGTAATGAATTACTGTAAAAATTACAGCATTATTTTACCGTCGCTGGCTGTTTTTTAATAATACAGCATATTACTGTAAACTGCAATGCATTCTGGGGTCACGTGTTGGTTTGACTCAAATTTACAGAATATTGCTGTAAATTGACCGTTCGTAATTTAAAAAAATACAGTTATTTACTGTAATCAGAGAATACAGGGAAATTCTGTAAATTAAATTACAGTAACACTACTGTAAAATTTACAGTAACTGGCTGGCAACCCTGCTGCCAGTATTATACTGTAAAATTTACAGTAATTTTTTAACAGTGTTAACCATGACTAAGATATGGATAATCAGTAACTTGATCAGTCCTGATACAGATAATGAGACAGAAGAGAGCAAATGCTGTAAGCAGCTCCGTAGAACTTATTAAGAGAATGGTCAGCCTAGGTTTCAACTCTGATTGGCAAGTTAAACAACTTGACTGCCAACAAAACAAAAGAAAAGAAAGATTCAGATGTTTAGCTGTTTGTGCTTATTCATGGCTTTGTAAAATGGGCAGGGTACCACTAACCTCTGTTGGAAAAATCCCAGAATTAACTGAGGGATGGCACAATTTGATGGCCAAATGTGATAAAGTTACAGGTTTAAAAGAAGAATCAGTGTTGATGTGACGAAATTAAAGTTTTTGTATGAAAACAATAGATAAAACTGGTCATAAGATTGAAGTCTTAAAGAATTACTTTAGAAAAAAAATTTTTTTATAGTGAATAAGTACAGGTTGATGTCAAATTATAGACAATGACTCCAAAAACACGTGAGCTCAAAAAACATAAAAAGTATACATGATGATAATTGATTATTGGATGTTCTGAAAGAATTTTTCACTTAATGGGAAAATATTTGAAGAGTCTCAAGCAGGGCTGGGTAGGTTACTTTTAAAATGTATTTCACTACAGATTACAAAATACATGGTATAAAAAGTAGTTTGTAACATATTTTGTTACATTACTCAAGTTTAGTAACTTAATCTAAATACTTTAGAATACTTTGGAATACTAAATAAGTGTGAAACAAACACAAAAAAGGTAATTGCAAGTTTTTCTCTCACAATTCGGACTTTTTCCCTCAGAATTGCGTGATATAAAGTTGCAATTGCGAGTTATAAAGTTCGAATTCTGAGATATAAACTGACAATATTGAGAAAAGTCAAAATTATGAGATATAAACTCATATACTAAATTCACAATTGCAAGAACAAAATAAGTCATCTCCCAATTCTGAAAACTTGCAATTGTGAGTTTAAATCTCGCAATTCTGAGAAAAAGAAGTCAGAATTGTGAAATGCAAACTCACAATTGTGCCTCCTTCTTCCCATATTTACGAACTTTGTTACAATATGTTTTTGAAGATGTCTAATGACTTTAAGTGATTAAATACTGCTGTAATGAACCTGTTTCCCTGTTGTAACACTATTAGGCAGTCCAACGGCTCTGGTGGCTCTTGAATGCATCTTCCCTAAGCTCAACAAAACACCTGATTCTGTTGAAGAAAATGAGGTGAGTTCTCAATGACAGGTAAGATCCTCTATGGCCAGACAGGGGGTTACCGCCGCCACTGAGCATCTACCCTGAAGGGAATTGTTGTATGTGAGATGGGTATGAGAGAGCGAGAGCGGCCTACGAGCTCCTTGTGAGACTTGAAGCTGGCTTCTGCTGATGAGACTGCAAACTATTCTTCAGTAAAATTTTCTTCAATTTATTTTTTTTAACTCTGACTCCACGTCTTTTGGGTCTTTACCTGTAAAATCCCCTACAACACTGATGTTCAAGTACAATTTCATCATATTTTATGTACTGCTTTGTACAAGAGTAAAGTACAACAAGCCTATACTATTTAAATACCAATGTAGTGGGGTCTACGTTTTTTATCAGTTTTATTTTGATAAACATGACACATTATAACATCGTAACTACATGAAAAGAGCTTTAACTGTTATAAAAATACAATTTTTTTTAGCATTAGTGGAACTGAAGGTGTGAGAATAAACACGAAACACATGTTATCATTGTCAGCCGTTGAATCCAGCCAATCATGAAACAGCTATGTTGTCGTGTAGCCACTCTTGAGAAGCTGCACAGAATCAACCAGCCGGCTGCTCTCAAATCACTCACGCGGTGCTTTGATGCTATAAGTCACAGTCACATGGCATCAGCGCCGTGTCAAGTCGATCTGGCATTCACTGCTTCAAGTCTAATAGTTCAAATGACTTTGGCAGTTTGATACGTGATCCAAACCACTGATTTGAAACGAAAGCTTCAAAGCAGTGTTTTGAAATCTGTTTTTTTTTTTTTTTTGGCTCACAAAAAGTATTATTGTCGCTTTATAATATTAAGGTTGAACCACTGTACTCACATAAACTATTTTAAATCTGTTTTTAGTTGCTTTCTGGCCATTGAAAGTGTTAAATGTCTTGCTGGCAAGGGCCTCACTGAGCCATCGGATTTCATCAAAAATATCTTAATTTGTGTTCCGAAGATGAATGAAGGTCTTACGTAGACTGACATGTGGGTGAACAATTAACGACACTAATTCATTTTTGGGTGAACTTACCCTTTAACAAAATATTCTTTGTCAACCAGTAATACAGCTGCGGGATCGGAGTGCCACCAGTGCAGAGCTTGCTCTGGTGTCAAGAAGGGCAGCAAAGAAGCCACTTCTCTCCAAAAAAAAACCATCAGGGACAGATTGATCTTCTGCAGAAAGTATCGTGAATGGACTGCTGAGGACTGGGGCAAAGTCATATTCTCCGATGAAGCCCCTTTCCGATGGTTTGGGGCATCTGGAAAAAGGCCTGTCAGGAGAAGAAAATGTGAGCGCTACCATCAGTCCTGTGTCATGCCAACAGTAAAGCATCCTGAGACCATTCATGTGTGGGGTTGCTTCTCATCCAAGGGAGTGGGCTCACTCACAATTCTGCCCAAAAACACAGCCATGAATAAAGAATGGTACCAAAACACCCTCCAACAGCAACTTCTTCCAACAATCCAACAACAGTTTGGTGAAGAACAATGCATTTTCCAGCACGATGGAGCACCGTGCCATAAGGTAAAAGTGATAACTAAGTGGCTCGGGGACCAGAACGTTGAAATTTTGGGTCCATGGCCTGAAAACTCCCCAGATCTTAATCCCATTGAGAACTTGTGGTCAATCCTCAAGAGACGGGTGGACAAACAAAAACCCACTAATTCTGACAAACTCCAAGAAGTGATTATGAAAGAATGGGTTGCTATCAGTCAGGATTTGGCCCAGAAGCTGATTGAGAGCATGCCCAGTCGAATTGCAGAGGTCCTGAAAAAGAACGGCCAACACTGCAAATACTGACTCTTCACATAAATGTCATGTAATTGTCGATAAAAGCCTTTGAAACGTATGAAGTGTTTGTAATTATATTTCAGTACATCACAGAAACAACTGAAACAAAGATCTAAAAGCAGTTTAGCAGCAAACTTTGTGAAAACTAATATTTATGGTATTCTCAAAACTTTTGGCCACGGCTGTAGTTCATTCGTGCTACGGCACAGTAGGTGGCGGTAATTCTATTTAGTTTGTGTCACGGCCATAAAACGGAAGAAAGAAGAAGACGGATTATCCTCATCATCCGTTTGAAGGTTCATCAGACGTGTGCTTGCTGAAAAAATGGCCGCGGAGAGGCAGAATGAGGTGAAAATATCGCCAGTGGAGGAAAATAAAGAGAACAGCATCGACGAGAGTCTTGGCCTGGAGAGTATCCTTACTATTAACTTCAATGTGTCGGTTATTTGCTAGTGCTGGCGAGCAGCATTGAATTAGCAGTCTAGTGGAAGACGGCGCTACGGGGGGCTCTTTGGAGACGTGTCACTTGATCTAACAAGTACTGAGTAGAAAAGTGTTCTGTATAATCAAGAGAACGTGTTGATTACAGTGGAGATTCACTTGCTTCTGTCATATATAGAAAGCCTTTTCTCGTCTCGTTTTAATGTGTAGTTCTTGCAGTATACATGTTAGATCCCAGCATGCTGTAGCTGAATTGAAATGTCCTGGGCTTATTTTCCTTAGCACTGATTTCAGTTCTGCAGATCATTAAAGACTCTCAGCAGCAGCACGGACTCCGGCATGGAGATTACCAGCGCTACAGGTAAAGCAGAGTATATTTGTATACATGTATATTTATTTTCTGTTAGATGATTACAGAATTGTTGATCCTCTCCTCTTACGCCAAAGGGGTTATTGCTCCAGACGACTGCGTCGATTGAGAAAGACTCTGGGCTTTAAAATGGGCAACAGACACAAGTTTACTGGGAAGAAAGTGACTGTGGAGATGCTTTCAGACAACAGGTAACGTTCACTTTTAGTCTCATGTTCAGTAAACAAGTTGCTTTATTATCTTTGGTCTTAGTGTCTCTGTTTCTACTCTAGACATCTGTTGTTGGTGTTAATGGAAGCAGAAAGAGCATGGAGTTATGCCATGCAGCTGAAACAGGAAGCCAACACTGAACCCCGAAAGCGTTTTCACCTGTTGGCTCGCCTGCAAAAGGCCGCCAAACATGGGGAGCATTTAGAGAAGCTGTGTGAAAGTCCCCGTGTGGATGCAAAGACCAAACTTGAGGCTCAGGTTGGTCAAAGAAGCATTTGATTAGTCGATTATGTCTCTGTGATTTCATTTTCATGTCCACCAACAGTCGCTGATGTGATCTCAACGTTGACTTAATTGGGCTCTGTTCTGTTTTAAGTGTGATTGTTGTTTTCCACAGGCATATACTGCTTATCTTACTGGAATGGTTCAGTTTGAACTGCAGGAGTGGAAATCTGCAATGGAGGCCTTTAACAAGTGCAAGTTAGTACTTCTCATTATTTGATTGCTATGCATGTTGCACAAACATTTACAAAAATGCGAAAAATCATACGGATTTGTAATTAACCAGTTAATGTTATTTCATCATTGTTTAAGATTTTAATTTGGTACTCAACCAAACTGTTTTGTTAACTGTTTTTAAAGCTATGTTAAAATCACATTTGATTAATTCTGAATGCAAATCCCAATGATGGTGAGTGATGTTAAATGTGTGTGTTTTATATTGTTTTATTTGTTTTTAATTATATTTTTTGCTCTCTCTTGGCATTGTGAAGCACTTTGGGACAACTAACGGTGTATTAAATTGGTGCTATATAAATAAAAATACAATACAATACAAAACCAAACATGAATTCAGATAGAACGGCCTATGCAAATGTGACATTGACTCATCCAACGTAAAGTCATCACAGGCACAAATTAGGCTATATATCATGTTTAGAGTCGATTTGTACACAGACTGTACTGCTCATGGAAGAGATTATATTTCGGCTGTTTCTTGAATATTGTCAGGGTTTCGGCAAGTTTAGGAAGATCATTCCACCAGCAAGGAACAATGAAAGAACGTTCTGGAAAGTGATTTTGTGCCTCTCTGTGAAGGTGCCACAAAGCTGCAGGCTTCTGGATGGGATGTAGACTTGGGGACTCATTGAAAACCAGTTGTGCTGCTGCCATTTGCGATTTGCATTTGAGCCATTTTGTAATTTTTTTTTTTTTTTTTAAATTTTAATTCCGGTTTACTAAACAACATTAGAGATTTTTTTTGTGTAAAAAAATGTATTAAGCTGGAATGATTAGGCTTGACTGCCACAATCTAGGTAACTAATGGGAAACACTGCAGTCCAAATTTGCTTTTTCTTGTAGAAAATATTTGGTGTATTTATTCTGTATATTTTATTAAAGATTTTTTCTTTCTTTGGACTGTTTGCAGGACCATCTATGAGAAACTGGCCAGTGCTTTTACCGAGGAGCAAGCAGTGCTTTTTTATCAGAGAGTGGAAGAGATCTCGCCTAACATCCGATACTGTGCATATAACATTGGTGAGAAACTGAGACCGATTCATAAAACCTTTAAAGTAGTGTTATATAGCTGTTTGTGAATGTAAAATGTCTGCAAAGATCAAAGTGCACAGTAAATGGAGTTGAGAATGATTCTGAACTGCCTGAAACAAGTCATGAATAATTCCAGTCCTCCTTCCTCCATGAACCCACTTAGGTTTGTAACAAATTTGCATAATGCCAGCATATTGTCTTCATTAGCTGCCTGCAAACAATGTCTACTTTGACCCTCTCTCAAACACTGTAGTTGTAACTAAGGCCTGGAAGTGTTTGGTCGAGACAACACACGTGCTGTTTTCTGCATTGCAAAAACATGCTGCACACTTTTTTTCTGCACTTCAAAAGTTAATCTACTTTGATTAATCGCAATCGTTACAAAGGAAGGGGTTAGAGAGACTGAATCCTTTATCAAACCGTTTTAGATACCGCGAGAAAAGCTAGTTCTGCAGTGTGTATTATGAGAAAATGTAAGCGTTTTTGTCCTTGGATGCATGGAAACCTCAAACAAAATTAGGAACCTTTGAAATGGCAGAATAGGGGCATTTTTAAGCTAAGGTGGGCTACTCGTGTATGCATGAATGGAAGAAAGCATTACACTTAATGTTGCAGCTGTTGCCACCATAGTTAGCGCAATGTATATGGACGTGCTGGACAAGCCTGAAGAAAGTTTGTGTGAATTAAGATTAAAAGGCACAATTAATGTTACAGTTGTTGTCAGATTACTGATTTGAAATGTGGCGTTTCTGTAGCTCAAAATAGATTAACCCGCTAGTAGTGCCAATTTGATCCATTTCCTGGGAAGAACTGATCAAATGTGTACCTCTTTTTTTTTCTTTTACATAAGTGTCTGTCAAATTTAAATGCAAGTACAGTCAGTGTTACCCACAGGATTTTGTGAGACTTGCGTGGGCAGATGAGGTCACATGCTAATTAGCATATTTATGACATTGCATTTGCGTTCAGACAAGTTTTGGCACTTCAGGTCTGTTTTGCTTCTACTCTGACCTGCCACATACTTTAATACAAGTGAATGCCCAATGAAGCTGTTCACATTGTTTATATTTTTTTGTTTCTGTTTTCAGACATGAAACAACTATAAAATAGTGACATTAATACTACATTAAGCAGGAGTCACTCACTATACTCGTTAAATCATTATTTATAATTGTGACATCGTCTGACAAAATCACCATACATCTACACTACAGTACAGAGCAGCTTCCCCGTGTATGTGGAGAACGCGGTTCGCGATTTCTTGACAACGGCAGACGCCACGGAAGAATGCGTTTTCCACACATTTTAGACACGACTCGAATGGTCCTACATGTGGTAGTTTTGTCTGCTATTTGTCTCATGCGGTGTACTGTCTGCTTCTGAGTAACGAACTTGTGTGCATATTTACAGACCAACTGTGTTTATAAGCCCAAACATTGAATAACATTGACAGGTTCTTGGAAACGATGTTTTGTATTAATTGATGAGTCGGCTGCGTACAGTCAACTGAATGTTGACATCTTCCAACTTCTAATAAAAGCTTGGGTTTATCCAGAAAAGTTGCTAGATTTGTCACCATGGGATTTTCACGAAAAAAGCGCTGGAGGTATCTGAAAGTTGAGTAAATGTAAAAAGCTAAATATAGTGCTGAAGTCGCTCCCGTGTGTGAGAGATGCTGGAGCTGACGGCTATCGGTGGCCAGCGTGGATACTGTGGTGGTCTGCCACAAATAAATCAATATGGGGGAAACACTGAAGTAGATCATTTCTGTAGCTTCTCAGGAACTTTGCAAATATAGCTGCTGAGTGAACTGACTTGACTCAGAAGGACTTTGGAAATGCTCATTCATCCAAGCATACACACACTGAGTACTTTGTCCAAACCAATGCTGTCTTGCCTAGATGCTTTTTTCTTGTTCTCTAGGTGACCAGAATGCAATAAACGACCTCATGCAGATGAGACTGAGTGCAGGAGGAGGGGGTGGCATGATGGCTGAAAAATTGGAGGTCAGGGTTCTATGTTCTTGCTTTTTATGCTATGATAGTCTAGTTCTAACAATGTATTGATCTGTCTATCAACATACTTTGGGAGAAAATGGCATGACAAACCTCATGTTTTATTAAAGTTTTTTTTTTTAAATCTTTTTCACAAAATTGGTTATATTTTTAGCCTATGTTTTTGAAAATTGGAGGATTCTGTAGAGTATTTAAAATTGTTCTTTTGGTTTCTCTCAGGCGCTGATTACTCAGACAAGAGCTAAGCAGGCAGCTGTGATGAGTGAGGTTGAGTGGAGAGGTCGGACAGTTCCTGTCAAAATCGACAAGGCAAGAATCTTCCTGTTGGGTCTGGCAGACAATGAAGCTGCTATTGCACAGGTCTGTAAACTCACACTTTCACAATTCATTTTGTATTTGCATCCAGTACTCACTATGATAGAAGTGACAATAGTGGATCCTCGTTAAATGAGATGTATCGGTTGATGTCTGTTCAGTCTTTTATTATTTGATACACTACAAAACTTGAAACTAACAGCTATAAGTGGCAGGAAGGATCCAAGCAGATGGGAAAGGGGCAGTAATGACCACAATTCAGTCCCTCCAGAAAAACGTGATTATGCGATCGCTTGATTTCATGCATAATCAGCCAAAGTCCGCATATTTATGCGGGGGTCGCATTTTTTCAAATATGCCGCACTTTCGCCGCATAAATTGCCGATTTCAGCAAGAAAAATATGCGGGGCTAGCATCATTTCATAATCCCTGTGGAAACATTTTCGTTGCAAAAAAGTCTCATATATCTTAGCAGAAAGTTGAAAAATGTTGTTTACTTCACACAAGTAAAGCGCCATTATTTTCCCATATCGATCGCCATGGGAACCTTATGAAGTGACGTAATGACGCGACGTGAACGTCATCTGTAAACCCCGCGGTGAAACCGTGATGAAGCACGCCAATAATTCTCATTTGCCAACAAAAATAAGCTCAAAAGACCGCGCGAAGCAGTTTCCCGCTCTTTTACATGATAGTGGGGGCAAATTATTTTGCACTCCGTGCAACTGTGTGTTGGACCACAGACGCAAGTCGACGCTGGAAAACCACTTTGCAGTTTCAAGTATATTAGTAGTATGTAAAATAATTTACATTGCAGTAAGAGATTGACTTTGTGCACTGGAAGCACTTCATTTAACAAAAGATTGCAAAAATATCCCGCATATTCCATCGCATTTTTTAAGAAAACGTGCCGCATAATCAAGGATTTTTGCCCGCAACAATCACAAAAAAATCCCGCGTTTTTCTGGAGGGACTGACAATTGTCCATTTTGGCAGAATAGATTCTGTGGGTACTGCTATTGTCTAGTTGAGAATGAATGGTCTGAGTTTTCTATTTTGGAAATAGGGCTGGGCAATATATATATATTGTTTCCACGAAATAAAATGTCTATCGTTAGAGACTTTGCTATATCGTATGTAAATGTATTGCACTATTGACACTTCAGAGTGATCAAAGCATGAATGAGAATATAAAGAGTGTGATATGCTTAATGTTAAAGAGTTATAAGCGCAACATATCCAGAATATGAACTCAGCGCAGCGCTCGTGCTGACGGCCACACTGTTAAACCCGCTTCTCTCAGAAGGCGATTGCGAATTAGGGACGAAGTTTTATTAAGCACAATAAGTAGGAGTGGGTGACACTGGTAGACACGATTAGCTGGTAGAAATTTGGGTACGCTCATGTGAGGTTGCTGTGCTGAATGGTCACGAAAGCTTATTATTTCCGTGACTTTTTAAGCATTGCAGTTTAAAACCGTTTAAGTGCAATTAGCAGTAAAAGACAACCCATTTCAGCATATATGCATGTGTTGTCTGCTCAGAGATGACGACTAAACTGAGTGCTTTTTGCCACCTAATTGGGATTGAATGGATAACTGCATACCAGTGTCAAAGTGACTATTTACAAGTAAACAAAGCCATTTATGTTTAAGTCAAGGCACAGTTCAGGAAGACAAGGCTCGAGTATAATTGGTGCAGTCAGTCTTAAAGCGGCAGCATCCTAATTTACCTGCTGCAATTGTTAATTCTAATCTAACAACAAAAAAGAGAATCTCTCTCATTGCTTGCTCAGTACAACATTTAAAAAGAATAAATGTCTATTTAATTTACACAGCAAAGACAATGCATTGATTTTTTAAAATATATTTTGATTACTTTATCCTTTATGTAGTATTTCTAGTGCTTGGAAGTTTTTCAGGTAGGTCTATTTCATTTCTTTGTTCTGTTGTAGTTTGTTTTCTTTGCTCTTTATCACTGTTTACTTGTGTTCATTAAGCTTGAGTTTTTTTTAGGCTAGTATTTAAGTGATATTGAAATTATGAAATTTCAATGGTTTGAGAAATTTTATTTAAAGCAAACATTATTATATCGTGATATAAAATTCGCTGGTCATATTGCCCAGCCCTAGTTGGAAGTCGAGTAATCGGTCAATTATTTTGACGATATGACATTTTTTTCAGCCTTGAAAATAAGATAAAATGCCTAACAATGAGGCAATAATATTTGGTTCAAATAATCAAAAGCATTATAGGGTTTTCTAGAACAACACTGCTAAAATACACAACATAAACATTTTATGTACACTATGCATTATAACAAATGCCTGCAGAGGGTGCCAACAGCCTGATGTTTTTATACTTTACGGCAGATCATTGTTTAATATTGGCCAAACGACATTTAATTGTAATGTTTATCACAGCTTCCAACTCTCACGCAGTGATAAATCACCGAGCAAAGAAGACGATGACATCGAACAGACAAGATAGAGCAGATTCATTTGACATGAAACAAAGTCTCAGCTTTCAAATGGTCAATTGTATTATAAAATTCAAACAATACAGTTTTGGTGCTTTTTAATGTAGCAGCAAGTGAACTGATTTCCTCTTTACTACTAGTTAACGGTAAATAAACATGAATCTTCAGAAGGAATGTTGAAAGATACAGTACAACTTGCCGTGTTTTGACTGTGGAAAGAGGTTTGTAACTCAATGTCATGTAACGTTACATTTACCAAGTTAGCAAGAAAAAATTACTATAGAGAAGAGTATTTTGTTAAATATATGCACTATTACATATTATATTTTACTTTTATATCATTAAATTATTTCATTTATTTATTATTTTTTTATTTAATGTATTTAGTGTTGTTTATTTTAAACTTTAATAATACCAGTTGACAGGGCTACCTGTAAGTTTGCAGAATTAGTTGAGCGCTTTTTCCTTGAAATATTAAGTCTACTGTAGTTCTCTTGGTGTGTTTACTTTCAGTTTATTTTGCTGCAATGTGAGATGACATTTATTAGTGCTAGTTCTTCGGCAGTGGTTTGGTGTGTCCCGACCCAGTGTAAAGCAATATTAAAAAGTGTTTTGAGTACGTCACACCACAGAAAAATGTGTTATTAATCATATAACTAAATGTATTGGCAGTAACCCACTGATGCAAATATGCTGTAGTTATTATTGTGTTGGGGGCGGGGCCATGCTCAGTGGCTCCAGTGCGTCATCAGCAGTTGTTACAGCGAGGGGTGGGGCTATACATGGTTGCTCCAGTGCGTCATTGAGCCACCGTTTTAGTGAAACTGTTTAACGGTCCAACTCCACAATTCAGTCTGATGTTTCAGCAATACATTTCAAACATGTATTATGTGTTTAGAAACAGTTCTGAGAATTGACTTGACACGGACTTGAAGTTTAACTCTAGGGACAGTGTGTAGGCCAAGGTCACAGGATCTTAAGCTTCTAGGAGGAGTATATGGGAGCAATAAATTGGCTAAGTATTGAGGTGCCAGGTCAAGAGCTTTGTAGCGAAATTAGTTTAAAGTCAGTCCTATACTTGACAGGTAGTCAGTGCAAAGAAGCTAAAAACAATGGGAAGAACAAGTATTTGATACACTGCCGATTTTGCAGGTTTGCCCACTTACAAAGCATGTAGAAGTCTGTATTTTTTATCATAGGTGCTCTTCAACTGTGAGTGATGGAATCTAAAACAAAAATCCAGAAAATCACATTGTATGATTTTCAAATAATTAATTTGCATTTTATTGCTGGACATAAGTATTTGATCACCTACCAACCAGTAAGAATTCCGGCTCTCACAGACCAGTTAGTTTTGTTTAAGAAGCGCTCCTGTTCTCCACTCATTACCTGTATTAACTGCAGCTGTTTGAACTCATTACCTGTATAAAAGACACCTGTCCACACACTCAATCAAACAGACTCCAACCTCTCCACAATGGCCAAGACCAGAGAGCTGTGTAAGGACATCAGGGATAAAATTGTAGACCTGCACAAGGCTGGGATGGGCTACAGGACAATAGTCAAGCAGCTCGGTGAGAAGGCAACAACTGTTGGCGCAATTATTAGAAAATGGAAGAAGTTCAAGATGACGGCCTATCTCCCTCGGTCTGGGGAACCATGCAAGATCTCCCTCGTGGGGCATCAATGATCATGAGGAAGGTGAGGGATCAGCCCAGAACTACAGGGCTGGACCTGGTCAATGACCTGAAGAGAGCTGGGACCACAGTCTCAAAGAAAACCATTAGTAACACACTACGCCGTCATGGATTAAAATCCTGCAGCGCACAGAAGTTCGTCCTGCTCAAGCCAGCGCATGTCCAGCCCTGTCTGAAGTTTGGCAATGACCATCTGGATGATTCAGAGGAGGAATGGGAGACGGTCATGTGGTCTGATGAGAGAAAAATAGAGCTTTTTGGTCTAAACTCCACTCGCCGTGTTTGGAGGAAGAAGTACAACCCCAAGAACACCAACCCAACCTTGAAGCATGGAGGTGGAAACATCATTCTTTGGGAATGCTTTTCTGCAAAGGGGACAGGACGACTGCACCGTATTGAGGGGAGGATGGATGGGGCCATGTATCACGAGATCTTGGCCAACAACCTCCTTCCCTCAGTAAGAGCATTGAAGATGGGTCGTGGCTGGGTCTTCCAGCATGATAACGACCGGAAACACACAGCCGGGCTACTAAGGAGTGGCTCCATAAGAAGCATCTCAAGGTCCTGAAGTGGCCTAGCCAGTCTCCACACCTGAACCCAATAGAAAATCTGTATTGCCCAGATACAGCCCCGAAACCTGCAGGATCTGGAGAAGGTCTGTATGGAGGAGTGGGCCGTGCAAACCTGGTCAAGAACTACAGGAAATGTATGATCCCTGTAATTGCGAACAAAGGTTTCTGTACAAAATATTAAGTTCTGCTTTTCTGTTGTATCAAATACTTATGTCATGCAATGAAATGCAAATTAATTACTTAAAAATCATACAATGTGATTTTCTGGATTTTTGTTTTAGCTTCCATCCGTACCTATGATAAAAATTACAGACTTCTATATGTTTTAGTGGGCAAACCTGCAAAATCGGCAGTATATCAAATACTTGTTCTCCCCACTGTAAGTGTAATGTGGTCATATTTACGCTTCCCTTTGAGCAGTCTAGCAGCTCTAGGCAAGCTACAGATCGGGAAAGAAAGCCTGAGAAATGCTTTAATACATAAAGCTGAGACACTGCAAAGACATGGTTTGCAGTTTCAGAATTGATCATGGATAAAAAGGGCTCTACCTTAGTAAGAAGGCGAAGTTGATAACATGACTTAACAACAGCATTGATCCATTTGACGAACTGGGATAGTAATTAAAGGGTTAGTTCACCCCAAAATGAAAATCCTGTCATTAATTACTCATCCTCATGTCATTCAAAACTAGAGACAAATGTATTCTGGACAACACGCTAAAATGGGTATATTGCTTTATCCATAGAGCTGCTTTAAGACTCCCTGGTTACTGTCTAGTTCATCATCTCCTGTCCTATAGGCAGAAACTTGTTTTTGAAACTTTTGGAGTAGCTTTTCTTAGCCTTTTGTCATTGTGTTTTTGCCTTATTGAATACTTCTGCAGGCACTACCTTTGGACTGACAAAGCTGAGTTTTGATGTAAACCATGGTTTGTTAGTATTGTAAGTTCAATAAGTCCTGGTAGGAATGCACACTTCCTAACAGAAAGATAACTAGAAGTGGCTTAGAACAGGAACCTTGCACATTCAAGTTTAAAAGATAGTCGTGGCCTAATGGTGAGGGAGTTGGGCTTGTGACGTGAAGGTTGCTGGTTTTGAATTGAAGGTGGGGATTGTGAATGAACAGCACTCTCTCCACCTTCGATACCACGACTAAAGTGCCCTTGAGCAAGACACCTGACCCCTAATTGCTTCCCGGGCGCTGTCGCAATAGCTGCCCACTGCTCTGTGTGTGTGTTCACTACTCACTGCTGTGTGTGTGCACTTGGAATGGGTTAAATGCAGAGCAGCAATTTCGAGTATGGGTCACCATACTTGACAACACGTCACGACATAAATTGTTCTGCGTCATTTTAGGTGACCTTAGAATCAAATTCTTTGTGAATTTTTATTACTGAATGTGCAATGTTATGTGCTCTCCACATGGAGATGCTCTTTCTCCGTTTTGCTTGCAGCTGACACATGTATATCTTTTAAAAATTCCCGTCTTTATCAGTACATGGGTATCGTTATTGGCATCATCCCCACCCAGGTACACCTCACCCATGAGCGTGCTCATGTCTGTGGTATGTTGTCCTATCTTTACGTGACCGCATTCTGTAAAGAAGAACCATTCTCTGGGACAGCTCTCTGTTTTCTTTCTTTTTGCTTTCACCGAAATTCTGGTTCACCCAGTTGCAGTTAGTCATGCAAGGTGTCGGTTAGGTGTGACCACAGTCTCGCAGTGGGCGTGTGCTTATTTGTTTCTCATGGTGTTCTAAAGTTCATTTTTTTAGCAGTACCATTAATTTAACAGTCTTCCATTTTAGTGTTTTAGATTTCTATCTATGCTTTTCCCATTGAAATAATATCACGGTTTCTTAATTTATACTTTTATTGTTATTTGATATTTGTGTCTGCAATTTGCCTAGTCTTCCATGTCTGCTACAACAGGAATGCTCTAGAAACTTTTGTTGTTTGTGTTGATGCTGGTCTTTCATCCTTAACACAGTTTTATCTAGTTCACTCATACAGTTGTTATGCTGGTGTTTTAGTTGTGATGTACAATTTAAAGTATATGACTTCTGTTGCTACCACTTTTTTTCTTGACACTTATTTTAGTGCATGTTAGTGGCTGAGATACAATACACAACTTTTACATCATACACTACATTACTGAGGGTCAAATTCATGTGGTAATGTGCTGTCCTGTTGCTTCTGGTATAAAAATGACACATACTTTACAGAATTTTTTTTAATATTTATGGAAAGTTAAAAATGCATCTTTTCATGAGAAATTTGATCGTTTCCGGGTGTTGTTACAGTACTGGACACAAACTTTCCTTTCCATTTACTCTTAAAGAACATTAAGTACTTTGATACCACTACAAAAACTACAAGCATAGATAAACACAACAGACCAAAGTTACAAATAATACAAGTTCTAACAGTAGCATTCAGGTACAGAAATGGAATAATCAAATGTAAAATCGCTACATAGGATTCACTTTATAAATCAAAAATAGATGAATCTTTATTAAAGCAGATTTATTTGTTTTACCAATGACAGGTGTATATAGGCTGCTGTCTCGTTCAGACCTAATGCACTGATTTAATATAATGTTACATATCCGATTTCTCTGTTTACACTCAACTCACTTAAGACCTAACCAATTGCGTTTTCAAGAATACTTGCCGAGACTGGTATTTTGATGTTATGGGTATATTGTGGTGTGTCCTATCTCAAACATGGCTCTTCAGTCCCTCCAGAAAAACGCGATTACACAATCACATGATTTCACGCATATTTATTTCAAATACACCGCACTTTCGCCACAAGAATTGCCGATTTCAGCAAGCAAAATATGCGGGGCTGTCATGTTTTCATAGTCCCTGTATTTTCGTTGAAAAAAGTCACATATCTTGGCAGAAAGTTGAAAAATGTTGCGTTTACTTCACAAGTAAAGCGCCATTATTTTTCCCCCTATATGAAGTGACGTAATTACGTGACATGAACATCTGCAAACCCCGCGGTGAAACCGTGACGAAGCACGCAAATATTCTCATTTGCCAATAGAAATGAGCGCAAAAGACCGCGCGAAGCAGTTTCCCGGTGTTTTACATGACATTGGGGGCAAATTATTTTGCACTCAGTTGGACCGCAGACGGAAGTCAACGCTGTATATTAGTAGTATGTAAAATAATTTACGTTGCAGTAAGAAATTGCACTTTGTGCATTGGAAGCACTTAATTTAACATAGCTACCTCTGTAAAACAAAGCACACATTTAATTTTTTATATTTTATTTACTCATTTTTACAGAAGTTGTTGAATATTCCTTTTGTAAAGCTACAGAACTTATTTGACTCAATGTTTTGTAAGTTTGAGCCATGTGTTAATTAAGGTCTGAAATAAAACAATGAGAATTTCAATATTCTGTGATTTTAGTATGCTTGCCTATCAAAGGAAGTAATAAGTAATGACTCTTTACATTACTGTAGTAACCTAGTGAGAACAGGGTGTTGGGGGAATCACCTTTTTTAACCCTTGGCTCCTACAGCTTTTGTAGATGTCTGATTTTAGACTTTTACAAAAAACAATCTAAACCTGTAAGGTGCTAAATGACACTAGCCATTTTTGAGTAAAATGACAGCTCTCTTAAGATCAGAGTTTATGGGTACGCCAGTCCACAGTATTGATCATTACTGGACTGTGCATTTTATTAGACAGTCCGGAGTAAAGAGGGTCGTGTGCACTCAAGTTCAGGAAACCGCTTTCCCTCCAAACCAAATGACCCTTAAGTCACACGCTCATGTTTGTACCAGAAGCTTTACAGTTGTGTGCTCAATATACAATGACTGCAGATATCCTGACTGTTCAATCTATTACTATTCGCAGGCAGATAATGAAGAAACGAAGGAGCGCCTATATGAAAGCCTGCTGGCAGAATGTAGAGACACCATCCAGGCTGTCAGAGAGGAGCTCAGGACTGATGTGGTGAGACGCATTACTGACACCATGTACATTTCTCTAAATGTGATGCCGAGTTGTAGTAGTAGTGATAGCTTGGCTAAATGCATTGCATTTTCATTCACTTCAGTTTTAATAGCATCTAATTCTCACAATTACGTTGGTTTATAGGCATGCATATTACTAGAATATTGGTTGTTTATTAGGTCCTGTATCGCAATATTAATGCCTTACTCTGCATGACCATATTCTACATCCTTTAATCCATACCTAAACTTAACAGCTACCTTACCAACCATTAATAAGCAGTAAAAAGGGGAAAATTAAGGGGAAAATAGGATGTTGATGGTTACTCAGTAGTAAAAATTAAACCCTAATCTAGAACTACACAAGTTTACTTATATGCCAATTGCATTCTAATCGGCTACCTCACGGAGTTAAAGTGTGTGCCTCTATATGGTAATGTTAAGACCATCTAGGGGTCAGCCGTAGCAGGAAAAGGAAGAATGAGTCTCACTACCAGAGAGATGCCGAAAAGTGTTTTATTTCTTAATAAAGTTTTTGGTGTCGGGGGCAGACAAGGCCAAAATGACAAACAAAAAAATCTGTGTTTAACTTCTACGGTTTCAAGCACAAAAATAAAGAAAACAAAATACAATTTAGACATTCCTACCTCCCTAACCAAAAGCAATGGGAAAAGATAGATATACAAAATAAAATGCGTGAACCCCCTACATCAGGGGTGGCCAACGTCGGTCCTGGAGAGCCACAATCCTGCAAATTTTTGCTCCAACCCTAATCAAACACGCCTGAACAAGCTAATCAAGGTCTTAAGGGTTACTAGAAAGCTACAGGAAGGTGAGTTTTTATCAGGGTTGGAGCTAAACTCTGCTGGATTGTGGCTCTCCAGGACCGACGTTGGCCACCCCTGCCCTACATCCATTAATTTGGTAAAAATATATACAAGAGTATTTACATGTGATAAATATAGCTAAAGATGAGAAGTCAAAATCACAATCCAGAATCAAGGTCATCACACTTGCAAACAAATAATCTAATAATATCCAAAGAATCACTCACAATCAATCTCTCAGGTAAGACACTCTAGACTAAACAAAACGACAATGACAGGATGGCACGATGATGGCGGAAGGTGAGTGCTTCTATCTAGATCGGGTGAAGAGAACCAGCAGATTATTACAAGACACTGCCCACCTGTAACTGAAACATGCACAGGCCCATACACAGGACAACAAAATCAAATGAATGAATAAATGACTCCGGCTCATAACGGTAACATATGAGGGAAGATGCAATGTGGATTTACTTTTAAACTGTAACATATTTAGATATAATGCAGAATGAAGCATCAGCCAATGTGTTGTTATAGGAAATAAATAGAAACATCACTGGATAAATTTTTACAGATTGTATAAAATATTTGTGATAATTCTTCTATATATTATTTTAGGTGTCATTAATGTGAAATACTAAATCAACTAGTCTATTTAAAATTTTATTTGGACAATTTAGTTGATGACAGACAAGGATCTAATCTCCTATCCCATTGTTTGGAATTACACGGGCATTAAAATGTAAATGGTTTATGCAGACAATACAGCTTTAAACAATGTTTTACTGAAATTCAGAACATTCTGAAGATTTTCTGCTATGGTTATATTTTGGGAATATGGAATAAATACTTATTCTTTTTTTTATTGTTAGGTAGCTTGTTTGTTCTTTTTAGTCATGTCTTTTTTTTATTAATATAAACACCACAATAGACAATAGAAGGTGTATTACACGGCAAAGAGGAATGCACAGTTCTAATATTGACATCACTTGATTACATAAACTTACACTGCGTCTACACCAGATGCGACTTTTATCAAATCGCGCCGCAATTGCTAAAAACTGTATGCTGAGCTAGAATTTGTTGTCGCACTGCATCCAGTGTAGACGTTACCACTGATTATGAGTTCTATTGTCTTTTGCCGCTCACATCCAGGGTAGACACAATGTTAAGATATAAACTCTTTACATGATTAGGATTAGCTTTTTCATAAGGAAGTGGATTTGATTTTTACATGTGCAGCCACATCTTACAATCTTTGCTTTTAAACACAGCACAACTGACTAAACTTTTTATTTGTTTGATCAATGTAAAACTCTTATTATGAGAAGTGTGAAACTATTTTTGGTCCGGCGGGACTCTGCACAGTAAAAACCCCAGAGGAAAATCAACTCTGCTCAGATAACATTTGGTCCCTCTCTAAATAGAGTTAAAGTAACACTGAAGCAGAGTTAAAGTTAATGAGAAAATTAAGCAATTAATTAAGCGATGATTGAACATTAATGATGAACACCTGCTGTTAACAAGCAGAATCACCAAAGAATAGAGAAACACAAGAACTACAACTGACTTCAGCCACAGTCTTAGATGAAATCAACTGAAGATAAAAGACATTCAATCTCTGAAGAGTGTGACTTTAACACTATTTAGAGAGGGACCAAATGTTATCTGAGCAGAGTTGATTTAACTCTGGGGTTTTTACTGTATGCAGTCTTGTTAATATTAAAACACTGATCTAAAGCCTAAACCTAAAATATTAAAGGGTTGTTTGTATTTTTTTTTTTACCTCAACAGAAGCAGAGAGAAAGAGCAACAGAAGGTGCTGAGAGTGGCAAGGTGTCTAATCTGCAGTACCTGCACAGGTTAGTGTGACAGCAACACAGGTTTCTATGGCAGCTGGTCATGCTTGACAGTCATGTATGCGTGTCTTTTTATACATGCCTGCATGCAGCTACTTGACGTATATCAAGTTGTGGACGGTGGTGAAGAGGAATGAGAGCATGTCTCGTGCGCTGCAAACTAAACTGAAGGAGCCACAGACTGATGAGAACAAGAGAGGACCACGGCCACAGGACCTGATACGACTCTACGACATCATCCTGCAGGTTCAGACATCAGACATTCTTCATGCATGTAAACATTTGGAAACATTTCATATCGAAGTGTACTTGCTCCATGCATTTATTATCGTAATAACAGCATTCTGCATAATTGCATGCAAAATCGAACCCTAATCCTAAACCTAGGTACATGTTATTAGTTGTATATTTTCACTAATGAGAGCGTCTTAAAATAAGGTGTATCCAAACATTTTTACTGAATCGAATATTCAAGGACAATCAATCTCTGAAAAAAGTCACGTGATTGAAACAGATCAATAGTTACAATGTGAAAATCATGTAGACGTTCTAAACTTTGAAAGAAACCGATATAATCTGTTTTGAAATGAGGTAAAGGAAAAATGCAGAACCACTAAACTATTGCTAATGCAAGAAATGCAGTCCAAAACACGTACATCGCTTTGTGTAGTGTGCAAGCTCATCTGTCATGAATGTGTCCTAGAATGCAGTCAAGGGACAGGCACTCATCTAACGGGATAGATGTTGTGAAAAAGTACAGGAAAACAAGTCATTCAAACTTTGTCTGTAGTTCAGATCTGGTTTTGGTACAACAAAGCAAAGCTGCACTTTTCATTGCTTTCATTCATTTGCTTTCCCGCTCGCTCATAAGCCACATAACATGGGTTTATTCAGTAGTACTCATCACCACACTCAACAAAATAAGAGGGGAGTCACACCAAAATCGGAACGCAAGCAGAAGACACATTTGAAAATCCTATTAATATCAGATGGAAATTGTAATGCGTTTTGGCTAACCATGTTTGAGCAGACCACTATCAACGTGTAAAGAATAATTAATGATGGGCCATTGAATTATTAGAAAATCAATGCACACCTGAGGTGGTAGTGCAAAGCAAAGTGGCTGTTACACCTCTGCTGTGCGTTATTTTGTCTAAAATGGCTGAAGTCAATTATTCTGCTTGTACTACAGTGACCGCACCTCAAAACAAACCCCAAGCAGGGTTTTTTTTGGTCAAAAATGGTCTTCGGTGGTGGTGGACGAACACAGTCAACCACACTCGCAGTTAAAAGTACTAGAGTTGTCAAAAGTACCGACTCTCAACGGATTTTTAAACGCCAGTCCGCTGATAGACGGCTGCGTTCAAATGCCTCCTGCTTTCAAATTTAAACATTTCCATGTGCTTTCAAACGCTGCTGTCCATTGTTCAGTATAGTCATCATAGGTACTCTTCAACTGTGAGTGACTGAATTTAAAACAAAAATCCAGAATTTTTTTTTTTTGAATAATTAATTTGAATTTACTGGTTTTTTGTTTTAGATTCCATCACTCACAGTTGAAGAGTACCTATGATAAAAATTAGTCTTCTACATGCTTTGTAAGTGGACAAACCTGCAAAATCAGCAGTGTATCAAATACTCGTTTTCCCCACTGTATATGGTGATGATAAATATTCAAAACCAAGCTATATACGGAGCAATAGACGCAAACAATTCAGCAGCGACATGGAGAGGAGCAATCGATCCAAAGTTAATTATGATAGAATGTGAATTGTGATGTGATGAGCTTGTGAACACAATGGTCAATCAGAGGTGTTATTAATCCGATTTTTATCATTTCAGTATCGATTGCTTTACAAAGTACCCTACCCATGTGAATTACTGACAATAAATCCAATATAAGTGCAATAAACCTGTTCCTAATATTAGCTTGTTCTATTTATTCATGAAATAAAAAAACTAATCACTGTCAGGATGGATCATAAAACAGTCCTTAGAACTATTTTATATTTAAAAATCTGTGAATTTATATTTAAAAAGTCACTAAGTGTATAACTTAAAGTTGGTAATAAAATGAATAACTAGTAATGCATTACATAGAAAAAGTGGCAGGTCTGGTGCTGTTATGACTAATTCGCTGCTGGTTTCCCATAGATTCTCCATAGAGTTTTATAATGGGTTTTTCAATTGGAGTAAAATGAACGCCCTGGTAAACATAACTTCCGTATTCTACACTGTAAATTATGCACACATATTGAAAACATTCATTTAAAGGCATAACGTCAGTTATTAGTGAGTGTGTAATAGATGTGTAGATTTCTGGTTTCTGACGTCATTTTTGCATTTACACTCAAAGACTTCATACACACAACACTGATTCTGGGAAACGACAAGTTTCAAAAAAAATAAAAATAAAAACGAGACAGATTCATTTTTGGCAGAAAATATTTTCAATGTAGCTAATTTCTTATGCATTTCATCCTTGCCTCTGTTGCTAATTCCAAGACATTTCAAGTTTAGTAACATAGGCTTTTTGCCATTTACAATCTTTCTCTAATAAATGCATAGTTCAGTCATAAGTCTAGAGGATGCAGGCTGATGGGTCCGTATCGTAAGATGATGATAATTACAGCATTAACTTGGCTCAAGCTGATTGGTCTGTTACTTCTGCAGCCAGTTGGTACTCTCGCATCGAAACAAACTAAAACAATGCATAAGGTCACATTTTATGATATATTGTTACACCCTTCCAAACATTCAAATGGAAAGTGATGTTCCTTTTCATAAAACTGACTGTTACATATCAAAGTTAATGGTTTTGATCAGAGAATTAGCTGAAGCATGAAGCGTCACACAGTTGAACAGTATGGCTGTTATGCTTCTTTTCCTTATTTCTTTTTACACTATTTCTTTCATTTTCAGAGTCTTGCTGAGCTGTCATTACTGCAGGGTCTAGAGGAAGATCACACCTTCCAGAAAGAAGTGGCACTCAAGACTCTGGTATATAAGGCTTACAGGCGAGTTTATTGCTACCTCCAATTATTTAAATCCACAAGGCCCTATTTCCACCTGGTATTAGATGCATTTTTGGTGGTCCGATCACAGAACATTTAGAATGTTTTTAAACGATCTCAATACCTGAAATGGGTCCTTTGTGTACTTGCATACATGATCTGTTATTTTAGATTTTTTTTTTTCTGTTTGTTGCATTCTGAACAGGTGTTTCTATATTGCTCAGTCCTATGTTCTGGTGAAGAAATGGAGTGAAGCTCTGGTTCTGTATGAAAGGGTTCTGAAATATACCAGAGAGGTCCAGTCCAAAGCCAAGAGCCTCAATAACAGCCTTAAGGTACCAAACACCACATATCACTGCCCCCATGGCAGAGTGATAGGATCAGATTTTATATACAGAGTAGTGGTCAGAAGCGTTGTCTGGCATTTTCATTGTTGTCATTGTAGTTAGTGTGGACTCAGCTGTTGTGTTAAGAGTCCGAACGATTTTTAAATCTGGAGGTGGGGGGGGGACTTGATTGTAGACTATTTTAAATCAGAATGTTTAATACTACAATAATAATAAAATTCAATAATGTTTTAATTAACAGAATAAGATTATGTGCCAATACAAGAATCAATTTGTACCTAAAATGTTTTTACTAAAACATATTTATTCCGGCATTAAAATGTTTTACAATTGGTTAATTGAAATGGATGGTTTAATTCACAGGAATGACCCAAACTTACCAGTTTTATTACGTAACATTGTTTAAATCTGAGATTATATTATAAACAGTTGATATGTCTTTTTTCATACTATTTCTCTCCATTTCCAAAATGCCATGGTACTGTTTTAGTTGTTCAGTCTATGAGTAAAAAGTTTTTCAACTTCACAATTCTACTAGGTCAAACAAAATGAAATTTAATGTGCTCTATAAACGTTTTCACTTTCTTTAGCCTGCATGCTGTTTCATTCCTTTCTCTCAGGATCTCCCTGATGTCCAGGAGCTGATTGCGGAGGTCAATGCTGAGAAGTACTCCCTTCAAGCTGCAGCCATCTTAGGTGGGTAGACATGACCACAGCCATTTCCATTCCACAAGGGACCAGTCATTCTTAATGAGCCGGAAACAATCACTTTTTTTGACCTCGGACACAGTTGCCGTATGTTGTTAAAGGTTCATTAGTTGCAACTGACTGTGACATTTGTGTTTTAGACACAGACGATGTTGCTGAGGTGCTCCCACAGCAGCAGATTAAAGACAACACGGTAAGAGGGCAAATGGAAAGACTTCATTGAATATTTCCAAACAATTTTTCAGTTTACCTTATTTGGGCATTATTAGTTTGCCAAGATTATTTGAAAAAAAATTCAAGCTCAAGATCATGTCTAGTTTACCATTTTAGATAAGGCACGCTGACTTTTATCTAATACTCATACACAAGTGGAATGTTGCTTGGCATGGGTGTGTGTGTGTGTGTGTGTGGCTCATGGTGTCCTGCAGTAGGGCTGGGCTTGTTTTAAAGGACTATTCCTTAGTTCTTACTAGGACTACTCCCTTATTCCTATTCCTCCTTATGCTTAGATGAGATTCTTTAAATTCTTCCAAACCTACATATCTAAAGATTCTTTCTAGTTCAAAGTGACCACATCTGTCTGGGTGTTTGTATTTTCATTCGAGTTCTGCGATCACATTCTTTGAGCTATGTTTCTGGTTTATCTACAGCCTCTGTCTGATCGATTGGACAATTTCCGGCTAGATCCCACCCTCCTAAGCAAGCAGCCCAATCTGGTGCAGTTTCCTCCAGACTTCCAGCCAATTCCATGCAAGCCTCTCTTCTTTGACCTGGCGCTCAACCATGTGGCTTTTCCACCTCTTGATGACAAAGTTGAGCAGAAGGGCAAGGGTGGCATCACTGGCTACTTCAGAGGCTTCTTTGGCTTTGGAAGCTAGATATAGTCTCAGGTTTTGTTTTGGTTGTATTTGTGGTCATCCGAAGACAGATTTCTCCACGACATGCCATTATAGATGTATGAAGTGTAAGTACAGCCTGTTTGGTAGTAAATGACTGAATTAGAGGTGATATTAAGAGACAGTTTATGAACTGTTTTCGTCTTGCAGGGTGTTACATAAATCCTGCCAAGTGTTAGCGGTAACGCTTGGTGTCACTACACCCTTTTATTTTAATCAAATTCAAACTAACTTGAACTAAGATGCCTTTGTTTGCCTACACCTGATCTTAATTGTCCTAGCACATTATATAAAAGCTCACTCAAGAAGTCTACACTAACACTGCTGAGGATCTAGAAAATATTTATTCCACCTACGAGAAGTTTGGTTTGTTGGAGGATTTTGATCTCTGCAAATAATGTCTGCATGTACCTTAAAAATACACACTGGTGCAGTTTTGTTTAAAAAGTCATAACTTCTGTTTTGAACTAATCAACTTAAACCATTTCCTTTCTCTCAATGGCTTTTTGTTTTGGCTCAAATGCTTTACCTGTGATTGCTATCTTTTGTTTAACTAATTGCTTTCAACTAGCTTTTCCCCCCTTGTATCATCAGTTTTGTGGGACAAAAAGAGAACTAATTTAATCTTCACCAGACAGAGATCGGACCATTATAATGAGACTGTTAAAATGGATTGGATATGATTAAACTAAAAATCTCCCGATATAAAAATAAAAAAACTTTCTGGTCATCACTGCATTTGTCATGTTGTTTTTCAATTGAGTCAAATATTTGTCTGTCTACCTGTTTCTATACATGCAGATCAGGTCTGTAAACATACCAAAAAGCGTCCATATTTGTCTGCACTAGACTTTAGTCACTCTCTACCTAATAGGATTCAGAAGTCTCGAGTAGATCTCTATCACCAC
Organism: Opsariichthys bidens; assembly: GCA_037194245.1. Taxonomy (NCBI): domain Eukaryota; kingdom Metazoa; phylum Chordata; class Actinopteri; order Cypriniformes; family Xenocyprididae; genus Opsariichthys; species Opsariichthys bidens. The sequence continues at coordinate 12,408,037 of CM074305.1, read as the reverse complement.
TCTTGACGGCTTTCTGTTGCATTCATTCATCTTCACATTCCAGAGCACATGCACATCATTCCAAGCAGGGTGCATTTGGGCCTGAGGAATCTCTCAAGGTAGTTTAAACCAAGCTGTAAGGTTACAAGGCTGACTCCTGTTTGGTTGCAGTGTGGATTTTATTATATTCGGTCAAGTGTCCTTTATATAGCGTCATTTACAATGCAAATTGTCAAAGCAGCTTTACAGTAATAATTGGCAAATAATTTTTGCCTACACAGCAGCTCTCAAAGAAAATTGTGTCAATGTCCAGCTTAAATTCAGTATTGATTTATTTGATTGTAAAAATCGGAAGTTATACAGAAGTTAACTAACTTAATATCCGCACTGGAGAAAACAGTGATGTAATCGTCCAGTTCAGTTTGCATACAATGGTGTCAATGTAGGCAGATCAAAAACGTTGTCGAATACCAAGTCAAGTGTCCTCAACTAAGCAAGCCAAAGGCAACAGCGACAAGGAACCAAAACGCCAACAGGGGCCAAAAATGGAGAAAAAAAACCTTTGACGAAACGAGGCTTAGTCGTGGGGCCAGTTCTCTGGCCAACAGTGCGTGATTGATTCAGGCAGAGTTACAGGTCATAAGTCCAGTTTGGAATTGCAACAGTCAAAATATTAGATGAAGCTCGTATTCATCACACCAATATGGGATGGTTTGTTGGGGATCCGTGCCACTGCCACTGACAAGGGATGGTCTAGTTGACACAGTCTCTGCTGACACTTCAGGGCTGCGTTGTGGTCTTGTATAGGTTGAGTTGACCTCCATCTGACCTGGATACAGCCTGGATCTGGCTAATTATGGTAAACCTTAGGATAATCAGAGAGACTAAAATTAACGATTCTGATGTAAAGAGTACATCTGGTGTTCTAGGAAGTGTTCCCCATTCCAGCTGACCTGACCTATGCAGCCTAACAATCCTTTAACAGATATGAAAAGATAGATTGATAATGTGTTGTGTATGCCAGGTTAAAGAGGTGCGTTTTTAGTCTAGATTTAAACTGACAGAGTGTGTCTGCTTCCCGAACAATGCTAGGAAGATTGTTCCAGAGTTTAGGTGCCAAATAGGAAAAGGATCAGTAATCTAGCCTTGAGGTCATGAACGCATGAACTAACTATTCTGCATTTGTCATTGAGAGCATATGTCGTAGTTTAGATATATTTTTAAGATGGAAGAATTCAGTTTTACATATGCTAGAAATGTGGCTTTCTAATGAAAGATTGGTATCAAAGAGCACACCCAGGTTCCTAACTGACGAAGACGACTTAACAGAGCAGCCATCAAGTGTTAGACAGTATTCTAGGTTTTTATGTGCTGAAGTTTTTGGTCCAATAATTAGAATCTCTGTTTTTTCTGAATTTAGAAGTAGGAAATTACCAGTAATCCAATATTATCAGCTACGCATTCCGTTAATTTTGAGAAGGGGTAATTTTCGTCAGGGCGCCAAGAAATATACAACTGAGTATCATCAACTTAACAGTGAAAACTAATGCCATGCTTCCAAATGATATCTTCCAAGGGTAGCATGTACAGAGTGAAAAGCAAAGGTCCTAGTACTGAGCCTTGAGGTACTCGAACTTGTGATCGATATGACATCTCTTTGTTCACTATTACAGACTGATAACAGCCAGACAAGTATGATTTGAACCATGCCAATGCAATTCCACTAAGGCCAACATAATTTTCTAGTCTATTCAAAAGAATATTGTGGTCGATAGTGTCAAAAGCAGCACTGAGGTCTAGTAACACTAATAGAGAGATACAACCATGATCTAATGATAAGAGCAAATCATTTGTAACTCTGAGAGCAGTCTCAGTACTATGGTACGGTCTAAATCCTGAATGGAAATATTCACAGATATCATTTCTTTACAAGAAAAAACACAGTTGTGATGACACTGCCTTTTCTAGTATTTTTGACAGAAAAGGTAGATTGGAGATTGGCCTGTAATTGACAAGTTGTGGTTTTTTAATTAGAGGTTTGATAATAGCCAACTTAAAAGTTTTCAGTATGTAACCTAATGATAAACATGAATTAATTATATTAAGAAGAGGATAGAGGATCTATAGCCTCTGGAAGCATCTCTTTCCCCACCAGGTACCACTCATCTCCATTACAAATAGGAAAAAGAGGCTACAATTTGCACAAGCTCACCAAAATTGGACAGTTGAAGACTGGAAAAATTGACATACACTGACTGAAAGGACATTTCAATTTAAAAGAAAGTAGAACATGTGTACACTTAAAATAAGTCAGCGGTGAGTAAACAAATACATCTCTGATTGGCTATTGCATTCATAAAGTTGTGTGATTGGCTATAAAACTAAATTAAAGCTCTAAAAACAGATTCCAATTATTGGACCAAAAACTTCAGCACATAATAACCTAGAATACAGTCTAACTCTTGATGGCTGCTATGTTAAGTCGTCTTTGTCAGTTAGGAACCTGGGTGTGCTCTTTGATACCAATCTTTCATTTGAAAGCCACATTTCTAGCATATGTAAAACCACATTCTTCCATCTTAAAAATATATCTAAACTACGGCATATGCTCTCAATGACTAATGCAGAAGAGTTAGTTCATGTTCATGACCTCAAGGCTAGATTACTATAATGCTCTACTGGGTGGTTGCCCTGCTCCCTTGGTAAACAAACTACATCTGGTCCAAAACGCAACAGCTAAAGTTCTCACTAGAACCAGGAAGTATGACCATACTTGCCCGGTTCAACACTGTACTGGCTCCCTATTAAACATCGTATAGATTTCAAAATCTTGCTAATTACTTACGAAGCACTAAATAGTTTATTTCCTCAGTACCTGGGCGAGCTCTTAGCTCATGTAAACATGTAAATGAATGGCACGAACGCATTAAAAGTCTTCGGTTTTCAGTTGGAAAGGTGTCATTTAAGCAGCCCCTAAGTGAATAATTAACAATTTCTTCAACGGAAGTGATTCAATCAAAAACCTACTTTAGCTCAACATAATATTTTCTTAGAGCTGCTGTAAAGCCAAAACTATCTCTGTTCATTAACTTTCCTATTATCACTGTGAAGCTGCTTTGAAACAATCTGTTTTGGGAAAAGCACTATATAAATGAAGATGACTTGACTTGACTTGATTTTTTGGGGAGTTTGTAAAGAATATGCGTGCTTTTCTCATCTCTATTCACAATTTGGATCAACAAGTTTGTGTGGCTTTGTACAGACTGATATTTGTTTGTGACATTGTTTGATATTTAGTTTGCTATACATAGTTTGCTTTGTATCCAGAATTACAGAGTTTGAATGTAAAAATACAGCTAAATATAAGACCAGTAAGATTTACTTTAAAATTACAAAGAAGAATGTTAAATTGTTAGTATGGAATCCACCCTTTAATATAATGACCTACATGTTTAATTACAGATTGATTATTTATGGAAATTTACATGAATTTGGATAATAATTTATGAAAACAGAAAAAATAGTATAAACGTAATACAGTAATTTTCCCATATATAAAAAATTAGAATTACTGTAATTTGTCATTAATGATATGATCCTTAAAATAAGTCAATTTGTTAATTTGAAGATATTTTTGTACATAGTTTTAAACATAAAAGTTTTAAAATAACAGAAAAGTACTGTAAAAAAAAAGTTTTTATTTTTATTTTTTTACAGTGTATCAACAATTGTTTGGTTGCTTTTTTATAAAGACAACAGGCATAGTTAATGCCTCAAAATAAGATCTGTCAGTATGTTTGCGGAAGCACCACACCCCAATGTGAATTATCCTGCTTCAATCCCAGCCACTCCTTAACTTTTCTGTTGAATCTTTTTTTTTTTTTTCCGAGTATCAAGCTGCATGGAACATCACTCATGATTTTGATGTTGCCCATACATATATTATAGTATTTTTAAATTAACGTATTTAATGTAGTATTTAATGTATAGATTTTTTTATGCATATTAAATATTTTTTCTTTTTCTGGATTTCAAGAGAAATGGAAAACTAGCTATTTTACATGACATTTAAAGGAAACATGCTTTATTGAATCTGAAAGTGCTTTAAACAATTTTTCTCATGATTTTTTTATTTTTATTTTGTTGAATGTCATTGCTGGACTATTTAAAGGTGAAATATGTTGTTTTTTTGTCCACTAGAGGTCTCCTATTCAAAGCAAAGGCATAGCTTGATGATGCCAAGTTTGAGCGAGGAATCTTGGGACATGTAGTCTTCACCTCACAGCCAGTGGAAAAGAAAGGGGATAGGACTATGTTACTGTAGTATGAAGTAGATCAGGACCGAGTGTTGTGGGAGCTTAGGGTTAGGGTTGATGAGGCCACTGGAGCAATTGTTAATGAAAGATGAATGCAACACATGCCTTTTATTATGCCGGCGCCGCTTCCATTTTTCCGGTCAAGCGTATGAGGTAACACAGCTCTGTTTATCATATTAGATACATTTGAGCTCGTTGAAAATTATGTTATAATGTTAGTCTGTGTGTTTTCCCGGTTCCTGCTGTGAGATGTTTGTTGCACACTGCAGTAAGCTCGATTGATTGTAATATATTAAGTGCTGAATGGGCTGTGTTGATAAAAGGCAAGCAATTCATTTTAAAACATATCGTATGATGGAGAAAATGGAGAAGATAAGACAGGTTTTAGCAAAGAGACATGAAACGGGAAAGGGAAGAAAAAAAACGATAGAAAACAAGGTTAACATTTCCCTTGCTATATGAAAAGGACCAATGTATTTTTGGGAAAGCTTCCTTGATTTGCCTTGGAGGCGCAGGTTCTTGGTGGCTAACAAGACTCTTTGACCAGCTCAGAAATTAGGGGCTGGTCGGTGGCGGTGATTAACCTGACGTTGGTATCTCAGGGAGGTCTGAGGAAGGGCACACCTAACCTTCCTCCAGGTCTGCTGACAGCGTTGGGCAAAATGCCGGGCCGAGGGGATGTCAATCAGCGCCTCTTCCTCAGGGAACAATGGGGGCGGTATACCCGAACTGGCATTCAAAGGGGGATAGTCCAGTGGCCAAGGACTGTAGGGTGTGTGGGCATATTAAGAGATTAAGGGACGTACAGACGTCCCGTGGGACCCCCTCCTGGTTCTGGCTCTTGGGCTTGAGCCTCTCTTACTAACCTTTCCAGTTCCCACTGAAGAGGCGTGACAATTCTCAACCTCGGGATAATCGATGCCAATGGCATCTCCTGTGCCTCAGGAGAGTAAGCTTTTCAACTCCAGTGAATCTTGATTCCTCCGCCCTTGGTCAACGCAGTCAAGGGGGCACCACAGAGCTGAAGTTCGTAATGAACCTCCTATAGAAGTTTGCGAAGCCGACAATCTGTTGAGGTTTCCTTAACTGTGGCTGGAATAGGCCAGTTGAGGACAGCTTCAACCTTCTAAGGGTCCATCTCCATGTGCCCAGGAGTGATGATAAACCCAAGAAACTGAGCCTGGGTAATATAGAACTCACATTTATCGGGCTTCAAATAGAGATGATTGTCAAGGAGTCTCTGGAGAACCCTGCTAACATCCCCCTTGTGCTCCTCAAATGACCCTGAGAAAATGAGGATATCATCCAGATATACAAACACGAATTGATTTAGCATGTCCTGGAGTATGTCATTTATCAGCAGGGCCTTGGTGAGCCTGAATGGCATACGAAATACTCATAGTGGCCCGTGGGGGTGTTGTAGGCCATCTTCCACTCATCCCCCTGTCGGATCCGCATGAGATGGTAAGCATTGAGTAGATCCAGTTTAGTAAAAATGGACCCCTCTTGTAGTAGCTCGAAAGCAGTAGCCATGAGAGGAAGGGGGTATCGATTCCGAACTGTGATCTTGTTGAGGCCCCCCCATCTCCCCCATCTTTCTTCCCCACAAAAAAGAAGCCTGCCTCAGCCGCTGGAGAAGTAGAGGCACGGATGATGCTGGCTGCCAAGGACTCCTTAATGTGGGTATCCATTGCTGTGAGCTCAATGTACAGCAAATTAGCTCAATGACACAGTCGTAGGGGTGGTGAGGTGGTAAGGAGGTGTCCCGGGCCTTGCTGACTACTGCCTTGAACTGATGATAGGAACTGGGGAGTCGAGACAGGTCAAGACAGACTCTTGAAACTCGGGAATAGGGGCTGAGGGACTCAGGCAAGTAAGATGTTCAAGTGGAACCCCAGCTCAGAATGGTGCCAGTAGATCAGTCGATTCAGGGATTATGTCTGCGCAGCCAGGGGTGGCCCAGAATAACAGAGTACTCGGGAGAGTCATTGAGATAAAAGGTCTCCTCCTGCTGAAGTTGATGGATGGTAAGCTGCAGGGACTGAGTGGCCTCTGTTACTCTACCCAGTTCCAGGGGTCTGCCATCTAATACCGTAAGGTGAATGGTGAAATTCACTGCCTGGGGATGATGAAGAAGTCGAGTAGGGATCCCAAGTTCCTTAGCCAAGGATAGATCTAGGAAATCACCTGCGGCGCCTGAATCAATCATGGCCTGGACCAGATGTTGGTGGTCCTCCTAGGACAGAGTGGCTGGAACAGCCAGAACAGCGTTAGTAGGAGGAGCTCGTATTTTCCCCATTATAGCCCTCCTGTGGCTGGGCGGGGATAACCGTTTCCCGAGAGCTCGAAACAAGTGGAGAGAAAGTGGCCGGAAGCACCACAGTAGAAGCAACGTCGCTCCGTCATGTGACATTCCCTCTCGCTGGGAGAAACCCTGGAATGCCCCAACTGCATGTCCTCCAGGGAATCATGGTGCTGTTCAGGACGCAGGACGCAGCCCTGGACGCAGGAATACAAACTAGGGAAACAGACCTGCCACCCTCCGTTCTCAGGCGTTTGTCCTGGCAGATGGCCATCACAATGAGGGACTCGAGATCAGCAGCTGGTTCTCGGGTGGCTAACCCATCCTGAAGGGGCTCGGACAGCCCTGCCTGACAGCAGATCATCAATGCCTCATTGTTCCTGCCGCTTCCTGCCATGATGGTCCGAAACTCATGGCAAATGGCAAAGTCTTCAGTACTGCAGAAGCCTTGATTTAGACCAAGTAGGCGCTTGGAAGCTTCCCGACCACTAACTGGATGATTAAACACTCGCTTGAACTCTTCTTCAAAGGCCTCATAGGACTCACAACAGGAATCCTTGGATTGTCACACCGCAGAGGCCCAGGAGAGTGCCTTGTCTGAGAGAAGGGTAATTATGTAAGCAATCTTGGAGCGATCTGTAGGAAAACTTGAGGGCTGGAGCTCGAAGGTCAGGGAGCATTGGGTGAGAAAACCCAAACAAAATCAGAGAACAATTACAGTCACAGAAAAGAACTCAGGCTATCTTACTTGGGGTTGGTAGAGAGACTTCAGCAAGACCAGGCAGGAACCACAGGGCAATGACTCAGAAACCGAGTGAGGGACCAAACGAAAAATACACAACTTAAATACATAGAGGGAAACAAGGCACAAGGAAGAACTAAGGCAGAGGAGAACACAGGGGACCTCTAGAGGCACGGAGACAAACTACAGGAGGTAGGATGCTGACGGTTGTCAAATAAAACAAATAATATATTAACTATATTGATATAGTAAGACTTAATATATGTCTTTGGTTTTTGCATGGTTTATGCAAACAAAACCGGAAACCGAGGTTAACGTGCATATGCCATTGATAGGCAACTCACTCACACTCCCCGGATCCTTGGTTAAAATAGCAATTTTCTCACAATTTGCAAACAGTTGGAAACGTTTGGCATTTTGTACGTACTTAACTGAACAAACTATATAACACTGGCCCAGTGGTTTTTGGATATTTTACTGCAAAAATCTTACAAATTGCAGTTTTAAGTGAACTGAAAAAAAATAAATAAAAAAATAAGGGAAATAGGGTTGGGGTGAGATGAATTTTAAGTTATTTGATAATTAACTTGATCAAATATACTCAGTTTCCACCTAATGTGTTCTTACAGCATGAATGATCAATTTTCCCCATGGCCTTACAATGATTGCATAGTGTTTATTGTAATTGCTAGTCTAGTTTTATGCTATATTTATTCTACTTGTTTGCTGTTTTAGAATAAAACATTTGTTTTTATTTCTTTACCTGATAAATGGGGAAATACAAAAAAAAATGAAATAAATTAAATGGGTTTAAGGATGGCAGAGAGAAAGAGGGAGTGACTCCAGGGCAAGACATCAGGCCTGAATCTCTGTCACACCTTACCATGTGACAGTACCTGTTAGAAATGTGGGCTAACTACCACAGCCCTGCTGAGAGAAAGTAACCCAACCACATTCCATACCATTTTACATTCACAGATTCTACACATTTAACAAGCAGTGTCTGTGCTGAAACACTGTGCTGAAAATGATCTAAATTAATTGAATAAACTAAATAAATGAATTCTTCAAAAGTGCAACAAAAAAACCCTATCCTTTCATTTCCTTTAATCCCTCACTATATTCTAGCTTATGCTAGTCTAAGCAATGTCTGAAACCTGTATTGTGAGCACTTGTGTCTTTTTTGCCTCTTTAAGATGAATCACTTGATGTATTCCTCACTTGTAAGTCGCTTTGGATAAAAGTGTCTGCCAAGTTTATAAATGTAAATGTCTAACAAAATCGGGTCAATTTTAATACACCAAAAATTCAATCACCTGTAATCAGAGATGATTAGAGTGACTATAGCCACAACCAAATTTTGAGCTTATTGTTAATGTCATGATTTGTTTCTATTTTACTGTATATACAAGTATGTATACACACATTTAATTACTGTCAACGGGGCTTGAAGATAGAAAAAAATGAATGACAGAGTTGTGTGTAAATGTGTGTGGGTGAAAAATGCATGGGAAGGTGAAACTGGTCTGCCCGGTTGTGCAAAAGGAGGTGGTCTGGGTGTCGCCCAACACTGGTTTCTCAGAGAGGAGTGGAGACAGAAGAAGAGCTTTACTTCACCACTCTGTGTCAGTTCTAAAGAGGCAGAAAGTGTGTACAGAGGAGTTTGTGGGGAAAAAGGACAAACGGAAGTGAGACAGATTCACAAACACACAACAGCGGCAGAGAAGGTGAATCTCACCTCATTAAAACTTGTAGGATGTTCAAGAAGAAAGAAAACACGGTGAAAGATGATTCCAAAACAAGCAAGTGAGTATTGTTGGTCATTTATACTCTTGGATCTGTTCTGTTGTGTTCAGGCAGGTCTGAGATCAGTTTTAGATAGACTCAGGTAACCAAAGCCCAGAAAGTAAAGGTGTAAATGTGGTTTTTCAAAAATGTTATTTGCTGGGGTCTACGACAACCAATTTATGAATATATTTTATTCTCATTTTGAATTGTACACCTCCATTCACAGAGTTTGTATAGGCTTACTAATAGGAGGAAATGGAAACATTGTACAAAGGATATACCTATGTTCCGTGGGCCCTTATGCCGAATGTTTTGGTGATAATATAACCTCTGCTTTGTAAGCACAAGTTGTTTTGTTGAAAATACAATACAGTGGTTAAAAATCTTAGAATTTTTCAAAGGAGGTGAAGACAAATAGAAATAGAAAATAGAAAAGCTGCCAAAATATTTCATAATTATATATTTATGTTAGTCAAAGTGAAAACAGATTTCTGTGAAATACAACAATCAAGATGCAAGAACAATATATTCTAATCAAAAGTTTTACATGTTTTCAATCACATCAATGGTTTATTTATTTGAATTAACTTAATAACAATATTAGAATTACAATTTGAACCGCATATTTGCTCCGCTAAATAGAAACGTTTCCTTGTATAATGTAAAATTGATTTATTTTTTTCACAAGTTTTCAAGAAAATATAATATAATGCAATATTATTATTTTCTATATAACACTGTCATTTAAAAGGGACATTATAGATGCCCCAGCAATGTAATTAAGAATTAAACCTATATACTGTATGTCAGAATGTAGCCGTCCTTTTTCTCACTAATTATCTTCCTCATTTGAGTCAGTGCAGTACAGTATAATAATCGGGATCAATGAATTAAATCAAATCGGAAAAAATGGTAGAAAGCGTGAAAGGAGTGTCCTTGCTCGTAAAGCTCAGTTCCTGTTAGGGCTGATGTGCTTGTTCCTCCACCAGGCTGCTGGGTGTTGGTCCATTGTTTCATCATGGCAATGTAAATGCGACATTTCAAAAACAAACACAATATAGTTCTCGGAAAAAGTTTTAAAAGGCAATAAGAAATCGAGCTTTTCTTTTCTTTGTATTCTTTGGTTTTAGTAGCTTTGGGATTGTGGGGTATTCTAGGTGGAATAAGAATTATGAGTTTAGAACAAAAACTAACTAGACTTTAAAACCTTCAATAAAATCAAATTGTGTAAGTCAATGTTTCCCAACCCTGGTCCTTGAGGCAGACCAAAAGTAAAATTTTGATCGTCTTCCTTATCTGACCCATCCATTTGGGGTCTTGGGAGTCTCCACTAATGAGTTAGGAAGAGTTCAAATATGTCTAGTGTGTCAGCAGTGATCTTCTGATGCTATTGTTTAATGATTTTCATGATTTTCCTTAAGTGTTAAGAGTGTCTTTTCTCAAAGTCACTGACTTTAAGAAATCAAAGTCTTTAATTCTGCTACAGTATGAGGGTATTGTCATCCTCTGTGTTAGTTTAAAATCATCCACAGAATCAAACACATGGAAATTTAATAGGAAAAACCCTATTAAATTAAATTGTTCAGAGGCCTAAAAGGAACATGTCTCTGTCTTAGAAGCTTGAAGAAAAGGTGGTTGTATTGGAAGGTTAAGAGATGTTGAGAGAACAGGTGATGTGGCATTGTTTGCCCTCGAAGTGAAGAACAATAAAGAAACTCTCCGGACTAGCATGGCATCTCTGAATCTCTTAAGGATGAGGCATTAATGTCACATGTGTTTTATCTGTTATTTTTCCATTTTGAGGAGTGTCACAGACAGCAAGTTAGATAAATCATATTTTGTTTTATAATATAAAACAGCAACAGAAGCTTAAATGACTGGATATAACCAGTGTCCACCAACTAATAAGTCCAGATTTATAATGAAATAAACTGGGATCCCACTGAGGTATCATTAATAGGAACATGGTTTTAAAATGAGCTCTCAAATTTGTTGTTTTTATGTGTTTTTATGATAACATAGAAAGAAGTGCGTACTTCTCAGAGTCACTAAATTAAGTTCTAATTCAGGGAATTTCAAAACATCGATACCACCCGGATTCTCAGCACATTCAGGCATTCTCAACATATTAAAAAAATAATTTAATCAGTAATACTTTATAATTAAAATCATTAGGCTCGTACTTGTAGATTTCAAATAAGCCTGAAGGACTTGATTAGCCAGATCAGATTTGTTTGTTTATTTAGGGTTGAAGCTAAACTCTGCAGGACTGTGGCCCTCCAGGAACTGAGTTTTGCACCCATGATTTATATCCTTACATTATATACCGCTTATTTAAAATGTAATGTAAAATACAGTGGTGCTTGAAAGTTTGTGAACCCCTTACGGAATCTGCAAAATGTTCATTATTTTAGCAAAATAAGAGGGATCATATAAATTGTGTGTTGTTGTTTTTTGATTTAGTACTGTCCTGAATACGATATTATAGATGCTTATAGTCCACAAGACAAAAAAATAGCTGAATTTATAAAAATGACTGCTTAAAAGTTTACATATCCTTGATTCTTAATAGTGTGTGTTACCAAGACAGAATGATGAAATAAATGACAGCTGTTTTTTTGTTTTGTGATGGTTGTTCATGAGTCCCTTATTTGTCAAACCGCCCAGCGTACTTCAGAAACATCATCCAGGTCCTCTTTGATTTTTGTATATTTGACACCTTTACAGTAGTGACTGTATGATTTTGAGATCCATCTTTTCACACTGAGGAACTCAAACACAAGTATTAAAAAAGGTCTGAACAATCAGCGATGCTCCCGAAGGAAACACGACGCAGTAAGAGCCGTGGGGTCGAAACGTTTGAACAGGGTGAAGATGTCCAAATTTTTCTTATTTTTTGTTTAAATATCAGATTTTTTTTTCATTTAGTACTCCCCTTCAGAAGCAACAGAAGATGCTTCCGTTTCCCAGAAGAAAAATTTAGAACAATTTATAAATATGCAAAAGAATTTGCAGTACCTGGAGGACTTTTCTGAAGAATATTGGCCAATTTATCTGCTCAGGACAAACAACCATCACAAACAGCCATGGGTCATCCAGGTAACGGCACACAGTACTAAGAATCAAGATAAACTTTTGAGGGGGTCATTTTTTATAAATTTCGCTTTTGTCTTGTGGACTAAACTACTTTTATGTAAAATATCTTATTCAGGACAGTAATAAAAAATAAAACGCATTTTTAATGATTCTGCAAGGGGTTCACAAACTTTCAAACAGCACTGTGTGGAATCTCTATGGTAATTTTGGGATCCCTAGAGGTCCCTGGTTGAAAACCCTGGTTCTAATTCTGATCAAGTGAAGTTTCAGAGACAGTCACCAACAATTCTGCTGACTTTCAGGCTTCATTTACAATAAATGTTTTTTGATGATATGTGTGATTTGATGCTTATATATTACATGAGAATATATGGTTTTATATATATCATTGTGTCTAATGCAACATATTCTTCATTTTGCATTCGAGTGTCTTTTACACGTTGACCATGTAATATAGTGTATAGAATGCTAACTTTTCATTTTGAACTGACAGATCACAGGTCAGTAACCTGGCCTTGCTGATTGCACGTATGCAGAAGAATGCAGACACTGTTGAGAAAGATGTACTGCATGCAGAAGAGCTGCTGCTCATTGTAAGAAAACACTTTTTATTTCATTATGCACATTTAAAGTATACTGTATGTTCGTAGTTGTAAATAGCAACAATAAAATTGTTACACCCCCTTTTATTTGCTCAGGATGCTGACAATGAGAAAACTAATAAGAAAGTACAACATCAGAAGGAAACTGCAGATCTCTTAGGCCAGGCAGAAGGGCTCCTGAAAGATCTATTTCTGGATATGGACAAAGCCAAGAAAATGAAACACCCTCAGGCAGGAGAAATAGAGAATGAGTGAGTGACACTTAAATCATCCTCTTCATGAGCCCGTTCAGTCTGTTGGTCGGTCAGATCGAAACTATGTTTGCACAGTGTATTTTCGTTCTCGTTTATATAGTTATATCACAAACTAATTTTTGTTGATTTCCACAAGCTACATAAATATTAATTTCTACTTTTTCCACTAATCAGTGTTAGTCGCCTTCATGAGCGTTGGCTGAAAGACTGTTCCCTTTACCGAGAGCTGTATGAGCCATTGAACGAGGTGGAACTGCAGCCAAGAATTAACTGGGCTCTGGTGCTTAACCAAAAACAGGTCAGAAAACCCCTGAACATGCACAAAAAGAGAGTGAGAGATAACTAATCTAAGAAACTTAGAATCAAAAGTAATTGTCATATTAACACACAATATGGTAAGACATTGTAAATTTTTGATAATTTGATTAGAACAAGTTAAATGACAGAATTGTTATCATCTGCAGATACTCTTGTTTATTTTCTGACATATACTTCAAAGTTTCACCTAAAAATGTCATGGTTGATCAGATGGGGAGGGTTGTAACACTGTTTTCCAAGGCACTTCTATTGGACCCAAAAAGATTGCCACAGTCTACCGACAGTTGACACAACTGTAACCTAGGTCACTTGGTCACTGTATGTATCTCGAGCAATCAGATTGCTTATATGACATTCCATTTACAATTGGCCACGTAAATATGTCTCTGCAAAACGGATATACGTCCAATCTTCAATCGTGTGTCATGTATGCTGTCCATCTGTCCATCTTCAACAGTCCATCCGTCTAGGCAAAGAGTTCATTTCCCAACATCCCTCTTGTTCACCTCCTGCACTTACTTAGCTATCACCCACACCTGTTTCCCATCAGCACTCCAACCAGGATTAGATCACACACCTCACAGTTACTCTACAGACAACAGACTACTTACCCACTCTGGTTCTACCTGGAATATTCCAGTGATCTCCTTGTAAATCTCCAATGATCTCCCTGTGATACTCCAGCAATCTTCTGTAAGCTAGTCTCTTCACCATACTCCTGTGAAGAGGTGTGCGCTCTCTCTACATTCCACTCAGTCTTCATCTCAAGAAACATCACTGCCTTGGAACTCCTCCTTAGTCCCACCCTTCCTCACACACATCCCTGTGCCGGAGTCAATAACTGCCGTATGGGTGAGTCCCAGTGGTGATTTTAGTGGAATTTGACTGTGTGGAGATGGATTCCATTCATGCCCACAAGCGTAGTCAACGTAATGGATGCTCTGGTTCTCTCCTATTCCAAAGTCAAGTCTATACTTCATCACTGCTGTTTCTGTCCAGCCCCAAGTCTCCTCTGTCTTCGTTGGTCCCGGCCAATTCCATGTCTCCTGCCTCTCCGTTGGTCCCGCCCAGCCTCCTTCTCCCGCCTCCTCTACCAAAGCTAGCCAAGCTATATACAAGCTCAATGGAGTTCATTTCACAAAAGCTGAAAACCGATGTTATGTGGTGCCTTTTGTTTATCATCAGCCCTAAATAAAAGATCATAATGGGATAAAGAGCTAAATCAGATTTAATTTAATGAAGATAAATGTGGGATGACATGCTGAATGTTCAAGTCAATTTACACCAATTTGTATATCTCCTCTATGAAGTAGGACTGGTATCTGGTTACCAGAAGCAGTTGTAACATGCTTTCATTTGTGACATTTTGGGAGGCTTGAACATCCAGATCCAATTTAACTTAGCTAAGTCACACCTATAACTTCCTTGAGTGGCTTGAGTGATTAGATAGCTTTTCACAATTGGATAGCAATCTGATTAGTGAAAACACATGGAGTATTGAATTGTAAAATGTCTTCATGTTAATTCAAACAAAAGTTAAACTCTTGCCCTTGTCCAAAGTTTCAAGGTAAGCTGTAGTATGTGGCAGAGTTTTAAAGCAAAGACACATCTTATTTTGATTTATGCTGATCTTTGCCAGCAGCACAGTGAAACCAAAATATGTTGATTAATATTTTTGAATATGGAATACTACAGAAAGATGCAAGCAAAGAGGAGTATGGCCCCACTATGGCTGACCTGAAGAAGCAGATTGCAGCTCATAACATCCTTCATAAGGAGATCGAGTCTTACAGCAATCAGCTATCCCCTGGATCAACCAGTTCTCAGGTGAGCTAAGATAGAAACCTTTTTCATCAACTGTCCGCTTTTTCGCTACCAATTTTTGCATTCCTCAGCCTTTGATTTGGGAATGAAAAATAAAGTAAAATTATGTCATCAAGTACTCGCCCTGGTGTTGTTTAATGCCATCATTTGTTCATCCTCGAAACACAAATGAAGATAATTTTAATGAAACCTGAGAGATGTCTGTCCTTCCATTGAAGGTTCAACAAACGTAGGTAAGTTGATGCTTCAAAAGGTTCATAAAGACATTGTAAAAAAGTAATTCCTATGAATGGAATGGTTTAAACCAAACCACAAACTCTTCATACATACACATTAACATTCATCAACACACATTCTGAAGCATCAAAGTTTTGATTTTGTGGATTTTCAATGGATGGATAGAAATCTCATTTGTGTTTCAAATATGAACATTTCTTATGGGGTTGGAACAACAGGGCAAGTAATTCAAGACAAAATTCATTTATGGGTGACCTAACTATTTAATCACACAACTTAAAATCCCTCATTTTGTTCCAGGAGGAATATGCTGCCATTAAGAAGCAATATGCTAACCTACTGGTAAGAAATCATTCACAGCATGACCGATATTGAATAAATGGATGGTTTTTTTTTTTAAATGCCTCTTTAAATTCTAATTGATAGTAAGTTGGTGCCAGAGAGTGGATGGAAAAAGTGAAATGAGAATTTTTCCATGTTTCAGGATAACTCAAAATGGAGACATCACTATCTCAACAGCCTGTACGACTACATGCAGGACTGTGAGAAGGAGGTGGCATACATGAGGGATGAGCAGAACAAGATCCTTAAACAGGACTGGAGTGATCAGATGATTGACCATGCTGACGTTCGCAGACAGTATGAGGTGAGCAAGCTAGGATTTAAACTGATTGCATGACTTGAAGATTGCATGAGCTGAAGGACTGATATTCCTGTAGACCAACAGTTATGTTAGAGGTTAACAACATATTTCTGTAAAATACTACAGAAAATAAAATGTAGAAATATAGAAAACTATAGAAAACTATATAAAGTCATTAGGCTGCACAGTTAGTTGCCGCTTACTGTTGACGCTGTGTGCGCTCATTTCTATACATTTTGAGATACATTAGTGTGTTGTTCTGCCCTATCAGTGTGGACTACACCTCGCTCTCTCTCATTATTCTACTGTTAACTTATGTGATCTTATGCTGCACAGTTGGTTCCACTCTGCTATTGACATTGTGTTTACCCGTGATTTATGATATATTTCACTTATTCTGTGTAGTCAGCTGAGGTGGCTCGGGCATCTGTTTCGGATGCCTCCTGGACGCCTCCCTAGGGAGGTGTTCCGGGCGTGTCCCACCGGGAGAAGGCCCCGGGGAAGACCTAGGACACGCTGGAGAGACTATGTCTCTCGGCTGGCCTGGGAACGCCTCGGTGTCCCCCCGGAAGAGCTGGAGGAAGTGTCTGGGGAGAGGGAGGTCTGGGAGTCTCTGCTCAGACTGCTGCCCCCGCGACCCGGCCCCGGATAAGCGGTGGAAGATGAATGAATGAATGAATGTGTAGTTCTGCCCTTGTCAGTGCAGCCTGCATTTCTCCCTTTTTCATATGCAAATTTGGTTGGGCTTTAGCATATTTGAGCTTCTGTTAGCACCGCCCCTAGTGGCTTGTTACCATGTGTGATTGGTGCATCTCTTGATCCTCTTGATCCCCGCAGCGTTTTATGCAGTGTCGAAGTGACCGCTCTCGAAAGGGGGCGTAACCTCCGCGTCCTGAGAGGCGGGAACGAGATGCTCCGTAAGCCGCCGTGCTCGCGCTCTCTCTCAGTTTTGCGTTCAGTCGTGATTCTGAGGTAACTGCCTCTCTCCTTGCCTTTTATACTGCCAGTTACCGCCCGTGTTGCATGCGATTTGCATATAGAGCAGCGATTGGCCAGTTTTTCTAACTGGCGTTAGCCTATAATATTTCAACATTTTGCAAGGAAAGGGATTTCCTGCAGCATTTTACGCAGTATCTCGTTCCCGCCTCTCAATTGCAGAAGTGGCAGCGCATCTTAAATAAAACATTATATTAGACCTGTGAACTCTTTTCCTTTGCAGAACTTCAAGAATAACAGTCTGCTGTCACATGAAAGTGAGGTCAACAAATTGCAGGATGACGGAGACCGATTGATTGAGCTAAAACATCCCGCTGCCAGCACTATTCAGGTCAGCTTTGTTATGTGATACTTTTGGCATTGGCACCTGCAGCAATATTGTCCATTTGATATTATTAGATTTGTCGTTTTCCGTTAAGATGGTCAAACTCAGCTCCTGGAGGGCCAGTGTTCTGCAGAGTTTTGCTCCAACTCTATTTCAACACACCTGATCCAGCTAATCAGAGCCACTTCAGAATGAAATTAAATGTCAAGCTTGTAATGTGATTGGTTACCAAGGCACAGGTGGTCCAAGTTAGCCATTGCGCTTTCTCCAGTGGTAGAGCCAACAAGATCATCTTTGCTAGAAACATCAGCTTATTGGTGCTAAACTCTGCAGGACAGTGGTCCTCCAGGAGCTGAGTTTTGTGTTTTACACTGCTGACAAGGTGTTGTTTGGCAAAAAAAAAATGAATTATTTAATTAAGTAAACAATGTGTTCAATAATTAAATATTGCATTCGGTATGACATTACATATATGACAAAACATTAACATAAGCAAAGCTGAGCTCTGATGTGCTGTTTGTATGCCCAGGCGCAAAGAGACACGGTGAGAAATGAATGGCAGAAATTTCTGAATCTTTGCATCTGTCAGGAAACACATCTGGACAATATAGAGGAGTACAAAAGGGTAGGTAGGGCAGATGAATGGATCCATTATTTGTGTTGTGCATTTTAGTAATAAACAATTTGTGCATTAGTAAAGCCTAAACAAGTTTGTGTTCTTCTCAACAGTACCAACTGGATGCAGATACTTTGTCTGAGTCTTTGTCTAAGCTCGGCTCCACTGTTGATGCCAAAGCACTCAATGGCAAAACCAACACTGAAATTCAGATGCAGCTTGAGGTCAAATCACATTTTAAATTATATATTAAATAATTACAAATGATATAATAAAATGATCATTCATACAGTGCATATGTCCATTTCCAGCCACTGTTTATAAAAAAATACAGCACTGAATGTGTCGATTTCTCATATTCTGTGTTTGCAGGCTGAGGAAAGGCCTCTACAGCGCAACGAGCAGCTTTTAGCTGACCTGAGAAAGCGAAGCACTGCCATCCCACCACTAAAACTTCGCCACACTCCTCCAAGCAAAACTACCACTGTTGAGTCTCTATGTGACTGGAAAACTCCCAAGGTTAGAATCTCTAGAAAAAAAATTCTCTTTATAACACGTTGTATGAAAAGCTATGGTGACTCATTTTCTATTCATGTGTTAATCATGGGATTCTTCTCAGGCTTCATTGAACAGAGGAGAGCTGTTTCATTTGAAGTCCAACACCGACAATGACAACTGGGAGGTTCAGTCCAATGATGGGACAAGCAAAAAATTTCCTGGAGTTTGCTTCATGATTCCTCCACCGGATCCCGAGGCCATCAACAGAGTTGACCTGTAAGAATAAAAACTACTTTTCCTACTCCAAAGACATTGTAAAAAGTTTGTTGTTAACCTTTAGTGTATGCTTATGTCAAAAATAATAAGTAAAGCCTTCAGAGACCAGGAATAACTAATGATTTGTGTTTGAATGAGAAGGCTGGGGAAAGAGATGGAAGATCTAAAGAAAAGACGAGCTGCTTTGAGAACTTCACTGAACAGTCATCCGTCAAAGGCTCCTGCTTTACAGGCTCCAGGTAATTTGTTTTGGACCCTTTTACTGTACAGGCACGGATTTTTATCGTGTGTTCTACCTTAGGTCATACTCGGGTATCTAGATCAGGGGTTCCCAAACTTTTTAGCCCGCGACCCCCATGATAAATGCGCTGCTGCTCCGCGAAGTACTTGTGACATATGTACAGAACTTACCTCTGAGATAATAAATCATTGTCATATTTGTTGTCGTAGCTCCTGCTCCAAGAGCCGGGGAGAACTCCAAAGCTGTAGAGCTGGCTAGCTCTCTAAACCAATTGGATAAAGATCTAGCTCAAGTTGAGATGAACACTCTGAGCAGTCTAAGAGCCCCACTGAACCGCAATGACCCTGTCACAGACCTCACTAAACGCCTGAAGGAGCAAGAGGTGAGAAAAGCTTTACACATCTAGTTAGAATAAGCTCCCTTTCTTAGAGATAAGCCTCCTGGGTTAATAGTGAAGTATTAAAAACTAAGACCATAATGAACTACGCAAGGTTATTGACTGTTGATAATTGATATAAAGCAGATTCGTGACTGTCAACAACCTTAATCTCTAAAGCAATTGTTTAGGAAAAATTGTCAGTGGATGAAGAGCATAATATTTTATAATACTCTGCTTATTTGAGATTTTTCTTCTCTAAACAGAAAACAGCTACAGCTCTCCAGCAGCTGGAGAAACAGAGGTCTGCAGCCCAAAAGGACCTGGAACCTCTACTTTCAAAGGATTCCAATGGGCCAACCTCTTCTACTCTACCCCAAAAACTCAGTGATGCCAAAAATAAACAAGACAGCCTAGCTGCTCTCAATGATCTCTATAAAAAGAAGTATGCACAATTACAAATCAATTCATATAGGAAATGAAAGAAAGAATTCTAGATGTTACAACTGTTGCCTCTTTTTTAACGCTAGGTTAAATGCATCTATGGTTTTGGAGGGACAGCTTAGGAAGATGGACAGCACTGTCTCAGGCTTTGAGAAACAGCTCAGTGATGATGGTGCCATCCCAGACAAACCTAATGCCATTCAGACCTGTACCCAGGATATTCAGGTAAGGAAATGATTCATTCTTAATTTAGAACAATGTAATTCCGTCGCCACTTCATGTCTTCTCAGTGAATCACAAACTTGACAACATACCCAGAGTTATGGCATAATTTCAGATGATCAATTTTTTACTTATGCTAAAAATATACCTAAAAAGACTATTATTATTTTTTTTAAATTTGCAAATCTTATGCATAAAAGTATATTGTTATTTATCCAGGCTATGAGAAAAGATGTTGCTGGTGCTCAAGGTGAGATGCAAAAGGTTAGCGAGGACCTGGAGGCACTTAAGAAGCTATGCAGTTCACTTCAGCAGGGTTACCAAGAGTATTGCCCTGATATACGCAGACACGAAGCAGAGGTGAAGAATCTTCAAAGCCGATATGCCAATGTGAGCAACCAGCTAAATGAAAGGTGAGTTATATATGTGTACTCAAAAGCTGAATTTAAAGGGCATTTTTTAGTTTAATGTGTTTAATGTGGTGCTGCTTAGTTAGTTATACCTTCTCTTTTCTGCAATGATGAGCTGAACAAAAAAAAATTGTATTTATATGTTTTTACATTTCCTTAGGGAGAGGCTTTTGCAAGAGGCTAACACAAAACACCAGGACTTCCAGAATGTGAGCCAATCCCTGAGCTCCTTCTTAGATAATCTACCTAACAACAAGATCGACCCCAAAGACGATTTGTCTCAAGTCAATGCCAAGCAGAACTCTCAAAAGGTTAGATTTGTAGGCTATATCAGACAATATATATTATATAAAATAAATGATCTGATAAGCAACAGCACACACAAAAAAATGTAATTATAACTATATGGTTGTTTTCTTTTACTCAAAAGAGGGTGATAGAGGATATACAGAGGAAAGGGTATGACATGGACAGGGTGGTTGATCTTTCCAAGGATCTCCAAAATGTTCTCAGAGTAAGTCAAATATTTGGGCTACAGTAAATGCATGTATCCAGAATCATACTCAAAATAGAACTTTATATTTAAGGAGTATAAAACTATGAAAAAGCTTTAATGTTACAATTTTGTGGCATAAACTGTGTTATTAAATTGTACATTGCATTTATTTTGGGCAGGAATATGAGATGAATTGTGATAAGTACAAAGCTACGCTTGACGACACACCTGCGACAAATGCTAAAAGGCTTCACACCACCTCCACCCTAGCAAGCGCTGTTGCAAAGCAGGTCAGATATTTGAAATGTAATACTTGACAAATTTTAATATTTATTAAAAACTTAATTCTTTATTCTGTTGTGCTACAGGAAAAGGATCTTACAAACCACTATGCTGAAACAGCTGCTGAGAGTAACCAGTTACTCAACCAGATGAACTTGGCAAAGTGCATCATGGCTGAGGTGCAAATGAGAGATCAATCATTTTTTTTTTGTAGTTTACCACTAATTAGAAGGCTTTATTTGTTCTTTGTCATACTGCAATTCATTTTATTGTTATGAAAAGCAAATAGTCCTGTGACTGTTCAAACTAATCGTGTCTGAAATGGTCTTCCTTCCATTTATACAGAATGTGGAAAAAGTAAATGTCACACAACAACAGGTGCAACACAAGACCTATGAGGACACTGAAGCCCTGCAGAAAGAATTAAAGGAGGAAATTGCCCAACGTACCAATGCAGAGAATAGCCTGAGCACTATCAAGAACAGATATTTATCTCTGAAGAGTCGAAGGGGAGTAGAGCGAGTGGAGGAGAAAGAGGTTCTGCAGTACTACCGTGACCCAAAACTTGAGGCCAATGTGGAGGACTCTCTAAAGAAGATTCATGAAGAAGCACTGAAACGCACCAAGACACAGAGTGAGATTGAGGTACTGACCAGAAAGATCACTAGCCTAGAAAGTGAACTTAAGAACACCAAACCCAAGCTAGTCACAAGAGAAGTGACTGAGGTAGAGAAAGACCCTCAGCTGGATGTAGAAGCATCAAACATTCGAGAAAAAATAAGCAAACTGAGAAGTGAACTCAGAGTTAAAGAACAAGAGAAGGCTCACCTGCAAACAGAGATGACAATTTTGGAGCAAAAGAAGCAAAACGTAAAAGAGAAGGTGGTGCAAAAGGAAGTGGTGAGACTGGAAAAGAATCCAGAAATGTTAAAGGCAGTTAGGACATTTGAGATGGATATCTCAGATGAAGGTGAGAGGTGCAAGTCACTGAAGAGTGAAATCTCTCAAATCAGAAGCCAAACAAACTCTTTAGAGAGGCTCATCCCAACTTTAGAGCCAAAAGTTGTCACCAAGGAGGTGAAGAGGGTTGAGCAGGACCCTGGACTCATAAGTGAGTCTAAAGCGCTTCTGACTAGAATAGAAGAAGTGAGAAATGAGAACAAAAGTCTCTTGACTGAGCTGAGAAACTTTCAGTCACACTATGTGCAAATACAACAGATGAAGCCCAAAGTGGAAGTCAAAGAAATCATAAATGAGAACTTCAGGGTGGCCCCTGAGACAGAGGCAGAGATGCAACGCTTGAGAAGGGAGCTTCAAGACAGTAGCAGGCAGTGCTCAGACTTTGAGAGACAAATTAGTATTGTGAAAACAGAGCTTGCTGCTCTACATGCACAGAAACCAAAGGTTGAGTATAAGGAAGTAGTTCAGGAGAACGTAAAAGAGGAAAGAAGTCCAGAGAACATAAGAGAAATACAGAGGCTCTCCGATCAAGTATATTCCCTGCAAAAAGCCCACAATACTTTACAGGATGACCTTATCCGTCTTAGAAAAGACAGGGATGAGTGGAAGACTGAAAAGTCAAAGGTTGAGACCAAGATTGTCACTAAAGATGTAACAAAGTATGTTGATGACCCACTTCTGGAGAAAGAGGCAGATCGTCTCAGGAGAGACGTCCGCGAGGAAACTCAGAAGCGAAGAACTATAGAGGAAATGGTGTTTGAACTTCAGAATAAATACATTCAGCTTGAAAGACAAAAACCAGAGGAAAAATTGGTAGTGCAAGAGGTGGTGCGTCTACAAAAGGACCCAAGACAGATTCTTGATCATGATAGGCTAGGTAGGAGTCTAGATGAAGAAGTGAAGAATCGTAGAAAATTGGAGCTAGAGGTGCAGCAGATGCGAGCACTCATAGAAGACAAGGAGATATCCATGAGGAGCAGTGACGAAAGGCAAAAAAAGATACAGGTGGAAACGGAGCTGAGACAAATTAAATCCAGAATCCATGAACTAGAAACTGCCCCACCGCCTATTGAAGAGAACATAGTAATAGAGGAAGTTCTGAAAGTTGAGAGGGATCCAAAACTAGATAAACTGACCAATGGTCTTCGGACAAACATGGACAAGGAAAGCAGTGACATTATGCGCTTAGAGAGGGACATCAGGAAACTGACACTCGAGATAGAAATTTTGCAGAGAGAGAAATCAGTTGAGAAGACCATCTATAAAGAGATTGTTCGTGTAGAGAAAGATCAAGCAGTAGAAGCAGAAAGGTCCCACCTTAGAGAACAGTTACAGCAGGAGAAAAATGCCAGACGAGACCTTGAGGATGAACTCCATCGCCTAAATGAGAAACTGCAGCGACAAGCAAGCAAAAGAACTACCACATCCCTGGAGGAGACCAACTTGATTCATGATCGGGACAAGCTGCAAAGAGAAAAAGAAAACCTCCAGAGAGAGCTAAGAACGTTAGAATCTGAAAGACAAAATATCAGCATCTCATTCCACCAGCAATCTAGGCTGATGAGTGAAAGAAATCAAATGAATAGGCAAAGAAGCATTAAAATGGAATCAGATGTCCAAAGGCTAGAAAGAGAAATCCTGGATGAGAAGGACAAAATTCACAAGCGAGATAACATAATTGGGGAGCTCAAGAACAGTATGAGGAAAGAGGATTCCACAGAAACTCATACAAAGGAAGTCAATGTCTCCACAAAGATTAGCATCTTGGACCCTAAAACGGGTAAAGACATGTCACCATATGATGCCTATATGCAAGGCTTCCTCGATCGCAGCCAGTACTTGCAATTACAGGAACTGGAGTGCGACTGGGAGGAAACCACCACAATGGGACCTGATGGAGAAATTTCTGTTTTGCAAGATCGCAAGAGTGGCAATCAGTACTCAATAAAAAATGCTCTAAAAGAAGGCAGGGTAACCAAATACCAACTACAACAGTACAAGGATGGCAAAATGCCAATCTCAGAATTTGCTCTTCTTGTGGCTGGTGAAACAAAACCTCGGTCTTACACCCCAGTTACCACCCAACCAAATCACCTTAATGAAAAGCTGCCCATCTCTGGTGTGTATGATGTACACACTGATTCATGTCTAAATGTACGCAGTGCCATGAGTCGAAAGATGATTGACACTAACACTGCCCAAAGGCTGCTTGAAGCACAGGCAGCTACTGGTGGCATTGTGGACATCAGCAACGGCACAAGATATTCTGTCCAGAAAGCAGCTGATCGAGGTCTGATTGAGCCCAGTCAACTACAGCGATTACTAAATGCTCAAAAGGCCTTTACTGGAGTAGAAGACCCCATGACCAAAGAACGTCTGTCAGTCGGAGAAGCTGTACAGAAAGGGTGGATGCCCAAAGAGAATGCCATGAGATACATGGAGGCACAATTTCTGACAGGTGGGTTGGTCAACCCCAACAAAGCAGGAAGAGTTAACATTGTTGACGCTGTCAGCTCTAAGATGATTGACAGTACAATGATGAGAGAGCTTCAGGAAGAGATCAACTATGCAAAAGAGTTGATTGATCCCATCACAAAGGAGAGGATCAACTACAAGCAGGCTATGGCTCGTTGTAAGACAGACCCACACTCAGGTCTCCTGATGATTCCTGCTTCCTCCTAAGATTCTGTCTATATTTCACTAGTACATAGACGCTCGGTCTACGTCAGTTTTCAAAACTGATCGTGGATTCAATTTCAACCATTTCTCCTGGACCACTTTATAAATGTAAGCGTTTAGTGGGTGCATTGATTCAACGAGTCCTTAAGTTAAAAAACAAATGGAATCTGCCCACCAGAAAAAAAGAAAAAGATGTTACTGATTTGAAGAAAATTAACGTCTAATAAATGTGGTTAGAAATTCACAAAAAAGTTGAACTTGAAATTCGAAAGTAATGCTTAACCTGATCAATACTCTACTTGTAAATCTGTCATTTTGACCACATTACTAACATTAGTAAGTTTTCACTAAGAATCATTTAAAAATCTCAACTGATGAGAAGTTTGTTTACTTCGTTTTTACAGTATGTAATGGGGCAGAATATTGTAACAGTGCATAAGGAATATTTACCAATAAACAAATGTTATGCATGTTCTATTTGCATGGTATGATGGGCCAGAAGTGCAATTTCTGATTTAAAAACATTATACTTCTAATTATTTATGTCTTTACTATTCTCTGTCCTTTCTAATACTGCTGATGAGAATTAAAAATGTAACAAAAAAGACAGAAGTCATTCATTGCATCTAATTTGTTTCAACTAAATGAAGTGAACACACAATGCAAGAATTGTATTAAATGTATTATTTGCAGGGATATGCGTACCATTTTAGCAAACAGAACACATACTTATATTTGTACAAAAATACATTTTAAAAGTGTTTTATTTCTAAAGAAACAGAGGTACAGAGTTTAACCTACCTCCTGCACAGACATCCCATATACATAGGGTGTGACAAAGTTCAGAACAAATACCATATATTATATAATATTACAAAACATAGATTGAGAGCCATTTACCTCTGCTATAACCTCTGAATATTTTACTTGCTTTTATTTGTAAAATTTAAAAATAGATTTATTTTTACAGTTTTTATGTTAAAATCGAACTCCCAATGCTTACACTTTTGAAAAGTTGACACAAAGTCAAAGATTCTCAAATTGTACAAAAACAATAATAAATAGTTCTGAAATGATCACATTTTCACAGGTTCTTTACATATGAGGGCTCTCAAAGCAGTGAGCGTGCACTTCATCTTTAGTTTCTCTCTCCTTAAAGAAGCGTCTCTGTTCCACAACAGCCTGTTGCAGCAGTGTAAGGTCTACTCCATCGACACAAGTCAAAGCACGGGCACAAAGCATAACTCCACTTAGTCCTGAAAACAGAAGCAACAGAAAATACTGGTTGAAACAACCAGCCTGGTAATACACACACACACACATTCTGAACACAAACAACAAAACCGCATCAAGGCAGCAACTTGGGTTTAAATCATCTTACTCAAACTCACCATCAGTCTTTTCAATTTCGCCAAGAACAAAATACCGAGCTCCAAGTATGGGCTGGAAAGGTTCAACAAGTGTTGTTTGTACAGACACGTGGCACTCTGCAGACGACTGCTGAGCACTTAGAACAGCTTTGGACTCTTCTGCCACATAAGATGTAAGTCTATATGGAAAGATGGACAAAAGCCAAATTTGATTTTTTGATCAAAATATTTATTGCATCTATGAAGAAAAGGCTCAGCACCCAAGGCTCCATCACGTATTGCCTCAATAGGTCTCCAAACTTGAGAAGTTGAGCTCTAACCAGCTCTACCTGCTTGAAAGTTTCTTGCATGCCTACTGAGACCTTGATTAGCCTTCCACAAGAACTGAAAATCACGTAAAGTTATGGGTCTGCGCCTATTGGATTAAAATGCTGTGTTCTCAAATATCGCTTCTTACCTTTTCTGTTTGATCTGTTTTCCAAGTTGCTGTTGTATAATCAACAATGAAATTATTTTCTACTTGTTTGTAGCTTATATACCCACTTAGACCGTTGCTCCAATTTGCTGGCGAGTGGTTTTATTTCACCAGCTGTCGTTTACGCAGCTACTTATTCAGCGATTCCCCTGCTCCTTTCACCATACAAAGAACATATATATATATATATATATATATATATATATATATATATAATATATATATATATAATTTATTCATAAAGCAAACTAAAATTCCAATATATGCTTCAATGCATTATATAAAGTCATGAGAGATACATAATATTGTCGTGAGTTTAATACGTTAAAAAAATACATAATGCAGATTGATATCGAAAAGCTTTTTTCATATTTCTTCTTCACACTAACATTTAGATATTTAATAGATTAACATTTAATAAAAAAAGAATATTTTTTGTATATATATCTTATTTTATACTTAGCACTGCATAGCCTGCCACTTTTTCGAAGATTTACTTTAGTTTTGGACATTTTTCGCAAATCACAATATGCATCGGAGCCTGTGCGCCCATGGTTTACAGCAGGGAACAGCTGATCGTGCAGAGGAGTGCGGTAATGCTCCCTTGGGACAAACGTGATGCCCGCTGAGCTGCTTCGGGAAGACTCGCTAAGGACGCTGCCTCTTCCCAACAAGATAGACGAGCTGGCGGCGGAAGTACAGACAGTGTTGTGTCTTTGAGTTTATGGAAACCTGCTTAACCTCTCACATCCCAGACTCCGCCGTTACATTGGATTATTTTCATCTGCTGCGGGTGGACAGGACTGAAGGTATAGTGCAGGGGTGGGCAAACTCGGTCCTGGAGGGCTACTGTCCTGCAGAGTTTAGTTCCAACCTAATCAAACACACCTGAACCAGATAATCAATTCATTCAGGATTACTAGAAGGCTACAATCAGGTGAGTTTTATCAGGGTTGGAGCTAAACTCTGCAGGACAGTGGCCCTCCAGGACCGAGTTTGCCCACCCCTGGTAAAGTGGTAAAAGGAAAGGAGGAGGTCTGGCTGCGTTTGAGAGATGGTGTAAACCAGGACATTGTTCATTGAAAATGGAACTGTGTAACAGGGACATTGAACTGTTGGTGGTTAGCATGAGGCCGTGTGATAGCCGTGTATGTGCCCCCCTCTGCAAAAGCAGACACTGCTCAGGGCTGTATAGAAGGAGCTGGAGACGGAAGATCAGGGAGGGCAAGGCCAGCTTCAAGAGGAAGACCGAGGAGCAGCTGCAGCAGTAGAACATCAGGGGGGTGTGGAGGAGCCTAAAGACCATCTCAGGCTTCAAAGCACCCCACTCCCAGGCTGAGGGCGACCTGTAATGGGTTAACGACTTGAACCATTACTTCAACCGGTTTGACCAGTCACCCACTGCTCCCCCCATGCAGCTGCTCCACACCTCGTCACCTGGACAATGCCACACTCCCCCAGCCCTTTATACGTCTGGCCCTACACATCTCACCACCTATTCAATGGACCCACCCTCAGCCCTCAGATCTCACCACCTATTCACTGTCCCACGGACTCGCACATGCCTGACCTTCACATCAGCCCAGGTGAGGAAAGAGCTGAAGGTTCAAAGCACGGAAGGTAGCTAGACCAGATGGCATCAGCTCCAGGTTGCTGAAATCCTGCGCAGAGGAACTGCGTGGAATCATCGGGCATGTCTTCAACCTCAGCCTCAAGCTGAGGGTGGTACCACAGTTATGGAAGACTTCCTGTATAGTACCAGTGCCCAAGACACCGCATGCTAGGGACCAGTGGCGGTTCTAGACAATTTTTACTAGGGGGGCCAAGGAGGGGCCAGTGTTTAACCAGAGGGGCACATTAAAAATGATAACAAATTATATTTAAAGATTATAAACTACTTTACTTTACAATCATATAAACATTTATTACGACATTGTACAACATTTGTACAAGAGTGAGTGCAGGTGCAAAAAAGGTAGGTTCATTAATGTTGATGATTATTATCAAGGATCATGTGACACTGAAGACTGGAGTAATGATGATAAATTCAGCTTTGATCACAGGATATAAATTATACTTTACTATATATTCACATAGAAAACAGTTATTTTACATTTTAATAATATCTCACAATTTTAGAGCTTTTTTGTATTTTAAATAACATAAAATGCAGCCTTGGTGAGCAGAAGAGACTTCTTTCAAAAACAACCAAAATAGTACAGTCTCCAAACTTTTGACTGGTAGTGCACATCTTCATGTACTGCATGCATTTCAAAATGTAGGCCAAGTATTTACTTAAAAAAAGAAACATTAGAGCCATATTGACACAAAAAAAATATTTACAGGAGAAAGCACCATTTTAAGGGCATACAGTAGGCCTACAATGAAATTATAATTGAACTGCTTTGCAAATAGTAATAACATTCTGCATCACAAACCTGATGTTGCAGTACTACTACGCAGAAGTTTAAATGGATTCCCATCACCGAAAAGCCCTTGCAGTAGCTCTTGTAAAGGATTTATTTATGGAGAAGAAAAACTCCCGCAATGTTTGGGTGCACCCTATCCTTCAAAAATGTAAAAAACATGGAGAATTTCACAAACTTGTCCAAGAGCTCTTGTCACATGACCCACGGTGCGCTTGCGGCATTCTGAAAAGTTGAGATGTTTTCATCTCGCCGCGGCACTTTTTACGTTTGCACAGCAACCACAGATGCAACAGAAGCGCAAGCTCCCGAACGCTTGCAAAAGCGCTTGCAAAAGGAGGAAGCGACGCAGCCACGCTTTCCACGCATTTTTAGGCGCGATATTTGAACGGGCCCCTAAATGTTCATTTTCACTCAGCGCGTCTCCTTCATTTGGAAGGTTGCAATGCTTCCCATCCGTATCGAGCTTGTTTAAGAGTGCACAATCGCATACACATTTATAATTATATTATGCTGAACGGCTGTTAATATTTCTCATCTCGTCACATTGACAGTTACGAATTACAATGAATCACGCAGCCTATTTCAACTAAAAATTGTTTATTCATTTGCATTCCTAAATCTTTCTGTTGGTCGTTAAATGTTTCTATTGTAAAACAGCGGAGAAAATGTTGAGCTTATCTCGCACTTTATGACCGAAGTGACGTTCTGGAATTCATGATCATTCAGCAGCTTCTGTGTACATAAAGCCCGCCTACTTTGATTTGATTGGTCGTTTCAAACATTTTGACATTAATGAGCTGTGTTTGCCCGCTGACAGCTCAGATGAGAAAGTTGGTAATCTTGGCTTTGTGCAATATATCCACACAGCACCAAAGTAGAGCTAATATTAGGCAATTATTTCACAACCTTTCTTATATACACTGGAAAAATACCAAGGTCCGGACCTCAATGGTGGGTTCGGCCCTGAGTGGAATGGATTTGACTGACGCGCTCTGAAAAGTGAACAGACAAACGCTGAATAAGAGATGGTAAAGGTGAGTGGGTCCCACCCACATGCAATGGTTCCGACGCCCATATCTATGTTTTTTAATTAAAGTGCGCAGTGAACTCATGCTGGCGCCATTCATTTCATATTCACTCCACGCTGTTTCTGCCTGCCAGCATGGTGGTGTCAACAGAATGGGTCATGTGACCTCTGGAGCTCTATTGGGGTTGGAGTTCAATTTTGCAAGACAGCAGCCTTCCAGGACCGAGTTCGGAGACCTCTGGTGTACAGTGTCTTTGGGCGGATTGTTTGTGATTTGGTCTTAGTGCTTTTCACAGATTTAGGAGCTAGTTAACCCTTAAATGCTTTGTGAAATAGTCTTAGAGCAAAATTTTTTTTGTTTAAATGTAGGAGTCCTAAATTTCGGACTGACACGACAGTTCGTTTTAAGACTATCTCCTAAATCAAAGTTAGGAGCTACTTTTAGACTTAAGATGTTTTGTGAATATGGCCCTAGGTATACTACAAACTAAACGTAAGCATAGCAAAAGCACACAAGACATCATGACATAAATCCTTTCCGACGATTCAATTTAGTTACATCCTAACATACGTATTTTATAAACAGCTTTTCAACGTATCAATGATACGTTCTTACAAAAGAAACAGAAAAAAATGTAACCTATATTTTGAGATATATATACGATCATAAATACAAACCACAAAGTTCGCAGCACTTCTCAGACTAGATCAGGCGGTTAAATGAGAGATATAAAGGGGTTAAATGAATAAAAATCGCACCTAAGCATTTCTTACAACTTTAACAATTGGACCGACCTGCCAATAGTTCGCACTGATGCACCATCTTTCACCAGGTCTGAATTGATCTCCCAAGGAAAATGAAACGAGGCTGGAGGAGGCAGCATTTCAGTTTAACATACAAACTTGTGTCAGTAGAAATCAATAGTTATTTTAGTTACTTCGCACTCCTCTCCGTTAAGACAACAGCGCCATGTCACATGGTCACGTGACCCGTCACCAGAAACGTCTTTTCCAAACATCGTTTATTTTCTTATATTTTATTTCTATCATACTTATTTATTTTCGTGTTGTATTCAGCTTTCATTTCCTTAACTGTTATGAAAAGACAAAAGGGACGCGTATTAAACCGCTTTTTCATGCAGGAATTTTGATTCTTTTGCCTTGCCGTACAACAGCCAAGCGCTCAGAGGGTCACGCCCATTGAGCTATCAAAGCTTCTATTGGCTAACACACAACTGACGTCAAATTGCCCACCTTCTTAGGAAGTAAAAAACCGCTCTAGGCCAGAGTTGAAACGTTATACAACATCAATAAAAGTACATAAAGCAGAAAGCACGTCGTCCAGAAGAAAGTCCAACGGAACAGTCATGAATCCTGACATTAGCCGTGAACGTGAAAATGCCTCTTTTAATCCGGAGATCCTTACGAACATACTGGACGGTGGTGCAGAAAAGACACGCAGGAGGAGAGAAATAGGTCGGCTGTCATCTGCACTTATTTATTGAATGATTTTAGTGTAAAATACTGCTTTTGTTCTGCAAGAATAGGTTTTCTTGCTGCGAAAAAGCTTTAGTTGCAATGGATTGAAGTTTTTCTTGTAGTCTTCTTGTCTTGTCCATACTCCTGTGTCGTATACAAAAAAAAATCTAAAAACTTTAAATTCCTTATAATGGCAGAGATAAAAATGTTTAATTTATTTAGTGCTATTATTTCAAAAATACAATTGTCATATTTGTTTCTGAAAACCATTAATGTACTTTTTCCCCCCAGTTGTACAGTTTATCATGAAAATTACATGTTTACACTTTCCTTCATTCTTTTTTAAATTATAAATTGGCCTCTTTAATATATCTATACCCATGGAAAACCAGTGTACAACTAAAAATGAACAAGGAATTTTAGTGTAAAAACAGAAACCGGCTCCTCAGCCATGTATTTCTGTAGCTCCTCAGACAGACACTTTTCTACACCAACTGATTTTAGACATTAGGTTAAAAATGGCAATTATCACCTACAGTGCTTTATTTTCCTTCCCTAGAGTCTCTGGTTATTAGTGATCAAGACTTCCAGCATGAAGACCTGAACTTCCTCTCCCGCAGTGAGCGGTACGATGCAGCCGTGCGCAAGAGTGCTCAGATGATTCTGAAACTTAGGGAATATGGTATCTCTGATCCAGAGGAGATTTACTCGTACAAGAGGTATGCATATTTGTCATGATTAAAAAACAAAACAAAAAAACTCTCTCTCACTTATATGGATACTGTGTAATTGATGATGTTTAGAATATAGAAAACATTTGAGTTGTGAAATTCAAAAAAAAAAAAAGATAAGACTACTAGTTAAATTTTTTCTACTCCTTCCTTATTACAATTTTTCCACTCTTTAAAATAATAAATCTTAACTTATTTCATAGTAAGTTACTCCGTCATGAGTCACCAATGCCTTAGCATCTCTATAGTCAAATGACATGCCATGTATGAGTTCCGTTCTTGCGTCATAGTGCCCACACTGCTGAAAGGAACATCTAAACATGACATTTTCCTGCATTTGGAGTAAAAATGTCATGTTTATTTTTCTATTTATTTGTAGTTTTTTTTAATGAATGGACATCTTGCAAATGTGCATTAAGAAAGTGTCACATGACCTTATTTACTTATCGTTACATTGCAGATCTTTCACCAAACCAATGATGTTTTAAAATAGGCTTGTGAGTAGCATGAAAGCTAATTACACTCACTGGTAAAGGCAAGTTCCAAAGTGTTTAAAGAGACAGCCTGAGCAAAGGTCTCCGATTAAAAGTGTGTCAAAGGGAATTGAATCCAGGGCTGCCGACTCCACTCATATTCTCAAATCGAATAAGATAACGCGAATAGAGCAGGTTCAGTTTAGCACGATGAAAATGGTTATGACCAGTGCAGCCACTGTTGACTGTTAGTTAATGAATTAATCATTTAAACCAGGTCTGCATAAACAATTAAACATTGTTACCTTTCTAAACCAGTGTAAATTTATGTAACTACATATCTGCATTGTTAGATGTCTGTATCTAGTTGAAGTTTTATTCATGTCTGTTCCATCCTGCAGTGTTGCGAAGGGTGTGTATCATGAGCCCTTTGGTGTCCATTTTGTCATGTTCGTGCCCACCTTAAACAGCCAGTGCACTGCTGAACAGCGCAAAAAATGGATCCCGTTAGCCGAGTCATTCCATATATTAGGCACCTATGCTCAGACAGAGCTAGGGCACGGTCAGTCTTTCTCTCCTAAACAATTATACTTTCTTTATTTAGATCAAACTGATAGTGAAGTCCTTTTTGAGTTTGGAATGAATGCTGCGTATTGTTAAGTATGACCCTTGCAGGTGTTGACAGCTCAGTATGGTCATATTCTCAGGTTTTGTGGTCTCCTAAAGTATAATGAATGGTTAGCTGGCTAAAGTCACTCAATACCTCTAAATAAGTACTACTGATTTAACCTAGTGTTCACCTTGCATTTTCCATCCCTTGAATGTATTAGTCCACTTTTCATCCTGACCTTATTTGCATAAAGGATTAAGGATTGCGTGTCAACCGCTGCCTGAGATGTTTATTTTTAATGGCTAAGTCTGGACCAGGGCCGGGTTTCCCGATAACGATGTATCTTAGCTCTTAAGAGCGCTTTCTACGTGCAAGGTTACGAACGCTCGCAGCAATTCCACGAGCGTTTCCCAAAAAAAGCACTTAACATGAGCGCGCGAGTTCGCAGTCCATTCACGAAGTGCTGAAATATAACCTTATATGGAATCGTATTGTGAACATTTAACCTTAATAATTGTCATCTGTTTTGGATTAGTTTTCGTGCACGTCAGCGAGTAATTGACAGATTTTTTTGAATTCATCCCTATTTTGCCCAGTCTTTGAAGCATATTTCCCACATTACTTCTTTTATGATTTTTTTTTTCCATTCATTTAATTTATGTCTATTTCTTTTTCTTCCCTTTTCAATTATTTCATTTATAAATTCATGTGAACAAAAAACGAGCAATATAAAGTACAATCAAAACATTATTCTATCACTCACGTTGCAGTGTGTTAAATCTATAAAAGTGTAATCTGCCGGTTGTCCTGCAGGTGTCCTCATAAATCTGTCTTCTTACGATCCACTCGGGGATGTACGATTTCTCCAGAGCACTCGTAGTTCTACGAAGATTCTCAAGTGCTACTTAATCTACGATGCTTTTGGGAAACAGACCATAATATTAAGATCAGTCGTACGATCGTTTTTACGATCAACTTAGGCTTACGATGCTTTTGGGAAACGCAGCCCAGCTTTTTAGTATGAAATCTGTCACTTGCCTGTTATTCAGTAGTTGATCTTGTTTTGTACTGTATGTAAATTAAAAACATTGTTTTGATTTTTTTTTTTCTAAGTGTTGTAGTGTCGGAATATAAGACACTAAGTTTGTATTAATGTAGAATGCAGCAGGTTTTGAGAGAGCAATGGCGTCTTTGTGCAGAAATGTCAGTTAGAGGGAGGAAATGTATCTATTGGGAATGCGGGACAAACGAGTCACCCTATTGTTTCTCTCTCAAGTTACATTTCAGAACACAAGACGTATCTGCATTAGCTCAACGTATGAACAGTTGGTGTTTTGAAATATATTATTGAAACAATCTTGATTTTGTGCTTTCCCCAATGATGTAGATGGGAGCTATATTGGGTTTTGTCTGTTGTCTACATAGTTAAGCTGATGTTTTATATACACATGCATTGAATGGACACTTTTGTCAGTGTTTTTCTTTCCTTTCCCTCAAGTGTCATGTTTTTAACCCTTATGTGCTGTTCGGGATGTTTTCATCCACTATGAGGAATTTTTGAGTCTTAATTTGGCCATAACTTTCTCCGTGTTTCAGCAAATGGAATGATTTTTGGTGACAAATCTTATTTTGACACATATTTTGGGAAAATGCTTTGAAATTTTTCAAAACTCAACAGTACTCTGTGGGCAAATTCACTACCCTTTTGTTATGTTCGTGGCTGAAAACAGCCACTACTTTTAACTGCTTGAAAAATGTATCAGATAAATATTTTTTTCAAATATTTTTGCTTAAATCTATTAATCAACCTCAGTCCTGATCAAAACTACTAATTAAAAAAAAAAAAAAATCAGGATTTTAACTCTTTAATTGCCAAATTCATAAATGATGTCACTGATTTGGGAAAAAACGTGTCAAAGATTAGAAACAACATTGTTAGTTTTTGTGTGCAGCATCAGATTTGAACGTTTTAAAGAGTTAAAATCCTGAATTTTTTTTTTTTTTTAAATTTAGTAGTTTTGATCAGGACTGAGGTTGATTAATAGATTTAAGCAAAAAAAAATTTGAAAAAAATATTTATCTGATATATTTTTAAAGCAGTTAAAAGTAGTGGCAGTTTTCAGCCACGAACATAACGAAAGGCAGTGAATTTGAACAATGCACAAGAGTTAAGGTACCTTGTTGTTGAGTAATGTAAAGGTAAAATCAGCATTGAACATCCAGCTCTGTTTTATGAACAGAAATTCTGTTTTGCCTTTTGCCATGTAAACAAGGATGCAGCTTAACTTTTTTTTTTTTAGTGTGTCACTGCTTTAGTAAAAAAAAAAAAAAAAAAACGTGAATGAACTCGTTACAACTGATGACTGTTTTTACGCATTCTTTGAAATTGTTTTTATTGCCATTGAACAGCGTCTGTTTTAAGGAATAGTTTGTGCGGTTATTTTTTTAAGCATTCAAATATTATTATTATAATGGCTTTGCAATAATAGAATTATTAATCATTATTAAATCTGATGTTTAATCAGCATCTGCATGGCTTGATTAAAAATTAATTCTCTCCTTTTTTGTTATTTTCTGTCCATTACCTTTAATCCCAACCCTTCTTATACATTCATACAAACCCACATTCTTTTTCCGCTCACTATATCTTCTGAAATTTCTCCTTTTCATTTTCCACACTGTCTTGTTTGTTTCTCTGCTTTCTAATCAAATATTCCACCATTCTCTTTCTTGCACATTTTCCTTAAAATACTCCACTCACTTTGCCCCTTGCCCTATCAAAGCTGTGTGCACAGAGGGCGTCCAGAGCCCCTTGACCTGCACTTGGGTATGTTCCTGCCGACGCTGTTGAACCAATCCTCACCTGAACAACTGGAAGCTTTCTTCATGCCAGCATGGAACCTGGAAATTATTGGCACCTACGCGCAAACCGAGATGGGGCACGGTAACAAAACTGGCAACCTACCTGCATTCACATATTTCTATACTGAGGCATTGGATCTGTTATGAGCAAAATGTTTCCAGATTTTGTAGAAAATCCTTATCCTGGAACAGAGGATGTTATTGCATCCTCTCTGTTACTTCATTGTATGTATAGTATTTTATTTGATATCATAATGGTGAGAAATGGACAAATATCAAATAAAGATAGACTGATATAAAGGATGGGCCCTGACCGACACCAAATGAGATGCATCCGCCTGCGGAGCCATACTTGACAGTAGTTTCTAACTAGCAGTGCCAGGCCAGCAGGCTCAGACTAGAAGTTTGGGTAGAGCTGAAACCACCACTAACCCTAACCTTCTATCATACAGCCGGCCCGGTGGTGCGGATGACTCTGGCACTGCTGTCGGATACTGTTGACAGTAACTTCAAACACGGAGCTGGAAGCTTAATGGTCTAGACTAGAGCTCTTTTGTTTGATCCAGAGTCAAAAAGGCTACCTCAGTATTTCTACTAATGTAAATTCCATCTATATGATTTCAGATGAACTAGGCATTAAGGTGCAAACAAGTGCAACACATTCTTGGGAACCTCTGCAACAGTGTTGGAAGACTTTTCAGAACAATGTTTGATATCCATTTTAGTGCCGTGCTGTTATCTGATAAGTTAGTCAATTGATTATTTCTTATATGCTTTATTTTAAAAGTAAACGGCAGTGTTTTTCAATAAAATCTGATTTAGGTTTTTCAAAAAAATATTTGGCGTGAGAGTTCGTGACTGTAGGGTATCTTTTTTTTTTTGCTGTCAAACACCTACAAGGGTTATCTTAACTATACTATTATAACTTTTGAATTTAAAGATTACGAATACTGTTGAATACTAAACCACTAGGGGGATTAGACTTCTTTTGTTAGTTAATTTCCTTAGTCCCAGATACTCGTTTAAATGATAGGCAAAACTTGACTTTGGAACTGTATTAAATATGCATGAATTTCACTTTGATTTAAATGTATTAGATCTGTAGTAACTGTTGTCTGTGTTGTTACATTTATAATATCCTTCCAGGTACACACATTCGTGCTCTTGAAACCACCGCTACTTACGACCCTTCCACCCAGGAATTTGTTTTGAACAGTCCAACGATCTCCTCTATTAAA
Source organism: Opsariichthys bidens (assembly GCA_037194245.1). Taxonomy (NCBI): domain Eukaryota; kingdom Metazoa; phylum Chordata; class Actinopteri; order Cypriniformes; family Xenocyprididae; genus Opsariichthys; species Opsariichthys bidens. The sequence continues at coordinate 12,370,421 of CM074305.1, read as the reverse complement.
TGGTGGCCAGGTGGATGTGAGTAAGCGCTTCTCAAATCACACAATTTTATGTCAAATTTAAGATTGCACTGTGTACAACTGATTACATAATTTTTTTTTTTTTTAATTTACTCTGTCTTTCTAGTGGGTAAAACCTCAAATCACGCTATAGTCCTGGCTCAGCTGTACACACAGGGCAAGTGTCACGGCCTACATGCCTTCATCACACCCATTCGCTGTATGAAGACACACATGCCGCTGCCAGGTAGAACCTTCAGTTGGTTTATGTCTCTAAAAGTTGTGATGATATATAGCAGGGGTTCTCAAAGTCTACCTTCAAAGCTCCAAATCTGGAACAATTGGGATACAATAATTACAAAACTAGAAAAACTGGCCAATTGCGGTGCGTTATGTGAATCGCATACTAATGCTTGCGGGGTAAACTGGCAGTATAAAAGGAATCACGACTGAGCACTAAAGCTGAGTGAGCGGCGAGCACGGCGGCTTACCCGGCTCTCCAGGGAACCGAGGTTGCAATAGGCGTTCCTTTTCGAGAGTGGTCAATTTAACACTGCATAGAACGCTGCGGGAGCTGAATAAAATCCCGCCCTGAGAGCTGCGAGGTAGCAGAACCTAAAATAAGTTGCACCATTGCAGGTAAGGTAACAAGCCACAGATGGGCAGTGCCACCCAAGAAGATGAAGAAAAAAAAGAAAAAAGAAAAAAAAGAGTCTCATGGATATTACGTTGTGTCGTTTTAAAACTATGTATGGTCGTAGGTCCTTTAGATATTCTGGGGCACTTTTGTGGAATAAATTACCCCTGGATATTTGTAATTCTTGTATTCATAACGCAGTGCCAGTGTACCTGTTACCGGGAGTGGAGTTTGTGCTTAACATCAAGGACCACAATGGAAACGAGAGCATAAGCTAGTGCAAAAGCGTCCCCCATCCAGCCTCTGTTTAAAAACAGCCCGTCCTTTAGAACAGCCCCCATAGCACACAAAGAGCTGGTCCGAAAGAGGCAGAGTGAGCTTCAGCATCCTGTGAGTTTGGCGGTTTAGCAGATAAGGCAGACAGAGAAACAACCTGCGCTTTAAAGGGCGTGGACAGCAATTTCTGCATGTAGTTGTCTTGGCCAGAGAGTGACATTACAGTTGCTGGGACCAAAACACACAATCTCCGTTCACAGAGGACCTGTGTAAATCCCCAATGCATTTAGAAGAAGCAAGGGCAAGAAGAGGGGCGGTTTTAAGAAAAAGGGCTCCTTTTCTGCAATCGATTCCAATGGCTCGAATGGAGACAGAGAGAGGGCTTTCAGAACCAATTGGCGTCAGCCTATAATATTCAAGAATTTGTGTTGAAGTGACCGCTCTCAAAAGGGAACTTTAAATATCTTGCCTTCACTTTCGTTTCGGACCATCTCCAATAAGACCAAAATAAACAAATGATTTACAAGTTTAACATGCATGTATCAAAGTTGGAAATCCACATTTTTAGTCCTTTACACACAATTAGTGCTCTTGAAATGGAGGTGGGTCCGGATTTAATTCCCTTCAGGTCTAGACTTTGAGAACCCCTGATATATAAACATATAGAATGGAGCACGTGTGTGTGGTTTTTTTTGAAAACGACACCTATGTTTGATGGAGCAGGGAACTAAAATCTGCAGGAACGTGGAACTCCAGGATAGGAGTCTAGCACCCCTAGTTGAAATGGACAGCAGTGGTTACAAAGTCACCAGATTCTGGAATAATTGTTTGATTTTTTTTTTTTTTTTTTGATTTTTTCCTCGCACTAGATTTCACAATCACTTGTTGCCTGCCAAATATGGGAATTGTTTATCAATATGTAAACAATGAAATGCATATTTTTATTGATTAGAAGTCCTTTTTTCCTTGTTAATTGTTGTGCTGTGTAATTGGACCTATTAATTTGTCTTGCGAGTCTATGCAATAGTGCAGTTTTGCAGATAGTTTCAAATAATGTGTTTCAGTTTTTGTCTTGGATTTTAAAGCCAAATGACAACAACTAATAAAGACACAACTACTAAAACAGTCCAATAACATATATATGGTAATGTTTTTGGTTTTGCAAGAGGTAGGGGTGGTGATAAAAGATGCTAATTCCACAACCGCAAAAAAAAAACCCTCACCCCAAGGACCCATCATTCCGCTATATTTGAAAACCTTGTTGAACTGAAAAAAAAAAAAAAACAACCCACACCCTTAGCTCTTTCTAGTCAAATGTCTAAATAAAAACTTACCACAGTACCACATGGCAAACGATAACTGAAAACTGCAGTATCTTATTTTAATAGACTTTGTATTTAGATCATCATTCTGCCCTGATAACAAAATGTTCAACTTGACAGCCTTAAATTTAGATACATTTGTGAAGTAATATGATTTGTATATGCATGTGTACAGTCCTCAATTAAGCCATTGTTTTTGTTTGACCAGGTGTAGTGGTTGGTGATATTGGCCCTAAATTTGGTTTTGATGAGGTGGATAATGGCTACTTAAAACTGGTAAATGTCAGGATTCCACGTGACAATATGCTGATGAAGTATGCCAAGGTAAGCATATCAACTTTTAAATAATTGCGCTTTGTTTTAATGTTTTTTTTTCTCATTTTAAATATTTATAGTTATGTGTGCTCATAAAGTTATTTTTAGATGTTTACTTTAAAATAAATTCTGAAGAAAAAATTAAATCTGAATTCTGTTTCCATTGGAACATTCTCAAATATTATTGCTTTACTTGTGTGTTCTTGCGTAGGTTGAGCCGGACGGTACATATGTGAAGCCTCCTAGTGATAAGCTCACATATGGCACTATGGTGTTTATTCGGTCCATGATAGTGGGGGAATCGGCACGAGCTCTCTCCAAGTCCTGCACCATTGCCATTCGATACAGTGCAGTCCGACACCAGTCTGAACTACGCCCAGGGTGGGTCTCTCTCTACACACAATATTGGGTTTTCTTTTACACATTTGCCTAAAAAAAAAAATTGGGAGTGATTTTAGTAACTTTTGTCTTTTCTTTTAGAGAACCAGAGCCACAGATCTTGGACTATCAGACCCAGCAGTATAAACTATTTCCTCTGCTGGCCACTGCCTATGCCTTCCACTTTGTGGGGCAATACATGAGTAAAACATACCATCGCATCTCAGGAGACATTAATCAGGGTGACTTCAGTGGGCTGCCAGAAGTATGCATTAAAAATTATTAAAATTTCATGTGATCATCTTTTTTTACGGGCTGGTTTTGTAGCTTCTTTTATCTAATTTATTTATTCATTTTTGTTGTCTTCTCTTTCTCTTCTCTTTCTATAGCTGCATGCTCTATCTGCAGGTCTGAAAGCTTTCACCACTTGGTCGGCGAATGCAGGCATTGAGGTTTGTCGCATGTCATGTGGTGGACACGGTTACTCCCGCTGCAGCAGTTTACCCGACATCTATGTCACCTTTACGCCAACCTGCACTTATGAGGGAGAAAATACAGTTATGATGCTGCAGACAGCTAGGTAAAAACACCTGTTTACATTTACTGTTTCAAACGTTGGCACTATTTGGATGAAATTCTTAAAACAACTTGCAATGAATAAGTAAAATGGCTCATGATGAATGTCTGTGAATTCATGCAGTGATTTGAGACTGGGGTGTCAAAGAAAAAAAACTACATTTGAATCTTAAATATTACTTGTATTCAAATTGTATATTAAAATTTAAAAGGCATAATTTCATTTAAGGGGAAAAAAAGCTTTTGGCCTGTCTCTTGAGGCCACGAGGCACAATGAGAAACATTTTATTCAAAGTAATGAAACAACATGACCAAAAAAAAAAGCATAACGTCTATAAATCGAGTATAATTTAGTAAATTACATAATTATCAGCAAAAAGACATGTAAAACATCGTGTCTATTTTGAAAATCGCTGGGGCCATATTACCTACACACGGTGTCAGTTATACAGGTGCATTTCAATAAATTAAAATTTTGGGGAAAAGTTCATTTATTTCAGCAATTCAACTCGTGAAACTTGTGTATTAAATGCAGTGCACACAGACTGAAGTAGTTTAAGTCTTTGGTTCTTTTAATTGTGGTGATTTTGTCTTGAATTTAACAAAAACCCACCAATTTCAAAAATGGATGTACTCGTTCATTTTATAAATTTTGTTCATTTTGAAAACAAAAGAGTTGACCACATAACATTTTAACTCGCACATCTTCAAAAAAAGGTCGCAGTCTGGAACCCTGTTGCTTTAAATGCAAATGAGCTGCTTTGCGCGGCCTAAGAGGGCGGAGCTTCAAGAGCTTATTCTCTGAAGTCAGCAAACTAATGTCAGAAACTGCGAATATACTGTATACTGCATGAAGACAGAACAGTTATAGTATAGTTTAGTTTAGTTGTCATCTTGCTTTTATCCATCATTTGTACAAGCCTGTTGTACCGGACCTGTCCAAATGATGGTCAAAACTTTACTTATGAGCTTTATGATGTTTATTGTACTTCACACAAAAGATCAGCATCTGTTTTCGCTCCAGAAAATCCCTGTAAGAGCAAGAAGTGCTCGTTAAAGTCTTATCCATAAACGTTCAAAACAACAAATTTCTGGATCTTTTATAAGAATACAGCCAAGCAACCGAAACATAAAATAAATGAAATGCACTTTTTTATAACATGATACCCAATTATTTAGGCTATATTCATGTTTTCCTATTTGTACAGACTTTAAATTTTTATTAGGGCCCGAGCACCAACGTTCGAGGAATATTGGAATTGCTCTGTTTATTATTATTCTTTTCCGAGATGAATAGCTTTTTTGAAGGCCTAAACATGCCCGAAAACTCACTAAACTTTGCACACGCGTCAGAACTGGCGAAAATTTACATCTGATAGAGGTTTCAGAATTGGGTGGGGCAAAATGTATCGATAGCGCCACCTATAAAATTTCAGAAAAATGTTAGCAAAACACTTAGCTGAGTGTTAAAGCATGCTATTAATTCAATGAAACAGGAAGTTGCTGTAACTCAGGCATGCAAAGTCCAATCTACCCCGAAATTCACACGCTTGATAAGAGTCCTACTCTGAACACATCTACAGTCGTGGCCAAAACTTTTGAGAATTACATAAATATTGGAAATTGGAAAAGTTGCTGCTTAAGTTTTTATAATAGCAATTTGCATATACTCCAGAATGTTATGAAGAGTGATCAGATGAATTGCATAGTCCTTCTTTGCCATGAAAATGAACTTAATCCCAAAAAAACCTTTCCACTGCATTTCATTGCTGTCATTAAAGGACCTGCTGAGATCATTTCAGTAATCGTCTTGTTAACTCAGGTGAGAATGTTGATGAGCACAAGGCTGGAGATCATTATGTCAGGCTGATTGGGTTAGAATGGCAGACTTGACGTGTTAAAAGGAGGTTGATGCTTGAAAGCATTGTTCTTCCATTGTTAACCATGGTGACCTGCAAAGAAACGCGTGCAGCCATCATTGCGTTGCATAAAAATGGCTTCACAGGCAAGGATATTGTAGCTACTAAGATTGCACCTAAATCAACAATTTATAGGATCATCAGCGACTTCAAGGAAAGAGGTTCAATTCTTGTAAAGAAGGCTTCAGGGCATCCAAGAAAGTCCAGCAAGTGCCAGGATCGTCACCTAAAGAGGATTCAGCTGCGGGATCGGAGTGCCACCAGTGCAGAGCTTGCTCAGGAATGGCAGCAGGAAGGTGTGAGCGCATCTGCACGCACAGTGAGGCGAAGACTTTTGGAAGATGGCCTGGTGTCAAGAAGGGCAGCAAAGAAGCCACTTCTCTCCATCATCAGGGACAGATTGATCTTCTGCAGAAAGTATCGTGAATGGACTGCTGAGGACTGGGGCAAAGTCATATTCTCAGATGAAGCCCCTTTCCGATTGTTTGGGGCATCTGGAAAAAGGCTTGTCAGGAGAAGAAAAGGTGAGCGCTACCATCAGTCCTGTGTCATGCCAACAGTAAAGCATCCTGAGACCATTCATGTGTGGGGTTGCTTCTCATCCAAGGGAGTGGGCTCACTCACAGTTCTGCCCAAAAACACAGCCATGAATAAAGAATGGTACCAGAACACCCTCCAACAGCGACTTCTTCCAACAATCCAACAACAGTTTGGTGAAGAACAATGCATTTTCCAGCACGATGGAGCACCGTGCCATAAGGCAAAAGTGATAACTAAGTGGCTCGGGGACCAGAACGTTGAAATTTTGGGTCCATGGCCTGGAAATTCCCCAGATCTTCATACCATTGAGAACTTGTGGTCAATCCTCAAGAGGCGGGTGGACAAACAAAAACCCACTAATTCTGACAAACTCCAAGAAGTGATTATGAAAGAATGGGTTGCTATCAGTCAGGATTTGGCACAGAAGTTGATTGAGAGCATGCCCAGTCGAATTGCAGAGGTGCTGAAAAACAACGGCCAACACTGCAAATACTGACTCTTTGCATAAATGTCATGTAATTGTCGATAAAAGCCTTTGAAACGTATGAAGTGCTTGTAATTATATTTCAGTACATCACAGAAACAACTGAAACAAAGATCTAAAAGCAGTTTAGCAGCAAACTTTGTGAAAACTAATATTTATGTAATTCTCAACTTTTTGCCACGACTGTACATCACGATATTCAGTTATAGAAATAGTGCCACCTACTGGCAACAGGAAATTTTTTTTAACAATGTGATGCACTACTATCAACATACTAAAATATGCATTGGAGTACTAGACATGCTAGAAACATTCTAAATCACCTAGATGATATCACATAGAGTCCGTGTCTGTACCCCCAAATTAGTAAATACAAAAAACTTCCAAAAATTTAATTGATGTTCAACAAGTAAAAACAGAGATAATACTGATAAACAATTGATAGAGCTTGGTTTGCTTTATATTAGATCCCTTTCTTCAAAAGCACTTATTGTAAATTATATTATCACAGAAAATAATCTAGATGTGCTGTTTGACAGAAACCTGGCTAAAACCAGACGATTACATTACTTTAGATGAGTCTAGCCCTCAAGGTTACTATTATCGACTCGAAAGGGGGAGGTGTTGCTGTAATCTATAGTAATATCTTCAGTATTACTCAAAAGTCTTTCAAATATATCTTTTTTGAAGTGATGGTGCTTTATGTAACGTTATATAATGTAAGTGACAAATCCCATTTGACATTTGTGTTGGCTACTGTATACAGGCCACCAGGGCACCATACAGACTTTATCAAAGAATTTGCTGATTTTCTATCGGGAGTTAGAACTGGCTGTGGATAAAGTCCTTATTGTTGGTGATTTTAATATCCATGTAGATAATGAAAAAGACTCATTGGGATTGGCATTTACAAATATTCTAAACTCTATTGGAGTTAGACAATATGTGTCAGGAGCCTCTCATTGTTGTAATCATACTTTAGATCTAATATTGTCACAAGGAATCGATATTGATCCCGTTGAAATTCTGCAGCAGAGCGATGACGTCTCAGATCATTATCTAGTCTCATGCATGCTACATTTAACCAAGGCTGCAAAACCGCCTCTCTGCCACAAATATGGTTGAACCATCACTTCTACCACAAAAGATTGCTTTATAAATAAACTTCCTGATCTTAGTAAACCAGACAGCTTAGAAGAACTCGATGTTGCAACAGAAACTATTGATGCTCTCTTTTCCAGCACTCTAGACTCTGTTGCTCCTTTGCGCTTAAAAAAAAAAAAAAAGGATATTAGTCCAACACCACTCTGGCCCTTAAGAGCGCAGCAGTAAAAATGGAGCGCAGCTGGAAGAAATCAAAACTAGAAGTTTTTTGTATTTCATGTAGATAGAGAATGATTGTACAGAGTACAGAAAGGGCTTAAAAACCGCTAGATCTTCTTATTTTTCAAATCTTTTAGAAGAAAATAAACACAACCCTGAGTATTTATTTGATACAGTGGCTAAATTAACAAGAAATAGAGCTTAAACTTCTGATGTTTCCAAACAGGATAGCAGTAATGACTTTATGAACTTATTTACTTGCAAGATTGACAATATTAGAGAGAAAATTATAGCCATGCAACTGTCTACTACAGTATCACATCAGACAGTGGATTGTGTATCCCTGAGGAAAAATTCCATTCATTCGCTGCTATAGGAGAGGAAGAATTGTCTAAACTTGTTTTTTATATATATATATATATATATTATATAACACACACACACACACACATACATATATATGTATATATACATATAAAATATATATTTATATATATATGTGTGTGTGCGTGTATAGTCCAGGATGAGTGGTGAAGAACCGAACAATCCAAGATCATGCCAATTTGTCATCAGTCAAACCCAGCTAACGGAGTTTGCGGCGCACAAATCAAAAGTTCTAATTTAACTCTGTGCAGACTCAGAAATGTGGGAGAGGATACAAATGTGGTGTTTTATGTTTACAAAATAAAGCCACAAATGAACTCAAAATATCAGAGACACACAGAACAGCAAGACTGACACATCAACAAAACAGCCAACACTGGACAAGACCTCACAATGAACACAAAAAACACGTGATTATATACATATGATAATATGAGCTAACAAGGAACAGGTGAGGGTAAGCCCTGATATTTGTGCATATTTCAATTATCTATAAATAATTTTAGACTAAAGTCTGATTACACTGTGTTCAGTACAAATGGTTCTACATTATGAGCAGAATGTATGTAGAAGTTTGTAATTTTGGAGAAAATCAAGTTATTGCTTTGTTAGTAGAAAAATGTGTATTTTAAGCCATTGAGGTAAAGCCATAAAACACATACTGAACATTTGTTCACAAGACTTGATTAAGCAGTTTTCATTTCCATTTCCTATTCCAGTAAATAACCTAAAAGGTTACCTAAAAGTTACAAATCCTAAACTGCAAGAGGTTAAAGGAACAAGTGTAATCTAGTCTTTTTCTAGATCATTTGTTTTCGGTTTCCAAGTGTTTTTAAATTGAGCTTGAAATAGTTCAAAGCTACATTAAAGTTATTCACAATATTTAAAGAAATGATTTCTAGGTATCTCTGTGTACTAATTGATTTGTGCAACTTGTATTACCTGACATGTATTCTGTTAAATAGGTATTTGGTGAAGAGCTACAAACAAGCACGGGCAGGGCAGCAGTTGACAGGCATTGTTTCTTACTTGAATGAACCTCAGAACAGGATACAGCCCCATTCTGTGTCCTCCCGCTCCACTGTTGTCAGTATTAATGACTTGGCCAGCCTTGTGGAGGCATACAAATTCAGAGCTGCAAAGTAAGTTGGATCCAGGAAGACATAACATATCGTGATAGATGGTACATTTTTTGCAGATTGTACCGTACTGTTAAAAACTTTCTTGCATAGAATTTTTGCAGTGACAGAATGTTTTTGAAAAATGCTCACAGGTTAGTTGAAATTGCTGCTAAGAACCTCCAGACAGAGTTACAGCACAGCAAGAGCAACGAGGACGCCTGGAACAATAGTTCCATTGACCTAGTCCGAGCATCTGATGTGAGCCTTCTTAAAACTAACCTGATTAATAATAAAAGCACTGGGGTATCTAATCTTGGTCCTGGATGGCCACTGTCCTGCTGGATTTAGTTCCAACCCAAATGAAACAAACCTGAACCAAGATCGAGTTCTTCAGGACATCCTAGATCAGGCATTGAAGGTACCTCTGAAAATGATCTGAGGCATCAAAGAGGTCTACAACGGAAAGCTTTGGTCATAACCAGGCCCGTCAACATGAGGGGGCAAAAGGAGGATCTGATTGATTTTTTTTTTTTTGCCCCCTCAGGTTAAATTGACCACCCCCACATTTCCAGGCAGGAACGTTAAGACAAGTTGTTGCCAACCTTTATGGGATGTTGGCCCTCCAAAACCAGGATTGACCCCCCTCTCTTAAAACATTTTCTTAAACCGAACCTGTTAAAGAATTGCTACAAAATACAAAACCCATTCAATCATTTCATTATAGATGATTTGTACACCATCAGCTGAGCATAAATTATTGGGTTGAAGCTGTGTTTTGATTCATTCCTTTTCATTCTCTCTCTACAGGCTCATTGTCATTATGTGGTAGTGAAGCTGTTTGCTGCTAAACTGAGTGAGATTGGGGATACAGCTGTCCACTCTGTGCTCAGGACTTTGGCTCTGCTTTATGCCCTTCATGGAGTCGCACAGAACTCTGGAGACTTTTTACAGGTTAGTATAATACACATTTAGTTCATGCATTTTGCTCGACCCAGAGAATAAAAAACTACCTGAGACTGCTGAGTATATTTAATTGAATGTAAAATGTCAACATTTATTCATTTACAATAGTTATGAATAGTTTTGTCACTGATCATAGAGGGAACAGCATCTCACTCACCAGAGATACATTCAAAAATAGGAGATATGTATCCAATACTGGCTCCAAAACTGTACCGCTGATCATTAGTATGATTTGTTTACTGACTATACCAGGGGTGTGCAAGAGTTTAGCTTCAACCTAAACTAATCGCACATTATTTGGCTAATCAAGTCCTTCAAACTTATTTGAAAACTATAACTATGTGTTTTCAAATCAACTGTAGAACTGTGGCCCTCCAGTAATTTTTTAATTTAATTTTTCACCATTTAGCAGACGCTTTTATCCAAAGCGACTTACAAGGGGAGCAATTAGGGGTCAGGTGTCTTGCTCAAGGGCACTTTAGTCATGGTATTGAAGGTGGAGAGAATGATGTTCATTCACAATCCCCACTTTCAATTCCTGCCGGCGTGGGAATCGAACCTGCAACCTTCAGATTACAAGCCCCCTCCCTCACCACTCAGCCACGACTACCCTAGAACTAAAACTAATCGAATTTTCAAACGTTTTGTTTTAATTTTTTTCAAATGTTTTAAATGTAATGTTAAATTTATGCTAATTTAAATGATAAAACCGTTCGGTCAACTACACGCGCACATCCCTAATATGTTCTAGGTGTAACAACTGTTCCTGATCATATTGTTGTTCTTTGTCAGGCTGGTCTGATAAGTGTTCCTCAGCTGGCTCAGATCTCACAGAGTCTGAAGGGTCTCCTCTCAGAGCTAAGGCCAAATGCAGTGGCTCTGGTTGATGCCTTTGACTACCGCGATGAGATGCTTAATTCTGTTCTGGGGCGATACGATGGCAACGTCTATGAGCACATGTTTGAATGGGCCAAGAGATCGCCTTTGAACCATTCTGAGGTGTGTATACAATGCATTTGATGTCTGTGAACAGAAATATATTGTGTACTCATGTCTGATGATCATTTAGAATGCAAGGATTAGTTGTGTGTATGTTTAAAAACTTGCAGAACCTTATTATTATTTTTTTCTGAAGGTGCACGAGTCTTACCACAAGTACTTGAAGCCCCTACAGTCCAAATTGTAAGCAGTGCATTCACAGGAGTAAGGGAAGAGGTGTCCAAGACGACTAATACCGTTAGCTCCTCCCTCAAGATTTCCTTGTCATCTACTGTCGAAAACTACCTTCTATTCATCCCATGAAAGGATTCTGCGGTCGAAGATGAGATTGTTTTTGTTTAATTTAAAATGGATATGGTTCCATTATGCATTCTAATTATTTACAGAAGTAGACCAGGATTGCTTTCTCTGTGCACTTAAAACAAATAATAATTTCAAGTGAATTCACATTCATTACTTTTTGTAATTCTATAGATTATTTGTTGTAATTAATATTTTCTTAATTTGTCTCTCTAGAGTATGAGATGTTATAATAAACATAGCCCTGATCCTTCAAAATCAGACTATATTTCTATAAATTCCAAAATCCTCTGGGTCTCAAACTTCAAATGAAATAGTTAAAGTGAATGTTGCATTATGAATACTGTGAATAACTTTTAGAGTTTGAAATGCTATTTACTGAATAATTAAATATTTGTGGGTCAGACATGCACACCCTTTTAAAATCATGCCTTAATAAGACCTCCAGACAGGAATGTTTTCATTTTTTGTAGTGAGAATCAAAATCTATGTATTAGTAGGCCTTGTATTGCAATGATTTACACCATTTACACACTAATCTGTGACTAGATGTTTTTTTCACACTGTTATTCTTTCAACTTTTATGCTACATTAATAAAGAAAAAAATTGACATTTACGTTGTGGAAATAGCCAAGTATCTTTTATTCATGAATTTAAGTGGTGGAATTTGCATTTATACTTACAATTAACTTATTTACATTAAATGAATTATAAACGCATATATCGAGAGCATATGCTAAACACTGAAGCCTGTGTATGCCTCACGCTGAAACGAATCTCACTGGTTCTCATGTGTCGCAAGTTTCAGTGTTGTTTACCATATGTGATGTGCTGTATGCTGTGTCGATCATTGTGAAATGTAAATCAAAGCCTAAATTACACATGTTCATCACATGAAGTGATTGATATTCATTTGAATTTTTTGTCTGATCTATACTTTCAGGGGGTTATATTTGGTATCAATGCACTGCTTTGAGTCTACAGTAGAATGATTTGTTTCTCTACCTTTCTGAAGCGAGCAGCGTCTTTGCTTTTATAATCATTTGCCACTGGGTTATCTGAACCAGTGGCTTTACCAGTTACATGCTTGTATCATCCATTAGGGAATAAGTGTAGTGAAACCATTAGTGAGTAGTTTGTAAAGTAAGATCTGTTGGCCATGTTTGAGACTGAAGGAGAAGGCCTCTCAAGTTGGACACGGGAGATCTGAGTACACAATGATTCCCTGAGGGCCATTGGAGATGGATATGCAACTGAGAATGATCACCAGGCTATGGAAGTAAAATAACGACAAAAGTTTTTGAAACATAACAGGCTGATAAAATTGCACTAATTAAAAAAAAGTGCATTGCATTAACCGTGCTTGCATTTATATGGGCTGAAATTCAACATGGTTGTTTCACTAAAAAACATTTTCATTTCTAAAAATTCAATAATCTATATTCACCTTTCAGATTTCACTCCCAAAATATCTGGTCTGTTTAAAAATACAACCTTTATTCAGCAGGCAAATTTCGGTCCATTTTATTTCACTTTACAAATTCAGTGGTTCAAACTGAACTGCTGTTGTGTTTACACTGTGACAATGAGCACTTACCGGAATCAACTAAACTCTGAATTTTCAAAATTATGTGAAGTTCATGGCAAAACATTCTTGAATGAATAATTTATTAGATGCACGTCGGTCTGTTATTGTGGGGACAAAAACTTACATTTTCAAATCCCTTAACATGACGCAGATCAAAATGAACTGTGATTGGTTGCGTTACATGTCAGTCAAACTTCCTATTGGGCGGTCCTTGGCCAATGAAAGTTGCGATAGAGTTCAGACCTACTGCCGTTCAAGGTCTGGCTACGGTCCGTTCAACATCTGCTGTTAGTCGACCATAGATATATACACTAGACGTCTCCTGGCTATGGAAATTCATTGGAACGAATGCGTCAATAGCGCCTCCATCTTGGAACAGGGGACTCCTCCTCTTTAATGCATCAGCGTCAATGTAGGCAAAGGTCTAACAGAAATAAAATCACCATAAATCGGCATGAATGCCATTTTTTAGGGTTTTTTTTTTGGTTCGTTCCAACGGTCAGACATGTATTTATCATTGAGTCCAGAGATATTTAAGGTTTTGATTATTAAGATTATCTACTTTTTAAAAATATAATGCATAGTGCTAGTAGCCCTAAGTTTATTAGTCACGTTCTTCCACTTGAGTGAACTTCGAATAAACTATCGCTACTTACCTTAGCCTACTGCATGCAAAATTGCTACAATGTTCATTTAAACATTCAAATTGTATTGGTTTATTAAATATGATACACAAAGCAATTTGCTGGTGGAAGCAAATAACAAATTTGAGAGGAACGTTTATCATTGACGTCTCTGTTTATCACTTGGGAATCTACAAACCAATTCAGAGTATTTTATTTAATTATTATTAGTATTAAATTACAAAAACACAAATATCATATAAATACAATAAAAACAAAACAAATAAACTGCAAGTCATATTATACAATTTTTTTTAATTAACATGATTAAAAAAAAAATCAAAAACCTTTTCAGGCATAATGTCATTAAATATGATCTTCAGTGAAGTAACTTCATAAAAGAGCATCTGCTTGTGTTCAGTCCAGGACAATCTAATAAAATATGTTTGACTGATAAAATATCTTACAAAACATACATAAAGTTGAGTCTTTAAGTAAAAAAGCATGGGTCAATTTTTAAGAGCTTTGGGATCTACAAACAAAACAAATCCATAAGTCCAGAGTATTTAGTGTACTTCCAGGGACACGGAGCAGAGTAAAGCTGGCTGAAAGGGTTTGTTCCCGGTTTTTTGTTGTTGTTAACAGTTTCTGTTTTTCCCCATCACGTCGTATCTCATCAGATACAGTCGGGGTAAACAGCCAGAACTAGTGTGTTTGGATAAACTTGTTTATTTGTTTTAACATAAGATGAGTCTCCGTCAGCCCAGAATGCCTTCTGGAAATAGACGGAGACTGAACTCGGACACAGAAACTATTGAATAGAGACCAAATCAACTGTCCACATTTCCAACATCTTACGATCACATTACATTGATATAAATACATTCTGTTCATTGTCGGTTTTCCTAACTGTCAAAAACTAACGGGTAACTAGCATGGATTAGCTGCGGTCTTTAACCCAGGACTGAAACAAACCAACGCAACCAGAAATATAATTTCGTAACATTCAATATCATCAAACAGATTCTCACTTGTGAAATGTAATCCCTTGCTGTCTGGCTTTAAGATTTCTTTCGTTTGAACAGCCATACGCAGCACAAAAGTCGGTATCGTCCATGGTTTGTACGTGATTGCTCGCAGCCTGTGTTCTTCCGACTTTATTTTGTAGTAAGTAATGAAAATGCTTTGGGGAAATGTATGGGAGTGAAAGTATACATTTTATTTAAGAAATGTAGTGGAGTAAAAATAAAAGCTGACAGAAATATAAATACTAAGTAAGTACAGATTTTCCCAAAAAATACTCAAGTACTGTAACAAAGTATTATTACTTCGTTACATTACACCTCTGTTCATACATATATATGTCTATATATATATGATTTTTCACCGCATGAGAAAATGGATGAGAGCGTGAAAGCCTCGCGCTGAGTTCAGTCCTACAAACCGCTGTGACGTCACATGGCATTCGAACAGGTCGTGACGTCACAGAGCAGTCGCTAGATGAAGAACACAGGACGCGTTGGACAGTGTTTGCAGCTCTTTACGGCTTTCTTTACGCTCTTTGTAGTTTGCGCCAGTGTTTGCTCACGTTTGGCATCGATCACACATCTCTTGTTCATTGGCAGCTGTCAAGTGGAGAGATTACGCCTGAATTTGTCACCACTGCAGAGTTGATAGTGGAGACGATGACGGACAGTCCAACAGGAGAGATGGAGGAGAAAAAAAAGTATGATTTATACGTTTATTAACCCCTTTTAACTTGATTTCTCAGTGTGAAAACAAACATCAGTCAAGAGAAGGAGACAAATGTTCTGTAGTCCTCATTGTAGTAATTTAATGGAGTCTAAACATCACAAATATGGCAAAATATAAGGGAAATACAGAAACACTGTTTGCTATAATTCTCCAAAAGTATGCGTGACTGCTCATAAGTTTCATACCCTTGCAGAATATCCAACAACTTAATAATTTTAACAAAATAATAAGAGGGATCGTAAAAATTGCATCTTGTTTGTATTTAGTACTATCCTGAATAAGCTATTTCACATAACAGATGTTTACTCCCCAAGACAAAATGACTGAATTGATCAAAATTGCCCCATTCTAAAATGTACACGAATGAATCGTAACTGTCATGACCTGAAGATCCACCACTGGTTTCATATATTCATAGTTGTTTGTGAATCCCTTGTAAATGTTAAAAAAAAAAATTGGGGGTGTAATTGCGACTGTTTATCTCACATTTCTAACTTTTTTCCTCACAATTACAAGATTTAAACTCAAATGTTTTATAAAGTCAGAATTTGGAGATAGAAACTCACAATTGCTTGTTATAAGGTCAGAATTCACTGATAAAAAACGTGCAATTCTGACTTTTCTCAAATTGAGAGTGGATTATGAGGATGTCCATTTTTATACTCAAGCAGACAATTTCATGTTACTCACACATACATTGATGCAGTATTTATTTTGCTTATTGTTGTGAAAAAAGAACTGATTGGGAAATGAAAAGGTTCATGTTGAAGCTATATTTATTGTTCAAAAGAGACCGTATAAAATAGTACTGCAAATGTATCGGAAGATTTAAAATAAACACACAACTCTTTTAGATAAAAACATACATTTTGGCAAAAAACAGGTCATCTTTTATATGTCCAATAATAAGAATTCAATTTTTCAGTGAAAGTTAAAGGGTTAAAGAGAGTTTTTGCTATCTGATTAATCTTTGTAATGTTTTTCTGCAGGTCCTTCCTGAGATCTTGGCTGCAGGGTAGTCGTGGCCTAGTGGTGAGGGAGTCGGGCTTGTAATCTGAAGGTTGCTGGTTCGATTCCCACGCTGGCAGGAATTGAAAGTGGGGATTGTGAATGAACAGCACTCTCTCCACCTTCGATACCATGACTAAAGTGCCCTTGAGCAAGACACCTGACCCCTAATTGCTCCCCTTGTAAGTCGCTTTGGATAAAAGTGTCTGCTAAAGAATGAGTGTTTGACTCATTTTGGGGGAAAAAAAACAAAAGAACATTGAGAGTGAGTGCAGGAATATCAACTTAAATGTAATAGTTTTTTCTTTAATGAATTTATCAGATAAAAGCCACATTTGATCTGTGGTCAGACATTTTTCTAATGGTTTGCTGTTCATTTTTCTTTGTTTTAGAAACACCTGCAAAAGGGAGCTTTCAGAAAGTCTGTAAGGCTGTAAAGGCCACTTTCCCTTGCTGCGACCCGAACAGAGTGGTGCGTCTTATACCACAGCCGGATCTAGATGATCCCGAGCTAATGCTTGTCCCAGGACCCCTCCAGGATCAAGCAAACGCCGGACACCAATCCTGTCCATGAGCCATCTGTGCCAAATCCCTCCAGGATGACAGTGAGTCATTATTACTTGGGCTCGGTGTTTTCTTTTTCGAGGAGCTCGGCCCACTCCGACTACCTTGAAACTTAGGGGATTTTTTCCGGATCCTCTATTCTTGGTGTGTATATGGTTTGCTGCTGTTTCCTGTTTAAAAACCTCTTGCTGTGGGTGGATTTTGTTCTGTGATGTTATTCTTTTCTTTGTAATACGCTGCGTTGTAAGATCATACTCTGCTAAACTATGATTCACTTCACTGTTAGTTTTAGTTTTTCTCCTCACCTGATCTGCTCAGGTGTGTTTAGTCACAACCTCTTCCAGGAACATGAAGTTCAATGTGAAACCTGCTAATTATTCACAGGAACTAGCAGCATAAAGCAGCTCCACATCAGGACAGTTTTGCTAGTGAATCATTCTGCTGTAATCTGTGCTAATTAAACTGAAGTTTCTAATCAATATTTGTTGTTTGCAGAAAAACACACAAAAGCGAGGAAGGTCCCTGCTGTCCTCCGGACGATGCGGAAGACTATAAAACACTCCATCCAAAGCCCTAAAAGCAAAGTGTGTCCTGTTGTGCCTGAGCAGGACCCATCTCAGGTTCATCCAGACACATCTGGAGTCGAGCCGACAGAGACGCTCGAGTCCGAGCCGACGGGCGGCTCAGAGACGCTCGAGTCCGAGCCGACGGGCGGCTCAGAGACGCTCGAGTCCGAGCCGACGGGCGGCTCAGAGACGCTCGAGTCCGAGCCGACGGGCGGCTCAGAGACGCTCGAGTCCGAGCCGACGGGCGGCTCAGAGACGCTCGAGTCCGAGCCGACGGGCGGCTCAGAGACGCTCGAGTCCGAGCCGACGGGCGGCACTGAGACGCTCGAGTCCGAGCCGACGGGCGGCTCAGAGACGCTCGAGTCCGAGCCGACGGGCGGCTCAGAGACGCTCGAGTCCGAGCCGACGGGCGGCTCAGAGACGCTCGAGTCCGAGCCGACGGACGGCACTGAGACGCTCGAGTCCGAGCCGACGGGCGGCTCAGAGACGCTCGAGTCCGAGCCGACGGGCGGCTCAGAGACGCTCGAGTCCGAGCCGACGGGCGGCTCAGAGACGCTCGAGTCCGAGCCGACGGGCGGCTCAGAGACGCTCGAGTCCGAGCCGACGGGCGGCTCAGAGACGCTCGAGTCCGAGCCGACGGGCGGCTCAGAGACGCTCGAGTCCGAGCCGACGGGCGGCTCAGAGACGCTCCGGACGATGCGGAAGACTATAAAACACTCCATCCAAAGCCCTAAAAGCAAAGTGTGTCCTGTTGTGCCTGAGCAGGACCCATCTCAGGTTCATCCAGACACATCTGGAGTCGAGCCGACGGGCGGGCAGAGACGCTCGAGTCCGAACCGACGGGCGGCTCAGAGACGCTCGAGTCCGAGCCGACGGGCGGCTCAGAGACGCTCGAGTCCGAGCCGACGGGCGGCTCAGAGACGCTCGAGTCCGAGCCGACGGACGGCACTGAGACGCTCGAGTCCGAGCCGACGGGCGGCTCAGAGACGCTCGAGTCCGAGCCGACAGACAGTGAGTCTCCAGTTATTACCACTTTCATTCATGTCTATTTCAGCCTGATGTTCTGGTGTTAGTTTTAGTTTTTCTCTCTATTCTTCTGTTGGTTCCTCACATGATCTGCTGCTGGAGTTCAGTCTCATGATGTACATTAACATGCTGTTGTTTGTTTCCTTTTTAAAGATTTTCTGGCTAAACTGACTATGACCCCTGGTTTAGAAAGCTTTTTCCTGCAATGTGAAGTAGGAGAGAGACTGTCTTGGGGAAGGGAGAATGACCGTTACTATAAAGGAACTAGAGAATCGGATGGTGTAACAGTAAGTAGCTCTTTCTGCATAAACCAAACTTTCTGAACTTTTCTTTTTTTTTATCAAAAAAAATCAAGAAACATTCTTCAAATTCACAACATTCACAAATGTAAAAATCTGTTGTTGTTGTTTTCATTTTTTTTAGGTGAAATTTCCATCAAATTTAGTAAGCCTCGACCAGATCCTGATGGTGAGTTCACTTCATTTTTCATAAAAAGCTCTATTAAGAATTGTTTTTATTAAATTCTGTATGTAGATGTATGAGATATTACTGAATTCAAAGCCTAGAAATATCAGTTGCAAAGTAGATGTAAATTTCATTGCTTTCATCTTTAATTATTTGAAATTAGTTGGGAATCAACTAAACTTTTGTCATTCTCTTTTTCTTTAGGTGTTTATACATTTTACAGGGTCATTTAATCATTCAGCAGACGCTTTTTTCAAACAAACAAACAAGCGATTCTGCAAAACCCTCCACTGCTGTCCCAACACAAATGTATAAAATGACATTTGAAATTGAAGAGCATTAACAAATATGTTTTTATGTCACAAACACAATGCCTGGCATTCGTTTGTGAATCGCTTCCTGTACATTTGTGAATCGCTTTCTGCGCGTTTGTGGATCACCACACACATTTGCGAAACGCTTTCTGCGCATTTGTGGCTCGCTGAACACATTTGTGGAAATCGGCATTTCTAGCATCAAGGCGTGCACGTGCACTCCACCCACTGTCTAACGCAGGCCAATCAGGTAACTTTACATCTCGTTACAATATAGAAATAGCGCTTTACATCTCGTTATAGAATAGAAATAGCGCTTTACATCTCGTGATGTACTACGATTGTCATGTTGCACTGACCGTTACCTGATTGGCTTGAGTAGACGGTGGGTGGAGTCCACCAAAATTATTATAGTTTTACTTTCGTCATTTCGTCTTCGTTTGTTCCACCTTTTTTTTAGTCAGTCGTTTTCGTCTTCGTTTGTTCCAACTTTTTTTAGTCAGTCATTTTCGTCTTCGTTTGTTCCAACTTTTTTTAGTCACTCGTTTTCGTCTTCGTTTGTTCCAAAAAATTTTAGTCAGTCGTTTTCGTCTTCGTTTGTTCCAACTTTTTTTAGTCCGTCGTTTTTGTCTTAGTTTGTTCCAACTTTTTTTAGTCCGTCGTTTTTGTCTTAGTTTGTTCCAACTTTTTTTAGTCCGTCGTTTTAGTCTTAGTTTGTTCCAACTTTTTTAGTCAGTCGTTTTAGTCTTAGTTTGTTCCAACTTTTTTAGTCAGTCGTTTTAGTCTTAGTTTGTTCCAACTTTTTTTAGTCAGTTGTTTTCATCTTCGTTTAATTTGGTCCACTTATCTGTAGATTTATGTGCATGTTTTAATGCTAGAAATGTTTTGAGATCCACAGATGTGCGAGGTGAGCCTCGAGTGCACAAGAAGTGATTCACGAATGTGTGCAGCAATCCTCAATGCACAAGAAGCCATTCACAAACGTACAGGAAGCGATTCACAAATTAATGCCAAGCAAAGTTGTGACATAAAACATATTTGTTAATCTCTTTACATTTTATTAGTGGATCATATTTTAAAAAAAATTAAAATAAAAGAGCAATTATGAGCTCATACAGCCTGAAGATGGTCCTGCATCCGGCCTCCGCATACCTCTGCCTCTTCTTCTCTTCCTCCCATGGAACAGTTAACACAGGGGCCAGTTTCAGAGCAGCATCATGGCAAGCCCAGCCATTCCCGGATAAACGAGTCGGCTTTCCCATCCATCTTACAGTGGATGGAGGATTTCCCACAGCTTTAATGGCCAGTCTGTCAGCAACTAAGAAAAGCCTGAGAAAAATTCAGATACAGATAAAGATGAAAAAAGATGAGATTCAGACATGGATGTTGTGACGAGCAGGGCGGGCGACAGCCGTGAGGGAACGGCGCGGGAACGGGTCTCGTATCTCTCACGGAGGAGGTCCAGAAGCATAAAAGAGCCCTTTTACTTCCGTTTTATTGTTTGTTTATTTTATTAAACAAACTTATTATTATTATTATATTAAACTTATATTATTATTATTGTTATTGTTATTGTTTGTTTTATATTATTAAAAGTTATTAAAGTTTGCCGGTTCCCGCCTCCTCCTCCACGTTCTTATGAACTGCGTTTTTTTTTTTTGCGTTTTTTATTGAACATCCTGAAGTTCTCAGTTGAAAAAAAACTTGTTAGAAACAACAAAATGGCCAGCGCGTCCCTCAAAGCTGTGCTCGTGTTCTGTTTCTCTGTCGTCTCTATGCTTGATAAAAAAAAACTTTACAGAAAATATTTATCATCCATTAATTTATTAATTATGTTTTAATCTTGGAAGTGTCAAATGTGTGAATTCATTTACAATAATTGCTTCTTTTTTCATGTCTCCTCAATCAAACACACCTGATTAAGGTTCAGCTCATTAGTAGAGACTCAAAGATTTGAAATGTGTGTGTCAGGCAGAGCAGAAGTGTAAATGTGCAGGGAAGGTGGTTCTCCAGGAATGTGTTTGGGAACCGCTGCGATAATATGTCAAAGATAACACTTTACAATAAGGTTCACTAGTCAGCATGAGTTAACTACATTACTTAACATGAACAAAATTCATTTGCTTAATTTTAATTTAATATATTACGATATAGGGACATTTAAAAAAAAAAATCTGTAAAAAACAAACAAAAATGAGACCATTGTGGATTGATTTGTTTTATTAATTTTCATTTTCATGACCAAAATAACCTATTTATTATTATTATATATTATAGTTATATAGTGAGGATGTTAAAAACTCACCACATTAACAAAAACACAACATTTTTATTTTTTAAAATGCTTGTTGTCAAAGTTGTTTCAGACAACATGTGCAATTGACCACTAGGTGTCACCGTGGAGGCGGTGTCGGTATAGTTTCGACACAATACGGCACATTTGCATCAACCGTTTCAGTGTTTCATTAAGCCTCTCTCTGCCCACCACTACATATTATACAATTTTTTTAAATTAACATGATAAAAAAAATCCAAAACCTTTTCAGGCATAATCTCATTAAATATGTCCTTAAGTGAAGTAACTTCATAAAAGAGCATCTGCTTGTGTTCAGTCCAGGACAATCTAATACAATACGTTTGACAGATGAGGGAATCTTATAAAACATACATAAAGTTGAGTCTTTAAGTAAAAAAGCATGGGACAATTTTTAATGTCCTAATTAAGAGCTTCGGGATCTACAAACAAAACAAATCCATAAGTCCAGAGTATTTAGTGTACTTCCAGGGACACGGAGCAGAGTAAAGCTGGCTGAAAGGGTTTGTTCCCGGTTTTTTGTTGTTGTAAACAGTTTCTGTTTTCCCCCCATCACGTCGTATCTCATCAGATACAATCGGGGTAAACAGCCAGAACTAGTGTGTTTGGATAAACTTGTTTATTTGTTTTAACTCAAGACTCATCTTCGTTTGCCCAGAATGCTGACTGGAAATAGACGGAGACTGAACTCGGACACGCAGCGCCAGACGGAGAAACTATTGAATAGAGACCAAATCAACTGTCCACATTTACAACATCTTACGATCATATTGCTTTGATATAAACACATTCTGTTCATTGTCGGTTTTCCTAACTGTCAAAAACTAACGGGTAACTAGCATGGATTAGCTGCGGCCGTTAACCAGAGACTGAAACAAACCAACGTAACCAGAAATATAATTTCGTAACATTCAATATCATCAAACACATTCTCACTTGTGAAATGTAATCCCTTGCTGTCTGGTTTTAAGATTTCTTTCGTTTGAACAGCCATACGCAGCACAAAAGTCCGGTATCGTCCATGAATTCAACAGTACAGGCGGAGACAGCAGCGTCACCGAGCCACTTCCTGTGACAAGAGCCCTGTTCCAAGATGGCGGCGCTTTTGACGCGTGCTGAGAACCCGCAGGCGACATCTAGTGTATACATCTATGGTAGTCGACCTAACCAGCAGGTTCCGCTAGCTACTAACACGTTTCTAACTTCAATAGACTTTGAAGAGAATGACTTACAGTCATAAAACCAACTGTATAGTGTCCATCTAGGGGTCAATAATGATTTTTGATGTTTATTAAAATAAATGAGCCCATACAGTGAAAAATGGTAATATATTCACATGATCTGACAGTTTATTTTATTGAATATCAAAAATTTAAAAGGTGTGTATCACACCTGAGTTGGACACGAACGTGAACATTTACAGTTGGTTTTATGACTGTAAGTGTACTGTCTAGCGACACCTCCTGGTGAGATTTCATCCATCGGCAATCTACTGCTGTTCTTGCAGTTCCCAGATGTGCAATGTTGAATCTTCTGTCGAATTTGTGTTTGTATTAATAGCGTATTTGTGAAGCGATATAAAATGGACCGAAAATTGCCTGCTGAATATTGTAGGTTGTATTTTTAAACAATCCAAATACTTAGGAAGTGAAGTCTGAAACTGAATATAGATTATTGAATTTTTATTAATGAAACTGTGTGAAATGTTTTGAAGTGAAATATTCATAGCTTAAATTTACGACCATGTTGAATTTCAGCCCATATAAATGCAATCCCTAAAATGCATTGCATTAAAATACAATGCTTTTTTTCAGTTAGTGCAATTTAACAAGCTGTTTCGTTTCAAAAACTTTTTAAAACATTATTTTACATCCCTACTAGGGTGGATATGAATGTCTGGTCTCCAGTGTTCCAAGGATTATCTTTTTCTCTGAGATCGTGATTGGTTCTGAGTAGGCCTACTACAACTGGTCACTTAGCTTTCTTTAAACTGAGGCCAGCTTTCTTTAATTTGGTCCTATTAAAGCCGAACAGAACGTCTTTAAATAAAAGCCAGTGGAACAAGTTCAACAATCCAGCTTCGTGCAGTGCCCCTCAGTTTATATTCAGACATCCCAAGTCTGAAAGTCCCCAAAAAATCTCCCGGATTCTAGAGCGAGAGAGCAAGAGCGCGCGTGCGAGACAGAGCCTGTTTCAAACCGTCCAGCGCGCGCACGGCAGAGAGGGAGAGGGAGAGGGAGCGAGAGACCTTGCGCGTGTGTGCTAGTGTGCGAAGCGCATCTAAGACAGAGAGCATCCTGATTGGCCTGTTTCGGCAAATCAACCAATCAATTGTCAGTGTGGGCGGGCTTTTATCTCTTCTCCCGAACCAAATTACAGTTTTTTACAATCACTTTGCTACTATTTTCAGAACCTTGATGTCATTTTTCACAACTCTAGACACAAAACTCACAACCAATGATCAAAATGCACATTTTTCAAAACTCTAACCCTTTTCTCAATTGCTTGGATACAATCCACATAAAACTTAGATCATTTGTTCATTGAACAAAAATCACCTGTTCAATATGACACAGCTTAACATCAAAGTGCTACTGTTTCAAAAGGCAATTCACACATTACATTTCAAATGAGCGTCTATTCATTTCCTTACAGTGATCTAACTTTCAATTGATACAACTGCTCAAAATGATAAGCAACTGTTGCATTACTCTTAATACAGACAAACAATCTTCCATGTTTACTGTAAATCATGAAAGTTTCAAGATAACGAGATTTATTGTCACCCAATAGCGTGGAGCATGAACCAATTAGACAACAATATCCAAGGATGACATCCCAGCAGACCGGTGTCAGGCCTGGATTCGCCATGCCCAAGGTTTTTTGGAAAACATCCATTGTGATGTAGATGAGAACCTGTGGTCAAATCCACAACACAGAGTTGATGACAATGTAGAAGTACAGTAATCACACCTGTTTTGTTTCTGACAGTACAAGCAAGTTGAGTATTGATGTTTTACAGTACTGTCTTTATTTTTCTATTTCATAGCTAATTATGTTTTGCTTTGATTCAAATAAACCTATGTTGTGATTGTACTGTAGTGTTTTGCATCAATATACAGTTTTTTTCGATTGCTAAACGACAGTGGGCACAACTGGAGTCACATGTGCGAAACTCTAACTACAGTCTGCACTACCAACAGTCACCTGAGCTAAACAGTTCACATCACCTGCAAAACTCACTCCAAGCAACACAACTCTGAACACACGGCTCAAAACAGGCTCAGTGCAGCCGAACACTACGCACAACCCTCACTGAGATAACACACACTGTCACTCAGAACACACTGAGAGGAAAAACACTCGCATCAAACACCGACACAGAAAATACAAACTTTCATCTTTACAGTTTGAACAATTTCAGTGACTTCATACAAAGTAATAGTTTCTTCAAAGAAAAGAGTGACATTGTTTATTTAAATTACAATGGTTTATTTACATTTTTAGAACATAACAATTCTTTAAGGTAAATGAAAATTTGCTTCAATAGTCTGTAGTAATTTACGGAATTACAGTAATGAGAAAAAAAAGGTAGAAACTAAAAGTATATACTGTAATTCCAACAAATAATTGAGGGGCTAATCCTGCCTCTCTCTCGAGCATCAGACCACAGGTTTTCATCATCACATCCTTGTTCCATTTTCAAAATTAGTGTTTCTGTTTCATTCATTATATATATATATATATATATATATATATATATATATATATATATATATATATACACATATACATA
This sequence comes from Opsariichthys bidens, assembly GCA_037194245.1. Taxonomy (NCBI): domain Eukaryota; kingdom Metazoa; phylum Chordata; class Actinopteri; order Cypriniformes; family Xenocyprididae; genus Opsariichthys; species Opsariichthys bidens. The sequence continues at coordinate 12,344,867 of CM074305.1, read as the reverse complement.
CATATATTTATATACACGGATGTGATGTTGATGAAAACCTGTGGCCTGATGCTATATATATATATATATATATATATATATATATATATATGTGTGTGTGTGTGTGTGTGTGTGTGTGTGTGTGTTCACTAACAAGTCTAAAACAAGACACCTGCTTAGCCTTTCAGCTGAAATTGCAATCAGCTGTGTTTGAAAGACACAAGGCTGAAATCTATTCTGTTTTGAATGTGTGCTTCACAGTTTTGACAGCAGTGTGTTAGCATTTGAACAAAGTGCTGTAAATCCACAGTGTTGTGCAGGTTGTGGTTAAAGTCATGGGATAAGTGTGTAGAGTTTTGAAAACTGTGTCCAAGCAATGAAAAACGAACTAGAGTTTGGTCCACATGAACTGCTGCTGTGCAGACTGGAGTTAGAGTTTTGCACATGTGACTCCAGTTGTGCCCACTGTCGTTTAGCAATCGAAAAAAACTGTATTACAAACTTTGTTCAATGAGTCCACTGTGTCTGTAGTTTTCTCTCTACTACTGCAGTATTTTTACAGAGATGTGTTTATTGTACATGTAGTACCATAATGAAACCTGTATCTCCTATTTTGTTCTACAATATTTAAGGATTGTACGAACAATGACACAGTGAAACTCTCGGTTGCTTGTGTGAGGGTGATCTATAGTTGTGTTTCAATGGTATTTCACAGTAAATTTATGTTTTGAACCAATGATTGTGCAAGTGCAAGATTTCTTTAAAGATGTGAACGCACTGTTTTGAACATTAGACCGCCTGTGTTACAAGTGATAACCGTTTTGAGTTTTGAAAAATGACATCAAGGTTCTGAAAATAGAAGCAAAGTGATTGTAAAAAACTGTAATCAGTTATGTCCATGGCAGAGAAAAAAGTATAAGACAAGACACATTTTATGGCAGACCACAGGAAAGTGTACCCCTGTCTTATAAGTGTCAAACATAATGACAGTCTTGCTCGCTGCATTTGTAACAGCGACTTCAGCATTGCCCATGGCGGGTTAAATGATTGCAAAAGGCATGTTGAGGTGAGTTGACAAGTTTCATATCATGTGCATATTATTCAGGCTAGTTGCCAAGGCTACATGAAAACAGTTTACATAAATAATAAATAAAAACAGTTTACATAAATAGTATAAACAGCTTATATAAATAGTAAAAGTAATCTACATATTTCAACATAATTTACGAATAATTGCATGGGCCTATAGCCAGGGCTGGGCAGGTTACTTTTAAAATGTATTTCACTACAGATTACAAAATACATGCTTTAAGAAGTCGTTTGTAATGTATTTTGTTACATTACTCAAGTTTGGTATCTTAATCTAAATACTTTAGAATACTTTGGAATACTAATAAGTGTGGAACAAACACAAAAAAGATAACTGCGAGTTTTTATCTCACAATTCTGACTTTTTCCCTCAGAATTGCGTGGTACAAAGTTGCAATTGTGAGTTATAAAGTACGAATTATGAGATATAAACTCGCAATATTGAGAAAAGTCAGAATTGTGAAATGCAAACTCACAATTGTGAGGGGAAAAAAACAAATTGTGAGAAAAAGTTGCAGTGACGAGTGAATTATAAAATGACTCACAAACCATGAAAACAGTCGTGGATCATCAGGTCATGACAGGACAGTTAAGTTGACAGTTGAGCAATTTATATAAAAATGCAGTCATTTTATCTTGTTCAGGACAATACTAAATGAAAATAACCGCATTTTTCTGATCCCTCTTAAAAGTATTAAAATGTTGACGAAACTTGACTCCGCTTTTTCAGACGGTCAGAGTCAGAGAATCACCAATCGCTGTTTAAATGACATTAAAACTCAAAGTAATCACTTTGGTAATCTAAAACACTTTTCAGATGTAACTGTAATCTGATTACCTCCCATTTAAAATGGAACTGTAATGAAATACAGTCACTCAAATGTTGTATTTTAAATACGTAACTAAGTTACTTGTATTTCGTTACTCCCCAACCCTGCCTATAGCTTATAGAAATAATATAGAAATAAATTTTTTTTTTGGGGGGGGGTACCTCCCTGAAATGACTTTTTGCAGGTTGGGATGTAATGTATATTGTTCATCAAAGAGTACAATAATATCAATAAGTAGATCATTGAATGAATTCTTGCCTACTTTAATCTATATTTCTCTCTACTCGTCTGTCATCATGTATGACTTTTTAACACCGTAAAACTTCTGGCATCCTCCGTGAAGAAGACAATCGATGCTGCCGTAAAATGCCGTATAGCCTTTAGATCAGACCTTAAAATGTTGCCTAGGTAGGAAGCTCACGGGAATTTGTAATAGTTGGGCCTATAAATTATTTATTTATTAGTTCGTTCGTTCTTGATCATCTCTAAAGTCAACTATTTAATCAAAACTATGAAACAGCCTGTAAGCTGGGCTGTCACTGTGATCCAGTGGTGTAGCCCACACGAGTGGACAACTCTCCCATTTCCCATTCGACGTCATGTAGGAAGCGCAGCAGGAAGGGAGGAGAAATGAACCCGGGCTTTCTCTGAACACTCGCTCTCTTTCATAAACATAATTGAAGCACACCAGCATCTTCGTGCACTCAAAATTACAACGTTTAGATCCTTTTTTTATTATGGTTAAACGTCTTTTAAATGAGCCCCGAAAGACCCGGATTGTCCCGCTGTGATGTGTAAATGAAAGAAAAGCGAAACGCATGGACTACTGGAGCCCACGGCGCAGAAGAGCATTCACTAGTGTCTTAAAGTCATTGGGGCGCTTCTGGAGGACGTGCACTCACTTCTCTGTTAGGTGAGGCAATACTAACGGACCATAAGACTTTTTGTGACGAGGCAATGCAAAGTTTCATAAATATCCGTTTAAAAAAAAAAACCTCACGCCTGCTTGAAAATCGAGTGACTTTTTTGTGTTTGTGAGTTGTTTAGTATTGAGGAAGTGCTTATAAAGTAAGTAGACTCAAAGTGGCGTCAGATACTTATAAGTGTTTAACGTAAAGACACAGTGCAAAGATACAGTAAAATATGCCCACGTGTTCCAGTGGATCTCAACCTTTTTCCCTTCAAGGCTCATCCATTGTCCACAACAATATCTGAAATGACCATTTTTACCCCTCCCTCACAATTTCTACTCGTTTTAGATCTTGACATAACTTGAAAGATGTGTTTAACCATAATGAGACATAGTTTTGATTTTTAGGCATTTTAACTTATTTTAATGTTTTTTTGTCTTCCTGAGTCCCCCATTTAGCAGTATATAACTACTCTAAAGTACAGCTGCAGTGCTATTTTAACAAACTTGAAGGATCGGAACATTTCTGTTAGACCACAAACAGCAGCTGAAGACAGAAACAGCCATAGCATTACTTGATATTCTTAGATAAAAACAAAGTGGCCCCTTTAGTTTGATTCTCTTGTCATCTTGATGTCATTTCAAATGCTTTTAACAGGTTTTTACTTGTAGATGTAATTCAAATATGTCAAACAGATGTAGGCTGGCTCACCATGTCATGGCATGTCTGCTGGAAAACAAGAATTGAATCCATACTCCTACTAACTTCTTCAAATGTCTGGTCATGTGAGGTTCATCATACTCCGAATCATCACCTCCAGACAGAAAGTGAATCACGTTCTGGCTTTTCATTGTCAATGTGTTCTATGTAGTTACTTTAATAACTTCGCTAAAGGATAGCTGAAGAATGTGTACCGGCTTTTCCTTTTAGCAAGTTCAGACTTGCTCCTCCACTGAACGGAGAGATGCAGTGAATATATAGTATTTGGGGAAAAACATTGAGTAATATAAAAAAATCTTATGTTTTGTCCAATGTTGTGTTTTCATTGTATATACAAAACATTATTATCAAAATATCATCATCTGTTGTGTTCAACATACAGTTGGAACAATGAATATCATTTGTTGCTTGTCATAGTGGCTTTCGACAAAATGTCCAAGTAGTTCTTTTCAACAACGAAAGTGGATTGTTCTTCAGTGTCATAAATAGTTCATATGAGTTTGTGCTATATTCTTTGTATGGAAGTATTGTGAACAATTTCTATGGTGCTTTTTGCTTTGCGGGTGATAAACTGTCCAGCCAACGGGTTGTTAACCAGGAAATGTATATGAGACATGCACAGTATAGACTATTTGCTGCCACTGACAAGGTTTATTCATTAAACATCTTGAAAGGATTCTATGCTGCTGGCCTGTTATAGCACTTATTGTCATGATCCTCTGTATTGTAGTAATCACATCTTTCCAGTATTTTGCAACTTTGCATAAAAGGAAGCTGACATTTTAGCAACACCCGTTACTTAACAATGAATGAAGAAGAAGAAGGCAAATACGTGTTACTGATATGCACCAATATTGACATTTATATATGTGAAGTGACATTTCTTTTTATTATACTCTTACAGATTTGCCAGGTAGGACACTTCCATATAAGTTCAAGTTCTAATTATACAGTATAAATTCAGATTATATGCTTGTTCTTCTTGTGTTATATGAATTAAGCTCTCTGATGGAGTTGGTCCTGGCTTCACGGTATTAATATACATGTTTACACTTTGTGTAAATAGATGAAAAGATGCTTTTAACCCAAAATTAATGAATTTTCTTTCTGCATGCTGTTTTTTTTTTGTGTGAACTGGAGCAAAGAGTCTAAGAACAGTGTTTACCAAGAGGCATCCTACGTCATGTGAGGCTTTTACTTGGCTACTGACATAACTGCAATCTTCATCTCATTATGTGTTAATGCACATGATTTTAAACAGATTGTCTATTATCAGCCATCGTTAATATCTTTGTTTAAAAATTTACGTGAGGTTTTAATGAGGAAAATGCAAAAAACGTGTGTGAAAGAGGAGACCATTTTGATTTTGTCATCTTCTTTTGTGTGTCTAGCAGAAGGACTGCTCTGAAGATGAGTCAGTGAGTTACTGTTCCTCTTACTGTTCCAGAAAACAAGACAAACAGTGGTTCCGTCTGACATTGTAAGTGTGATGTTTTTTATTTTAGTCTCTGGTGCTCCTACTCTAACTTGCAGGTTTGCTGTTGTGTGAAATATATCACTGTAAACCCTAATGCTCAAAATAATTAATTGGTTTGAGTAGGGTAAATTTAATCAAATGAACTTATGTGTGTTTAGAACTTTCCTTTTCTTTTGATTTCACAAAACTTATACATTTTATGTAATCTTAAATTATTTCATTGTTTTGAGTCTTGTGAACTTGTTATCTTTTATTCAGATCAACTTAAATTGAACTGAAACTGGGTTGGGATTTCTATTTCCCAGCATGGTTTGCCATGACACTTGCTAAAATTCCATTTGTCGTAAAAGTGTTGTATAATGTTTTTGTATAATGCAAGATTAATGTGAAGTGGGAGATTTAGGGTGCGTTCACACTTGTCACGTTTGGTTGGATTAAAACGAACCCTGGTGCGATTGCTCAGTTAGTGCGGTTCGTTTGAACACATGTGAACGCTGCCATCCGAACCCTGGTGCGGACCGAGACCGCTAAAAAGACGGGTCTCGGTCCGCTTCCAAACGAACTCTGGTGCGGTTCGATTGATATATGAACGCAACACGAACCAAAGACATGTAAACCAACCAAAAACAGGACGTGATGTCACAAGATGCGACGCTACAAGTCAGCTGATTTGACGACGCGGAAAGATCGGTGTATCCGAAATGAGTCGAGGGCAAACGTGGAGCGACGAGGAGGTGAAGTTTCTGTTTCTGTGTACAACGGAGGAAATCTTGCTGCTGTTTGGAATGTTTTGAACATTTTATGAGCTCTTCGTGAGTTCTCAGCTGGGAAAAATAAAGCATTTGTACACTCATAAAATGATGGCGTTTAATCCAGAACACAGCGTTGTTTTGAATGTTCGGGAATGAAGCTCCGTTGCGAAATATACGTCATAAAAGCCGACCAATCAGGTTGTGAACATACCTCTTTGCCTTTGGTTCGGTAACTTAAGGTTCGCTGTTAAAAATGCCAGTGTGAACGCTAAGCGGACCAGGACTATATGTTTTTTTTTTGTCTTTTGGTCCGGACCAAACGAACCAAACCAACCGAACTACAAGTGTGAACGCACCCTTAATGTTTTGCTATAATCATTTAGAAGAGTTTCTGTTATGTTGGGGTTTTTTGTTACCATCATGGTGACAAATGGAGCGTAAGCTCGGTTTAAGCTTTTTAACATTTTTAATTTTTTAATTTTGTAAAAAAAATCGTATAAATAAGGCTTAGCTTACTCAAATATTTCAAGTTAAGAGCAATTAAAATGTATGAGTACATCAATAATGTATGAGCCAGTTCAGCTTACTTAAACTTTTAATTTCTTAACTTAATTTTTGATGTAATTTTGATGTTGTTTGATTACCTCAAATTTTTTGTTTTGCCAATTTATTCGGGTTTACAGTGTCGTTTTATCCCTCTCTACCCTCAACCCTTCAATTTGACCTTTTTCATATTTCTGAGGTTCTCATAGTTGTCATCATAGATGGGTAAAGTTCTATATGGGATGAAATTGGACTTTTCATTGTGCAATCACTGCCAATGTCAACTTAAGAACGGGTAATTTCACCACATGTAAGCCATAAAGAATTGCCATAAAAAAGCCATAAAAACCTTATTTTTTTCAGATGATAATAAGGTTAAGACACAAATATGGACATGTCCACATTGAGGCATTTCATACAATGGGCTTAAACGGCACACCTTTAACAGCAGATTTAGTTCACTATCAAATAAGTCGTTTTCTAAATATGATTTTCATTTACAATAATAAATCCTAAAATTCGGCATTGGTCGAGTGCAAACTCAGGCGCCAAAGATGTCCCGTTCTTGGCTCATTTTGAGTCACACTTGTTAATTCGGTGAATCGTTAACTCATTGTAATCGTAAATCATTGTAGCTACCAAAATATGTGACCGCTCTTTATTTCACCATAACTGACTCTATATGTTCTATAAAGTGACTCATGCGATGCAATTAGTCAATAAAGAGACCGATAAACAAATGTTAGTCAGTGAGTAAAAAATGTATGTTCATTTTTAAGACTTTCTGTGGAAGACAGAGCAAGCATGTGTCTCTTTAGGTTGCAAAAAACATCAATTGAGAACGTTCCCAGAAAGTTCTTATCTTGGTTCCTCCCCAAAAATAACCAAACATGAGGAAACGATAGGGGAACGTCTGTGTTGGCTGGGTCATGGTTCATTATCAAACCGGTAATCGTTTCTTTCCTTGGTCATATCGTAGTAGAATGCTATTCTGTATTGATTTGCTGTATGGAGCATGTGGCTTTATATAGCCTACATTGTGGAATGTATTAACAGTGAACAGTGTTCTTCTTATGTGTTGGTAATATATAGGCAATACTTTTTGCAGTGTTGCTTTATTGAAATCCCAAGCCATAATAAACACAGCATCTAGTTACTGTTTCCTGTTTGTTTATTATTGTGTATACATTTCACAGAGTACCAGGGGTCCATACTAGGGGTGGGCGATATAGAATCAAAATTATATCACGATATTTCAAAAATATTTGCTATGACGATATAGAGAAAAATATATGGAATGTTTTATTGGTGAATGCAGCTGGCTGGCAGCAGCATTTATTAGTGCAAGTACAGGACTACTGTCCCTCTTTCTCAACAATTGAACATTCCAAAACTGTGTTTAACTGAATACTTGCCAAGACGGGCATTTTGACATAATTTTGTATGTATTTGACCGTTGTAGCACAGTAAGCCACTCATTTTGAAGTGGCACGTGTGTGACACTAATATAGATCAGTAGTGGTGTGCGCGTGAAACTTCACCGCCGGAGACAAAAGAGAGAGAACACGCAGCTGACGTTATTGCCTGTACAGCTGGTAACAAAAAGGATCAGCTTAAAAACGGAAAGACGTGACACGGTCTCCTATCCGGGATGATCATTTGGAAAATCGGTCTGACCTCTTGTAATCAAACCGTTTCCATACTAATTGAAGTAGTCCACTTTTTAGGTACTAAATCATCATTGGAGACTGACATGGTGTTGTTTGTGTGCGCACTAGGGAACGTAAACATGCCATACTATATCATTGATATCGCGATATGACAATTTTTTATCATGTAAAAAATTATACCGTATTATCGTGGCCGGTATGATATGGCACACCCCTAGTCCATACTTATAAATGGAAACAACCAAAATGAAATAAAAGAAATAATGGATACTGTTTGTCACATGATTGCCAATTAATTACGTTATCTCACGACTTCTAGTAGGCTATTTGTATATAGGCTTTATATTTTTATTTCAATGTTGTAATTAGCAATTAACAGCACAGCTGTTTTTTTTACTAAGTTGTCTGAATCTGAATCAAGTTCACACACCTCTTTAATGTTAATTTTGGTGATCTCCGACTGGCCAAGTCGAACATCATTAGCGCCGACGTGAATAATAATCTTAGAGTATTTACGATTATCATTAGCCAGCACTTTTAAATTTGCTTTGATGTCATGCCCTCTGGGTCCCGGCAAACATGTGACTATGGTGGCTGGTGTCTCTATTTTCACGTTCCGTGTAATAGAATCGCCAATAACTAGGGCACTTTCAACAGGATTCTCAGTGGGTGCGTCACTGAGTGGGGAGAACCTGTTTGATGTTCTAATCGGAACGGAAGAGCGGTGGTTTTTCCCACAACAAGAGTCAATATCTTTTGCGTTAAATGAAGAAAATGATGACAAACTTTGTGCTGTTAATTGACCCTGTTGTGGTCAAGGAAGTGAATGGCTTGTAGTGAGTGAGCCCTACCAGCCCGGCCCGGGGGCTGGGTGAGATCTCACTTGAAAGCAATCCGTGGTATCAGCAGGAACAAAGAGAAGAACCAGAAGAGCCAGCGAGTGTTCTGCCCGGGAGTATTTAACTTCTACTGAAAGTTTACACTGCTGAGTCTTTGCTTGACCAATGAGAAAGGTCCAACTCTCTGAAGATTTGGGAGATTTTCTTTGTTTGAGAGTGACCTCATTTGCAGGAGTGGTGCCATTTATACTCTGATAAATATAACAAATATACATGTAAGGAATTTAAGCCTTTATTTGTCCCGCAGTGGGGAAATTGCATTTAGCAACAGCAGGTGTACAGGTTGGCTGATGCCACCATACAGAGTCATAGAAAGTCTTCAGGAGCGCCCCCTGCATTCCAAAAACCTCAGTCTCCTCAGGAGGTAGAGCCTGCTCTGACCCTTCCTATACAAAGTGTCCAGTCCAGTTTATGGTTCAGGTGAACACACATGTACTTATAAGAGTCCACTCTCTCAATGTCCATACTCTGGATGTTCACCGGTGAGGGAGCAGACCAGTGTTTGCGGAAATCAACCACCATCTCCTCGGTCTTCCCTGTGTTGATAAGGAGGTGGTTTGGCTGACACCAATCCACGAAGTCCTACGTCAGTCCTCTTTACTCCTTGTCGTGGCTAATCAAGCCAATGATGGCAGAGTCGTCAGAGAACTTGAGCAGGACACAGCCGTCAGTGTTGTGTCTGAGATCTGCAGTGTAGAGTGTGAAGAGCAAGGGCGTGAGCACTGTACCCTGGGGGACGCCCACACTGCAGGTCAAGGGGTCAGACACTCAGTCCTGGGGTCTCACAAACTGGGACCTGTTTGTTAGGTAGTCTAGGATCCACTCAGCCAGATGTAAGTCCACTCCAGTCCAGAGTGGTGTTGAATGCGCTGGAGAAGTCTAGAATCCTCACGGTGCTGCCGGGTTTCTCCAGGTGAGTTAGAGCACGGTGTAGTAGGAAGATCACAGCGTTGCCTGTGCACTACAGGTTTATACACAGGCTGTAGATGAACAATGATGTGATCAGCTCTGCCAAGGGGAGGGAGGGTTGATGGGGAATATGCCACCTTGGAATTGGCATAAAATAAGTCCGTTGTTTTATTGTGTCTGTTGGGACAGGTGATGCACTGTGTGAATGTTGGCAAAGGAGGGGGCTGCATGGTTGAATTCCCCAGAGATGAGGAAGAGAGCCTGTGGGTGCTGTGTCTGCAGGCTGCTGGTAACAGAGAGCAGTGTATCACAGGCAGTGTCCGCGTTAGCAGAGGAGAGCACGTATGCAGCTATCACAATAACATACGTGAACTCCTGTTGCAGGTAGAATGGCCTCATGCTGACCGCTAACAGCAGATGAAAAAAATCCAATGTAACGGTGGAGTCCAGGATGTGAGGGGGTTAAACAATGACGCAACACTGTCTATACTCCCGCTGGTGCCGGATATGTGCCGCCAGCTCGTCAATCTTGTTGGGAAGAGATCTCACGTTTTACATGATGACGGAGGGGAGAGCAGGTCTCTTCTTTTCCCGGAATGTCCTCGGCAAGTCTTCTGAAGCAGTTCAGAGCGGATCGACCCGAGGGACCATTACCGCGCTCCTCAGCGCAATCAGCTGTTCCCTACTGTAAACAATGGGTGCACGGGCTCCGACGCACATTGTGATTCGCGATCAATTGTCCTAGGATGCATGTTCATTTATACAGTGGGGAGAACAAGTATTTCATACACTGCAGATTTTTGCTGGTTTGCCCACTTACAAAGCATGTAGAAGTCTGTAATTTTTTTCTTTAAGAAAGCCCTGTATTAACTGGACCTGTTTGAACTCGTTACCTGTATAAAAGACACCTGTCCACACACTCAATCAAACAGACTCAAACCTCTCCACAATGATCATGAGGAAGGTGAGGGATCAGCCCAAAACTATATGGCTGGACCTGGTCAATGACTTGAAGAGAGCTGAGACCACAGTCTCAAAGAAAACCATTAGTAACACTACAGGATTAAAATCCTGCAGGGCACGCAAGGTCCCCTCCTCAAGCCAGCGCAAGTCCAGGCCCATCTGAAGTTTGCCAATGACCATCTGGATGATCCAGAGGAGGAATGGGAGAAGGTCATGTGATCTGATGAGACAAAAATAGAGCTTTTTGGTTTAACTCCACTCGCTGTGTTTGGAGGAAGAAGGATGAGTACAACCCCAAGAACACCATCCCAACTGTGAAGCATGGAGGTGGAAACATCATTCTTTGGGAATGCTTTTCTGAAAAGGGGACAGGACGACTGCACCGTATTGAGGGGAGGACGGATGGGGCCATGTATCACGAGATCTTGGACAACAACCTCCTTCCCTCAGTAAGAGCACTGAAGATGGGTCGTGGCTGGGACTTCCAGCATGACAACGACCCGAAACACAGAGCCAGGGCAACTAAGGAGTGGCTCCGTAAGAAGCATCACAAGGTCCTGGAGTGGTAGACCTAGAACCCAACAGAAAATCTTTGGAGGGAGCTGAACTACAGGAAACGTATGATCTCTGTAATTGCAAACAAAGGTTTCTGGACCAAATATTAAGTTCTGCTTTACTGATGTATCAAATACTAATGTCATGCAATAAAATGCAAATGAATTACTTAAAAATCATACAATGTGATTTTCTGGATTTTTGTTTTATATTCCATCACTCACAGTTGAAGAGTTCCTATGATAAAAATTACAGACTTCTACATGCTTTGTAAGTAGGCAAACCTGCAAAATCGGCAGTGTATCAAATACTTGTTCTCCCCACTGTAGATCAGTAGTGGTGGCGTGCACGCTTTTTGGTGTGAGCACGAAACCTGCGGGAATAACTAAAAAGCACTATTCAACCGGAGTGAATGAGACGAGTGAGAGAGGAGGCGCCCGCACGGGTGTGTGTTACTTTGACATCGAAGAGAAAAGAGCGACTGACCTTATTGCCTGTGCCGCGGGTAACAAAACGGATCAGCTCAAAATTGGAAAGACGTGATACTGTCTGGTCAATTGCGTTTTGGCCAAGTGATGAAAAAAGCTTGTTGTGTTTCTACCTTTAGCAGTAACTGTTAAACTCCTCTTTCTTGCATATTTTGTAAAATATTGTGCTTAACCGTTGGAGGTCTGACCTCTGGTAATCCAAACCTCTTCCACACTATTGAAGTAGCTCGCTTTTTAGGTACTAAATTGTCAACAGAGGCTGATATGCTGCTTTTACTCTCAGACAAGTGTTTTTGTGCACGCTAGAGAACGTAAATGTGGCATGCGTCATCGTATTGCTATATCATTGATATCACGATATGACACTTTTAAAAATTACAACGGTATTATCGTGGACAGAATGATATGTCACACCCCTAATTAATAAATAAATAAATCTATCTGTCTGTCTGTCTAACATTTATATCTCTATGTATATATATATATATATATATGTTTATAGACATGTAGAAATATTACAGGTGGTGCATACAAAATTTCTGGTTTCAATTTCGATTAAAACCTGAATGTCACATTCAATAATATTTTTTATTAATATGATTGTGTTCTTCAATATTTTTTCTTAATAGACCTGAAAATCAGAATAACAATGGCGTCTGAGGAAGAGGAGGCATCAGACAGTAACAGTGGTCAATCAAAAAGCCGGCTGAAGAGCAAGAAGCCACCCAGTCTGATGATTGCAATTCCCAAACCTGAGTCTGACAAAAAGGTATGAGTCTAAAATAAGTTTCTCAAATAATGTCAAGAAAAAGACTTGATAATCATAAAAGGCTTCATCAGTAACGAAGGATTGGAGTGATTTGCTCAATTTTCTTAATTTTGAATCTGGCAGCAGCATTTTGTGTTCGCTGTAGCTTTTTTGGAAGGCCAGTTAAAAGTAAATGGATGTAATCGGGCGGTTCCTCTGACCTTGTGGTGTGGTTTTTACTCTGATAAACATTTTCAGCTGTGTTAGACCTTACATATACAAGTGTGTGTCTTTCCAAATCATGTCCAATCAATTGCTGTGGACGCCAATCAAAGCATTGAAATTGTGAGAAATAGGATGCATCCAGTGGGACAAACTTTTTTGACAACAAATTGTCTTCCTCAATTATTTTATAGTCATACAGAAACACAAGTTACTGCAGAGTGCGACAAGGAAGGGAGGCTTGCTCCGTCTTTATATCTCTCCCCTAGCCTTCAAGGTTACATCTCAACAACCCTACTTTTCCACACATGGTAAAGGAAAGGAATAATAAAAAAAAAAACCTCCACTAAGACCTAACCCCCAGATTTAGGACAGGATGACCTCTTAGGTCATGGACAGGTGCCCTTTGTCTCCCCTAGGACTGCACCCCTCCTGTTACCCATCCATCTCATTCTATATGCCTTATTTTAACTCTAAAGAATGTCTAGATACAGCAAGAATATAATCATAAACATATGAGTAAAATCATAGAGAAACTTATGAAATTACAATTTTAATTTTTCTTCCACACTAGATATAATGAAAAAAAAAATTATAATTAAAGAGAAGATTCTGGTCTATCAGAGACAAAAGAAAACATTCTTATTTTATTGTGTACCTCTGTGCCATCATTCTTTAAGACATATGGAGATTGTCTTTCATTCTTTCTCCTGGTGATTCTGTAGTTCATGCGAAGTGGTTAGTGAAAATCCACAGGGATCTCTTCATTCATACAAAACACTCAAGTGTTTAATATAAATTTCCTGATTTTGTTCTGACTGCTGGGGGACTTAAAATATTAGTTCACCCAAAAATGAAACTTCTATTACTAATGAATGAAATTACTCACCCTCATGTCGTTCATTCATCCTCGGAACAAAAACTAAGATATTTTTATGAAATCCTAGAGGTTTCTGATCCTCAATAGAAAGTGAAGTGAAAGTGACATGTCTAAGCAAAATTGGGTAATCCATACTCATTTGGAGGAAGGAATTTGTCCTCTGCATTTAACCCATCCAAGTTGGTGCACACACACTAGATGGTGTGAGAAGTGAATACAGTCGTGGCCAAAAGTTTTGAGAATTACATAAATATTAGTTTTCACAAAGTTTGCGCTAAACTGCTTTTAGATCTTTGTTTCAGTTGTTTCTGTGATGTACTGAAATATAATTACAAGCACTTCATACGTTTCAAAGGCTTTTATCGACAATTACATGACATTTATGCTAAGAGTCAGTATTTGCAGTGTTGGCCGTTCTTTTTCAGCACCTCTGCAATTCGACTGGGCATGCTCTCAATCAACTTCTGGGCCAAATCCTGACTGATAGCAACCCATTCTTTCATAATCACTTCTTGGAGTTTGTCAGAATTAGTGGGTTTTTGTTTGTCCACCCGCTTCTTGAGGATTGACCACAAGTTCTCAATGGGATTAAGATCTGCGGAGTTTCCAGGCCATGGACCCAAAATTTCAACGTTCTGGTCCCCGAGCCACTCAGTGATCACTTTTGCCTTATGGCACGGTGCTCCATCGTGCTGGAAAATGCATTGTTCTTCACCAAACTGTTGTTGGATTGTTGGAAGAAGTCGCTGTTGGAGGGTGTTCTGGTACCATTCTTTATTCATGGCTGTGTTTTTGGGCAGAATTGTGAGTGAGCCCACTCCCTTGGAGGAGAAGCACATGAATGGTCTCAGGATGCTTTACTGTTGGCATGACACAGGACTGATGGCAGCGCTCACATTTTCTTCCCCTGACAAGCCTTTTTCCAGACGCCCCAAACCATCGGAAAGGGGCTTCATCGGAGAATATGACTTTGCCCCAGTCCTCAGTAGTTCATTCACGGTACTTTCTGCAGAAGATCAATCTGTCCCTGATGTTTTTTTTGGAGAGAAGTGTCTTTGCTGCCCTTCTTGACACCAGGCCATCTTCCAAAAGTCTTGGCCTCACTGTGCGTGCAGATGCGCTCACACCTGCCTGCTGCCATTCCTGAGCAAGCTCTGCACTGGTGGCACTCCGATTCCGCAGCTGAATCCTCTTTAGGAGACGATCCCGGCACTTGCTGGACTTTCTTGGATGCCCTGAAGCCTTCTTTACAAGAATTGAACCTCTTTCCTTGAAGTTGCTGATGATCCTATAAATTGTTGATTTAGGTGCAATCTTAGTAGCCACAATATCCTTGCCTGTGAAGCCATTTTTATGCAACGCAATGATGGCTGCACGCGTTTCTTTGCAGGTCACCATGGTTAACAATGGAAGAACAATGATTTCAAGCATCAACCTCCTTTTAACATGTCAAGTCTGCCATTCTAACCCAATCAGCCTGACATAATGATCTCCAGCCTTGTGCTCGTCAACATTCTCACCTGAGTTAACAAGACGATTACTGAAATGATCTCAGCAGGTCCTTTAATGACAGCAATGAAATGCAGTGGAAAGGTTTTTTTGGGATTAAGTTCATTTTCATGGCAAAGAAGGACTATGCAATTCATCTGATCACTCTTCATAACATTCTGGAGTATATGCAAATTGATATTATAAAAACTTAAGCAGCAACTTTTCCAATTTCCAATATTTATGTAATTCTCAAAACGTTTGGCCACGACTGTACACACACACCCGGAGCAGTGGGCGGACATTTTTTTCTGTGCTCGCGAAAAAAAAAAAAACTTTCGGGTTACCAGTCTGACTCTCTAACTGTTAGGCCACAACTGCCCCATAACTGGCAACGTAACCAACACATTGGCTGGCTCCTACATCAGCATCACCCGCATGTGTTATGCTGCTCATGTGAACAGCATCGGCCAATGCTGTTTTGGCATTCTGATGTAAAACCTGGAAATGCTGCAATGTAAACGGTGTAGGATACTGACAGGGAAAAGAAGAAATTGTTGAATAAAGTCAATCTTTTTGTTTTGTTTTTGCATATAAAAAGTGTTGTTGCTTTTGGTCAGAGAATAAGACATTGCACCATGAGTAATTTATTTCAGCAATTCAATTCAAATTGGCAAAAACTAATATTCATGAATCTCACACTGCATAAGAGTCAATTTTATTGTTTGCAAGGAAGGTCAGGCAATCATAAGGAAACACGGGTTACTGCAGAGTGCGTTCAAGAAGGGCGGGCTCTTTCACCTTTATATCTCTACCCCAGCCTTCAAGGTTACATCTCTTAACATCAGTACGTTTCTACACATGGTGACAGAAAAACACTCCACTATGACCTAAGGCCTAGATTTAAGACAGGATGACCTTTTTATGGTTAGGGTTAAACATAAACATATGATTAAGCTTATAGAAAAACCCCTAATATTAACAACAAATTAAAAATTAAATAAATTCAGTGCACACAGACTGAAGTAATTTATGTCTTTTGTTCTTCTAATTGTGATGATTTTGGCTCACATTTAGTTAGAGATGAGTTCAAGTTAGCAATAGCAAGTAGCCTCAAAGACGAATAATAAACACCACTTTAACTGATCTCTAACTTCTTTAACTTCAGCAAACACTGGTAATACACAGTTAGTTAACAAAGTGAAACCATAAATATCAGAATGTTATAAAAGTGTGCACACTGAGAAATGAACAGCAGATGGTGGCTATTTCAGTCAGTTCGAGTTAGCAAGTTGTCTTTTGCTTATAATAAACACCCCTTTAACAATCTCTAAGACGCCCCACGTCAAAACAGTGCCATAAAGAGAAAAGCACAGAAAAGTGAAGCACACTGGGAACACCATGGAATATATGTAGTAGAGATAAAATAGGAGAAATGATTTTTGCACTACTTAATTTTTCTTTTGCAATTCTTTGCAAAACAACATTTTTTCCTCAGTACTTTATTTGCTTTGCAATACTTCATTCTTTTGCAAAGAAGTGTGGCTTTAAATTGACTCCATACCCAACAACTATTTGGTTACTGACATGCTTCAAAATATAAAAGCAGAAGAAAGAAATTCATACAATTTGAGGGTGAGTAAATGATGACACAATGACTTATATTTATTTAAAGGTTAATTCACCCAAAAATGAAAATTAAGTATTAAAAAAAAGGAATTTCCATATGACTAAATCAGTTTGAGTCTGAATATTACCGTCATGTTTACTTTATATAGTAATGCGCTTCTAAAATCATCTTTTGAGAGCAACTTGTGTACTTGGCTTATAGGGAGGACTGGCACTGGATGCATCCAAGACAATTTTCAAGAGTCTGAATACTTATATTTATTTATTTTTCTTTTAAATAAATTTGCAAAGTTATCCCAACTAAGTGTTAAGTTAAAATAACTTTATTTTAAGGATGGAGTGTAGTTTGATGTGAAAAAAATTGTTTAAAGCGTTTTAGCAAACACAATGTGATAGCTTGGGGTGAGTTTCATTTTAAAGTGAACTAATTCTTTAACTGTATGAGTGTTTGTGTGTTTTATAGTCCCTGCGGCCATCTTTTAAGAAGAGTGTGAGTCTACAGCAGTCGAGTGAAGGACTATCGGACAGCAGTATATCTATAAGGGAGCGAAGAGGGACACTCAGGAGGCAAACATCACTCTCTCAGAGCATACGCAGGTGAACTTAACCATCACAGATGAATGCAGCAGGTCCTACCTGTGTCCCTTTGACGAATGCAATGAAAATAGTTTCGCCTCTTTGGATAAAGGTAAAATGTTATACTGTATAATTATGCGTAAAAATCAATAAAAAAACATGACCATCATAATACGTCCAACCATTCCTACTCGTCTTTTGTGCATGCGTTTTCGTGATTTATGAAGACACAAATTTGTATAATTTCATGTGTCCTCATATTTCATATAGCTTTAACTTTAGTTTCATTTTGTTTTGTTTTCATTTGTCATGAGCTCTATGCTTTAACGTGTACTACTGCGTCAGTCGATACAATGTCAAATGTAATGTGCAAAACATTATTTTATCATTATTTTAACAATGCATGCCAGCAAACCTGGTTTTGATTCGAATGGGAGATTATAAAAAAACCGCTGTTACATATTTTGTCAAACAAATAATCAGTTACAATGAGCTACAGCTGCACGCACACACAACATATGTTTGACTATATTGTGACTCTTTACAAAAATGATACTTCTGTGATGATACTTTGACAAAGATACATTTTTATTGGTGATGCTCTGCAGCCATCGAGTGGCTGTTCTTGAAATTTCATGTTATTTTAGTTTTAACTGTTTGTTTTGCTGTAGATGGCAGTGATCTTCCACTAAACCATGACATATTGTCCATGTTATCTCAATGAACAAAATTAAGAAAATCCATAAATTAGATATGAATTCTTACAAATGCACATTTTTAAAAGCATTTTTAAAAACTCACAATTGATTGATATTAAGTTTTAAAAAATACATTATACATTCCCATGAGTTATGAGCTCTTCAGTTTGCAAAAATAAGGTTGCACTTGGATTCGATTATGGACACACAAACACCCCTAGTGTTCTCATGAAAAGGAGAGATGTCTCACGGTCATGTCTATCATTGATTTTTACGTTCAATCCTCGCTGCCCATACGTCATGCAGTAAACGTTTTACTTTTATTTGCATTTATCAACCTACTGAAACATACAAATAAAACACCAAACTCCTTCTCAGCATACTGTTTGACTTGTGATCTCTCAAGTGTTGTACATTAGAGGCGAAGCTTCGCAGAAGCACCAATCATAATTGTAAATAACATATTTCTGCTTTAAATGTCAGCGAGTGGTGGTTCGCGTGGCGACAAAAGATTATTAAAGTGGGAAGATTTGATTTTAAAACAGAAACAATGGTGAAATTGTACAAAGAACTGAACCGTACGAATACTCCAGAGCTAAATGAGGAATCAAATAAGACACAGGTGAACATAACCACTAATGAGGGAAATCAAATCTGTAACTGTTGAAACCAAATACTACGAAACCATGAAGACAAATGATATGAGGGCTAAACAAAAAACTAAACACAAACTATATTTGTGACACCACTCTTAATTTCCAAAATTTTCAGTCTGTTTAAAACAATTTTTGGTCCATTTTATTTCACTTTACAAATTTGCTTTGATCAATTTTGTCATCTGAAGCAAATTTATCCAAAACAGTCATGGGAGTTAGTAGATTTATTGGTGAATTTGAACTTGAAAAATTGTGTACACTCACGTCTTTCCACGCTTGAAACATTACATTCTGATGTCCATTCATGTTTATTTGATGCTATAAATGAATTAGTATGAAGAGATGCTGAAGGAGCTACAGCCATCTGTCACGACACATTAAAGCACCACCATACGGTATCTGTTTAAACTTCTTTAAAAGTTTTTAAATGATACCGTTTCATATCAAAAGTGATTTTGATGAAGAACCATGAAGAACAAGACTCGACCAAGAACACAAGAAACACTGGGGTTTAAATACTAGAGGGGTAATGGGCAAACAAGGCACACCTGGACATAACTAAGGACACAAGCCAGGCCAGGATCAGGACAACTACATACAGGCAAGCAAATGAGTCCAGGACTTTTCACGTTAAGCATTTTCTTCCCATTGAAACCTATTATAAAGAATGTTTGACATGGCTCAATACATTAAGACAGTAATATTAAAAGACCAAATACGCTATACAGTTTTTTAATTAAATATTAATCAAATATACTGTGTACAGGCAAGCAGATGAGCCTTAAGTAATATAAACTTAATGTACAAAGATTCATGTTAATAGTTTTTCTGCTCAGTGTAATTGATGCATTAGGACAGTGATCATAAAATGATTGAGAAGGCAAACTACAGTCATGGCCAAAAGTATTGTCTGTGGCGCATTTTGTGTTTTACTGATTTGCTGATTCACATTGTTTCAAGATTATAGTGCAGAGTGATCAGATGCATAATTGTAAAAAGCTGCATTGGCCAAATATTTTTTGACTCCACTGAACCACTGCCCCCTCGCCACAATGACCAGTGTAAGGACCACCCGTCAGCCCAATGGCGGAATCTGACGGCCTGGGCGAAGGTATAATGCGTGTATGTCTTTTCAGCACCCGCGTGAAGTTCACATACATTTTTAGGATTTAGTTTAAGTTTTCCTTTAGCCG
This sequence comes from Opsariichthys bidens, assembly GCA_037194245.1. Lineage (NCBI taxonomy): Eukaryota > Metazoa > Chordata > Actinopteri > Cypriniformes > Xenocyprididae > Opsariichthys > Opsariichthys bidens. The sequence goes on along the minus strand of CM074305.1, from coordinate 12,324,992 downwards.
CTCGCTCAATCTGACTCCAATTGTAAACGATCTCTAATTGGTAATGTTTCTGACGTAACATTAATAGCTGATCGCGCAATTAAATATGAATTAATTTAGATCTTTGATTCTTTCATTTCTCTTAATTTCAATTATCCTTTCATCAGGGCGTCACATCACTCAAAATCTATATGTACGGCCGATACACGCTTTACGTCACAATCCGGTTAGTTTAGAATCAAAACAGAGGAATATAGCGTTTACTAAAAAACACAAATTATGCTTATTCTCATAAAAGTGCCATTCGATTTAGTCACGATACTATAACATGTTAAGTCATGATAGACAGAAATCCAAAATCTTAAAAACGTGCCACATGCTCCGTTTATTAAGATTTCAGCATGATCTATCCCAACACTAGAATTTGCGGAAATGTCGAAAACCACATTGATCTACCGGTGACAATGATTTCAGACGAATTCAAAATAAATCAAGATGTAGCAATTTATTTATCAGGTAAAAATGTATCAATGCCAATTACATAATTACACAAATATAAACCAATTCAAATATAATAACTACATAACATCAATTACTCAAAAGATCCCTCTAAGAGTATTTAAAAGTTATGCATACACATAGAGATGTGAGTGGAAAACACTCATCACCTCCATGTGGGGGTCTCTGGCTACAGAATGTCCCGTCTTGCTGCTGTGTCTTTTCCCCTAAATAGCCAGACCAGAACAAAAGGATTGTAAATATTTATTGCCCCCACACCTGGTTTTGGGGGAGAGTTTTCAAACTTTCTCATAATACTAGTGACTGCTGTGAAACTGAGACCATTTTACCAATCGCACTGAGACATTTAAAATGATACTAAACATGAAATTGGAAAATAATAGATTCACAAGATGCATCATACATAGTACATATATATTCTTAGAGAACTTCAGTGACTTGAATCAGAGGGGAGGGGGGGCTGGTCGCATAGATGAGTGAGGACAGTTTGGGCAGGGTGTTGTCCTATTCCTTTGAAATCTTCTTTCCAGATGAGTTTTATTTCTTTATTGCAGGATGCTTGATCTGAGCTTTTATTCTTAGCAGGAAAATCAAACCTTACACCAGCTAACAGCATGACATCAGCTCATGGGACAGTGAACAAGTACTAATAATGAGAAATCGGTCAATCGTTCTGATTGCTATAAAATGAGGGAAGAAGTGCGTCCAATCATTGTGTTCATCTGTGTTCGCAATGGTTACCTGGATGTACAATAAGCACGAGGAAGTCTGTTATATTGATGCACAAACAAACCATGCATGTGAACTCTCGACGCATTGTTCGCACTTCGATCTACCAAAACTCGTTTTAATACCAGGTCTAAACGGGGCTTAAATTTCAAGTCCACTAACCTGTATACCACATATCTTGTGATCATATATCTGTAAGATTTCTTTTACAGTCTAACAGTAAGAAAAAGTTATATTCTTTGATTTCTTTCATTTGACACTAATGTGAATTGCTGTAAACCGTTTCACCCCAACTGTGAGTGAAGATTCAAGATTAACTTGTGTGTAAAAGCACATTGTATTTGAAAAGATGCTGTTCACATATCACCTAATCTCAATTTTCTCTCTTTTTTCTGAACAAAGAGGTACAGCTCAATGGTTTGGAGTGGGCGGTGAAGGTGAATCCAAGCAGCAGGAATGGCACAGAAAGAGCCTCCGACACTGCAGTCAGAGATATGGCAAACTGAAGCCCCAGTATTTTGAGCAGAATGAGGCAGCCAGCCTGGACTATGGCCCGGAGTCACCTGTGGGTCCTAGAATGCCAAAGGTATCATACATTTTATATATGTTTACTACAATTGAATTTTTGTAGTTAATGTAAAACAAACCAAAACTATATGCATTATTTTAACAATTCTTCTAGCAGTACTGATAGATATCTTTTGATACTTTTCTATATGTTAGTAGCATTGTCAATCAATTAAAGCTTTGAGTCATATTTCATTACATGATACGATTAAGTCATTGCATATATCAATATTTGTAGTTTACAAATGAAGATAATTTAAGACATGATTGTAACAAATTATTAAAGCATTAAATCGACATTACAGAAAGTTGCTTAAGAATTTAAAATGTTATTTCCATATAATTGAAGATAAGATATCATTGCCATACAGTCCACAGCCTTTTATTTGCTGATAGTATGTATGTGTGAAACTAATGGAATAAATTGGACTGATGTACGTCTATATTGAAAATACTTGTCGATTACATTTTTTAAAAATCATTTGTATTTTGCTTTATATTTGTACACAGGCTATGTTCAAATACTGTCCGTTATATCTTTTATCTTTTACTAGAGATGAGGCCGAAAAAAAAAAATTTTTTTTTTATATATATATATATATATACGAAAAAGGATCTACTACCTGCCGTTGATTTTGATATCCTAGATTAGATTAACTTTATTGTCACTGCACATGTAAGGTACAAGGCAACGAAATACAGTTAGCATCTAACCAGATGTCCAATAGGCAGTAAGTGCAGAATATACAAAATCTACAATATGTACAACAACTATAAAGATAAGTGTTATGGGCATAATTTACATAATTTATAAATACTATCAACATGATATACAGATAGGTGTACTATGAACATACTATACAGATGGATTATGTAAAGTGTATGTACACTCTAGGCAGAACTATGAACATATCCTAGGTATTATTAACTGGTAAATGTGACTTTACCTCACCATTCTGATTCTGTTTCTCAACAATTGTGACATATACACTGGCAACTGTGAGTTCTAAAGTTGAAACGTCGAAATTAACTGTTAATCTATTTTTTTTTCCAATTCTGCTTCCACATCTTCATGTTCACTGCAGTCACAAAATTCTGGCCAGTTAATGATACATAAGATGACAAAATAAATCTTCTTAAATACATGACAACATAATTTATACAACTATAGTGTGTGAATAATTGGTGGCAGGAATTTAGCACATTATAAGAATGGAACTTATGGGAATCCTGTGCTAAAAATCAGGCTCTAGACAACATATGGATTTATATATTCAGAGTTATAACTATATATTCAGGATTTACATATATACAGTACTGTGCAAAAGTTTTAGGCAGGTGTGAAAAAATGCTGTAAAGTAAGAATGCTTTCAAAAATAGACATGTTAATAGTTTATATTTATCAATTAACAAAATGCAAAAAATCTACATCAAATCAATATTTGGTGTGACCACCCTTTGCCTTCAAAACAGCATCAATTCTTCTAGGTACACTTGCACACTTAGATTTTTCTTCTGTTCACTCACTTTGCATTTTGTTAATTGATAAATATAATCTATTACCAAGTTTATTTTTGAAAGCATTCTTACTTTACAGCATTTTTTCACACCTGCCTAAAACTTTTGCACAGTACTGTATATTTAGATTTTTTACTATATATTCAAGATTTACATTTATATATTCGGGTTTATAACTATATATTCGAATTTTCATTTATATATTCGGATTTATAACTATATGTTCAGATTTACATTTATATATTCTGGTTTATAACTATATATTCGAATTTACATTTATATATTCAGATTTTTAACTATATATTCAGATTTACATTTATATATTCGGATTTACATTCAATTATTTCCTGTTTGGCCCCCCATAATATATATATGTATGTATGTATGTATGTGTATATATATATATATATATACATATAGATATATATATATATATGTGTGTGTGTGTATATGTGTGTATATATATATATATGTGTGTGTGTATATATATATATATATATATATATATATATATATATGTGTGTGTATATGTGTGTGTGTATATATATATATATATATATATATATATATATGTGTGTGTGTATATGTATATATATATATATATATATATATATATATATATATGACATGCATGGTTTGGTAGATTACTTTCTTCATTACAAAATATATGCTTTAAAAAGTAATTTGTAACGTATTCCGTTAGATTACCCACATTTTGTTACTTAATCTAAATACTTTGGAATACTAAGTATGTAACGCACACAAAGAAGGTAATTGGGAGTTTTTATCTCACTACTCTGACTTTTTTTTCTCAGAATTGTGTGATATAAATTTGCAATTGTGAGTTATAAAGTCAAAATTATGAGATTGAGAAAAATCCGAATTATGAAATATAAACTCGCAAAATTGAGACTCTTTCAGACTGTCAGAGTCGGAGAATCACCAGTTGCTGTTTACATGAATTGCCGTCACAGTTTATATTAATCACTTTGGTAATATAAATTTTTTTTTGGATGAAACTGTAATTTGATTACCACCCATTTAAAATGTAACTGTAATAAAATGGAATTGTATTTCGTTACTCCCCAACCCTGTATGTGTGTGTGTATATTAAATTATATATACAGGGTTGGGGAGCAACGAAATATAGAGCAACTTTTTACCCTGTACAGGATAATGGGAGAAATAGACTGTACAAGCCTATATATGCGTGCTGCTAAGTGGGAAAACAAGCTGCTGCATCGGCAGATATGTGTACATCATATGAAAGAACAAAGACAGGACGAGATGGGACAAGCTAATTGAGATAAGAAACCCAGCATCCGCCTGAGCAAGTCCAGCAATAAAGCTGAGATATGTAAATAATGATGTGATCACTACCAAATGAGTTAAGGACCCATCAAGAGTTTCATTCCAGAACTATGTATTTAATAATATGTGTGTTTTAACTTAATGCCAGCACTCCTGAATCACACTCTGTCTTTGTGTCTCTCGCTCTTAAGATTGTGGATCCTTTGGCTCGTGGGAGGCAGTTCCGTTATGAAGATTCTGAGAGACCAAGGACACCCTATACAGCATATCCTCCTTTGACCCCAGGTGTGACCTCTCTCTGTTCATTCACCAGTCAGCGCTCTGGTTATACACGTTTGCTGAGGAGAAAAAGAGAATCTGTGGCTCGTATGAGCCTCCGTGCCGCGTCCAACCTTCTTAAGGTGTGTTTGTCACCATGGAAAGTATTTACATCACACCTCTGAAGATATTTAATGAATGTTTTGCATGATAGTATTCACCTCCTGGTAAGGTGTATGTATGTGGTACATGCATGTTTTCATTTAAAGGTTAGTTCACCCAGAAATGAGAATTCTGTCATTTACTCACCCTCATGTCGTTCCGTAAGACTTACGTTTGTCTCTGAAACACAAAGCGGTTTGTTCTTGTATGCCAAGCTAATATGATTGAACTTCTGTTAATTCTGTTTGCTGATCAGTTTTTTATATGTGAATAAAAGCTTAAATCAAATCTGTTCGAAAATTTGGACTAAACCTCTAGATTTCATATGGTTCTATTTTTTTACGATCTCGTGTAATGTTTAACGTGACAAAGTGGTATTTGCATAGACTTTCAATGGACAGAAATCTCTTGGTTTCATTTTAAATATCTTTTTGTGTATCCATTTGTGTTTCGAAGATGAACGAAAATCTTCTGGGTTTGGAAGGACATGAGGGTGAGTAAATGATGACCATTTTTTTGTTTTCATTTTTGAGTGAACTAACTGCCTTTCTTGCTTTTAAAGGACCACAAAAGGAGATTTAAAAAGAAAAAAAAAATTCCACTCTTCCCCATCCATATAATGGCATTGAATAGTGGCCAGCATTAAGCTTCTTAAAGGCCTAATGAATTGCCATGGAACTATACAATGTGTTGACGTAATTTAGGGACATATCGGACAGCTCCGCCCCTTTTTAAAAATAGCCAATAGCATTTTGTTTGTATATATATATATATATAAGTCGGTAAAACTGTTTGTCCTCCTAATCTCTTCTATATCACGTTAAAATACAGCGTTCTGTGCAGAATTTAAATTGGTCCGATACCTTTCGTGGCCTGAGCCAACTCCACGGTCCACGTATGGCAAGCCGTTTTAGCTTTTAAACTCTGTTCTGACTATCTATAAATATATTTAAAGATAGTAACAATTGTATTTTGACGAGTGATAATTATAATTCGACTAGTCAGAATGACAATTAGAGATATCTGCAATTATAATTGCACTAGTAAGAAATCCGATTTGAGATATCTGTAATATATATTTGACTAGTCAAAACTCCATTTAAGATTTCTGTATTGATTTCATAGATATCTTTAAAAGACGCGTCATTTATCCGCAAAGGTCATTAGAGATATCTGTGATTCGGTTTCGACTAGTCACAATTATATTTTAAGATATCTGAATTGTAATTGCTCCTAGTCGAATCCGTCGTGCGTGATGTGAAACTTACATTTCCTCCGCACCACTCAGAGGCGCTATCTCCACAACTATATTACCTCAGAAAACGGTTGACAACGCAAAACAAGCCCGCGATCTGCAAATAATGCAGTTACTATTCCAGTGTTAATAACATACACAGTTACTTTTACTGTAATTTTATTACCTGAAAACCAGGTCAGGCCGTTGAGATTTTTTGGCGCGCAGACAATGGTTAGAAAAGGCGGGGCTTAGCGAAGGGGTGGTTTGAGAACACAATTAAGATATCTATAAAATAATTTCGACTAGTCAGAATGTTCATTCAAGATATCTACTCTGAAATTCTTCCTAGTCACAAAGCTGAATGCAGATATCTCCAAAGAAAGATCCTCCTAGTCAAAAAACACACTGAGATATCTATAATTAAGTTGAATTCAAGATATCTCTAATTAAGTGTCGCCTAGTCAAAAATCCAGTTCAAGATATCTACAACTGTAATTTGACTAGTGATAAATTATTTAAAGATATCTACATATTTATTTTTGGATATCTTAAAAAACGATGAATTAAAGATATCTCCAATTTGATTATGACTAGACAAAACCCAGTTAGAGATATCGCTAATTATAATTTGCACTAGTGGCAATTCAATTGGAGATATCTCTAATTACAATTTCTACTAGTCAAAACTCATTTGTAGATATATTTCCAATTGAAGTCAATGGAAGAATTTGACTAGTCATAAAAGCACTGTAGATATCTGTAATGTATATTACGACTAGTCAAATTAACATTGTAGATATCTCACTTGCAATTACGACGAGTCAAAATTGCAGAAGAGAAATCTGGAATTGAAATTATGACTAGTACGGGAAGGAATATTTAAAGCTAAAACGGCTTGCCATAGTCCACGGATATGATCCGCTCTGTGTTCTGGTGTCCCTGGGCCAGAGCAAACTGCTCTCGCTGTGACGGTTCACGTGACACTGACGCCAAAATGGACTTCATTCGCGTCAATGGAAAGCATATTTACACTGTCTGAATCGTTCCCTATTCTCTACAATTGTGCGCTATGTGCCATTCACCATATAGAAACTAGTCACAAATGACCGATTTCAACCGCAGCTTCAGTGTCTGTTTATCGTGTTGGTGGGGGCAGGACTTTAAATTCTAGAGAGCATTTGATGAGAGGCTGAAATGTGTTGTCATGTAAATCAATGGTCCGTTTTAGCGGAAATGAGATGCTATGTTTTGAATGCTTATATATCCTAAATGTGTATTGTGGCATTGTTTTGTAACGCACCAGCTTATTCATGACTTCAAGGCTAACATATTAATACTTAAAGCTAAAAAACTTACATTTTGATTTCAGGGGGACATTAAATAAATATGCTAAAGTATCACAGAAAGGATGCAAGTGTTTTGGGGGGTATATGATCGAGAGAGACGAGCTTGAGAGGGACATTTTTTGTTCTAAAAAAATGATTTTTGTGGTCCAAAAAAGAAAGAAGGGCAATTGTGTATTAGAACAAAACCAAGGTGAGTAAACGATAACTTCCTTTTAATTTTAGGGTTAACTATCCACTGCATGATTTTAATAAATTATTGTAATGGAGATGTACCTTTTTGATCATTATAAACTGTCCAATCCTATAATGGCTATATGGCTGAGCTCTTTTTTTTTTTTTTTTTTGCTCAGCTTGTATTATGTTGGAATAAGTTATGTGGTACAATCCTCTCCTGTAGGGTCGACAAGGCACTCAAAATGCACGTGGATTTCAGAGGAGGAGTTTTGCTCGGCACAGCTGGCTCGAGGAAGACACTGTGGATACAGCAGACACCTCTGATTCGGTGTTTTTTAGCAAAGTGCGTATATTTATCTGGGTTTGTCTACAATCTTTTCTACTCCCCTGTGCTAAATTGTATTGAATGTACTCTTGTAGTGTACTTAAAATCTTATAAGTATATTTTATACACCGCAACTGCACTTGCAGATATTATAGGAATGAAATAAAATACTTAAGTGTGCTTAAAGAGTAAAATTTCATGAATGTTTATTAACACAATTTTGCAAACTTTTGAACTTTGTAATAAGTTAAAATGAAGTTTTATCCTAAAGTACATTTTAAATCATTGTTTTAGTAACCTTTTGTCGAGATTTACAAGATGTTAGTTCTAGAGCCTATATACCTGTCTATGTAATAACTAAAAGGATGTTTATATAATTATATTTTAGTTTTTTACAATACACCATACTTCCAGCTAAACTGAATAATTAAAAACTAGTTTAAATTGGTAAAACTGACATATTCTGACATATTCCAATTCTTGTAGAACACACTATGCTTATTCTTTGCATTTTGAGCACTTTTTGTGTGAAATCATATTTATTTTGTCCAGCAAAAATACCGCTCTGAAACCGACGCTCCTGCTCTCGTTGCGAATGTACTCATTGGTTAAAATATGCACGCCGTTCACTCTTGCGGTGTGAAATGGCCATAATACATTTTGATTGTACGGTCCCTCCAGAAAAACGCGATTATGCGATCGCTTGATTTCATGCATAATCAGCCAAAGTCCGCGTGTTTATGCGGGGGTCGCATTTTTTCAAATATGCCGCACAAATTGCCGATTTCAGCAAGAAAAATATGCGGGGCTAGCATGATTTCATAATCGCTGTATTTTCGTTGCAAAAAAGTCTCATATATCTTAGCAGAAAGTTGAAAAATGTTGCGTTTACTTCACACGAGTAAAGCGCCATTATTTCCCCCTATTGCCATGGGAACCTCATGAAGTGACGTAATGACGCGACGTGAACGTCATCCGTAAACCCCGCTCCAATAATTCTCATTTACCAACAAAAATAAGCTCAAAAGACCGCGCGAAGCAGTTTCCCGCTCTTTTACGTGATAGTGGGGGCAAATTATTATATAGTATAATATAGCTACAGAACTTATTTGACTCAATGTTTTGTAATTTTGAACCATGTGTTTGATGAGGTCTCTGAAAAACAGAATGAAAAAGAAATATAATATGATTTAGTAAGTTAGCCTCCCTCTTCACATGAAGGCAGCGTGAGTATGAGAACACAGGGTGGGGGGGGAATCACCTTTTTTTTTTTTTTTTTTTTTAAAAAACCAAAGTTTTTTGCAAGTTCCCGCAAGCAATTTCATCGCATAAAATTGCAAAAACATCCCGCATATTCCATCGCATTTTTTAAGAAAACGTGCCGCATAATCAAGGGTTTTTGCCCGCAACAATCACAAAAAAATCCCGCGTTTTTCTGGAGGGACTGATTGTATTGCAATAACATGCACTTAAGTGTCAGAAACTGTTATATTCTGCTCGCACTTAAGTTTGTTCTCTTGAGATATTTGTTTAGCTCTTGACTTGATGGATAGATATTTCGTACAATTGTATAATGTTTTTAATAAATGTCTTTGTTTCTCTCTTTCACAGGTAGATGTTCATGAGGAGCTTTATTCAATGGCAGACGATGTTTTTGAGTCACCCCCTCTATCAGCTTCTTGTCCTGTGGCAAATGTTTTTTTGGGCGAGGGAATATTATTTCCAAGCTTGTAAGTTAAAAGCACTGAATTTGTTTAACAACAACTAAAATGCATAATTTCCCTTTCATCACTGTAAAGTTGATTTGAAACAATCTGTATTGTATAAAGCACTGTATAAATAAATGTGACTTGGCTTTAAATTAAAACAGTACATCCGTTGCCTTACAAAGCCTCTTCACTTTAGTACTCACCTGTTTTAATGCTACCGTTCCTTTCGTCTTAATCACCAGAGTAAAAAAGGATGTCCCCAAAACTGTGACGACCTCTGGGAAAGTTTCTTCTCATCGTGGCGGTCGAATTGCCTCCAAAGTGAAGCACTTTGCGTTTGATAAGCAGAAACGTCAGTATGGAATGGGTGTGGTGGGGAAGTGGCTAAACCGACACTATAGACGCAGCCTCAGCAGCCAAGTACAGAAACAACTGGAAGATTTTCACAGTCATCGGTGAGTAAGAACCCATTTAGGCTCCTCAGAATCGCCAGGAGCTTCTCAGCCTTAGATGTTGCTTTGAAATTATTTAGAGAAGTTGTGATCATTAATTGTTTCTTTGTTAGGCCATATTTTACCTACTGGATCACCTTTGTGCACATTGTCATAACGCTGCTGGCCTGCATTACATATGGATTTGCTCCTGTGGGCTTTGCCCAGCATTCTACTACTCAGCTGGTAAGATAACAAAAATAGTGCGTTCAGAAGACATTGACGCTATAGGAAGGTATAGATGGTGTAGAGGACCTAGGTGCTGTTTATTACAAAGTTGAAAATCCAAAAACATGTCAAATGAGCTTTACGTGAAACAAACGCCTAAACATTAACTAAGATAACCGTAATCTGACAAACGGGATATGGGAACAGCAATACATACTATAATACACGACCACTAGACAAGGCAAACATGAGAGCCAATGCTGCATTCACGCATGCAAAACGTGACGTTCTCGAAATGAGAATTAATATTACAACACTATCAACGGCCAATTGAATCTGAAGCGGTCAGGTGATACACTGGTACAAGTAAAAGCTCTCAGAACATTCTCCGCTCACGTAGAAGTGAATGCTTTTTTACAAGTCGAAATCTCATCATTTTGGCAATTACAACATGGTGTGAATGCACCTTAAATACCTTATTCGGGGGAACACATGAATGTGACAATCAATGAACAATCGGAACTAATAACCACATGACAAGACAATGAACCAATGAGAACGTGACACAAACAATTGGGAAATATCGATCACAATACTGGATCACATGGGGTAGAGGCAGTCACATGACACTAGACAGGAACCGTGACTGTGACAATAACTTTAACATAAACAAAACTTAAAACAGATGTCACATGTAATCGATCAATCAGAGTTTTCTAACATGGAAAGACTTTAATAAAACAGCTTGTAAAAATATCACATTTACCTCAGAAAAACTGTTCTATGTCCAAAAACTCAGTCAGCTACAACAGGGGTTCCCAAACTTTTTAGCCCACGACCCCCACCTCAACAACCCCTCCTGTCACGTGAAATGTACAGCAAATCGATTTTATGCCCAGTCTCAAAGCACACAAAGTTATATTTTATTGTTCTACGTGAAAAATCAGTGTTACAATTCTGCATGAGCCGCTCGATATCCACCTGTTCTCTCTCGGAAAGAGACTGTGCAACTATGTTGGGTTGAACATTGTTCTGCCATCAGGAACCAGTCGAGCAGGTCTGAGCGGCACACACACACACACACACGCGCCTGCGCGCCCATGCTAATCCGACGGTCAACGTGTCCGAAACACTAAGTACTCGGTAAAGCGTTTCTGTGTCATGCTGAATAATTCTTCCTCATTTCTCTCAGCGTCACACATATAATGCAATATCAACGTCAGTTTTACACATCAAAACGATGTACGCAACTGCAGTCTTCGCTCCATCAACCGGCCTCACCTGTGACTTTTCTCCTCCTCTCGGTTTTTCTGTTGTGGATATGAACCACCGTTTCATTTTAAAGCAGGTATTATTTGTTTGTAGCCTCCAAACACCTTCAGCTTTAGCAAACAACAGCGCGTGATGTACGTCACTTGATTGACGCTGACGTAATCTCGTATAATGTCTGGGACAAAATTACAAATTTAATTAAAAAATATACATTATATATTTTTTTAATCAGACTTTTCTGCAAACACCATTTAATAAGTATTGAATTAAATTAATTGCAACAAAAATATATAGGGCCTATATATCTTTTCCACTTTAAAAAAAAAAAGAAATCATCTCGCGACCCCTGTGCCGGGGTCCCGCGACCCCCACTTTGGGAACCACTGAGCTACAACAATGAACATAGAGAGGACCATTTTGTTAAATATACGCTGTGATGGTATCATGAGCCTACACTAATTTAGCAGTCGTAGGCTTCTGGTAGGGATGTAGACTCGTAAGAGTGAGTGGAAGTAGGAGGATGCTGAGCCTGTGGTGGATCTGTAAGCAAGCGTCAACGCCTTGAACTCGATGCGAGCAGCAAGTGGTAGCCAGTGCAGAGAGATGAAGAGAGGTGTGACATGGGTCCTTGTGGTTTCATTAAAGAAAAGACGTGCTTCAGCGTTCCGAATCATTTGTAGAGGTTCGATTGCGCATGATGGCAGTCCAGCCAGAAGAGCATTGGAGTAATCAAGCCTAGAAGAAAAGTTGTTGCATGCTCTCTCATAAAAGGCCAGGGTGTCTCATGTACAAAGACTTGCGTTAAATTCAAACTGAAACATTGCGTACGGACAAAGCTGTAAATGTGCGTATGCGCAAAAATAAAATCAGATCTCTGCATACGCATATTTTCTTTGTGCATCCAAATTAACGTAAAATTGAGCGCACATGCACGAGGACAACACCCCACCCTGTCCTCCTCCCTTAATTAAATCCATTTTAATATTGGAATGAGTCCACTTTGGCAGAAGCAAGCAGCAAGAAATGAAACTTTACGGAAAGTGAATTGGAGGTGCTACTATCGGAGGTAGAAATGAGAAAAAATATTTTATTTGGAACTTTGTCCTCTGGAATTAATAACAACAAAAAAAAGTGGGAGAGTTTGGCTGGTGGGATCTGAAAATCGCACTGTAAATGACCTTAAAAAGAAATGGTCTGATATAAAGGTGGAAGTTAAGCGGAGAACTGTGAGCAGAACAGACAGTAGTACAGGGGTCAATGAACCTTTGAGCAGAGAGTAGCCTCTATTATGGGTGACACTACTCTCTGGAATAGTGTCTGTTGCTGTGGGAGACTCAGATTTACTACAGGACTTCTCAAAGGTAACTAATTTCTCATTTTTAGAATCAGTCACTAACTGCTGTGTCACGTCTCCGATGCGTGTTGTGCCTAACAGCGCCCCTTAGCTGTCATAAATTCTCTCTAAACCACAGCTTCTTGGCTCTTATTGCTTTAATATGTATATCCGTTTTGAACAAAATAAACAAAGACCTGACTTAAAACAAACATGACCGTGACAACTGACCAACAGTAGCATACAGGGAACAAAGCTAGACAAGATAACAATGAAACATGAGGGCTATTTATATACATGGACTAATGAACAATCAAGACAATGGCCCAGTCACAAAACAGAACTGAGAAACCATGTGACTAAGTCAACCAGTGACAACATGTGACACATTCAAAAGGGGAGCACATGCCAAGATCACACGAGGAGCAAGGGAATCACAAACATAACAAACATAGCTGTGAAACAAAGCATCAACATGAAATAAAACCAAAACAAGACATGACACATATACTGTACTTGATTGGCCCCAAATTAATCGATATTGAATCCATGGTAATCAAATTAAAATCAAATTCAATTGCGAAGTCTGTCAATGCCCAGCCCTAGTGTTGATATTTTTTTTTTTGTTCGCAGGTATGGTAGCAATAAAAAATTATGATTTTTAAAGGGTTCACCCAAAAATGAAATTTCCACCATTAATTACTTGCCTTCATGTCGTTCCACACCCGTAAGACCTTCATTCATCTTCGGGACACAACTTAAGAAATTTTGATGAAATCCAAGAGATTTTTTTATCCTCCATTGAAAGCAACGAAATCACCACATTCAAGGTCCAGAAAAATAGTAAAAACATCATTAAAATAGTCAATGTGACTACAGTGGTTCAGCCTCAGTATTGAAGCGACGTAAATGCATTTTGTGCACAAAAACAAAACTTGTTTATACTGAGCCAGCTTACATAAGCAGTTTTCTTACTTTTTAAATGACTTTTTAAGTGCTAGTCAGGAAATGCCAGTCCCATTATTAAAGATGGGACAGTTTAAAAGGGGACAGAAAGCAATCAACAGCTCATTTAGTCACCCAATTATATTGGCCATGCTGTTAACATTCCATTTTATATCCATTATATCCGACATTATGCGGCTCTTTCTGTTGGAGCCTGCTCTTATATTGTTTTACTGCTACAAGAGTGTGAGCAATTACAAAACTGTTTATTATACATTTGGTTGCCCTTTATCCATTTCATTCTTTTTTTCCTCTCTCTCTCTCTCTCTCTCTGTTTAAGGTACTGAGAAACAAAGGAATTTATGAGAGTGTAAAGCATGTGCAGCAGGAGAACTTCTGGATTGGTCCTCGCTCTGTAAGTAACACAAAGTGATTCATTACATCGGGCCCACACATTTTCATGCTATATACACAGTGAAAATAGCAATATATTCTATTTACCATGTAAAAGTAGCAGTAAATAGAATAATCTTGTTTTTGGTTTGCAAATAATTTTACAAATTGTGTTTTTTGTTCCAAAGGAGGATCTAATTCACTTGGGAGCAAAGTTCTCCCCATGCATCAGACGAGATAGTCAAATAGAGAAGCTAGCACAGCAGGCCAAAGATCTAGAGAGAGAGTCTGGCTGCTGTGTACAGAATGATGGTTCTGGATGCGTGCAGACCCAGAGTGACGACTGCTCAGTAATACGACTCACTCACTCACACACACACACACACACACACACACACACACACACATATTCATGAACAATAATGAACAATGCACAAACAGCAAATCGGTTATGTGTCCTTTGCAGTGAAGATTAATCACAAACAAAGCTCTTGTTTACCACCTAGCAGAAGCAGAACTTAACTTTTAATTACTTTTAATTATGACTTGTTAGTATAAATATGTCCTCATTTTGGTGCTTCGTCTTAAAGAGAATTATATGACTGCTAAATTAATTTTTGCTTTTCTTGATTCTGATCCCAGGAGACTTTAGCAACATTTATAAAATGGAGCAAAGAGAACGCAGACATAGTGAGATATTCAGGTGCAGTCTGCCATCAAGACCCAAGGTAAATCTGAATGAAATGTCTCTCATTCTGTGAGAAAGTGTTGAATGTTTTATTTTATTGTTTTGTCTTTACAATCCATGCTGGGAGCAGGACTTGTGAGGAACCAGCCTCATCAGGACCCCATTTTTGGCCTGATGACATTACAGAGTGGCCGGTGAGAACTCTTTATAAAGAAATATGTCTATAAAGCTACAAATTCCTTTTCCAACCCAATCATCAATGTAGTATTTTTAAATGAAAGGGAAAATGGGTGATTTTTTTAATTTATTTTTTATGATGGGGCTTTGAAGGGATCCAGTCTGCCAACCAAAAATGTTTTGGACCTGGGAACAGATCTTGAGTGTATGTAAAACTATTGTCTAATGGAGCAGGGCATATAGTGGGTACAGGTGAAAGCAGTAGAGGTGAAAGTGAGGAAGGATAACAGCATGCACTTTCTATGCTTACCCATAACTGGGGTTGTTTTTGTAACCAGTAGGCCATCATTCTTATATTACTAAAAATATAACTAACTCTTATAAATTATTGTAGGAATAGATGGGTTGGAAATATATAAAAAATATATAATGATACTTTATGCTTCCCCCACCCATCGAAAGACCCAACTGTCGATAGTTAAGTTTCATAAAGAGATTGCCAAAGGTTCAATTGCTTGCGCAAAAAGAATTGGAGAAAATGGGCAGCCTTGTCTAGTAGAACGGGCGGTAAAAGGTCTGGAGTTTATTATAAGTATGGTATTTGCATTTTGATGCTATTGCTGTGAACCCACATCATATGGTGAAAGGAGCTCCCCACGCATCTGAAACAGGCCATTGTTAGACTTCAAAAACGGAACAAAGCAATCAGAAAGATAGCAGGAACATTAAAAGTGGCCAAATCAACTATTTGGTAGATTCAACGAAAAAAAATTAAAGAATGCACTGAACTCAGAATCATAAAAAGACAACAGTGGTAGATGATCGCGGGATCCTTTCCATGGTATAGAAAAACTCCTTCACAACATCCAGCCAAGTGAAGAACTCTCTTCAGGAGGTAGGCATGCTGTGATCAAAATTTACAATCAAGAAAAGACATCACAAGAGCAAATCCAGAGGGTTCAACAAGTTGCAAACCTTTCACCGGACTTCAGGCAGACATTGCCTGTAAAGAATTTTCAACAAAATATTAAAAATGAACACTTTATGATTATATTCATTTTTACAGTTACATTTGAGCCCTTGAAAAGGGGGACTGTGTAAAAAAGTGATTGCAATTCCTAAACTTTTCATATATTTTTGTTATAAAAATAAGTCGCCACCTCAATTTCATCTGAATTGTTTCTTTTTAATTGTGGTCGGGTAAATTATGCCTTGTCCAAATATATATGGACCTATTCAGACCCCCTTAAATTTTTCACTCTTTGTTATATTGCAGCCATTTGCTAAAATCATTTAAGTTAATTTTTTCCTCATTAATGTACACACAGCACCCCATATTGACAGAAAAACACAGAATTCTTGACATTTTTGCAGATTT
Organism: Opsariichthys bidens; assembly: GCA_037194245.1. Taxonomy (NCBI): domain Eukaryota; kingdom Metazoa; phylum Chordata; class Actinopteri; order Cypriniformes; family Xenocyprididae; genus Opsariichthys; species Opsariichthys bidens. The sequence continues at coordinate 12,308,313 of CM074305.1, read as the reverse complement.
ATTAAAAAAAGAAATTGAAATGTCACATGGTCCTAATTATTCAGACCCTTTGCTGTGACACTCGTATATTTAACTCAGGTGCTGTCCATTTCTTCTGATCATCCTTGAGATGGTTCTATATATAGAGTCCAGCTGTGTTTGATTATACTGATTGGACTTGATTAGGAAAGCCACACACCTGTCTATATAAGACCTTACAGCTCACAGTGCATGTCTGAGCAAATGAGAATCATGAGGTCAAAGGAACTGCCTGAAGAGCTCAGAGACAGAATTGTGGCAAGGCACAAAAAAATTTCCCGCTGCACTTAAGGTTCCTAAGAGCACAGTGGCCTCCATAATCCTTAAATGGAAGACGTTTGGGACGACCAGAACCCTTCCTAGGTCGTCTGGCCAAACTGAGCTATCGGGGGAGAAGAGCCTTGGCGAGAGAGGTAAAGAAGAACCCAAAGATCACTGTGGCTGAGCTCCAGAGATGCAGTCGGGAGATGGGAGAAAGTTGTAGAAAGTCCATCATCACTGCAGCCCTCCACCAGTCGGGGCTTTATGGCAGAGTGGCCCGACGGAAGCCTCTCCTCAGTGCAAGACACATGAAAGCCCGCATGGAGTTTTCTAAAAAAAACACCTGAAGGACTCCAAGATGGTGAAAAATAAGATTCTGTGGTCTGATGAGACCAAGGTAGAACTATTTGGCCTTAATTCTAAGCGGTATGTGTGGAGAAAACCAGGCACTGCTCAACACTTGTCCAATACAGTCTCAACAGTGAAGCATGGTGATGGCAGCATCTTGGTGTGGGGATGTTTTTCAGCTGCAGGGACAGGACGACTGGTTGCAATCGAGGGAAAGATGAATGCTGCCAAGTACAGGGATATCCTGGACGAAAACCTTCTCCAGAGTGCTCAGGACCTCAGACTGGGCCGAAGGTTTACCTTCCAACAAGACAATGACCCTAAACACACAGCTAAAATAATGAAGTAGTGGCTTCACAACAACTCTGTGACTGTTCTTGAATGGCCCAGCCAGAGCCTTGACTTAAACCCAATTGAGCATCTCTGGAGAGACCTAAAAATGGCTGTCCACCAATGTTTACCGTCCAACCTGACAGAATTGGAGAGGATCTGCAAGGAGGAATGGCAAAGGATCCCCAAATCCAGGTGTGATAAACTCCCAAAAAGACTCATAAATATATCTGCAAAATGTGAAGAATTCAATGTTTTTGTGTCGATATGGGGTGCTGTGTGTACATTAATGAGGAAAACAAATGAACTTAAATGATTTTAGCAAATGGCTGCAATATAACAAAGAGTAAAAAATTTAAGGGGGTCTGTATGTATATATGTGTAATGAATCGTCTCTCGAAGTAGGATCCATAAGCAGTTTATTTAATACAATAAACAGAGTCAAACAGGCAATGGTCGAAGACAGGCAAACAGAAACAGCAGAGGGCAGGCAGAATCGTAAACAGTAAGCAGATACAGGTCAGGGCAGGCAGAGTTCGGTCATAAACAGAGTCCAGGCAGATGATAATAGAGGCAGGCAGCAAGGATCAGAAACGGTAGTCCAACGGGTTGTAACAAAAGGGTAAACAGGAGAAAAACAACGCTTAGTAATGCACCAACAGGAAACAAGACTTCGCGAAGCATAGGTGGTTATCAGAGTCTTAAATAGTCCACATAAGTGCCTACAGCTGGTGAATGCTTAAGATGGCGCCCTCCGGGTGTATACACATATATATGTGTGTGTGTGTGTATATATATATATATGTATGTATGTGTGTGTGCTGTGTGTGTGTGTATGTAAATATATACCTCTATTCCTCTTGCAGATTTGTACATACCCTAAAACATGGAACCACACAGGATACAAACACATGGACTGCACACTGAAGGGCAGGCCATGCTGTATTGGAACTAAAGGAAGGTAATGAATGAACATTTCTAAGAATTAAAAGCAAGGTTTAGATGATGACAGTTATGAAACATAAATCATGTAGACAATTTTGCCATATACTTGCAGTCAAAGCCACTTCGGTTCTAGTTTCAAATGCATAGTAATTATAGCCTTAAAATAAATAGTTAACCCCAAAATTACGTTCTCATTTACTAACGTTAATGTTGTTCTAAAACCATAACACTTCTTTCTTACCTGGAACATAAAAATAAATTAATGTAAATATCAAAATAATGTTCATGCTTTTCCATTCAATTAAAGTGAATCAGGACCACTGCTGTTGAGCTCCAATAATAGTGTTTGTCAGGAAAAAAACTCACATTTATGTTTACTCTAAATTTTGTCATTCGCCATAGCCCTCAAATCAAATTTCAGTGTGTGTGTGAACTCAACTGAGCTGCGGCAGAATGAAAAGACAGAATGGAAGGACTAAAAAACCAAGAACGTCATTTTAATGTTGCATGTAGCTCCTCTTTATCTGACAGTCAAATTTGATCGATTTTATTCAAATCAATGTTCTGTTTTGATCCATTTATAAAGATGTGAAATTACCACTTGGGAGTATTGCCAATTCATGCGTGGATATTTCCATGAGGAGGCCACACTCTGTTCACAGGTATCCATTTACATTTTAAAAAATAATTTCAACCCCGCCATCAAAATTGATTGAATATTTGACTATTCGTGCACACCCATAGTTTTTAAAAGATTAATTTAAAAATGCCTCGTGGTTCTGTTTTCTGCAAATAGACTTCTTTGGACAGTAAGGACATTTAATTTTTTGTTGTTACACATCTGTACCATCACAGGTCCACTGCCTGGATGATGTGTGTGGGTTGCTGCCATTCCTGAACCCCAGTGTCCCAGATCAGTTCTATAGACTGTGGCTCTCGCTTTTTCTCCATGCTGGGTAAGGTTTAGGTCTTTATCTCTGTACTGGGGATCAAATTTGGCCCTGGACAAATCCAGCTCATCTGGCCCCCACAAGTATACATATCTATATATATAACATATATAAATATATATTTTAGAAATCATATCTATGGTAACAAGGAACATGGCTTTACTTGTGACTACCATGATCTTAGTTTAACTTTTCAATCGTTCTAATAAATTTTAATTGAAGTAAATGTAAACATTTGTTTCTTACATTAATTAGGAGTTAACGATTTACCAATGTGATGAAATATAAGTATTAGTTTCGTACATAAATTAGGTGTTAACGCTTTACCAATGTGACCTTTGTTAAACGGATAGATCACCCCAAAATATAATTTACTCTCCCTCATGTAATTCCAAACCTGAATGTTTTCTCTCTTCTGTGAAACACAAAAGAAGATTTGTGTGTGTGTGTGTGTGTGTGTACGTACATATATATTTATGTGTATATGTTACCAACATTCTTCAAAATATCTTCTTTTGTGTTTCACAGAAGAGAGAAAAACAGGAGATGACATGATGAGGGAGAGTAAATTATATTTTGGGGTGATCTATCCGTTTAACAAAGGTCACATTGGTAAAGCGTTAACACCAAATTTAAGTAAGAAACTAATGTTTATATTTCATCAAGTTTTAATTGAATTAACATTTACTTCATTTAAAATTCATTAGAACGATTGAAAAGTTAAACTAAGATCATGGTAGTCACAAGTTCCTTGTTACCATAGATATGATTTCTAAAATGATAAATAGTAAACAATAGAATTTGTAATAAAGTTTTTCATGGTCGTTTTCAGCTACATGTAGATTCACCACAAGACTGTAGCAAAATTCTGAGTTAAATCCACAGTTTATCAATGGAAATTCCTGGTGCTCTCAATACATGTCTGGTCTTTATACTCACTCTTTCTCTCCCACTCTTTATGAGAGGCAGACTGAGATTATTAATAGATTTGACACAGAAATGTTATCGACAGTTTCTTTGACTCTCATGTGAATGTTCTTTAGTTTACTGCATTGCCTGGTGTCGGTGGTCTTCCAAATGACTGTACTTAGAGACCTGGAGAAACTAGCAGGCTGGTTACGCATTTCCATCATCTACATTCTCAGTGGCATTACAGGAAACCTAGCCAGCGCCCTCTTCCTACCGTACAGAGCAGAGGTATGAGACAAGTACACAGCACATTTTAAACTTCACTTAATGCATTGAAATGACCCCATGCCGACACGCATTACCATTACAGAATGTTCTAGATTTAATTCTACTTAAGCTCTGTCAAAAACATCCCTGGCACGTCGATTTGTCCCTCGCTTAGTTGAAACAAACAAAAAGGTATTTAAAGTGACACACAATAAGTCTATGAGCCAAGTCACATTTACAACTTAAACAGCATTATAATATTACTTGCAAGTAATAAAATATCAAGTAATGTTACTATTTGCTTGATAATATTTCTTGTAAAATTGCTGTGCTTTCAATTCTTGTCTTGACCATGTTGAGCTGGTAAATACAATATGTTGCGAGGACACCATGAATATCACCTGGCAATATGCTGTATCTATGTTATGATAATTGTTTTAATAAAAATGACCTTCACATTCCTACTTCTGTACTCTCTGAGATGCATTGCCCCATAGTTGAAACCTATTGTCTATGGCAGGTGCAAGAATGCTTAAGTTGTATTGACCCAGATCGTTTAGTTTTGGTAGATGGTGTAAATAAGCATGCTCTCAAATCAGAAGGATTTATAGTGTAATGTAAACTTCTGTTCACTTCCCTTGGGGTAAAAGAGCAACCAACTATTCTTAGTCTTAAATTTACTTGTGTACCATTAAGCAGAAAAGAGAAGACTGTAATTCTATTCATTACATGGTCAGTTATTTATTCATTTATTTTTAATAGGAAACCAAATCTGGCAAACAAGAAAGTGAGGGCGAAAGAAAAGAATAGTGCAGAGGAATATGCCCCCATTGAAACCTGTCAAGTACAGAAGCTTAATTCATTTACTCGAGAAGCTGTTTTGGATTACTGGGTGAAATAAATAACCCTGTCTGGAGGGTAAAAGGTTCCCCCAGTGGCCTATCTCAATTACCTTCCCTCTATTGCTGCATTTTTTCCTCTGCCTCTAATCCTTCCTTTCTGACCTGCTCTCGTAGAAATTTACTTTAATTGTACAATGGTCAAATGTAACCTTAAGCCACTGTAATTGTCCTTATTCAACCTTGTGTAACCTCAGCTTCCCTCCACAAAGAGGTTAAAACTCTAACAAACCTCTTGAATCAAGAGTTTAAAGCAAACGTCTACTGACCACCACTGACATGATATGCATTCCACTATTTCAATTCTAATATTATCACATTATGACAATTCTTTACTCCTTTTCAGTTGTCCACATTGTAATTAGAATTCCAAGTTTTCCCAAGTCATCAGCTTCAATAGATTCCCAGTGATAGGGAAGAAAAAAAACAAAGAAATCCCAAATAAGTCGGGTAAAAGCAAAGTTGCTAAATAACATGGATGAGCTTTGTTTTGTTTTTTTCCAACATGGAGGTTTTAGATTAAAATGAACGTATAATAGAAAGTTCACACTGCTTGATGTGTCCTTTCAAGTACACCATTTCATATTTCTTAGGATGGAGAATATGAACGCAAAAGATTTATTGGAAGTCCAGAAATCCCACCTGTCAGGCAGGATATTCTCGAATATTTCTGTAGAAAATACAGAACGGTACAGTCGATTCTAAAAGAAAATTAACCTGCAATAATAAAATCCAATCTACATTTTCTGCTGCCACCAGGATTGACGATAACGATGTAGTTTGCAGTACAGGAGGCTCAGTCGCTGCTGATGGATTTGACATATTTATAAATAATTATTAAAGAGAGAGTTATATGTTAGGTGTTGAAGTGTTACAGTGCTGCTGTATCTGCTGAAAGATTTGTTGACAAGGTGGTTACCCACAAACTGCTTAAATGGCTTTTAACCCATTATCTATATCAAAGCGGGCCCAGAGTTTGGAGATTTACAGTGATCCCGGTCCTGCTGTTTTGTTTTGGTTTTTTTCTTTCTCTCATTTCCCAAACATCAGAATATTGAAATGCTGTTGTTTATACCAAAATAACTGATAGTTACAGGTCAAATTTCAGCACTGTTTGACAGTTGTCTGTCTATTTATATCACACTTACCAAGACATACTAAGTTTGTCACCCTCCACTCTGGCACTGCATGTCCTTATTAAATGTTCTCTACCTGTCTCAGTGTCAAGTAGATCTGGTGATCGATGCGTGTTATCTGCTTATTAGTCCTTGGCTAATCCAGGCTCTTATCTCCACTCTCATGTGCAGACGGAAAGTTGGAATGCACTCCTCATGTCAGGGATGGATTAGTGATGTTTGTGAGATATTAAAAAGCACTGCTGAGTTTGCAGATCTAAAAAAAGTTTATACAGGAAGTGAGATCACTGCAACAATTAACTTCTGCAGAAGATAATTGGCTTTGTGCAGACTAGCATGCTAGAGTATTTCTACAGTATACTGTGCATAGTATATTTTGAATTCCTTGCACTATAGTATACACCTACAACAGAATGTGTAGAATGTTATATGCTCAACTCTTTCCAGTGGGGGGAAAAAAATGAGCTGCATACTTCTCCTCATTATCTGATGATACATTTTGATTAGTTTCACATTAGTTTCTTTTCTTGATATAACTTCTTTCCAGCGTTCCCGTTTAAAATGACTGGTGTCACAGTCACCAGCTTAATCGCCCTCAGCACTACATTTCCCAGCATCCTTCGTGATTCAGTTCACCTCCTGATTACGGATTCCCTGCACTTGCATGTCATCATTAACCCTTTATCTGCCTCCGTTCCCTTCACATCCTTGTTTTGTCTCGTCAAAGAGAAGCTACTCAAACCCTACCACATTGACTCACTTGAGTAATAATTCTTCTTCTGTTCCCATTGTCGTCTCCCTGGATCCTCTGCACAGCCTGCGCGATCACCGCAGCAACGGCATCACATCCAGCAAGCCACTTCATCTGCCATTATCCATACAAGTCGCATTCCCACTCTGTTCTCCCATTACCATTAAACAAATACTCATTGTTTGATTTAACCTCATCTGTGTGTGACAGAAGACCAGGCCGCAAAAGGTAGGAGACATGAGCTGGGAGTTTGCAGGACAGATTGTGGGGGTCCCCTGTTTACTTACACTGAGGGATTCTGTCAACTCGTCCACACCTGCCCCATGGATGATGAATCTATCAAGGCATTGTATCGGGTTGGAGTCAACTTTGTTGATCCCAGAAAACTCCCCGATCTCGCCGGATTGAACTGAAGAGAGGCCATCTTCCGATGTCTGGAAAGCTTCGTTCCCCACTATTATATCACAGCCAACCCCAGAGTCTCGTCCTAAGATAGCCACCACTCCAGAGTCTCGTCCCGTTATGGCCGCTTTTCCAGAGTCTCGTCCCGTTATGGCCGCTTTTCCAGAGTCTCGTCCCGTTATGGCCGCTTTTCCAGAGTCTCGTCCCGTTATGGCCGCTTTTCCAGAGTCTCGTCCCGTTATGGCCGCTTTTCCAGAGTCTCGTCCCGTTATGGCCAGTTTTCCAGAGTCTCGTCCCGTTATGGCCGCTTTTCCAGAGTCTCGTCCCGTTATGGCCGCTTTTCCAGAGTCTCGTCCCATCATGGCAGATTTTCCAGAGTCTCGTCCTGTCATGGCTGATTTTCCAGAGTCTCGTACTGTCATGGCCTGCCATTCCAGAGTCTCGTACTGTTGTGGCCGCCATTCCAAAATCTTGTCTGCAACCAAAAAGGCCACACCTGAGCCCTTTGGCAAAATGGCTGCCCCACCTGAGCCCTCAGCGAAGATGGCCGCTGCAGCCAAAAAGGCCGCCACGTGCGAGCCCTTAGCCAAGATGGCCACCACTGTAGTCCCCTAGTTCGCTTCATGATCCCAGAGAACTCTCCGTTTTCGCCGGATTGAACTGAAGAGAGGCCATCTACCGAAGTCTGGAAAGCTTTGTTCCCCACTATGTATCACAGCCAACCCCAGAGTCTCATCCTAAGATGGCCACTGGTCCTGAGTTTCGTCCCGTCATGGCTGCTTTTCCAGAGTCTCGTCCCATTATGGCCGCTTTTCCAGAGTCTCGTCCAGTCATGGCTGATTTTCCAGAGTCTCTTCCCAAGATGGCCACACTTCCAGAGTCTCGTCCTGTCATGGCCCACCATTCCAGAGTCTCGTCCTATCATGGCCCGCCATTCCAGAGTCTCGTCGTGTCATGGCCCCCCATTCCAGAGTCTCGTCCAGTCATGGCTGATTTTCCAGAGTCTCTTCCCAAGATGGCCACACTTCCAGAGTCTCGTCCTGTCATGGCCCGCCATTCCAGAGTCTCGTCCTGTCATGGCCCGCCAAAGTCTTGTCTGCAATCAAAAAGGCCAAACCTGACCCCTTAGGCAAAATGGCTTCCCCACCTGAGCCCTCAGCGAAGATGGCCGCTGCAGCCAAAAAGACTTTGTTCCCCACTGTGTATCACAGCCAACCCCAGAGTCTCATCCTAAGATGGCCACCGGTCCTGAGTTTCATCCCGTCATGGCTGCTTTTCCAGAGTCTCATCCCGTCATGGCTGCTTTTATAGAGTCTATTCCCAGTTGCATTCCCACTTCCCACTGTTCACCTATTACCGTTATGTAAAGACTCATTGTTTGCTTTAACCTTGTCTTCCCTCTTCTGTGCGACAACTAGCCTGTTCAGAGGTTAGTAGAGATTTGAAAATCACTACAGTAATTTGCTTTACAAGATCAAAGAGCAATAATTATTTAAAATTTGTCGAATTAAAGTTTGAAAGCTTTTTTTTTAACAATTTTTTTTCTTAACAAAATACACAAACATTTGTGGGGTTAAATTAAAAAAAAAAAAACATTTCGTTATTGATAAGAGCCGTTTTTATTCATTGATTACCAATAATTGACAATTACACAAAAAATCATCTTAGAATGACATCTGAAGGATTATGTGAAACCGAATACTAGAGTAATGGCTTTTGAAAACCTAGCTTTACCATCTCAGGAATAAATTACATTTTACAGTAGAAATTAGTTATTAAATTGTAATAATATTTTACAAAATTACTTCTTTTTTTTCACTGTATTTTAATCAAATAAATACAGCCTATGGGAGCATAAGAGGCTTCTTTGAAAAATATTAATTATTCCAAATTTTTATTTGTATACAAACCGTCCCATACCGGCGTGATCAAAAAGATCTTAAACTAGATGGAACTAGATTAAATATTTTGACTGTTGCGATTCCAAATGGGTTTAAAGACCCGTAACTCTGCCTGAGTATCGGACAAGTGTTCACTGTTGGCCAGAGGAGAACTGACCCCCCCGACTAAGCCTGGTTTCTCCCAAGGTTTTTTTCTCCATTTGTTGGAGTTTTGGTTCCTTGCCACTGTTGCCTATGGCTTGCTCAAGTTGGGGACACTTGCTTGATATTCAGCAGTGTTTTTGATATGCCTGCATTGGTGTCGTTGTATGCGAACTGAGCCGAGCCGGACGATTACGTCACTGTTTTCTGCAGTGCTGATATACATAAATTAACTAGACTAATAACTACTGATATTTGCAACGGAATGAATCAATAATATATAGAATAAACTGCACAATGACACCATTTTCTTATTAATGTAAAGCTGCTTTGCCACAATTTGCATTGTAAAAAGCGCTATATAAATAAAGATGACTTGACTTGACTTGACTAGTGTTCAGTATGTAAATCCAAAATACCTTTATCTGGTCTGATTGAACACTCCAGTTAACTAGTAAATATATTGGAATATTGCAATGAAATGAACCTTTTAAAAAGACATCACCTGTGTCACAAAGGTGTTTTCTTAGTTTTTGGTGTAGTTAGTCAAGTTTGTTTTTCTTATTGTCTTATCTTTTGGTAGTTATATATTATCCATCGCTATATGCGTACAGTATTTTTGAAATGTGGATACCCACAAATATATCCACCAGTTAGTTTATTTCATTACGGGAACCCAATAAAATTAGTCACAGGTGTAATACTTGATTGTTATACATAATGTATATATTTATATCTTTATACATTTTCCCTTCCCATTGTCTGCTACACTTTACTACCAATCACTGTGTGCAATTTATAAGAGCGTGCTCATTAAAAGTGGCGTCATCTATAGAAGTGAGGTCAACACTGCCTTACTCTTAAGAGTATAGTATTATGTAAAGAGTTCAAAAGTAAAACTTTTGTAAATAGGTTTTAGGCTAAAACTAGTTAAGAACTCTGAGAATGACTCCTAGTGGTAAGATAAATTTCTTTGAGAATACGGTCACTGAAGTTGCTAACTGCAGTAATTTAACAAAGATCATCCGATTAGTCATTAGTAGTTTTTTAATTGTAGTGTTAACTTGGTGGTATGTGTGATTTGTCCAAACCTATAGCAGACAAAAATATATTTAATTCGGCAAAACTGGAGTGTTTGCTTTGTTGCTTGTGTTAAGATTTAGAGTTCTAGATCAATGTGTCATCTCAGAAGTTCTCCACATTAATCTTAAACACAGCAGAACTCCTGTTTTTAAATGTCTTACATTCCTTGTCTAGATATTTACATATAACATGAAACCAGCTTATTCATGTGCATCATAAGCAACTTTTTCAAAAGCACCAGTGATATGTAAGCATGTAATTGTAAAATAATATTACAGACAATTATTGTTATATTGTAGTAGCAATAGCCTAAGGTTTACATGTGACGCAGATCTTAAAATCTGAGTGCAACATGTAGACAAAGGACGTTACCCTTAATGGGTTGGGTCACCTCTCGCATGCAGTGTAATCTCATTGACCTTACTCACACTCCCGTCTGATACCCCACACCTTTACAACAGAGCTCCTCCCTAAAGTGTGACAGAGTCCTGGAATCCTGTTGTGGGTGTGTGAGTGTGAGAACTGTGTGTGTGAGAGAGACAGAGAGCAGGTTTCCTGTCTCACTCCTCTTCTCCTGGCCTTGCGTAAAGGTAAGATATCTCAGATTAGCCATCTGCCCAGCCAACCCTTCTCAGCCCTGACGTCATTCTAATCAGGTCACAACAAGTAGCCTTTGCAGTGGAGCCTTTTGCTTTGGATTTTCATCACTGTGTGCATTAGGGATACCATTTACCAGTTCTGATAATCTATACAGCCAAACATGGAATAGATTGAGAATTATAAAAGTGTAGTTGTGGCTAAAGGCTTGGTGATATGGCACATATTGAAACATAAACACTTTGTATGTTAAAGGGTTAGTTCACCCAAAAATGAAATTTGTCATTAATTACAAACCCCCATGTCGTTCCAAACGCGCAAGACTTTCTTTCATCTTCGGAACACAAATGAAGTTATTTTTGATGAAATCCAAGAGGTTTTTTATATCCTACAGAAAGCAACGAAATGACCACATTCAAGGTCCAGAGTAGTAAAGACATGGTTAAAATAATCAACGTGACTACAGTTTTTCAATCTTAATGTTATGAAACGATGAGAATACTTTTGTGTGCAAAAACAAAACAAAAATAATGAATTTATTCAACATTTTTTCTCTTCCCTTTCAGTCTGTTATGCAGTTGCCACAGTGAATGCAGTGCAGAGCTTCTGTGTTTAAGTCAGAGCACCAGCTCAGTATTACCTAAATGGTGTCATTGTGCAGCTTATTCTGTATATTTTTATTGATTCATTCCTTTGCTAAGATCAATAGTTATTAGTCTAGTTAATTTTTATATATCAGCACTGGAGAAAACAGTGACGTAATCGTCCGGCTCAGCTCAGTTCACATACAACGGCGCCAATGCAGGCATATCAAAAACACTGCTGAATATCAAGCAAGTGTCCCCAACTTAAGCAAGCCAAAGGCAACAGCGGCAAGGAACCAAAACTCCAACAAATGGAGGAAAAAAACCTTGAGAGAAACCAGGCTTAGTCGGGGGGCCAGTTCTCCTCTGGCCAACAGTGAACACTTGTCCGATACTCAGGCAGAGTTACAGGTCATTAAACCGATTTGGAATCGCAACAGTCAAAATATTTAATCTAGTTCCATGTAGTTTAAGATCTTATGATCACACCGGTATGGGACGGTTTGTTTGGATATGTGCCACTGGCTGATGAGTCGGTAAGGTCTTAACAAAGGATGAGCTAGTTAACACGGTCTCCGCCGACACCCCAGGGCCACATTGCTGCCGCACACAGGCACAGGTTCCCCGTCCGACCCCGACATGGCCCGGATCCAGCCAGTCAGGTTTATTGGTAAACCTCGGGACAAGCAGAGACAAAAATTAGCGTAGACACCATTCTTCTTCTGATGTATAGAGTACATCTGGTGTTATATGTTGATTTTGATATTCTAGGTATTAACAACTGGCCAGAATTCTGAGATCGTAATAGACGCGAAGGACTATAATGCATTAAGAGCTCACTCAGGTACTGGGGAGCTAAGCCATTTAATGCTTTGTAAGTAATTAGCAAGATTTTGAAATCTATACGATGTTTAATAGGGAGCCAGTGCAGTTTTGACAGAACCGGGCTAATATGTTCATACTTCCTGGTTCTAGTAAGGATTCTAGCAGCTTCGTTTTGGACCAGCTGTAGTTTGTTTATCACGCGAGCAGGGCAACCACCCAGTAGAGCGTTACAGTAATCTAGCCTTGAGGTCATGAACGCATGAACTAACTGTTCCGCATTTGTCAATGAGAGCATATGTCGTAATTTAGATGTATTTTTAAGATGGAAGAATGTGGGTTTACATATTCTAGAAATGTGGCTTTCAAATAAAAGATTGGTATCAAAGAAACTGACGAAGACAACTTAACGCAGCACCCATCAAGAGTTAGACAGTATTCTAGGTTATTATGTGCAGAAGTTTTTGGTCCAATAATTAGAATCTCTGTTTTTTCTGAATTTAGTAGTAGGAAGTTACTAGTCATCCAATTTTTTATATCAGCTACGCATTCTGTTAATTTTGAGAATTGGTAGGTTTCGTCAGGGCGCGAGGAAATATAGAGCTGAGTATCATCAGCGTAACAGTGAAAACTAATGCCATGTTTTCTAATGGTATCTCCCAAGGGTAGCATGTACGGAGTGAAAAGCAACAGTGCTAGTACTGAGCCTTGTGGCACTCCATATTTAACTTGTGATCGAAATGACATCTCTTTGTTTACTACTACAAACACATAACGGTCAGATAAGTATGATTTGAACCATGCCAATGCAATTACACTAATTCCAGCATTCTAGTCTATTCAAAAGAATATTGTGGTTGATCGTGTCAAAAGCAGCACTGAGGTCTAGTAACACTAATAGAGAGATACAACCACAATCTGATGATAAGAGCAAATCATTTGTAACTCTTAATGAGAGCAGTCTCAGTACTATAGTATGGTCTAAATCCTGACTGGAAATCCACAAATACCAAATACCATTTCTTTCCAAGTAGGAACACAGCTGAGATGAGACTGCCTTTTCTAGTATTTTTGACAGAAAAGGTAGATTCGAGATCGGTCTGTAATTGACTAATTCTCCAGGATCAAGTTGTGGTTTTTCAATAAGAGGTTTGATAATAGCCTGCTTAAAATTTTTTGTGTCCCCTCATTCAAAATGATATTGTCTCATAATATATAGCACATTCCTTTTCACCATCATCTTTTTCATCATACAAAATGGTTGCGTCAACTGAGGGCTGAAAATGGCTAAATGGATTCACATTTGACCCTATATTGGCATGTATTAATATTAGAAAAAAAATGGCATGCCTGCTCTCACATTCAGACCAGCTTTGTTTATCTAAAGCCACTTAGTTTTATGCACCTGCTTGACACCCAGTGCTTTGTTTCTCTACCCCTTTACATAATAACAAGGTTTGAATAGTGGCCAAACCATTGAAAATTTATAACACATTTCCATTAGCAAGATAACATCAGAGACTAAAGCTGCTGTGACAATGTAACAGGAAGTCACCTAAATCATCTAAACATTGGTCTTTGAAGGGATAATTCACCTAAACATTAACATTGTGTCATCTACTCTGCCTCTTGTTGGGGGCGTTTTTCTCATAAAATACAAAATTAGTTATTAAACATACTTTTATCGTCCATGCTTCTATTACAACAGTTCTCTCTCAAATTTAGGACTGATTACTCTCCTTGAATTAGACTTTTTCTATATATATATATAAACTTTTAAGTCCCTCAATATTCTATTCTTGATCCCATCCTGTTTTCTTTGTAGATATTACCCTTTGGGTCTGTTTTTAAAAGCATAGTGTGTCTTTTCATCATTCATTCAAATTATATATAGTATATCCATTTTATCTGGCAAACTCAATCTTAAAAACCCATATTTTATCCTCGCCTTTTAATCACACTGAAAGATAAAATGCGTTTATCCTTTTTCCATTGTATAAGGTTATATTCTGTTGAATTTTTTTGTATATGGTTGTGTAGCATATTGGTCAACATTCTGTTATTTTAAACTATGCTTTATTAATAAATTGCCTTGCCATATACAGTGGGGAGGTTTGCAGGTTTGTCCACTTACAAAGCATGTAGAAGTCTGTAATTGTTGTCATAGGTACTCTTCAACTGTGAGTGATGGAATCTAAAACAAAAATCCAAAAAAATCATATTTAATGATTTTTAAATAATTAATTTGCATTTTATTGCATGACATAAGTACTTGATACATCAGTAAAGCAGAACTTAATATTTGGTACAGAAACCTTTGTTTGAAATTACAGAGATCATGCGTTTCCTGTAGTTCTTGACCAGGTTTGCACAGCCCACTCCTCCATACAGACCTTCTCCAGATCCTTCAGGTTTCAGGGCTGTCGCTGGGCAGTACGGACTTTCAGCTCCCTCCAAAGATTTTCTATTGGGTTCAGGTGTGGAGACTGGCTAGGCCACTCCAGGACCTTGAGATGCTTCTTACGGAGTCACTCTTTAGTTGCCCTGGCTCTGTTTCGGGTCGTTATCATGCTGGAAGTCCCAGCCACGACCCATCTTCAATGCTCTTACTGAGGGAAGGAGGTTGTTGGCCAAGATCTTGTGATACATGGCCCCATCCATCCTCCCCTCAATACGGTGCAGTCGTCCTGTCCCCTTTACAGAAAAGCATTCCCAAAGAATGATGTTTCCACCTCCATGCTTCACGGTTGGGTTGGTGTTCTTGGGGTTGTACTCATCCTTCTTCCTCCAAACACAGCGAGTGGGGATTAGACCAAAAAGCTCTTGTCTCATCACACCACATGACCTTCTCCCGCTGGCTTGAGCAGGGGGACCTTCCGTGCGCTGCAGGATTTTAATCCATGACAGAGTAGTGTGTTACTAATGGTTTTCTTTGAGTCTCAGCTCTCTTCAGGTCATTGACCAGGTCCAGCCCAGTAGTTCTGGGCTGATCTCTCACCTTCCTCATGATCATTGATGCCCCACGAGGTGAGATCTTGCATGGTTCCCCAGACCGAGGGAGATTGACCGTCATCTTGAAATTCTTCCATTTTCTAATAATTGTGCCAACAGTTGTTGCCTTCTCACCGAGCTTCTTGCCTATTGTCCTGTAGCTCATCCCAGCCTTGTGCAGGTCTACAATTTTATCCCTGATGTCCTTACACAGCTCTCAGGTCTTGGCCATTGTGGACAGGTGTCTTTTATACAGGTAACGAGTTCAAACAGCTGCAGTTAATACAGGTAAAGAGTGGAGAACAGGAGGGCATCTTAAAGAAAAACTAACAGGTCTGTGAGAGCCGGAATTCTTACTGGTTGGTAGTTGATCAAATACTTATGTCATGCAATAAAATGCAAATTAATTATTTAAAAATCATACAATGTGATTTTCTGGATTTTTGTTTTAGATTCTATCACTCACAGTTGAAGCGTACCTATGATAAAAATTACAGACTTCTACATGCTTTGTAAGTGGGAAAACCTGCAAAATCGGCAGTGTATCAAATACTTGTTCTCCCCACTGTAATAAGGGGATGATGACCCTGAATATAAAACTCTACTCTACTACAAAATAATATGACTTGTGTGCACTAAATACTGTTTTCAAATGTTGTGTTCACCATTTCACATGCAAGGCTTAGATTAAGCCAGGAGTCAAATTAGGACATTTAAATAACTTTTATCAATGTTTAGAAAAAAAGTTACACATTATTGGTGTGCATCTTGAGACAAAACAATGGCACTGACACATTTTAAGATAGTGCTTTCAGTTAAGACAGTTCAAACATCGATTTTAGTCTGCGACTTGGTTTAAGCCTTGTCTGCAAAACCAGGCAAATATGTTTTAAGCATCTTGTCCACAATTCTGCATGTTCCAACCACTCCTGATACTGTACATTCAAGAATCAGTGAAATCTGTGTGCGGTTTCTTCTCCTCCTTTGCCTTATATGGTGTCGAGTACACAGAGTGTATGCATTCCAAGATTTCCAGTGTATAAATTTTGGTCTTTTCTTCAAACAACGCTATATATTGTTTTATATTGCACTTTCACCCTTCCTGATACTGACATGACTTAATCTTTCTCTTCTACTATAGGTTGGTCCAGCTGGCTCTCAGTTCGGTTTATTAGCCTGTCTTTTTGTGGAACTGTTCCAGGCGTGGCAGATGTTGGAAAAGCCATGGAAGGCTTTCCTGAAGCTGTTATGCATTGTTCTCTTCCTTTTCTCTTGTGGCCTTCTCCCCTGGATTGACAATATTGCTCACATCTTCGGCTTCCTCAGTGGTCTTCTCTTGTCCTTTACTTTCCTCCCGTACGTCACTTTTGGCACCTTAGACAAGTACCGCAAACGTGTTCTTATTATGTTGTCGCTGCTTGTCTATGTGGGGTTGGTGTCCTCACTAATTGTCTGGTTCTACATTTACCCCATAAACTGGCATTGGCTGGAGCATCTGACCTGCTTGCCCTTTACCAGCAAGTTTTGTGAACGCTATGACATTGATCATGTGGTACATTAGCTTTGCTCTTTGTTGACTAAAACTTTCTTCAAGGACTGCAAATCCCCGTAAAGTTCTGCACCTTTGTAACCCTAAATTGCAAAAAGGCCCGTTTTCCCAAAGCAGTTCAGAACATCTCTTATAGTGTGCAGGTAAACTGATGTGCTCTTACTGTCAGATATTTTAAGCTAAATGGATTGCAAATGTACTTCCAAAATGATTACATGTGTACAGTAAGCTTATACTCTTTTCATTTGTCTTTTTTTTTTTCAAAAAAGCAGCTGTTAACGTCACACTAACAAGCATTGAAATATAAAATACCATTCACATAATGGTTCATTTCCTGTTGCTTTGGCTGTTTGTATTTGCCCAAAGAATTGCAAGCAATTAAATAAACTCCAAAGAGTAATTTCACTTAACTGCTATGAATAATAATGTTGTATCCCTCTATAGACAACTTAAAACCTCTGTCATTTATCAACACACCAGGAGTTTGAACGTTGACAACTGCAGCCTCTTGTACTTCTGTTCCTGCGTTGCAAGCATGTGACTTGTCTTTTCTCCTGTTTTTTAATTGAACAAGGGGAACGGCTATAATGTTAATTAATGGACTACATGTGTGCATTCCCTTGGAACAGAATGTATTTGTCTCTTTTCATTGTTTACTGAAGGTTGCACTTGTGCCTCAAGAGAACAGGAGTGACAATCTGGAATATTTTTATGTTGAAGGTTTTTGTACAAATATGATTAGAGATAGACTAAATTACTTGTGCTTCAAATAATAATGCAAATATGTTTGGGAATGTTGTTTTTTCTGTGAAACAAATGTTTATATTTTTGTCCATAATTTGTTTGGGGAATAAAAAATCCTTAAATGTGACGTATTCTCTGTGCCTTTTTTCTTATTATTTTAAAGCATTGTTAAAACCAGAATCATCATCATCATCCTGTGAACAATACAGAAATTTACACAATGACTTGGACTAATCTAAAGAGGGGAAAAGAGCAAACATTCCGAAAAATATATTCTTTATTTATTTATTTTTACTTACAAAGTATACAAAATCATAGATGTCTTGATTCAAGACTGTGGAGGCATAAGTGGTGGATTTCTACAGGGAAAGGCAATGGAAACCATTCTTAAACATCTCAAATTGTCTGTCATGATTTCTGTTTTTCACCTCTGTCCACGGAACATTAATTGTTTAATCCTTTGATTTGAAGCAAGTAAACAAGTCATTCTGATCAATAAATTAAATTGTCCTGCTGCTGCTCAGCCAATAGTTTTTTCATGTTTCAGATTGTATATTAAACGTTTGTCTCATTGGCACTCACAGACACACCAGCCCGACACTGTTTGCTCTCTTGTGGCTTTTTTCATAAGAGATCACAGTGAAAAAGTGTTCAGTTGATGCTATTTTAATGCTTCCATTGAATAGACACACATCTAAAGCACCCACAAGTCACTGAACATAAAAACTAGCCCAAAGTAGGTTTGCAGCTGAACCACTGCCTTATCTTTCCAGCCTTGACCTCTGATTTCACACTATGTGAAATTCACAAAATGTGCATGAGTAATAAAAAAATAAAATATAGGGAAATGCATAACAAATACCATACAAAATAAACAATAATAAATATAAACCTAGTCTATTAGACATGATGAATTCAAATAATAAATATAACAATATCAGTTATCATAGTGGGTGAGATGCAGTTTGCTATAATGTTCCCTTTTTCTTTTCTTTTCTTTTTTTTTTTGATGTTTTAACCATTTTTGCTAAACTGACCAAAGTCTTACAAAAGTTGACACAAATATCACTACACAATATCTTAAAAAGCCAAAACCAAAGCTGCTCCATCACACCAACTGCTTCACACGTGCTACACAACTAGTGATCCCTTAACAGCCACTGTTACGGCGCATGAATGCATGTCCCCTTACAGGATAATACATTTCGATGAAGGTAAGTGGCCCTACAGTGATTTCAGAAGGACCCTGCCCTTTAAAGCCAGACTTCTGATAGAAGGGCACCAGGAAGTCCTCGCACATGAGCACGGCACGGCGGACGTATGGCAGACAGCGCAGATATTGCAAGTAACGCCACAATAGGATGGATCCTTTTCCCTGCTGTCGGAAGGTCCGGTGGACTGCCAGCACATGGATGTGGACAGTGGTCCCGTGAGGCTTGTGAAGGGTCAGTGCATCCTATTAAGGGAGACAACTAAAATGAATCATGTACACCAATTACAAGAAACATAAGTAACCATATGTTAAGATTAAACAAGACACTTTTTAAATTCTTCCAGTTTCTGACAATAACGAATACGTGATTTTAAGGTTAGATTACATTGGTGAGATGGTCCTGGTCCCAGAGTGATCCAATGATAAAAGCAACAAGCCTCCCCTGTTCAAACCAGCCCAAAGAAAGCTCAGGACAGAGGGTGAGGAAGTGTCGGACCTCATCCAGATGAAGAGGACATTCTCCAGACACAGATATAAAAGCTGAGAGATAAAACGAGAAAATTTATATATATATATATCACATAGTAACCAAATGTTGGCTGTGCATATTATTTATTCATATCAACTATACAAAGTCGTTATAGTCGCTATAAATTTAACGGAATGGCAAAAATAACAAAATAAAGTGTAGGCCTATGAAAAACACCGTTCCCCAAAATAATGCATTACACACTTCGCTGCTTTTAATAGAAGTGTAGTTGTCTCACCCTCTCTCTCTATTTCGAACACGCTGATGGCGTCCTCGGTGTTGAGCGAGCGGAACTCGCTGGCGGGGAGCGTGTGCCGGCGCTGGCGGCCAGGGGAGATCGGAGCTCTCTCTGTCCACACGGGCTTCAAAAAAGGGAGTGCGCTCACTACTGACATTCCTGCTGCTTTTCAAATCTCCTTTGCCTTTCAAATCAAGAAAGAGTATTCAAATGCAGGGGTTCGATTTCGAGGAGCTGTGTCAAAAGTGAATGGTGGAGAGGCGCACCATGAGAATTTATACCCCTTCATCTGCTTAAGATCCATTAGTCATCATAAGCCTTAAACCAGCCCCCATTTCACCATTAATCGCGTTTACTGAAACCGCGTGAGTGTGTTTGATGGTAAATAGGCAGAGATTATTAAACCCATTGGACATGGTTAGAAACTCTTTTTTTTTTTATCGATTAAACGAAAGTGGCAAACTAGTTCTGACATCTGATAAGAAAGTCTGGATTAAAGCAGTACCTGTACAAACAAATCACCTTCACTTGGGCTGACGGCTCAGTACATTTCCGTGAAACAGCAAAGCTGGTGGATTAGAGTTATTTACAATAAAGACCGACCGATAATGACTGTCCAGAGCTATCAAGCAATATTGCTATTGTAATTCTGAGCATTAGCAAGACCGATTCTGTCATAGGCACATATGCTGATATTCAGTACAACAGCACGACTGTAAGTGAAACATTGTCTTTATACAACATTATAATAAATTATGCGATTTTATTTAAAAAATGGCTAGCAAGTTATTAAAGCCACGTTTCCTTCTCTGCAAACAAAAATAGTTCCAAGCCACTTTGCATGTTAGCATACAAGATAAAAGCGGTCTGGAACATTGGAGTGGAGCAACAGATTTTCCACTAAAAATACTTAATTTTTCCCCCACATGATTATCAATGGTAGGGCCTAAAGGCTGTGTATGTTATTTATTTTTAAATGTATTCCTCAAGTATGTTAATGTGGTGAGCTGTTACTCATGAGGGACTGTATGTCTATATGAATTAACTACTGCAACGAACATTTCATTGAAGACTGATATGATGCATTAAACAAACAATCTGAGTTCATCAGCAATCTTTATTTGCTGTCAGACACTGACACCATGTGGCTGATCTCTCAAGTTATCATGTGTTTGGGTGGAAGCAGCAGATGAATTATCATAGACAAACATAAAAAAGTCATATCCCAGTCCAGTGTGATGTCCACACATGCACATACACACACACACTAGGTCTACTCCCAGACAGCAACATTTTGTCGGCCCAGATTCGGCCCACATCTGGCCCATGTGGAATCCACCACTGAAATCTACGGCTTAACAATGCCTCAACACAAACCCAGCCATAGAGTGATTAGAAATACCAAACCAGTACATATGGTTTGACATATGGTATTTTATCGAAATTCGAACATACAGTGTGAAAAAAGTTAGTCCTACTGTATGATTTTTTTTAAATATTTTCTTTCTGTTTTTCTCACTTTTGTCTGTCTCTTTCATACTTGTTCCTTGCAAAAAAAAAAAAAAAAAAAAAAAAAAAAAAAACAATAACAATGTTGTTTGGTTTGTATTTTTTTCGTTGTGCCCTCTTGTAAAACTTTTGTTCACCAGAATGACATCAACTTCCTATGGAAGCCCATTTCCGCCACTGAAAAAAAACATTATTGCAACTTTTTATTTCACAATTCTGTTTTTTTTTCACAGAATTGTGAGATATAAACTTATATATAAAAGGGAATCCTTCGTCTTTTTCAGTTACGTTTCTCTTTTGAATTAATTTATTCCTGTTATCGTCTCCCAACCCTAGACTGGGAGAATTCGTAACACCAATGAATCTTTTTCATTATCTACATGGATAAGGATAAAAATATATGGTGATTATAATATAAACAAGGATTAATAGGAAGTGATTAAAAACAAAGATGCAAACCACTTGAGCAGCGAGGCAGACTGGAGCAATGGAGTAGATTCCTTTAGGAAGCATGACTACAAGAAGAATGTCATCTGATCAAGTAAATAACAAACCTGCCGCTTTTGTTCTGACCAACTGAGGGAAAAAAGCAATACAATAAATTGTGCTACCAATGGTGATTAAATCGAAAGATAGCTTAGCTCATATTACATCAAACCATGTTATTCTTGTTATACTTTGTTCTCTAATGCTAACAACATCAGAGTTACATAACTACATGTATTTAGTGTGTATTAGTATTACTGTTATGGCCCTGTGCTGGAGTGCCCTTGAGAGCCACCAGAGGGCTCTCAAGGGGTTCGTTGACATTTTCATCTCAGACTTCATTTCCCATGACCCAATGCCCGGACTAATCCGCCATGATTGTCTTCAGCTGTGTCTTGTTACCTCATCAGCCTCACCCTGTTTAAACCCTGGTTTCTGTCTCATTCATAACCACAAAATCAAGACTATGGAAGCATTGTTTTCGCTTTTTCTGTTTGCCTGGGTTTTGGATATTATTGTTTGAAGTGCCCGACAATAGATCCAGCAGTATGTCATGTCTGCCTGCATCAAGGAATTCTTTCACTTATTGCTAATTTCCCTGACCTCCCAGACTTTGCCCTTATTGACTTCTTTTGTTATGGAGCTTGGCCCATCTTGGTCACCAGCATGTCCTATTATAATGGTTTTTAGCCCTGTGTTTTCTGTACCTTCCTGTCCTGTGGTTTCCCTACCAAAGCCTGTTCACAAGCAAGGGTTCACAAGTTTTGAAGCATTATTGCTTTCTGATACAATTGCTGAAAATGGTTCATTACTCGAAGCTTCATTCAGATAGAAATTGCAGCACCATCTCCTGGTGAAGTAAACGTAATGCAACAAAGCTGACAACCATAAAATGCGAGTAGGCTTATACGTTAACGCCCCGTTTATTACGTGTTTACCGAGGCGATCAAAGCTGAAACAGTGTTAGTGCTGTGAAACTCATTTATGTAGGTGAATTTTTCAGATCCTGATGAATTTCATGTGTTCACCTTGATAATAAAATATTAAACATGATGTGTGTGTAATTATTTCTTTAGACAAGGACAGAAGATCAAACCAGCTTTAAAAAAGTTGGAAACCATCACAGAAAATCTAATGGTTTCTATTAAAATACCAATAGGAACCATTGGCTTTTAGCATTTAAACCACTACAGAATTCTTTTTTGTAGTGTGTTTGGGACATATTCCATTAGGATTTAATGCTCCCACCAATAGAACCCAGCACATATCAGTAGAGACCCACAGAGACCACTATAATTCCCATTACAACCAATAAAATGTCCATGAAAAGCATTAAATCCAATAGAATTTCTGTAATGGTTTCTATAGTTTTTTTTTTTAGCAGGGCAGTCTCATGTGTGAAAGCTTTATCTTGTTTAGCTATGGGAAGCAGAACTCTATAACTTGTAAACTGGTGGGACTGATATTTTTGTATGTTGAAAAGGATGTGCTTGTGTAACTGGTTGTACTTGTGTAATGCAATAGAGGGTTTTTGAAGTTTCTGTGTTTGATGCAATGTTCATATGTTCTCTAATTAATAATAAAACGAAATAAACAAAAACGCCAATCCAAACACCGACGACTACAGCCCACGGTGTTGCCATGGTTTGGCTTCACTTTTATATGAAATACAGCCGCCAGGTTTCAAACCTGTCAACACTGGATTGGGCTGTCAGAGCAGTCAGGTGGTTCACTACAGGAGTGAACAAGTGTGTTTGCTTCAGAAGTCATTTTCACGTGACTAGTGACGTAATGATACAAGCTCCGAAGCAGTGGTTCATTGCAAGGACCGTTCGAGTTTGAAGCAAGCTTCGGAGCGTCGGTGTCAGACGTAACATCACTACATGCCAGAGCCTAAGCAGTTTCTCAAACGGAAGGCTGCATCCTACGAAGGCTACATTTCTTGGCTGTCAGTCACTCACAATCCTTTGTACACATTCCAAGTTGGTATTGATCTTGTCTGAATTCATGAAATGTTAGAAAAAAATGTTTTCGGACATGAAATCATAGATGTTATCCTTCGTTTTGGCGTAAGTTACTCCTGTGACACTAAACTGCCAATAATTTAAGCCACTGGGATACTGCAGACAACTGTGACTCATTTGATTTGTATTTTGTACTAAATTTTTCCAACACTAAGTTTTAAGCTGTGACCTGTGGGAGCAGGAACATGTGACTGTCCCATGTAAGGCTCGAGTCCTCAGCATATAAGACTCTGAAGGAATGCACTAGGAAGGTCACAGCCTCGGTTGGATGCAGCCTTCCGTTTGAGAACCACCCCATGCCAGAATCTCCAGCCATGATGGAGACCATGTTAGCGTCTTCAGCCATCTTATACATCACACCTGTGTCCCTGGTAGTCATGAACGCTGCACATGAAGATCATAAGGCTTTCCCTCAGCATTTGAGACTGGCTTCTAGTCTGGAGGACACACCACTGACGTTGATGCGAGCGAGCATCTGGTATCTCGGCTGCAATCTCAAGCCTGGGGGACTCTGAGGAGGTTTTGAGCTGTTCTCTACCCTTCAATTGAAGGGTCTACTCCAGAACCCACTCCAGCCCACTGTGAGATTGTAAGATTTAATTATTAATCATTATTAGATTTATTGTAGAACTCTTTTTTCAACTGGTCAGAACAAAAGTGTCAAACATGTTACTTCCTTCTTAAGATGACATTTTCCATTGAAACTTATTCTGGTTGTATTTCTAAGATGTAGTATCTGTAATTATGAAGTTCAGTTTACAGACAGCTCACACTCCTCAAACATTAGATTCATCTGCGCTGAGAAGCCATGCCAACGCAACAAGGCCACAACTAACTGCAATTGCAGAATTCAAACAAAGCTGGCGACAAAGAGGCAAAACTTATGGACTGCAGCTTTAATTGCAACACTGTCATGTGATTTGTCAATAAAATTGCTCAGAAACACACACACATACACATACATACATACATATATACACATATATTTTTTTGTGTTTTAAAATAAACTTTCTGCCTCAGTCTGGCAAAGTTTAAATCCCATCTGTCCAGTGTACTTCCCAACAACACGTCCAACAATGATTTTCTATTAAGGTCAGTAGGCAGAAAGTAGGCATTTTTTATGGCTGTTCGAACGCCTTCAACCTACACATGAATGACTGCATTTCCTACAACCTCTGAAAGTGGTAGAAAATGGACAAGCTAGATATTTTAGACCCCGTTTACGCTTGAATTTAGCATCGTCGACTTGTGATTGGTATTAAAAAAAAACATCTTAATACCAGGCTATGTAAAAAGGTAAGGTGTTATCAGACAGTGGCCTGGCTAGTATAGGCCAAAGAAATCTGAATATTTAGTTAGCTCATAAATTTTACAACATTATTCTGAATAACAAAAGTATTTATTACGTAGGCCTATATTTATTGAATAGTGTTCATTTCACTATTTTGAATCCTTTTTTTTGGTTAAATTAAAAGTGAATTGTTATTAGGTTACTTTTTTTTGGAAACAATGATGCATCACAGACTAAAGTAAACATGCATTATGAAATATGAAAAAAAAAAAAAAAAACACCAAAGGGAGAATAAGAACATCTGTGTTACGGAACACAGACTCACAATGAAGGAGAAATGAATACAAGTTTATCGACAGAATCGGGTATCGTAAACAAACAGGCAAGTAGTAATTAGAGTTGGAAAGCAATGATGGATGGACATACTGACAGTTTTTTGTATTGCAGGTGAAAGAGGAGGCCGTGGCCGTGCACAGCAGAGCTCACGCTTTGGTGAGGAGACTGGAGAGTGAAGACACTTGGGACACAGACAACAAAGGAGACGTTGGAGAGACGATGGCACAACTACACAATAAGGTCAATGGAACAGGTAAGTGAGTCCTTACTCATGACCAGACCAGATGAAGTGCTCATATGCTGCTCTGGTGATGAGGAGATGGGTGATTAATACTCAGGTGACGGTGCTCTTTGTGATTTGGTGGGGATGGAGTCTGGCTGATCTCTGACAATCTGCCAGAGGAAAAAGAAAAAACAAATTAAAAAAATGATAAGCAAGTAAAAATAAATAAATAAATACATGTATAACTAGTAAATTAGATGAGTGACTGGGGCATGTTAAGAAAAGAAGACAGGACTAAACCAAAGGGGGATGATTTTAAAACGAACACAAGAAGATAATGTTTTCCTCGCTTTGACGTTCTTTGATACAGAAAGCGTTTTAAGGTGAATTTGTTTATGACTATGAAATTGTGCTTGAGGAAGTAAAAGATTTATAAGGTAATGTCCGTGTAAATTTCAATGTTTTAACAAAACCAAATAAAACATCTTTCCAAATGAAAGAAAAATGAATTCAGATTCAATAATGTACCTGCAAAAGTTCTTCCAGAAAATTTCGAGTAAAGTTAGAGTTCCAAAACAAATGTACAGTAGTTTCATCTTATGCATAACAAAAATTGCATTTTATGATAATGTCAGGCTTAAAAATGTTAGATAACTATTCGCTGGATAAATTCTGGGAATTCATTTAAAAGACACAATAGGGTATTTATGTGGCAATGACCAAACTTTCTTCCAGAGAACAAGCAAAAAGCATTTGTTAGTGGAATGCAGAGAGTTTTACAGGTAATTTTTCAACAATATAATTGCATAACAAAAGAAACTGCAGGCCATCCAGTTGGGAGAATATATCATTTAGGATGAAGTTCCAAATCGAAAAGGGGCATTTTAAAAAGCATTTCATCCGATTCATTTTAAATGTATGATTTAATGTACTAACATCTAGAAAATATAAACTCCATTTTCATGCCAAGTTCATTACAACAGTTTTCTAATATAATGGGTACGATTTCTCCAAACAAAATGAAATAGAAGATAATCTTATTTTACAAGTTCTGTTGTCCAAATGTAGAGCTAACGCTGCATATGTTAATCTAGATGAACCTACCTTTTAATGAAATATTTCTTTGGAGCAAATTTTTTGTGGGTTTTGTCAATGATAAGAATAAAATTTTCAGAACAGTGTTTTAGTTATTAAAACCCCTAAATAGGTGACTTTCTTTGACCAGAATATTACAGATTGACGAAACAAACACTTAGATATAAAGTTGCAAAAATGGGGCCAAAACCAAATCTTTCCAGACTAAGAAAAATGTATGTTTAATGGTATCGAATGCTTTGTAGAAATCTAAAAATAAATTTTTCATCATTTAGCAGACGCTTTTATCCAAAGCGACTTACAAGGGGAGCAATTAGGGGTTAGGTGTCTTGCTCAAGGGCACTTTAGTCATGGTATTGAAGGTGGAGAGAATGATGTTCATTCACAATCCCCACTTTCAATTCCTGTCGGCGTGGGAATCGAACCTGCAACCTTCAGATTACAAGCCCCCTCCCTCACCACTAGGCCACGACTACCCTATAAATATACCCTTGATCCCAAATTGGATCAGAATAACCAAGAACTTCTAAAACTGATCTAATGTTATTGTCTGTTCATTATTAGGCTTCCTCATCAGCTCTTCAAGTAAACGAATGATGACTGCCATACTTATTGAGCCATTTCACTGTACAACTTTACAATTTTCCAACGTGCAATATTTATTTTGTGTATTCTATTTTGTACATTTATTTAGTTTTCTGTTTTTATATTAGTGTGTACTACTTTTTACCATGTACCCACTGCGGGACAAATAAAGGTTTTACTTACTTACTTACTTATACCATAGCCGTTTGTTTTCATACTATAAGTTGGCAACAGTCCCACCTGCTGGCCGGAACAGGTACTGTTTAACAGCTAGCTGTATTAACCTACGCTTCAAATCTGTGTTTAGCGGAATGAACGTAAAAGGTAAACGGTAATCTGATTTCACGGACAGACAGATTTCTTGTACTGGGAAAACAAAACAAAACAAAAAAACAAAAACAAATTGGAATCCAAAATAGTAAAATCTATATTAATTGATGTGAAACATTTGCAATCTTAAAATAGTTCAGGGGCTTTTGGCAATACATAAAGGGTTTAAGCCCCCGAAGCCCCATCCCCCTCGCGAAGCCACTGCTACTACTATTAGCCAACTCTAGCCTATATGTACTCTATTTCTCACTGGAAGACATTTTCTGTCTGATGGACAATACAACGCTACGTCGAAATTTGCTTTGAAGACTTGCATTTTCTGGTGAATGCCGTTCTGTAAAAAAAAAAAAAAAAAAAAAAATGAAGGAGTGTTTTTTCTCGGAGACACTGATGTAATTCTGAACAGTGGTAACAGGTGACCCGTCCTCCATGCGGCGCTCTACGTACAGACGTAAACACGTGCTGCTCCTGCACACAGGTTTCTATTAGCTTCTCCATCCCTCTCCTCCCGCATCATTCAGCAACAGCAGAGATGGCGGAACTCTCCACAGCGGCGCTTTCTCCGGCCATGAGCCCGAGCTCCGAGCCTCCATCCGGCACACACTCTCCCACGGCAGGCGGAACGCAGAGGCTCCTGTTTACGCACGACCTGGTCTCCGGAAAACACCGCGGGGCGATGCGTTTTGGGCTCGTGCGAATGATTCACGGCGAGGAGGATTTTGAAGATTCGGACTCCGAGATTGACGGTGATGGCGGAGGGAGAGGAGGTAGTGATGGCGGTGGAAGAAGTGGAGGCGCGCCCGGTAACTCGGACAACGAGAACGGGGCGGCGGACGCACCGTCATGGCCTCTCGGTAGAGGATTCGTGCGGGTTCATTGGTATCCCGAAGGAACAAAGCAGGACGTTCGAGAAACACAGGTACTTACAGGCGCTGATGATTCGTGCGGATTGTTCTTTCTTTAGCATTGTCGCAGTTATTTCAACGAGACCGAGATGCGTTTATTTTCTTCCACTTTCATCCGAACATGACCAGAATGATGTCATTTGATGAATGATCCCCAGAAGGGGGTTGAAGCCCGTGATTTTAGGGACACGGCCACGGAATCTCATTTATGATCTATGAACGAGTGAATTTGTTGAATTAATCGCTCGGGGCTAACACGGAAGCTGATCGGGTGTAGAACCGTTAAGTCTTAATCTCTCGATTGGAACGAGTTATTGAACATCGTTCGTGTAGCCTATCATTTACTCAACCGTGGACAGTATCCAATCACTGATCAATACAAAGTGTTTGTATTCTGAGCCAGTAGTGGACTGGCATTACTGTTTACACCGCGATCATGGACAGGTAGGCCTTTCTCTGATGTTTCTGGACCTTCAGTGTCTTGTTTTGCTGAATGGTTTTCAGATTTTTCTGTCAGTTCCCCTTTAAAGCATGGACCAGCCATGACTAGAACTCACCATTTTATTCTCCAGCTCCCTGCTGTTGTTTAAAATAAAACACTGTGAGAATGAGAATACAACACTGGACAGCTGTTGTTCCTAACAAAGACATACTACCATCAGGCTGATAACCACCCCACCCTTCAATGCATGGTTAAGGCCTACCATGAGCACAAGAGTAAACTATGATTTAGAAAACCAAAACACCATACTAACAGAAATGTACATCTCATGATGTTTTTGGTGCCAGTGAAAAAAAGTATTTGTTTTAAACAAACTCGGAAAAAAGAAGTATCTCTACTATGACTGGAATATATAGATGTTTTACTTATTTTTGAAAATTCAAAAATGGTGGCGTTTTTTTTTTTCTTTAAGTCATGTGTGCAAAGTGCTCTCCCAGTTGTACATTAAATGCAATGCAATGCAATATCACATATATGCTTAAAAATCAATCATTTTTATTTTAATATTACTATATATTTTTTAAATTCCTACTTCGTATTAATATTGCATTGTCTAGCAAACCACTCGCAAAGGCCAGTACTGTATGAAGTGTATTGTTCCCTGACATATTTGACTTTTTCTGCACATGCACTCTGCTTTAATTTGGGATGTGTGGTGTGTGATGCAGCATTCAAGCTGTCAGGGATCATAAGCATGTGTCAGCATATGGTCTTTTGGGAAAAGGGAAGAACCATCCAGTTCTGGAGCTCTTTATTTCTTTTCTGAGCTTTAGGACAGATGCCGGCTATGCTAATGATGACTTTGCTTGTCCTTGATTTAATAATTAGCATCTCCTTCCTTTCTAAGCAAAGTTTTCGTCCTTGCTCTAAGGCTCAGAATGACAAGGCTTAGCATACAGGAAGATCGCTCTGCTTCTATAGATGAGTCCTGCTCTATGTTTCATCTGTTTAGGAGAGGTTTCTTTCCAGAGTCTCTTCAAATCATGGATTGCATTTTTGTAACGAATGCTTCATCCTATTCCTTGTACTCATCAAAGCTGCAAAATTGATGGAAATAGTCTGGAATTGTTCATGAGATCTTTACAGTATTTATTTCACCAAAGTTAAAATTTCAGTATAATTCCTACATAATATCTATATAACTGCGATATTAGGTAGTGATATCCTTGTAGCTAAGAGTCTTCAGGATTAATTATTTGTCTAGATCCAGTGCAGTCATGATAGGCCATTATATCATTATCTTTGCTTTGCAATAATGCAGTATTATGTTGTCATGTTATCAGCCCAATACAGTCTCTTCTGCATAGGTCTTAAAGGTTTTAGCAGCGGGCTGCTTGAGCTGAAGTTTGCTCTGTCGCCATTTGCCATGCCACTGAGTCTTTAATTGACTTAACTGTAGTTTGAAACCTAGACTCTCACGTTTTTCCCCGGTAATTTTACTTTCATAGTATGCTTGTTGGTCCATTTTTAATCCCAAAGGTTGTCTTGTTTTTTTGTTTTTTTTAAATATCTGAATAAGGTGAATGCTGGTAGTTTCTAAAGTAAATTGATATGTATCAGAGCTAGGGCTCTGTTTATTGTCCATGTTAGTTAGCATAATCTGTAACAGTAATTGTGGATGGCATCAAGCAGGGTGTGTGACGTGTGCATATCAGTTCAGTTCTGTATTAGAAAGATATGTGCAAAATGTCACCAAGGTTTTTTTTTTTTTTTTTTTTTTTTAGTTCAGTTCAAACCAGGAATTGTGTAACTCATGTGAAATTGAAACCAAGTGACTTACAAAATCCTGCTGGTCTTTGTTTGGCTGGTTAAAAATAATGTTTGATTTAACATGTAAGAGATAAGTGTGATCAAGCGCAATGCAAGGCCTCTTTCTTCGGTGTCTCACATTTAAGGTCAGCACTTTAAGAAATCTGTAAAATAGATTTTTTTTTCAATAAAAACATTAAAGTACTATACTATTATTGTTACTTCTGGAATTTTCTTATTGTTAAAAAAAAATCGCAACATTCGCAAACAAAGAGAGATAGGCATAACGGCATAGTTATTGTGAAACAGGTTTAACATTGTCAATCTTTCAGGGTCATTTGTATCAGGTCAGGTTGTTTTCAGAAGTGTTGCATCATAGCCCAAGTCTGTGAAAGATGTATAATATATATATATAAAAAAAAAAAAAAAACATACTTTTTTTTTTTTGGAAACAATCTTAGTCTCTATAGTGTGAACCAGTGGCCCAGTTTGGCAATAGTCAAGTTGAGCTTTATTGTCATTCCGCTACATGTGGGGACATACAGTGGAATGAAATGTCGTGTCTCACAGTGCTACATATATACAGGCATACAACAAAACCTATACATTGAATTATCCTACTGATTTTACTATATACAGTATATAAAAAAAGTGATCCAATGCATACACTAAGATACTAAAATGCTAAAATACAAATGTTTCAGATTAATACTGTACATGTGCAGTGGTATTTAACTGCTGAACACTACTAATTTCTTACTCAATCAACATAATGACAGGGATTTTTAGTTGATTGAGGTATTTAAACAATGAAAAGGGGCGTGTCCTTTTAAGGCGTGGCTCCTGTAGTGCTGCAGTGTGCTGCTGCAGTCCCTCCCTCTTTGCTCCAGTGCACACGTACATGAACAAATCGCTGTACATGAGCGCATAAAGTCTAAACAAACATACAGTGAGCAGATTATTATTGATCTTTGTAATCAAGCCTTGTGAAGGTTACTGAAAACTGAATAAAATATGAGCCTGTTTTACTGAAAAAGGTTCACATATTTAGAACCATAATATGTGACATTATAACGTGACATAAAATGACACTTTTTTTTTTTTTTTTTTTTTTTTCCCCCAGAGGATGAAAGAATAAAGAACATTTTTTTGGTACTTAGTGGAATAAGTACCATCTTTTTTTATCATTGAACTCTCAGTCAGACTCTTCAGTTCTCTTCAGTGTGTGTGAGAGGGACAATGCTGGAAATACTGGGATAACTGCCCATTTCACTCGTCATGTCCATGCATTGCTTTAAAAATTGCCTGCTAGGAGGTGGAGCTCAAATGGAGCTATTTGTAATCAACTAGGCTTCTGCAATTCACAAAAAAAAAACAGAATTGCTTTTTCTAAAACGGTAATGTTGTGAATTCTAAGAGAATTTACAGAGCCTATTTTTGGATGAGGGGTTGTTTACCTATAGAACTAACCTCAGCAAAATAATTGATTGGCCTAACTTAGGTAAACATGGTCTAAATGTGTCCAAGTATATGGGTTCGCATATGATTTATATTTATATATTTGTTTTTTTAGATATCAAATCATGATCTTTCCCATGAGCATATGTCCTCTTTAAGCAACTCTCATCAGGAGTGTAGTGTCTAATTTTTTTGTAAAGAACACAATTGTCACTCTTTCTATGTCTGTAGCTTCACCCCACACTTCATGAACAGAAAGATGTAGCATAGCTCACAATGGGTATTAATAGTATCCTACCCTCACAAGACACAGAACGAGCCCAGGGCCTGATATGAATCACAGCTATATTATTATTTTACTATGGAGGTAAACAAACTGCGTTTGTAAAGGATTGTAGGCTGTGATTTAAGGATCTTTTGAATTTGAATTAAATCGGTTTGAGTCAGAGTAAAACTGGCCCCATTCTGAGTCTGAAATGTGAAAATATCTATAGAATGAATGCTACAGATGCTTAAACCGAGATAAGATTAATGTCCCCCGAGATTTTTCTGGATGGCTGCTCATCATTAATCCTGACTACGTGATTAAAAATAGAAAGTTGCAATGTCCCATGTTTTCTTTGTTTCTCTCATTCTGTCTCTTTGTCACCCCTGACTCAGCTGTGGGGGTGGGGTCAACCCTATAGATTGTCCAATAAGAGAATGGGCAATCTCTGTTCTGTGGCTTTGTTATAGATGACCATTTCAGCACAGTGATCAATAAACACGTTTCCCCTGTGCCTCCATTTCAGATTTAAAATGGAAAAAACACACGTTTTATAAAATGCATCCCTTTTCAGCTGTATCAAAGAAATTGAGTTAAATTTGGCCTTTAGTAGAGTGGGAGAGTAACAGGGTCTCAAGGATGCCCCACTTAACAGCGCTGTCCTGAATCCAAATTTAGTTTAACCCAGTAATTGCATGTTTTCTCGTGTTCATGGATTACTCGTACACTTGAAGTTTTCTTCCGTCACTGTTTTTATGGTCTTCTTACTGTTCCTGTGCACTTTATAATATTTTTTGGGGGTTTGCTGTTTAATCATTGTTAATCATTATCATTAATCAACGTGAGGCAAGAGTTTGTTAAAAAAAAAAAAAAAAAAAGGTATATGCTCCAATTATTAAATGGGAATATGTGCTTATACAAACCCCATTTCCAGAAAAGGTGGGACATTTTGTAAAATGCAATAAAATCTGTTTTTTTTTTTTAATTCTCTTTAACCTTTATTTAGCTGACATAAGGACAAATAAACTTATTTTGTAAATATAAACAAATTTTGATTTTGATGGACACAACACACTCAAATAGCTGGGACAGAAGCATAAAAAAAGTGAAGTTTATAAAATGTCCAAATTAAACTATTTTTAAACCCACAATTAGTAACTGATTTGGAAATGATTGATTGGGTTTAAATGGAGCGTCTCAGTCTTTGCCAGGAAATTTCATAATTGTTAGACGTATCAAAAATCACATTTGTCAATGCAACATTGCAAAGAATTTTGGTTTTTCATCATCTACCTTGCATAATATTGTGAAACCCTAAGGCAATCCAGAGAAATCTCAGAATGCATAGGTCAAGGCGGGAGACCTCAGTTGAATGTGGCCGGGCTTTGAGCCCTCAGATGGCGCTGCATGAGAAACTGTCATGCTGCTGTTTTAAATACAGCCGTAGGGGCTTTTGAGTTCTATGGAAAACTTTTTATCAAGAAATGCAACTTGAATCTCTGTTACACAAGGAGAAATCTATACATCAGTTCTATGAAGAGATGCCAGTGAGTTCTCTAGAACCAAGCTCCTCTCATGTGGTCCAAAAGAAAGTGGAAAATGTGCTGTGGTCCACGATTAAGCTTGATTCTGGGGAAAAATCGGATTAGGGTTGCCACTAACGACTGTGTTTATATCGATTAATCTATCACCAAAAATCAGCAATTTTTCTTAACATTTTATTTAACTTTCAACTTTGGCATTTTAGGACACTATCAGTAAGAGCTGCAGCCACTTGCAGGCCTGAAAATCCCTCACCTTTCGGCAAAATTTGCCGTTTTGAAACCAAAATAGGTGACCTACGTGAATCGTGTAGATTCGATGAGAAAACTTTTGGGGGGTGTATCATATCCAGTGAACTGCGATTCAGTGAATTGCGAACAGGTGCGCGTGCCAGAAGGGAGCGTGAGATTCAGTGAATTGCGAACTAGGTTCTTCCCCCAAATAGCAAGTGAGGGATGATTGACAGATGCGTAAAGCCTATCATTAAAAAGAGACTGAAAATCGACACCAATAAAGATTCCCGCCCGATCCCCCTTCCACTCGCGCCTTTTGACTGACGAACAGTCGGCGACAGTAATCGCGGTACTCCTGACTCCTGAAGGTAAACGGCCTGGGTTCGATGTGGAGAGGTGAAATATTGTTTTGAGTTAACTTAATCCTCTGGATTCGATGATCACACGGATCGCATGGATTATCGTAAAATACTCCGTCATTTATGTTTCCTCAGATAAGAGGAACACATCAACAAGACATGCAAATTATAAAATGCTCAAGTAATGCTGAACAATAAATCTTAATAAATTTGAAATCGCTATGGCTTAGTGATTATGAAAATGTATTAATCTGAATTGCATAACATTGTATTGGCTGTCAATCATGATGGAAGAGTTCAGTTACAGCATGTCCACCATCTCTTGTGGGGGTTATGCATTAAGCCATTTGTGGTGCCGGGCAGAAGTAAATTAGTTAAGTACGGTAGGATACATCAACCCTGCACGTTAACAAACGCAGGCATAATCAATCTAACCAGTCAATCAATTGCGACCCAAGTATTTGCGTCCATTCACATTTCGCGTCTAAACACGCGTGGAAAGCCTCTTTCTCCTTCTTTCCAAAGCATGTGTGTCGTTGCTATACAACCATGAACTACGTTCTCCAAAATGACTACGAAGTATCAGCAAATGATTCATTGATTTCTAGCCCTTGCGTAAGCTTCACTACTAGATATATTTTTGGAGATGAGAAATAAAACGGAGAGGCCGAAGCTAATTGGTTGGTTCTTGAGGCATTCTGAAAAGTTGAGATGTTTTCGTCTCGCCACGGCATGGGCGCACCTGGAAAACATTTGAAATGACGAACTTGCTCGTGCAAAAGATGCGATGTGTGGACGCGCTTTTAGCAGCTTAAAGGAAAGTGGTTTTTATTGGACAAAAACACTTAGGGTGGCTGTGGCTTTGCCTTTTCCGGCCCATCATTATGTTTGCCATGGTATATCAGTGCAAAGCGTGACTCGCACATGTGTGGATGCATCAATTGGGATTGTACGTAGACATATGCTGCCCTCCGTGTGACATCTTTCATGGGAAGTCCATGGTTATTAGATCAAGACAATGTGAGGTCTCATTCTGCATGTGCTACAACGGCATGATTTCGTAGGCATGTGGATGTGACTGACTAGCCGTCAGATCTGATGGCATTTTCCTATTGAAAATGTATAGCCCGTCATGAAAAAAGGAATCTGACAACGATGACCACAGAGTGTGTAGCAGCTTAAGTTTTTTGGGCAAAAATTTTGCTTTCAAAACTTCAATTAGTATCCTCATTTCCCAAACGATTAAAAAGTGTAATTAAAAAGAAAGGTGATTTAACAGTAATAAATGTGCCTCTGTCTCAACTCTTTTTGGAGTGTTGCAGCCATCAAAACCAATTTTATTTTTTATTTTTTTTTTGGCCTCTGAAATCATTGGAAATCATTTCTTTCTCTTTGCCTTTTAAATGAAGGTTAAAGAGATTTAACAAATCACAGATTCTTGATTTTATTGCATGTCGCAAAACGACCATCTTTTCTGCAAATGAGATTTGTACAAGGCAGCCATCATTAGAGGAATGAAGGACAGATCATGGTTTTAGAGATTTGAATGAGGTTATTGAAGCGCTGTCTGAGCGCACCGAAACTCTGTCCTCAGATGCAGAGGAGAGTTTGTGCTGTTTTAGTTTAAAACAAGATTTTAGGACAGATTCTATTTGTTCGGAATATCAGTTTAAATTGTTCCTTAAAATATCTGGAGATCTGGAAATTTCATTTAATTTCGTTTAATTCCCCCATTGCCAACGAAATGAAATCAGTATCAACTAGGGATGCTAACAATTAATCGACGATCAATTAATTGTTAGCATCCCTAGTTGATACTGATTTCATTTCGTTGGCAACGGGGTCTATAGTGTCTTATTATTCATTTTAAAGCTGTGGTATGTTAGATGTTTGCAGTAAAATATCCAAAAACCACTGGGCTAGTGTTATATATTTTGTTCAGTTGAGTACTTGCAGTATCTCAAATGTTTCCAACTATTTGCAAATTGTGAGAAAATTGATATTTTAACCAAGGATCCAGGACGTGTGATCAGGGGCGGACTGGCCATCGGGAGCACTGGGACATTTCCCGGTGGCCTGATGGTCATTCTGGCCTGCCGGCTGCTGCTGTGCTGTCGATCAGACTGACGTGCAATAGGCTGGTATGCAACTGCGAAATTGACGCACTTATGAATCTACGACTCAGGCGATCGCGGAGTGAGAATGACACCACCACATGACCCAACATCAGCGAAGCTCTGCCTCATTGGCTATATCCAGAGGCAGGCTTTATCTTGGAAAATAGTGCAAAAAATGGAGCGTAAACGCAAAGGAGGAGCAGAGAGGGAACGCATAAAAAGGAGAAAAGCCCTGGACACAGACAAAATCCCAGCCATGTTCGCCGGGAAGGGAACAGGTCGGTCAGAATTACATTTACATCATATTTTCTAGGGGTGGAAAAAAAATCGATCCGTTCGGTTCTCCACACTCGGTTCTCCACGCGCTCGGACGGCCCGCTGTTCAACTTCAATCTGACAAAGCATCTGTGATATGGTTTACTATAAATAACACGTAAAACAATCAGGGTTCAGTTAATATGTGTTTCTGTTGATGGATGAACATTCTGGGTTCCCAGACATTACAACAACAGCAGCGATGAAAAAAAAAAAACTGAACCGTGAAAAAGTTGAACTGTTCCACCCCTAATATTTACTTGATGGACGTTTTCATCCGAAGCAACTTACAATAGATAAAATCTATTCTTTATAAAAAAATAATACAAATATATTTAATGATAGAAGTTTTAAAAGCGCATCTTAATGACAAACTAGCACATAGAGCATTGGAAATATATAAAATATGTATCTTTCATCCCTTCTTAAAATGTGTAAGCCACTTTTATATTTGTCTTTGGTGTGGTAGTGTAGATGGTCTATTCCTAGTGAGTTTTTGAGGGATTATTTATTTATCCATTCATATTATGAATGGTCGTCTACTAACAGGGTTACTCTATGAGTTTATCAGGCTGGTGGACACATGAATCTGGTGGTGGTGACTGCAGCAGCAGAGGAGGCCTGGGGTGGAGTCAAATTCCCGGCCTGATTTACTGTCCCAGTCCGCCACTGCGTGTGAGTGAGTCGTCTGTCAGTAGCGTCATATCCGCGTTAACTTCGGTTTCCGGTTTTATTTTGATTAAAAATCAAGGAAACATAAGACGCTTTAATATTTTACATGTTTTAGACAGGGGAACATCTGTGTTGGTGCATCTATTGACAGAAAAGTAATAATTGTTATATAGCTAGCTAAACATGTTTACTCTTATTGTTTACATTTTCTTTTTTCCATGCTTCAGAGAAACACTTTTGTCAAGCAACGTTAGCCAACGTAGCTTAATTTTTAGTAACACAGAATTTTCTCCATCGTACAATGTGTTTCAAAAATAATTGCATCCAGCATTTAATATGATGATATTCTAAAATTGATCGAGCTTTCTGCAGTGTGCAACAAGTGCCTCACAGCAGCCGCTGAGCAAACGCACAGAGTAAAGTTATTAGATAATTTTCAACAAGCTCAAATGTATCTAATCTGATAAATAGATTTACCTCATACGCTTGTGTTGCATTTGTCTCTCATTAATAATCACTCCCTCAACACTCGGTCCTGCTCTGCTTCATACTACGGTAACGTTAATAATCCCGTCTGTGAAGATGATTTCTGCCCGAGTCCTATCCTTTCCACAGGCTGTGAAGTTAAGACCAAATGTCCTAAGATTCCTCACTCAAACTTGGCGTCATCAAGCTACGCCTTTGCTTACGTCCCTCTATATTGCACCTTTAATTTGATGATCTGTGGATTTATTTATTTATTTATTTATTTTTTATTAAAAAAAAGTGAATTTGTTCCTAAGGCATGATATATTATCACCTGCTCACACGAATCTCTCTCTCTCTCTCTCTCTCTCTCTCTATGTCTCTGATTGTGTAGCTCAAACTTGAAGATCGATCGATTGTGCCTAGAGACTTTGTCCGGCGAATGAATTCAAACGTAAGTTGTATTTTTATCACTTACATTGAACGACGAAACAATGTACAGAATAATCGAGAGAAATGTGTCTCAGAATCTTAGACTTTACTCGAATTTCTGGAAAGGATTGCAGTGTAGATGTCTCCCAATGTTTTTGTCCAGACAAAGTATAGTCTTTATGATGACAGCATCGGAACTTGAAGGTGTGGTTATTCATTTGTTCTTTGAATCCTGCAGGATAAACAGTGTGGCATTGTGACCAACATAAACACAGAATGTGCTGTGAAACTCGTTGGAACCAACTGTGTTTTATATCCTGTAAATAGCAAAGACCTGCAGCATGTCTGGGTGAGTTTCTGTACTTTTTATCATGATACAAATTTTCTAAAGGCAAGCAATTTCAGCAGGTGTTATATAAGAGATTATTAATGAATTTTATAATGCAGTGAAGAAACATTTCTGTTAATAAAAACAAAAATGTGCGATTGTAAAAGTGTACTACAGTATTCACTAAATGTTGAGTGGTCTCATTTAAATCGTAAGCATACAAAGCACATTACAGTTCATACGGTAAACAGGGAAGCTTGTGCGTGCGTTTTGGTCATGCTCTAGAACAAACCTCATGCAGCATGCATGTTTGAGCTTCTGTGCTTAACATTTGTCTATGCATGTGTATCAATCATGCTTTTAGATGTAAATCAATGCCTGAATTGAAATGAGTTATTTTGGTAATGGGAGTTTGCACAATGTCAATTGTTAGTTGAGGGGAATTAAAATTAAATTATTAAAAATGAAAACTACTAAAACTCAATAACTAATAGTTATTTCCAGGAAGTATCTTAAAATTTATGACTAATAGATCGGGAACTAACTATGTATCTATGTTTTGTACCTGTCTAGTCATTTATGTATGGTGACTACATTGTATATGATTTCTGGCTTGGAAAGGTGTACGATCTCAGCATACAAATCGTTGTGAAGCTTTCCAACGGTGCAAGGTAATGTGATCATTATATTTTGTTACTTATTATAGTAATATCTTATGACTTATTAAGTGTGGCTTGTGCAGTATGATGCTGAACGTATCTTCAATCCGTTGCAGAGAATAAAGAAAGCTACATAATTTGATAAGACATTTTTAAGATTTGATCTGTACAGAAGTGTTGTTTAATACAATTTCTTCAATTCTTTCACTGTAGATGCTCTATGAGTGAGGAAGATGGTGCAAAACTTTATGATATTTATCCTCACATCAGTGATGTGGTAGGTGCTAAGAATGTTTATGTTTTTGTCTGCGTTGTCAATTTATGTGGTCTTGTTTGTTGTCATATAATATGCATTATGGCTGGGTGATGTAGCAGTGTCGACTCTTAAGTGTCACTTGAGTTTTTTCCTAATAACAGCGGAAAGAACTTAAAAAAACCTGTTATTAGTCATACTCTTATTTATGTGAACTCACAATAACAACAAATGCGCTTTCTGCCATCTCAATCTCCGTGAACCGTGGCTACTTGCATGAGAAGTATCTCCATAGAAAGCCATTTGAAAAGTATTTTTCTCTCTAAAGACATGTCCACTATACTACGGAGATGGTGAGGCAGCGTCACTTCATCTTTGCAGCTGACACAGACTCAGAAAGCACTAGTTTATGAATTCCCTTTTAATAAACGTACACAATTAAAATGTCGTCTTGCTGTTTTTTCGACATTCATAATCATTAATTTTGTCTGTGGATTGTGGCAAGCTTCCTTGAGCACGGGATAGGCTATACATTCCATTCCCTAGCATATATTTAAGTAATTAAATTAATATAAATGTATGATTAGTCAACAAATGGCTTAAATGATCGACTACAAAAAACTTTAGTCGGGGGCAGCCCAAGTATTCACAATGTGGCAGTTTGCCCCAGTGTTTAACTGTGCTGTATAAAATATTTTTATGTTTAAATTATGCATTATGCAACTGCTTCACTCAGCTTGTTGAATGTGTCTCATTGTGAAATGTTGCTCTGACTTTTACTCCAGGGTTTGTTCTTTGACGATGCCTATGGGTTCTATCCGGGTCAGGTTTTGATTGGGCCCTCAAAGGTTTTTGCTAACGTGCAATGGCTGTATGGTGTGAAGCCAGTTCTCAGTAAGAAAAGCAAGTTCAGAGTTGTTGTAGAAGAGGTAAGACATTACTCATTACTTGAGGAAATAAAACGAAACCAAATTAAGTTTCCATTTTACATCTCAACATGTTTTGATAATTTACAATTGTAGTTGTGTATGTCTCGTACATGAATTCTGTGTATAATTACAGGTTCAAGTGGTGGAACTAAAGGTGACATGGATTACAAAAAGTTACTCGACAAAGGGGTCAGATAGTGTCTTCCCACCACCTTCAACCATCACACAGGAGAACCTTTGCAGGTACAATCAGCTTTCCACACTGCAGTTTTATCATTTTAATTATTTGTAACTAGGGCTGTTGATTGAGTTCAAATTTAAAACAAATTGTTCACATGCCGGTTAATTAAACTGCAAGAAAGAACTGGCTGAAAGATTGCCACAGAGAACAGTAAAAGACCTCAGCAGATGTGGTGTCCCATTAGCTTTTTTTTATCTCTCTCTCTCTCGATCTGTCTGTGTGTGTATATACAGTGGGTACGGAAAGTACTCGGACCCCCTTAAATTTTTCACTCTTTGTTATATTGCAGCCATTTGCTAAAATCATTTAAGTTAATTTTTTCTTCATTAATGTACAAACAGCACCCCATATTGACAGAAAAACACAGAATTATTGACATTTTTGCAGATTTATTAAAAAATAAATCTGAAATATCACATGGTCCTAAGTATTCAGACCCTTTGCTCAGTATTTGGTAGAAGCACCTTTTGATCTAATACAGCCATGAGTCTTTTTGGGAAATATGCAACAAATTTTTCACACCTGGATTTGGGGATCCTCTGCCATTCCTCCTTGCAGATCCTCTCCAGTTCTGTCGGGCTGGATTGTAAACGTTGGTGGACAGCCATTTTTAGGTCTCTCCAGAGATGCTCAATTGGGTTTAAGTCAGGGCTCTGGCTGGGCCATTCTAGAACAGTCACAGAGTTGTTGTGAAGCCACTGCTTCATTATTTTAGCTGTGTGTTTAGGGTCATTGTCTTGTTGGAAGGTAAACCTTCGGCCCAGTCTGAGGTCCTGAGCACTCTGGAGAAGGTTTTCGTCCAGGATATCCCTGTACTTGGCAGCATTCATCTTTCCCTCGATTGTAACCAGTCGTCCTGTCCTTGCAGCTGAAAACCACCCCCACAGCATGATGCTGACACCACCATGCTTCACTGTTGGGACTGTATTGGACAATTGTTGAGCAGTGGCTGGTTTTCTCCACACATACCGCTTAGAATTAAGGCCAAAAAGTTCTATC
The DNA here is from genome assembly GCA_037194245.1 of Opsariichthys bidens. NCBI lineage: Eukaryota > Metazoa > Chordata > Actinopteri > Cypriniformes > Xenocyprididae > Opsariichthys > Opsariichthys bidens. The sequence continues at coordinate 12,266,403 of CM074305.1, read as the reverse complement.
TTGGTCTCATCAGACCAGAGAATCTTATTTCTCACCATCTTGGAATCCTTCAGGTGTTTTTTTAACAAACTCCATGCAGTCTTTCATGTGTCTTGCACTGAGGAAAGGCTTCCGTCGGGCCACTCTGCCATAAAGCCCCGACTGGTGGAGGGCTGCAGTGATGGTTGACTTTCTACAACTTTCTCCCATCTCCCGACTGCATCTCTGGAGCTCAGCCACGGTGATCTTTGGGTTCTTCTTTACCTCTCTCACCAAGGCTTCTTCTCCCCCGATAGCTCAGTTTGGCCAGACGGCCAGCTCTAGGAAGGGTTCTGGTCGTCTCAAACGTCTTCTATTTAAGGACTATGGAGGCCACTGTGCTCTTAGGAACCTTAAATGCAGCAGAATTGTTTTTTATAACCTTGGCCAGATCTGTGCCTTGCCACAATTCTGTCTCTGAGCTCTTCAGGCAGTTCCTTTGACCTCATGATTCTCATTTGCTCTGACATGCACTGTGAGCTGTAAGGTCCTAATCAAGTCCAATCAGTATAATCAAACACAGCTGGACTCAAATGAAGGAGTAGAACCATCTCAAGAATGATCAGAAGAAATGGACAGCACCTGAGTTAAATATATGAGTGTCAGAGCAAAGGGTCTGAATAATAAGGACCATGTGATATTTCAATTTCTTCTTTTAATAAATCTGCAAAAATGTCAAGAATTCTGTTTTTCTGTCAACATGGGGTGCTGTGTGTACTTTTATGAGGAAAAAAAATTAACTTAAATGATTTTAGCAAATGGCTGCAATATAACAAGGAATGAGAAATTTAAGGGGGTCTGAATACTTTCAGTATCCACTGTATGTGTGTTTGTATTGTACATTTCCATATTGTAAATAAGCTTATCACTGACCTGTATTCCACAGAAATGGGCTGTTTATATAGGCGCTTTGCCTGTAACAGCTGGGTCTACGGGGATTGTCGACAGGGTGGATGATTGATTAATTAATTAATTGGTTGGTTTTATTCTTTTTTTTTACTGATTGCACTTAATTAAATTGATTGCGCTTGTTTTGTAATATCTCAATGCTCAAGTTCACAGGAAACAAAAGAATTTATACGGGGCACTTAAATATCCGAGTGCTTAAAAGTGTGATTTACTTAACAACTTATCTGAGTGCTGTCTAGCATTACTTTGCATCTAAGCTCACTTATCCAGATGTTACAATTGTTCATCTAAATATTTTCTCTTGACTTTCTCTAATGTTCAGGGTGAAGCGGCTAGGCTACTTTGATCATACTCAAAGGCAACTTGGGGAGAGAGCCCTATATGTTTTTCCCGCCAAGAGTGAAACCACGCGGATCACTTGTGATGGGCCAGAGGGTACACCTGCTCACCCTGAGGACCCTGTTGTTCGAAAGGTATGAATGATTTGGCCATATCTTGCAATGTTTTTTAAAAGCTGATTCTTTATTATTAGAAGTTTTGTTAAGTGTAGGTGTCTAAAGTTTCAGTATCACTGCACCAACAGTACCTACTCAGTCCGGTACCAGAACGAAGAAGAGGTGGCTGTGTTCGATTGCTCAAATACATTTCTTGGTCAAAATGACCATCTTGGCGAATTATTCATGTAATTATGTTTAGTGAACGTAAATGGACAAGGCAAAAAAATTATATTGAAACAGTGTATGTGGGCTTGCAGCTCTTTTATTTTGTAAATATTAATCTAATAAAATGATAATACTACTCACTGCTGAACATTAGAACACTACTCACAATTTTAGTTGCTTTAATTCAGGTCTTTAGAATGAAACCGAACAGAAAAATAATAATGGTTGTGCTAATTAAATGTTAATTTCACTTTCAGCCTTGATTCTTACCGAATCCGTATTAATGTTTTGTTGTTTATTTTTAGTGAGATTATTTTAATCTCACTTAAAATAACCAACTTTTATTACTTCTATTTTATTTTTTCTCCTGAAAGCTTACTTTAATTGTCAGATACTGTTAGATACAAATGAAGTAAACAGTGGTTGAAATGTTCTGTTCTATAATTGTATTTATGCTATTGCTTAATAATTATAAGCCTTATTACAGTCTTGAATAATTACTTGAACATTTTTAAAGAAAGTATAGTTTGGTCAGTCAAAATATGACTTAACTGGTGTTTAAATAAAATTTTTACAATTTAAAAAAAAAAAAAAAGTCTTGCTTTTTCATCCATTTGATTATTTGTTTGTTTTTCAGTTAAAAAGAATGTTTAGAAAGGAAGTGGGAAAGAAAATGACAGAAAATGCAGACACACAGAGTAACAATTCACAGTCAACAGAGAAAACGCACAGCATGGAAGGTACTGCACTGTTTAAACCACAAACAGAACTAAATTGTCAATAGTCATATTCCATGTGATTGTTGCTTCAATTTGCTATATAAATATAAACTGTTTTTTTTTTTTTGGATGCATTTAATTATTCACTTTGTTTTTATATTTTGTTCCATGTCTAAGAAATTGGCTGATATTTTGCACCGTGTCTTATGCTCCAGGTGAAAAGAGATCCGTGCAGGAACAGGATTGTTCTGATGAAAATTCTGTTCCATGCTACGCCAACAATGGTCCTGTTCCAAGCCACGCTCATGCTCTGGAGGAGGGAAAAGAGCCACCGACGGATGCTCTTCAGGGACAGTGGACACATTTGGGTGACCAAGAGTCTGATGAGGAGCCAGGGGATGATACAGATGATACCAGCTCTGTCACTTCCTCTGCCAGCTCAACGGCCTCACTGCAAAGCGGCCCAACCCGAAAAAAGAGCATCCCTCTCTCTATCCGCAATCTAAAGAGAAAGCACAAGAAGAAGAGGACTAAGTTTTCACGCGAGTTTAAACCAGGAGACAGGTGAACGAATCCACAAACAAATGTGTTTTTGATTTGTGAGTTCTGAAATGATCCATATCAGCTAAGTGTTGTAAATCATAGTACAATAGCTGCAGGTCACCTGTGATATCCGTCTGTCCTAGATGCAGAATTGATCATTAAATAACTGAATTATTTTCTTGACCTTTTACACTGGTTTGACATGCGCTGCGGTAGTCTGTGTTACCGGTGTTCAGCTGCAACAACGGTTACGTCACTTGCCCACCGTGGTAAATAAAAATAATTGAGTTTAATTAGAAAACAGACAGTACAATTAAAAACTGAATGCATTTGCTCAATGCAGTGTGAGCTGAACGAGAATCGCAGCAGGAGTCAGATTTGATTTATTATGAGGGCGAGGAGCCGACTGACAAGATGTTGGCGGAAGATTTGGTTTCAGAGCGAAATGTAAAGGTGCCTATTTGGCTATATTTTGGATGCAAACTCAGTGCTAACAGGGAACCTGCAAAGGATTATGTGTTTATCTTGTTGTTGTGTTTTCCATTAAGAATAATCATGAAACCACCGTTCAACCACCCGAATCGGCGCTAATTTGAAAGCGAAAGTAAAATGTTCTTGTTGTGCACATATAGTATCTATGTCATTTCTTTCCAGCATAGAGACACATACAGATCATATTAACAAAAAAATGCCACAAATAACGCTGCCTTTTTAATAGTAATATTATAGTGTTAATTGTTAAGGACTTGCTAAAGACCATGTTAATTGTTTATTGTTTATGCCTACATAGAACAAATATTTTATACATCGAAGCCACTAACGTAATCCTGTTCGTTACACTAACAGTGTACGGACATTTTAACGACATGAGGCGATAATGATTACAACATGACACAAAACCGTTAAATCCTAATAACTTCATTCATGCTCAAAGAATTGCGTTGTTACGGATATATGAAACAATCCTTGCTGAAATCTGTTAATCAGATATTATTATATGACCTCTTCTTAGAAAGACTTTACGTAGATCGTATTTCCGTCAAATTAAATAAAACATTTTAGATACTTAATTGGTATGTCTGTTTGTGTGTAGGGTGGCAGTTGAGGTTGTGTCCACTATAACCTCTGCAGATGTGATGTGGAAGGACGGAAGTTTAGAGACCGGCATACGCTCCAATGACCTGATCCCTATCCAGCACCTGGACAACCATGAGTTCTGCCCGGGAGACTATGTTGTCGACAAACGATGTATGTTCTACTAAACACAGTTGTCATTTTCAATATCGCTCTCGGTTTACTTAAGCTTGCTCCACTAAATAAGGGCAAGAAACGTGCATCAGTAAAGTCCTTATATTAGACTGATTTACTGTTAACTTGCCAAGTAGATATTTAGGCACAACGAGTGACAAGATCTTGCTTGAAATAAACCGTTTGATTGCGGCTCCTGCAGCCCAGGCTCTTCATGATACAGGTGTCTATGGGGTGCTTCAGTCAGGTGATCATAAGGCCAGAACCTGTGTGGTCAAGTGGGTCAAACTCAATGCTGCAGGCGACGATGTTGAGGTATTCTTGATTTTGTCATTAAGAGGTGTGGTTTGGGATTGGGATCTATTTTAATGTTGTTTAACAAATGAATCATGCATTTGTAGGTGATTGGGGAGGAGGAGGATGTTAGTGTTTATGACATTGCTGATCATCCTGATTTCCATTTTCACACAACGGATATCGTCATAAGGATCGGCAACTCGGACGCAGAGGACTGTGAAAATGAGGTACAAACATAATTTTGCAACTTTTCCAGGCTTATCACGTCGCCACAGTAATATTTGTTATTCGGTGTACCTAGTCATTTTTAAAAGTAATTTGATGTAGAACTTTTTTTTGTATTTGGTACAAGTAGACAAAATGACTTTGTAGTTTGATCGTTCTGCCTTGTTATTGGTAGTTTTCTCCTTTTTGTCTTCATGCCTTGTCTCAACTGTAGAGATCTGTTGGCCAAGTGTGCAGGGTGGATCTGAGCAGTAAAGTGGAGGTTGTGTGGGCTGATAATTCAAAGACTATTGTTCTGCCACAGGTATGCACCAGTCTATCAAGCCTTTAATTTTAAACGGATGAAATAATTTGCTACTGCATGTGCGTAACACCTACCTGTATAGACCCCCGGAACTAACGCTCATTTATTCTTTCTCTCTTAGCACTTGTATAATGTCGAGTCTGAGATTGAAGAAACCTATTATGACTCTGCAGAGGGTAGCAGTAGTGGTGCCTCATCTGAAGAATGGGAAGATGAGAGTGATAGCTGGGAGACAGATAATGGACAAGTGGAAGAGGAACCAGGAGCTGGGGACACCATCTCAGTCTCCTCCCCTACCACAGGTGGCACTGCTGATGGCAAAACCCATGGCGTGCATGCCTCCACGACTACAGATTCACCAGGAGCTGTCTCCACGGCCGAACTTCCTGGAGGTAGTGAATCTTTTACAATTAAATTGCAAGATTATTAAGTATCAGATAAAATGTTCCATTCACATGGTTTCACAAGAGGAACAAATAGAGAATGCCGCCGTCTTAAAGGGTTAGTAATTTCCGTCATGAAGTACTCACCCTCATGTCGTCCCAAACCTGAACACAAATGAAGATATTTTTGTTGAAATCCGTGGGTATCTGAACCACACATAGGCTGCGACGTCATTGCACCTTTTGAGGTCCAGAAAGGTATGATAGACATCGTTAAAAAAATGTCATGCGACTACAGTGGTTCAACCTTAATGTTACGAAGCGACAAAACAACACAAAAATAACAACTTTATTTGAACTGTTGATACTGTGTCGGCATCTGTGTTAACGTCCGAATGCCAGCTCGGATGTAAACGAAGACGTTTCCTGGGATTTCATCAAAAATGTCTTAATTTGTGTCTCGAAGATGAATGAAGGTCTTATGGATTTGGAATGATATGAGGGTGAGTAATTAATGACGACTAGGGGTGGACTAACCCTTTAAATAATCTATTTCCCAGTATTGCTCCATCAGAGTTTCTCTGAAACCCTTCACTTTCCCTCGCTCCACCTGTTTAGATCTGCTACGGGATTTATGCATGCATATTCATGCAGCAGCAGCAGCAGCTTATCTTGCATGCTCCCAGCAGCGTGTCTGTGCATCTTTTGGCTGTAGCAAGTCCATAATTGTACTGCAGCAGCAGTATGCGTAGCAGTTCTATTCTGCCATTAACTTTGTCACAGCCATTAACATGCTAAAACTGTTCAGAGAATTGTCATGATTTAAATACAAGTATAATTGAAATTTATTTTCATGGATGTGCAAAAACATCAGTTTTCTGGGCCCCTAGCACAGTTTATTGGGTAGAGGAACATTGTGGTCCAACCCCTTCCCACAGCATTTTTGGGACCCTTTGTATTCAGTCCCACTTGTCCCTGACTTGTATTTTCACCTAAAGGCTAACTATTTTTTCCTGCCATAGGTGGAGGTGGAGTTGCTGCGCTTGAAGAAAAGCCTAGTAAAGAGACTCCGCCACGGGGATTTCGTGAGCTTAAAGAAGCCCTAAAGATTTTAGAAAGTTTAAAGAACATGACTGTTGAGCAGCTCTGGACCGGATCGCCGACCTCACCCACCGCCGAACCATCAACCGCAGCCGCTGCCACAACCCCCGCCGATGCTAAACCTACGAAAGAAAAACGCTTTCTTGATGATATTAAGAAACTTCAGGAGAACCTGAAAAAGACTCTTGACAATGTGGCCATTGTAGAAGAAGATAAAATGGAGGCTGCTATAGAGGAGGAGCCAGTGCTAGCTGAACCGCAGACGCCTGTGCGTTCCGAGTGGCCTAGTGACACACCAGTTTTATGTCAGCAGAGTGGAGGCAAACCAGGTGTCACTTTCACCAGTGCTAAAGGGGAAGTGTTTTCCGTTTTGGAATGGGCCCCAGGTACATACTGTATACCATTTTTTTTTTCTTTTTTCATTTTAATAAACAAAAATAACATTAGGATTATTGATTTACTGCTACATATTTTCATGGACGTTCCTTCTATGTGAACAATAGATTATTATCAATAGATTAAATTATCATAAATTGTCAATGAAGTGGTATTTTCTTTAACAAAGATAATAATCAGTTTCTAGAAGCCATCTAAAAATGTCCTCTCTTTCTTGCCATAGACACCCACTCTTTTAAAAAAATGGAATTCCAGCCAGCAGAAGCAAAGAAGTTCTTCAGCACTGTAAGGAAAGAAATGGCTCTGCTGGCCACCTCTCTGCCTGATGGCATCATGGTGAAGACTTTTGAGGACAGAATGGTAAATTTCACACAACAGATTTATGAATTTTTCCTAGTATTTTATTTGCTTTTCCATTTAGTTTTATTTTACAAAGTATGGAAAACAATTCTGTATCAATTCCATCAAAAGTAACCTTTCCTGTTGTTTTCTTCAGGACCTTTTCTCAGCTCTCATTAAGGGTCCTAACCGGACTCCCTACGAGGATGGGCTCTTCCTCTTCGATATCCAGCTTCCTAATATATATCCTGCTGTTCCTCCTCTCTTTCGTTACCTGTCTCAGTGCAGCGGACGACTGAACCCCAACCTCTATGACAATGGGAAGGTTTGTGTCAGTCTTCTCGGCACCTGGATTGGAAAGGTGAGCTGACCTGCTTTCTGTTGATGCATTTCCGATTTTGGACTAGCCCTTTGGTCCTTTTTCTTTGTTGTTGGATGACTTTAATTTTTGTTTTTTTCAGGTGCTCATATCCTAAATTAGTTAGTTTTACATGACCGTTTTCCAACTCTCTGACATTTGGAATGAAATTGACCATTTTTTTCTTCTTTTACCTGCAAGACTATGAATAACATGTTCATGCGACATTATTACTAATATTACCAAATTTCCTAAAGTTTCTACTAGCGTTCTTCATATTCTTGTTTAAAAAAAAATTGTGAAAAAGTTGTGAAACTCAATGTACAAGTCTCCATGTATCTTACTTCAAAAGATTCATTTTGATTATTTTATTTGTCCAGTAGGATTCACGAAAAGCACAGTTAAATCCTTGATAGCCTTAATTGCATTGTATGAATATTGGTTAATGCTGATGTTTGATTTTTGTAATGTTTCCTTTCACAGGGTACTGAAAGATGGACCAGCAAATCCAGTCTACTGCAAGTGCTTATCTCTATTCAAGGTTAATTAAAAACTAATAGAGTATAAAACATGCAGTATATATTTTTTGGTAATTTTTCAACCTTTATTTTGGTTGAAAACCATAAGAGATCTTGTGACTGAATGCAGCCCTACTCCCCATTTAATATAATCTGTCATCATTTATTCACTCTCATGTCATTCCAAAACTGTATTACTTTTTCTCTTCTTGGAACATAAAATAAGATATTTTGAAAAATGTCACCTGTATTTATTTTTTGGGGGTGGTGTACGTACATTGGTTTTCAAACATTCTTTTTTCTGTGGAATAATAAAGAAGACTTTTTTTGAAGAAAGTCATACCGGTTTGAGACTACTTGCGGTTGAGTAAATAATAACAGAATTTTCATATTTGGGTGAACTATTCCTTTAAGTATCTCTTTTGGAGTGTTTTTTTTTATCTTTTCTGCCATCACCCAAAAATGAAATTTCAGTCATTAAGTACTCACCCTTGTCGTCCCAAACCCGTAAGACCTTTGTTTATCTTCAGAACACAAATTAAGTAATATCCCATAGAAAGCAACGTAATTAACACCTTTATGCACCTTGAATGATGGCAAAGACATTGTTAAAATAGTCCTACATTTAGTGTTACAAGAATACTTTTTGTGCGCAAAAACAAAACAGAAGTAACGACTTTATTCAACGATTTCTTCTCAAGAGAAGGGAATACGGAGTCGGCGTTCGGACATAAACACTGAACCTGCTTACGAGACTGACAGGGTAGAGAAGAAATTGTTGTCGTTATTTTCATTATTTTGTTTTTCCGCACAAAAAGTTTTTCCTTGTTGCTTCATGACATTAAGGTTGAACCACTGTAGTCATGTAAACTACACGTTTATCAATGTCTTTACTACTTTTCTGGACCTTGAATTATGGTAATTGTTGCGTTCTAATGGCGGATAAAAAAGCTTTATGGATTTCTATGGACTTCATCAAAAACATCTTCATTTGTGTTCTGAAGACGCATTAAGGTTTGGAACATCATGAGGGTGAGTGAGTAATGGCAGAAATGTCATTAAATGTACTGACCTTCATCAGAAGTACTCTTTATTTCTCCCTCGCATTGCATTGTGTAAATATTATTTATCCACCCCTTCAGGTCTGATCCTGGTCAACGAGCCATACTATAATGAGGCTGGCTTTGACAGTGACCGGGGACTTCAAGAGGGTTACGAGAATAGTCGCTGCTACAATGAAATGGCACTCATTAAGATGGTGCAGTCAATGACTCAACTTCTCCAGCAGCCTGTGGAGGTCTTTCAGCAGGAGATCAGCGAGCACTTTGCTTGCAGCGGCTGGCGAGTGGTCCATCGCTTGGAGTCCTGGCTAGATTTGGATGGGGCAGTGACCGACCGTGTCTCACGATGTGGGGTTGGCAGCCTCCATTCTGAACCTCTGGAGGAGATACCCTCAGCTCTGGCCCACAGCAGCCCAAGCAAACAGGATGTGCAAAGTGAAGAGGAGCTCGAGGACTCTGGTCTCAGTCCTTCCACAGTGGGGCCCAGTGTACCTCCTGGTTCAGGCGGGCAACGGGACCTGAGCCAGAACTCTGAGTGCGATAGCTCAGTGGGGGGTGGTGCAGGATCAGAAATACTGGAAGGTTCTGAAGTGGTGTCGGGTTTTGTGACATCTCAACAAAGTGTGAAACCATGTCAGGAGTCTCAGCCGACTGTTAGACCAAAGAAACGGAGAAAGAGCTATCGTAGCTTCCTTCCAGAGCGCAGTGGCTATCCAGATATCGGATTCCCACTCTTCCCTCTCTCCAAAGGCTTTGTAAAGAGCATGCGTGTAGTTTTGAAGCAGTATCGAGCTACTCTCACAGCTGCTGGTGTTCCTGAATACCCAGAAAACAAATAATTGCCTTTCCTTTTTTTTTTTCAACCCAAGAGCTGCGTTTTTCCTCTCTAACTCTTGGCCTGGAAGTTTGATGATCTCATCAGGCTGCAAATGTTCCCAAATCGCTTCGTAGTGCATCTTTAGTTGCTTTATTTGTTGTTGCCGCCTCCCATTGGTCATGGGGTGGCATCACACATTTGTTTGTATTAAAGGATGTTGAAACTTCATGCTTCTATCTTGTTTCCCTGACAACAACTCTGCCGTCACACCGCTCTCTCAGGGAAGTATGGACAGACGTGAAACATTAAGATGACACGAGGCATGACTTTTGTTGTGTTGTGACTTTTCAAGATTTCGCAGTTCTAAACCGTGCCAGAGGGATACTCCTATTGGTCTTGGGTGTTGTCCTTTGCTACTTATTTTTTTTGGATGGGATTACCACCTATTGATTTGCACAAATTGAAGGAAGTTCGCTTGCAAAAAAAGGAGTAAAGATATGAAGTCTCAGATCAGGTGTGACTTTTAGTTAACTATTTCTCAGCATGACTTGCTCTCTGGTCCATATTTACAGTGCTGCTTTATACACTGCAATGCTTTTCAGTCTTAATCAATATCATCATTCTTGCTCTCTGATCCAAAAAAGACTAAGTTGTACAACTGCCCAGTCATCTATACTGTACAGACCCTGATCATTCCTGCTAGTTTTGCACCGAAATCATATGAAAGTTGAGTGTCAAGTTTACATTTAAAAGACAAAAAGCAACCAGACACACTAAACTACTCTGACTCTTAAAATTGGAATCCAACATCCCCTTTCCCTCTCCCACAACTTTCAACTTTATTAACTAGTGTTCTCTGTACAGTCTATCATTTACAACTTTTTTTACACTTTCACCTTAAACGTATCACAAAATCCAGTTTACATATTTGTAAATAACCAATGGGACTTTTGGTACGAGGCAGGGTAGTGTTCTATACATGTGCGAAGGAAACCGGAGTTAACTAATCACTAGGAAGAGCTTTGCTTGCATGAAGGTCTCTGGTTTGAGTTCCACCATTCCCATTCCTAACTCTTTCCTCTGTTGCCTTAAAACTGATTTCAAGCTTGACCCTATGCCCCCCCCCCCCCCCCCACCTTTTTTTTTTTTTTTTTTTTTTTTTTTTAACTGCATTGTCATTTTCTGTTTAGGGACCCGGTCGAGACAGTAGTTATGATGGAGAGGCGTAAGTTTTACCAATTCTTTTCACAAGCACAATCCAAGAACAACTGTGAAATAGTTTATTTGTGCATATGCTTATATATAGTTTTTTGTTTGATAGACACATGATATTGGGAATAAAAGCTGGTTAAATAGAATGTGACACGATTTAGATGCTGTGGTTTAGAAGCTTCATGTTAATCCTGGTGCTGTGGTTCTCCAGACCACTAGGAGGCAGCAGACTAGTTTCAGAACGAACAGTTCCGACCTCACTCTTTTGTTTACATCAACATCAGGCCAGCTGTAATTATAGCACAGCCTACAGACACAATGTGTTTCATATGCTGTTCCTCTTTGTGATGCAGCACTTGAGAAAAGTGCACACAGCTTTACATGGCTATGGAGTCAGGCTGTTTTACATGTAACAGATCCTCATCTTTTTTTTTTGAGTTTGCACAAAAGTGATTGCACATAATTACACTTGTTACCACTGGAAGGCACATCCTGTTTCTTATGTTGCGAGTTGAGCAGCTGGCTTGGGCTGATTGGCAAATGTGTTGACGTAATATTCAGCTGATGTTTTTCTGCATGTTAGCATTTAAAAGACAAAAATAAATTTCTGGCTGATTACTTTGTGCCATCTTACATAAGAAATTCTCATACATGTCTCCACGCTAAGATATTTTTGAGATATTCTAGATCAATTGATTTTCTACTTGTTTTCTCTTGAATTTGTAGCTTATTACACTTTGGTGTTTGGAGAAAAATAAAGGCTTCATCAAATTTTCATATGCACGTTTGCTCTGTTAACAGAGATTAAACTGTAAGTCTCTCTTCCGCTTTAACTCTTTCAGCAGTTCAGCCCTCCATGACTCATTTTCACTACATTTTCTACATTCAGTACTGAAATGTTAAGCTAAGTGTCAAGCGAGAATCAAACACCAACCTTAAACTAGGAACTGTTTTCTGTGTATGTGTAAAATACTATGAATTTAATCACACTATTTGAAGAGAGGTAACAGCCAAAGCATGTAACATGTTGCTTTAAGCCTTAATGGCTACATGAGACTTGACTGTACAATGTAAACATTTCCACAGTGGCCTGTATTGGTAAACTAATAAACATGATTTGTAGCCTGAATCCTCTGTACAGAAGTCATGACTATAGAAATATATAAAATATATAGATTATATATTTAACAAGAAAAGTGAGTCCTGCCTGAGTGGTCATGTGAATGCTTGGGGTGTATCATGGAGTGTGTTGTATTTTATTATTATTATTATTATTATTATTATTATTATTTGCTTCATTTGTAAATTTGTAAACAATTTATTTTGGTTGCATTAAACAATGTAAAAATTGAAGCATTAAACTTTCCAAGCATTATACTACATTATGCTGTTTTTTTTACCCAAGTATTAATTTCTTTTTTTCAGGAATTGATCATCTATCGGAAGAACAAAAAGGCATTTAAACAAACTTATTTAAAAAATAAAAGATATGCTACCTCTTTGCTTTGAATTTCCAATAAAAAATTTAGAGTGGGAAAATAGATTACTCGGATAATATTAAATGACTTTAAATAGTAGAAACCTAGTCAGCCCCCTATTACAAAAACATGGCAATGACCAATAAATCTGCTCTAACATTGTCAATTCACCTTTGTTTATATAGCACTTTTTACAATGCAAATTGTCAAAGCTGCTTTCCAGTAATAAGTGGCAAATAATCTTTGCCTGCACAGCAGCTCTTAAAGAAAATGGGGTCATTGTCCAGCTTAAATTCAGTATTGATTCATTCCATTGTAAAAATCAATAGTTAATTAATTTAGTTACTTTATCTGTATATCAGCACTATAGAAAACAGTGATGTAATCATCCAGCTCAGTTCAGTTCGCATACAATGGTGTCAATGTAGGCAGATCAAAAACGTTGAATATCAAGTCAAGTGTCCCCAACTAAGCATGCCAAAGGCAACTGCGGCAAGGAACCAAAACTCCCAACAGGTGACAAAAATGGAGAAAAAACCTTGGGAGAAACCAGGCTTAGTCAGGGGGCCAGTTCTCCTCTGGCCAACAGTGAACAGTGCTTGATTGATTCAGGCCATAAGTCTGATTTGGGATCGCAACAGTCAAAATATTTAATCCAGTTCCATCTAGTTCCACGAAGATCCTATTCATCACGCCGGTTTGGGATGGTTTGTTGGGGATCCGTGCCACTGGCTGTCGTGTCGGTAAGGCCTTCACAAAGGATGCAGCCTAACAATACTTAAACAGATATGAAAACATAAATTGATAATGTGTTGTGTATGCCAGGTTAAATAGATGCGTTTTTAGTCTAGATTTAAACTGACAGAGTGTGTCTGCATCCCGAACAATGCCAGGAAGACTGTTCCAGAGTCTAGGTACCAAATAGGAAAAGGATCTACTGCCTGCGGTTGATTTTGATATTCTAGGTCAGAGCTTCCCAAACTTAAGAGGGGTAAGGCCCCCCAAAAACATTGCAAAAGCTCCACGACCCCGGTGTTAAAAAATATACTGACATTTACCTACAAATACATTTATTAACAAGTTTGTAAGAATTTCATGTGAATTATGAGAACTATAATGTAAACATTCTTTACAAATATATTTAAATCCATAACACTAACCTTACATACTTTCAAAAAAATCAAGGTTTAGAACAATTGGAATATTTTAAATATTTTAATATATTGATTTGGACTAGCTATGGCCCCCCTGCAATACCGCTACGGCCCACAGTTTGGGAAGCACTGTTCTAGGTATTAACAACTGGCCAGAATTCGGAGATTGTAATAGACGTGATAGACTATAATGCATTAAGAGCTCGCTCAGCTACTGGCGAGCTAAACCATTTAATGCTTTGTAAGTAATTAGCAAGATTTTAAAATCTATACAATGTTTAATAGGGATCCAGTGCCATGTTGGCAGAACTGGGTTAATATGATCATACTTCCTTGCTCTAGTAAGGACTCTAGCAGCTCCATTTTGGACCAGCTGTAGTTTGTTTATCAAGCGAGCAGGGCAACCACCCAGTAGAGTGTTACAGTAATCTAGCCTTGAGGTCATGAACGCATGAACTAACTGTTCTGCATTAGTCATTGTGAGCATATGTCGTAGTTTAGATACATTTTTCAGATGGAAGAATGCGGTTTTACATATACTAGAAATGTGGCTTTCAAATGAAAGATTGGTATCAAAGAGCACACCCAGGTTCCTAACTGAAAAAGATGACTAAACATAGCAGCCATGAAGTGTTAGACCGTATTCTAGGTTATTATGTGCAGAAGTTTTTGGTCCAATAATTATAATCTTTGTTTTTTCTGAATTTAGTGGTAGGAAATTACCTATCATCCAATTTTTTTATATTAGCTACGCATTCTGTTAATTTTGAGGACTGGTAAGTTTTGCCAGGGTATGAAGAAATATAGAGCTGAGTATCATCAGAGTAACAGTGAAAACTAACGTCATGCTTCCTAATGATATCTCCCAGGGGTAGCATGAAAAGAGTGAAAAGCACCGGTCCTAGTACTGAGCCTTGCGGTACTCCATATTGAACTTGTGATCGAAATGACATCTCTTCGTTTACTACTACAAACTGATAACGGTCAGATACATATGATTTGAACCATGCCAATGCAATTCCACTAATGCCAACATAATTTTCGAGTCTATTCAAAAGAATATTGTGGTTGATAGTGTCAAAAGCAGCACTGAGGTTTAGTAACACTAATAGAGAGATACAACCATGATCTGATGATAAGAGCAAATCATTTGTAACTCTAATTAGAGCAGTCTCAGTACTATTGTAAGGTCTAAATCCTGACTGGAAATCCTCACAGATACCATTTCTTCCCAAGTAGGAACACAGTTGCCATCATGCTGCCTTTTCTAGTATTTTTGACAGAAAAGGTAGATTCGAGATCGGCCTGTAATTGACTAATTCTCTAGGATCAAGTTGTTGTTTTTTTAATAAGAGGTTTGGTAATAGTCAGCTTAAAAGTTTCTGGTACGTATCCTAGTGATAATGATGAATTAATGATATTAAGAAGAGGATCTATGATCTCTGGGAGCATCTTTTTTAATAGCTTAGTTGGTATAGAGTCTAACATACATGTTTATTTCAATGATTTTACAACTTTAAACAATTCTTCCTCTCCTGTAGCAGCGAATGAATGGAATTTTTCCTCAGGGATACTACAATGCACTGTCTGATGTGATACTGTAATAGACGGTTTCATGGCTATAATTTTCTCTCTATTGTCAATCTGGCAAGTAAAGAAGTACATAGTCATCAACTTCTGATGTTTCCAAATGGCACAGCGGTAAAGCTGTATTTCTCGTTAATTTAGCCACTGTATCAAATAAATACTTAGGGTTGTTTATTTTGTTCTAAAAGATTTAAAAAGGAAAAAAAAGCAGATCAAACAGTTTTTAAGGCCTTTTTGTACTCAATCATTCTCTCTCTCCATGAAATACAAAAAACTTCTAGTTTTGATTTCTTCCAGTGACGTTCCATTTTTCTGGCTGCTCTCTTAAGGGCCCCTAGTGTGCTCTTTATACCATGGTGTTGGACTAATTTCCTTAATCTTTTTTAAGCGCAAAGGAGCAACAGAGTCTAGATTGCTGGAAAAGAGAGTCAAAAGTTTGTTTCAAAGCGAATTCTTCTAAGCTACCTGGTTTACTAAGGCAATGAAACTGATCAGGAAGATTATTTATAAAGCAATCTTTAGTGGTAAAAGTGATAATTTTACCATATTTATGGCAGAGAGCTGGTTTTGCAGCCTTGGTTAAATGTAGCACGCATGAGACTAGATAATGATCTGAGACGTCATCGCTCTGCTGCAGGATTTCAACAACATCAATATCGATTCCATGTGACAATATTAGATCTAAAGTGTGATTACGACAATGAGTAGGTCCTCACACGTGTTGTCTAACTCCAATAGAGTTTAGAATATCTGTAAATGCCAATCCCAATGTGTCTTTTTCATTATCTACATGGATATTCAAATCGCCAACAATATGGACTTTATCTTCAGCCAGTACTAACTCCGATAGAAAATCAGTAAATTCTTTGATGAAGTCTGTATGGTGGCCTGTATACAGTAGCCAGCACAGATATCAAATGGGATTTGTCACTTACATACAGGTGCTGGTCATATAATTAGATTATCATCAAAAAGATTTATTTCACTAATACCATTTAAAACGTGAAACTTGTATATTATATTCATTCATTACGCACAGACTCATATATTTCAAATGTTTATTTCTTTTAATTTTGATGATTATAACTGACAACTAAGGACAATCCCAAATTCAGTATCTCAGAAAATGTGAATATTGTGAAAAGGTTCAATATCGAAGACACCTGGTGCCACACTGTAATCAGCTAATTAACTCAAAGCACCTGCAAAGGCCTTTAAATGGTCTCTCAGTCTAGTTCTGTAGGCTACACAATCATGGGGAAGACTGCTGACTTGACAGTTGTACAAAAGACGACCATTGACACCTTGCACAATGAGGGCAAGACACAAAAGGTCATTGCAAAAGAGGCTGTTCACAGAGCTCTGTGTCCAAGCACATTAATAGAGAGGTGAAGGGAAGGAATAGATGTGGTCGAAAAAAGTGTACAAGCAATAAGGATAACCGCACCCTGGAGAGGATTGTGAAACAAAACATATTCAAAATGTGGGGGAGATTCACAAAGAGTGGACTGCAGCTGGAGTCAGTGCTTCAAGAACCACTACGCACAGACGTATGCAAGACATGGGTTTCAGCTGTCGCATTCCTTGTGTCAAGCCACTCTTGAACAACAGACAGCGTCAGAAGCGTCTCGCCTGGGCTAAAGACAAAAAGGACTGGACTGCTGCTGAGTGGTCCAAAGTTATGTTCTCTGATGAAAGTAAATGTTGCATTTCCTTTGGAAATCAGGGTCCCAGAGTCTGGAGGACGAGAGGAGAGGAGAACAATCCACGTTGCTTGAGGTCCAGTGTAAAGTTTCCACAGTCAGTGATGGTTTGGGGTGCCATGTCATCTACTGGTGTTGGTTCACAGTGTTTTCTGAGGTCCAAGGTCGACGCAGCCATATACTAGGAAGTTTTAGAGTACTTCATGCTTCCTGCTGCTGACCAACTTTATGGAGATGCATATTTATTTTTCCCAACAGGACTTGGCACCTGCACACAGTGCCAAAGCAACCAGTACCTAGTTTAAGGAATATGGTATCCCTGTTCTTAATTGGCCAGCAAACTCGCCTCACCTTAACCCTATAGAAAATCTATGGGGTATTGTGAAGAGGAAGATGCGATATGCCAGACCCATCAATGCAGAAGAGCTGAAGGCCACTATCAGAGCAACCTGGGCTCTCATAACACCTGAGCAGAGCCACAGACTGATCGACTCCATGCCACGCCGCATTGCTGCAGTAATTCAGGCAAAAGGAGCCCCAACTAAGTATTGAGTGCTGTACATGCTCATACTTTTCATGTTCATACTTTTCAGTTGGCCAAGATTTCTAAAAATCCTTTCTTTGTATTAGTCTTAAGTAATATTCTAATATTCTGAGATACTAAATTTGGGATTTTCCTTGGTTGTAAGTTATAATCATCAAAATTAAAAGAAATAAACATTTGAAATATATCAGTCTGTGTGTAAGGGATGAATATAATATACAAGTTTCACTTTTTGAATGGAATTAGTGAAATAAATCAGCTTTTTGATGATGTTCTAATTATATGACCAGCACCTGTATTATCATTTTAGGGTATGTCATCTTATTTTATAAACTAAAATGTCCTGAAATTTAAATATGCATCTTTATTTTCTAAAATGGGTTAAAAGACAGAAAATGCCTTTTCCACAATAAGAAATATTGTTCTCATTTAATGTGAATATATAAATTATCTCATTATGGGCGTCTGTCAGGAAGTCTTGTGTAAACATGTGTTGAAGCTTGTCAACTTTATACGGGCAAGAGCGCTTAACCATCGGCAGTTCGTTCAGCTCCTTAACAAAACTGAGGCAGAGCACCATGACCTTTTGTACCATTCAAAAGTGCGCTGGCTAAATCTCGGCAATGTGTTTCACCATGTCTGGGAACTAAAAGGTGAGATTGCCACGTTCCTTGATGTAGTTGGTAAAACTGGCGACTTCCAAGAATTACAAGACACAGACTGGCTGGTGGACACACTGAGCCACCTGAAAGATGTCAGTTTGAGACTTCAGGGAAAGGACATTTTGTGCACGAACTGTACAACAACGTGAAAGCGTTCAAGGCCAAACTTGTATTGTTCTCCAGACACATATCCAGCAGAGATTTTGCTCACTTTCCTACACTGGCCAGAATAAGCACACCAGTAATAGTCTTGCATTGAGAGGTACAGCAGCACTTTGATCGACCTGCATGCAGAACTTTCCCGTCGCAAAAATTGAGACGGAACTTGAACTTGTCTCATGCCCCCTATCTTTTGACAGTGAGAAAGCACCACCAGACACACAACTGGAACTCATCGACATCCAGTGTGACAGTACTTTGAAGGTGAAATTTCAGGCATCACTAGTTAAACAGTTTTACGCCTCACTGGATGAAAAAAAATTCCCAAACATTAAAAAGCTTGCCCAAAGAATGCTTGTTTTATTTGGATCCACATATGCAGACCTACAAAGTCATGAACTACAACAAATCCCACTGCATATCAAATTGAACAAATAGCCACTTGTCAGCTATACTGAGGATCTCAACATCAAAGATCACTCCAGACTTTGACACCCTTGCAAGGAGAGGGGACCAGGCTCATTGTTCACATTAACACTTTCATGACCATGACTTGGAAAGACAAAGACTAAGGTTCTCCCTGTTTTAATCATACATAGTTTTATGATGATTGATCTGTACATAGTAATTGCAGTCACATGAGATTATATCTGCTGTGAATTTGACTAAACAGGGCTACAGACTAACTTTTTCACTGGTTGCACTGGTGCTACCAATTTTCTCAGTTGGTCGCACTAGCACAAGATTTGGTCGCGCATTTTTTTGCTTTTGTTGCTACAACAGTTTTAATCAATGCATGCTTAATGAATAGTCGTCTTAATCTTAAATATATTAAATCACAGTGGCTGTTGGTGATATAAATCTGATATATATGTATAATTTATATTTATTTGAATTCATATTTAATACATTAGAAATATGAAAAGTATGAAAAATAAATTTTTATACAATAATAATAATTATAATATATATATAATATATATAATTTCAATCGTGTTTCCAGTGAAGCTGAACTGAAGTCTGAATTCACTTCACACGGATCGACTGTCACGCACAGAATACACGCGTTCACGCGGGTTACAAACACTTCAGAAAATCTCACAGTTGTATTCGAATAAATCTGCAAGGTCTGTGAAATTAAATGTTAATAATTAGATATTAAGAGATTTGTTTTAATGATATAGATGTGTATTTGCTGAATACTGAAGTTAAATGAGAAAATACATTACCTTGACAACACTTTTTGACATTAGCGCAGGCCAAACATTTTCTCGCAGCCGCCTATTGAGGAGCTCTGGTCTGAGCCATTGCTGTTGAAGTAACTTAGTGCCTTTCTACCTGTGCGCTCATCATCAGTTGTGTCTGTATGCATGGCTCGTCCTTTCCACCAGCATCCTTGAACTCCAAAATTTGTTTTTTGTTATTATTATTCAGCTATTAACCTTTTCATTTTTATATAGCTTAATTCCTAAATTACCTGAATTCCTAATCGGCGCGTTTCATCATCAGTCCGCAATGCGCGTGTATGTTCGCCCTCTAGGGTTAATATATAGAACTGCAAGTGTCTTGCGGAAGAACATTGTAGCCGGAGCTACTTCTCTCTGTTTGTCTATGACGAGTCAAGAGGTACTGGGCTGCTCCGCAGCCGAGCCGAAACAGGTGACCTATCGAAAACTGTGACCAGGGGTCGCTGTTGAGCAAATCTTCGCGCGAGAGCGTCGAAGCATTCTAATAGTGGAATGATACTGCAAAAGATGCTTTATGTATATAAAAAAGAAACGTCCAACGCTTGTATACAGAAGAAATTAAACATTAATGCTTCGCTGTTATTGACTGATGCTGGACTTTATACAAAGAATGGATTCGTTTTATATTCTCATTGTCTGATACACGTAGACTTTATTCATGTTTCTTGTTTAGAGATGATATCAGGATATTTATTCATATTTGCAACATGTTTTTTAAATTCCTGTCCATTTGCTTCTGGCATTCCAATGAAGCAACAGGAAAGCCATGAGAATGTTATTTATCGGTACACTGAGATGCATCAAAGCTTGCTGTTATACTTCCTTCCGTTTTCCCTTCTTTAGATTTTAATATCGCTTTTAACTGGTCTGGTTCTGATTGGTCTCTTCTGGATTCTGGCTATAAGGACTTCACCAAACACACTGAAGAGGCCGCTGAATGCGTGCCATTTGTATGCTCTAACTGAGTTTTGATGTGCTTGTGTGTTTTAGATGAACCTTGGCCTTGTCTTTGATTTATGATACTCAGTTTACCTTTGGTTATAGTTTTATTGTTTAAAGATTATTTTTGTATCTATTTAATATTGGGAAAGTAGGGAGTGCAACACCATTTTCTTTATACTCATTTGTTCTATGGTTTGGGTTAAGGGAGTTTGGGAAGTTGTTGTTGTCTTTCTTTTATGTGGTTTCTTTCCAGGTTATTTAGAGGGTTCTAAAATTAGTCAATTTTGTTTGTTGTTTTGGCCTGGTCCACTTCTGAATTCAATCCCCTTTGTTTCTGTTAATAATTCTATTTATTTGTAAATTTTCGTGAATAAATGTTTTTTGGAAACATCCTCTGATTGAGTGAGCACACATTCATTTATGTTGCGGCTGGCCCCTGGCGGGTGTAACAATTGTCATGTTTCATGTTTGCTTACCATAGACATATACACTAGACGTCGCCTGGGGGTTCTCAGCGCCGCCATCTTGGAACAGGGTCTTGTCACAGGAAGTGGCTCGGTGACGCTGCTGTCTCCGCCTGTACTTTTGAATTCATGGACGATACCGGACTTTTGTGCTGCGTATGGCTGTTCAAACGAAAGAAATCTTAAAGCCAGACAGCAAGGGATTACATTTCACAAGTGAGAATGTGTTTGATGATATTGAATGTTACGAAATTATATTTCTGGTTGCGTTGGTTTGTTTCAGTCTCTGGTTAACGGCCGCAGCTAATCCATGCTAGTTACCCATTAGTTTCTCACAGTTAGGAAAACCGACAATGAACAGAATGTGTTTATATCAATGCAATATGATCGTAAGATGTTGTAAATGTGGACAGTTGATTTGGTCTCTATTCAATAGTTTCTCCGTCTGGCGCTGCGTGTCCGAGTTCAGTCTCCGTCTATTTCCAGTCAGCATTCTGGGCAAACGAAGATGAGTCTTGAGCTAAAACAAATAAACAAGTTTATCCAAACACACTAGTTCTGGCTGTTTACCCCGACTGTATCTTATGAGATACGACGTGATGGGGGGAAAACAGAAACTGTTTACAACAACAAAAAACCGGGAACAAACCCTTTCAGCCAGCTTTACTCTGCTCCGTGTCCCTGGAAGTACACTAAATACTCTGGACTTATGGATTTGTTTTGTTTGTAGATCCCGAAGCTCTTAATTAGGACATTAAAAATTGACCCATGCTTTTTTACTTAAAGACTCAACTTTATCTATGTTTCGTAAGATTCCCTCATCTGTCAAACATATTTTATTAGATTGTCCTGGACTGAACACAAGCAGATGCTCTTTTATGAAGTTACTTCACTGAAGATCATATTTAATGAGATTATGCCTGAAAAGGTTTTTGATTTTTTTTTATCATGTTAATTAAAAAAAAGTATAATATGACTGGCTGTTTATTTGTTTTGTTTTTATTGTATTTATATGATATTTGTGTTTTTGTAATTTAATACTAATAATACTAATAATAATTAAATAAAATACTCTGAATTGGTTTGTAGATTCCCAAGTGATAAACAGAGACGTCAATGATAAACGTTCCTCTCAAATTTGTTATTTGCTTCCACCAGCAAATTGCTTTGTGTATCATATTTAATAAACCAATACAATTTGAATGTTTAAATGAACATTGTAGCAATTCTGCATGCAGTAGGCTAAGGTAAGTAGCGATAGTTTATTCGAAGTTCACTCAAGTGGAAGAATGTGATTAATAAACTTAGGGCTACTAGCACTATGCATTATATATTAAAAAGTAGATCATCTTAATAATCAAAACCTTAAATATCTCTGGACTCAATGATAAATACATGTCTGACCGTTGGAACGAACCAAAAAAAAAAACCCCTAAAAAATGGCATTCATGACGATTTATGGTGATTTTATTTCTGTTAGACCTTTGCCTACATTGACGCTGATGCATTAAAGAGGAGGAGTCCCCTGTTCCAAGATGGCGGCGCTATTGATGCATTCGTTCCAATGAATTTCCATAGCCAGGCGACGTCTAGTGTATATATATCTATCTATTGTATATCTATGTTTGTTTACCATGTGCTCCCTGATGTATGTCATGTGATCCTGCCATGTGCTTCTTGTCATGTGCCTCCCTTGTTTCATGTCTTGTTTCTCTTGGTTCATTAGTTTAATCATTGTTCACAGGTGTTCTAGTCAGTGTATTTAAGCCCTCATGTTTGCCATGTTCATGGTTGATGAGTGTGCTTGTAACAACTGTGGTCCTTGTTAGGTTTGCCATGTTGTTTGTCTTGTTTGTTTTGTGTTGGATTTATGTTTGAGCAAATAAACTGCACATGGGTTCACACTTAGTGATGGCCAAATGAAGCGTTTCGAAGCATTATTGCTTTCTGATACAATTGTTGAAAATTGTTGTTCATTACTCGAAGCTTCATTCAGATAGAAATTGCAGCACCATCTCCTGGTGAAGTAAACGTAATGCAACAAAGCTGACAACCATAAAATGCGAGTAGGTTTATATGTTAACGCGCCTAGGGCCGGTTCTAAACATTTGGAGGCCCTAGGCAAAATTTATTTTGGAGGCCCCCCTCCTAATAAAACACTGGAAACAAATATTATTTCTTACCTTTATAACATCTGCTATTAAAATTGATATATTTTTATATGTCCATATTAACTAAGGTAATCTCTTATTTGCATGTTGGGGATGCTGTCGTGTGTTTTTTTGTTTGTTTGATTTGTTTCATTTCATTTTTGAATTTGATCATTCCTTAATCATTTTGTGGATGGGATTTCCCCCTCCTATTGATTTATTGCTGTGGCATAAATACCCCAAATATGCGCTATACACTCTTAAAAATAAAGATTCCAAAAAGGGAGTTTTTACAGTGATGCCATAAAAGAACCATTTTTGGTTCTCCGTAGAACCTTTCAGTGAACAGTTCTTAATGGAACCCATTTTGTTTTTCTTAGTGTGAAGAGCATTCTAAAACAATCTAAATAAACTTTTCTACAGTAAAGAACCTGTTTATGAAAAGGTTCCATGGATTGTAAAGGTCTGCATGTAACCCACAGATTCCAATAAAGAACCTTTATTTTTTTAAGTGTATAAGAGTACACAAAAAAACTGCTAGTGAAAGTGACAGAAACACAGCCTACTTAAGAAGCCTACTATTAAATTAATTTGAAAGAGCCAAGCAACTACTACTTATTATTATAATTATTATTATTATTTATTCTTCTTTTTTTAAATTTTAATCCTCCTCCTTTCCTCTCTAAGCCAACACCAAAACCACCAAACAACCTCCAGACCTTTCACCTATTCTGACTACGGTTGCTATACCTTTTTTGACACTGAATCTGACTGATCCTAAAAAAAAAAAATGAAAAAAAAAAAAAAAAAAATTGACACTCAACATTGACGTTCAAGATGAGCAAAGAATGTTCAAAACTAAAATTCAAAAAAAAAAATTTAAAAAATTCCAATTAGACTCAATGAAGCTGCCATTCTATGAACTATTTCTAATCCATTTAAACTCATTCAAACTCAAAATTTATCTATCATCTGACTATTTCTATCTATCTATCTATCTATCTATCTATCTATCTATCTATCTATCTATCTATCTATCTATCTATCTATCTATCTATCATCTTACAATTTCTATCTATCTATCTATCTATCTATCTATCTATCTATCTATCTATCTATCTATCTATCTATCTATCTATCTATCTATCTATCTATCTATCTATCTAACTCTATCATTTGAACACATCTATATATCTAACCATAACTCTAACCCTACCCTAATCCTAACCCTAACAATACCCTAACCCTAACCCTATCATTTGAACATATCTATATATCTAACCCTAACCCTAACCCTGCTCTAACCCTAACCTTAACACTAACCCTGACCCTAACCCTACCCTAACCCTAACCCTATCATTTGAACACATCTACATATCTAACCCTAACCCTACCCTAACTCTAACCATAACCCTACCAATTCAACACATCTATGTATCTAACCCTAACACTAACCCTACCCTAACCCTAACCCTAACATTTCAACATATCTATATATCTAAAGCTAACACTAACCGTAACCCTAACCCTATTATTTGAACACATCTATGTATCTAACCCTAACCCTAACTCTATCATTTGAACACCTCTATATATCTAACCCTAACCATAACCCTAACCCTAACCCTAACTCTAACTCTATCATTTGAACACATCTATATATCTAATCCTAACCCTAACCATAACCCAAACTCTATCATTTGAAAACATCTATATATCTAACCCTAACACTAACCCTAACCCTAATCCTAACCCTAACCCTAACCCTAACCCTAACCCAATCCTAACCCTAAATCGGTCATTTGAACACATCTATATATCTAACCCTTAGGCTAACCATAACCCTAAACCTAACCCTAACCCTAACCCTAAATCGGTCATTTAAACATCTCTATATATCTAACCCTAACCCTAACTCTATCATTTGAACACATCTATATATCTAACCCCAACCATAACCCTAACCCTAATCCTAACCTAACCCTAACCCTATTCCTAAGCTAACCCTAACCCTATCATTTGAACACATCTACATATCTAAACTTAACCCTACCCTAACCCTATCATTTGAACACATCTACATATCTAAACATAACCCTACCCTAACCCTAACCCTAACTCTATCATTTGAACACCTCTATATATCTAACCCTAACCCTATCATTTGAACACATCTATATATCTAAACCTAACCCTAACCCTAACCCTAAACCTAAGTCTATCATTTGAACACATCTATTTATCTAACCCTAACTCTATCATTTGAACACATCTATGTATCTAACCCTAACCCTAACCCTACCCTACCATAACCCTATCATTTGAACACATCTAAATATCTAACCCTAACACTAACCCTAATTCTATCATTTGAACACATCTATATATCTAACCCTAACCATAACCCTAACCTAACCCTAATCCTAACCCTTTCATTTGAACACATCAATATATCTAACCCTAACCCTAACCATAACCCTACCCTAACCCTAACGCTATCATTTGAAAACATTTATCTATCTTTGTATGTAACTATCTATTTAACCCTAACCTAACCCTTACCCTACCGTAACCCTAACTCTATCATTTGAACACATCTACATATCTAACCTTAACCCTAACCTTTTTGCTAAGCTAACCCTAACCCTACCCTAACTCTATCATTTGAACACATCTATATATCTAACCCTAACCCTAACATCTCTATATATCCAACCATAACCCTAACCCTAGCTCTATCATTTGAACACATCTACATATCTAACCCTAACCTAACCCTATCATTTGAAAACCTCTATATATCTAACCCTAACCCTAACTCTATCATTTGAACACATCTATATATCTAACCCTAACCCTAACATCTCTATATATCTAACCCTAACCCTAACCCTAGCTCTATCATTTGAACACATCTATATATCTAACCCTAACCCTATCATTTGAACACATCTATATATCTAACCCTAACCCTAGCCATAACCCTAACCCTAAACCTAACCCTATCATTTGAACACATCTATATATCTAACCCTAACCCTATCATTTGAAAACATCCATGTATCTAACCCTAACCCTATTGTTAACCCTATCATTTGAACACATCTATATATCTAACCCTACCCCTACACTAACCCTAATCTAACCATAACCCTACCCTAACCTTACCCTAACCCTAACTCTAACCCTAACCAAACTCTAACTCTATCATTTGAAAACATCTATCTATCTATCTATCTATCTATCTATCTATCTATCTATCTATCTATCTATCCATCCATCCATCCATCCATCCATCCATCCATCCATCCATCCATCCATCCATCCATCCATCCATCCATCCATCCATCCATCCATCCATCCATCTATCTATCTATCTATCTATCTATCTAACCCTAACTGTAACCCTGACCTAACCCTATCCCTAACCCTACCCTAACCCCGACTCTATCATTTGAACTCATCTACATATCTAACCCTAACCTTATTCCTAAGCTAACCCTAACCCTACCCTAACCCTAACCCTATCATTTGAACACATCTGTATATCTAACCCTAACGCTAACCATATCCCTAACCCAACCCTAACCCTATCTCTGTCATTTGAACACCTCTATATATCTAACCCTAACCCTAACTCTATCATTTGAACACATTTCTATATCTAACCCTAACCCTAACCCTACCATAACCCTAATCCTAACCCTATCATTTGAACCCATCAATATATCTAACCCTAACCCTAACCTAACCCTATCCCTAACCATATCATTTGAACACATCTATATATCTAACCCTACCCCTACCCCTAACCTAACCCTAACCTTAACTGTAACATTAACCCTAACCTAACCTAAGCCTAACCCTATCATTTGAACACATCTACATATCTAAACCTAACCCTACCCTAACCCTATCATTTGAAAACCTCTATATATCTAACCCTAACCCTAACTCTATCATTTGAACACATCTATATATCTAACCCTAACCCTAACATCTCTATATATCTAACCCTAACCCTAACCCTAGCTCTATCATTTGAACACATCTATATATCTAACCCTAACCCTATCATTTGAACACATCTATATATCTAACCCTAACCCTAGCCATAACCCTAACCCTAAACCTAACCCTATCATTTGAACACATCTATATATCTAACCCTAACCCTATCATTTGAAAACATCCATGTATCTAACCCTAACCCTATTGTTAACCCTATCATTTGAACACATCTATATATCTAACCCTACCCCTACACTAACCCTAATCTAACCATAACCCTACCCTAACCTTACCCTAACCCTAACTCTAACCCTAACCAAACTCTAACTCTATCATTTGAAAACATCTATCTATCTATCTATCTATCTATCTATCTATCTATCTATCTATCTATCTATCTATCTATCTATCTATCTATCTATCTATCTATCCATCATCCATCTATCTATCTATCTATCTAACCCTAACTGTAACCCTGACCTAACCCTATCCCTAACCCTACCCTAACCCTGACTCTATCATTTGAACTCATCTACATATCTAACCCTAACCTTATTCCTAAGCTAACCCTAACCCTACCCTAACCCTAACCCTATCATTTGAACACATCTGTATATCTAACCCTAACGCTAACCATATCCCTAACCCAACCCTAACCCTATCTCTGTCATTTGAACACCTCTATATATCTAACCCTAACCCTAACTCTATCATTTGAACACATTTCTATATCTAACCCTAACCCTAACCCTACCATAACCCTAATCCTAACCCTATCATTTGAACCCATCAATATATCTAACCCTAACCCTAACCTAACCCTATCCCTAACCATATCATTTGAACACATCTATATATCTAACCCTACCCCTACCCCTAACCTAACCCTAACCTTAACTGTAACATTAACCCTAACCTAACCTAAGCCTAACCCTAACCCTATCATTTGAACACATCTACATATCTAAACCTAACCCTACCCTAACCCTAACTCCATAATTTGAACACATCTATATATCTAACCCTAACCATAACCCTACCCTAACCCTTACCCTAGCTCTATCATTTGAACACATCTATATATCTAACCCTAACCCTACCCTAACCCTATCATTTGAACACATCTAAATATCTAACCCTAATGCTAACCATATCCTTAACCCTACCCTAACCCTAAGTCTATCATTTCAACACCTCTATATATCTAACCCTAACCCTAACTCTATCATTTGAACACATCTATATATCTAACCCTAACCCTAGCCATAACCCTATCCCTACCCTAACCCTAGTCCTAATCCTATCATTTGAACACATCAATATATCTAACCCTAACCCTAACCATAACCCTACCCTAACCCTAACTCTATCATTTGAAAACATCTATCTATCTATCTATCTATCTATCTATCTATCTATCTATCTATCTATCTATCTATCTATCTATCTATCTCTCTGTCTGTCTATCTATCTATCTATCTATCTATCTATCTATCTATCTATCTATCTATCTATCTATCTATCTATCTATCTATCTATCTAACCCTAACCCTGACTGTAACCCTAACCTAACCCTAACTCTATCATTTGAACACATCTAAATATCTAACCCTAACACTAACCCTAATTCTATCATTTGAACACATTTATATATCTAACCCTAACCCTAACCTAACCCTAATCCTAACCCTATCATTTGAACACATCAATATATCTAACCCTAACCATAACCCTACGCTAACCCTAACCCTAACTCTATCATTTGAAAACATCTATCTATCTATCTATCTATCTATGTAACTATCTATGTAACTATCTATCTAACTCTAACCCTAATCTAACCCTAACCCTACCGTAACCCTAACTCTATCATTTGAACACATCTACATATCTAACCTTAACCCTGACCTTATTGCTAAGCTAACCCTAACCCTATCATTTGAACACATCTACATATCTAACCCTAACCTAACCCTAACTCTATCATTTGAACACCTCTATATATCTAACCCTAACCCTAACTCTATCATTTGAACACATCTATATATCTAACCCTAACATCTCTATATATCTAACCCTAACCCTAGCTCTATCATTTGAACACATCTATATATCTAACCCTAACCCTATCATTTGAACACATCTATATATCTAACCCTAACCCTAGCCATAACCCTAACCCTAGTCCTAACCCTATCATTTGAACACATCAATATATCTAACCCTAACCCTAACCCTAACCCTAACCCTATCATTTGAACACATCTATATATCTAACCCTAACCCTAAGCCTAACATCTCTATATATCTAACCATAACCCTAACTCTATCATTTGAACACATCTGTATATCTAACCCTAACGCTAACCAGATCCCTAACACAACCCTAACTCTGTCATTTGAACACCTCTATATATCTAACCCTAACCCTAACTCTATCATTTGAACACATTTATATATCTAACCCTAACCCTAACCCTAATCCTAACTCTATCATTTGAACACATTTATATATCTAACCCTAACCCTAACCATAACCTTAACCTAATCCTAACTCTATCATTTGAACACATCTATATATCTAACCCTAATCCTAACTCTATCATTTGAACACATCTATATATCTAACCCTAACCATAACCCTAACCCTAACATCTCTATATATCTAACCCTAACCCTAACTCTATCATTTGAACACATCTGTATATCTAACCCTAACGCTAACCAGATCCCTAACACAACCCTAACTCTGTCATTTGAACACCTCTATATATCTAACCCTAACCCTAACTCTATCATTTGAACACATTTATATATCTAACCCTAACCCTAACCCTAATCCTAACTCTATCATTTGAACACATTTATATATCTAACCCTAACCCTAACCATAACCCTAACCTAATCCTAACCCTATCATTTGAACACATCTATATATCTAACCCTAATCCTAACTCTATCATTTGAACACATCTATATATCTAACCCTAACCATAACCCTAACCCTAACATCTCTATATATCTAACCCTAACCCTAACTCTATCATTTGAACACATTTATATATCTAACCCTAACCATAACCCTAACCCAACCCTAATCCTAACCCTATCATTTGAACCCATCAATATATCTAACCCTAAACCCTAACCTAACCCTATCCCTAACCCTATCATTTGAACACATCTATATATCTAACCCTACCCCTACCCCTAACCTAACCCTACCCTAACCCTATCATTTGAACACATCTAAATATCTAATCCTAATGCTAACCATATCCCTAACCCTACCCTTACCCTAACTCTATTATTTCAACACCTCTATATATCTAACCCTAACTCTATCATTTGAACACATCTATATATCTAACCCTATCCCTAGCCATAACCCTAACCCTACCCTAACCCTATCATTTGAACACATCAATATATGTAACCCTAACCATAACGCTACCCTAACCCTAACTCTATCATTTGAAAACATCTATCTATCTATCTATCTATCTATCTATCTATCTATCTATCTATCTATCTATCTATCTATCTATCCTTAACCCTAACTGTAACACTAACCTAACCCTAACTCTATCATTTGAACACATCTACATATCTAACCCTAACCTTATTCCTAAGCTAACCCTAACCCTATCATTTGAACACATCTATATATCTAACCCTAACACTAACCATATCCCTAACTCTATCATTTGAACACATCTATATATCTAACCCTAACCCTATCATTTGAACACATCTACATTTCTAAACCTAACCATAACCCTACCCTAATCCTAAATCTATCATTTGAACACATCTATATATCTAACCCTAATCCTAACTCTATCATTTGAACACATCTATATATCTAACCCTAACCCTAAGCCTAACATCTCTATATATCTAACCATAACCCTAACTCTATCATTTGAACACATCTGTATATCTAACCCTAACGCTAACCAGATCCCTAACACAACCCTAACTCTGTCATTTGAACACCTCTATATATCTAACCCTAACCCTAACTCTATCATTTGAACACATTTATATATCTAACCCTAACCCTAACCCTAACCCTAACTCTATCATTTGAACACATTTATATATCTAACCCTAACCCTAACCATAACCCTAACCTAACCCTATCATTTGAACACATCTAAATATCTAACCCTAACCCTATCATTTGAACACCTCTATATATCTAACCCTAACCCTATCATTTGAACACATCTACATTTCTAAACCTAACCATAACCCTACCCTAATCCTAACTCTATCATTTGAACACATCTATATATCTAACCCTAATCCTAACTCTATCATTTGAACACATCTATATATCTAACCCTAACCATAACCCTAACCCTAACATCTCTATATATCTAACCCTAACCCTAACTCTATCATTTGAACACATTTATATATCTAACCCTAACCATAACCCTAACCCAACCCTAATCCTAACCCTATCATTTGAACCCATCAATATATCTAACCCTAACCCTAACCTAACCCTATCCCTAACCCTATCATTTGAACACATCTAAATATCTAACCCTAATGCTAACCATATCCCTAACCCTACCCTTACCCTAACTCTATTATTTCAACACCTCTATATATCTAACCCTAACTCTATCATTTGAACACATCTATATATCTAAATCTATCCCTAGCCATAACCCTAACCCTACCCTAACTGTATCATTTGAACACATCAATATATGTAACCCTAACCATAACGCTACCCTAACCCTAACTCTATCATTTGAAAACATCTATCTATCTATCTATCTATCTATCTATCTATCTATCTATCTATCTATCTATCTATCTATCTATCTATCTATCTATCTATCTATCTATCCTTAACCCTAACTGTAACACTAACCTAACCCTAACTCTATCATTTAAACACATATACATATCTAACCCTAACCCTAACCTTATTCCTAAGCTAACCCTAACCCTATCATTTGAACACATCTACATATCCAAACCTAAGCCTAACCCTAATCCTATCATTTGAACACATCTATGTATCTTACCCTAACCATAACCCTACCCCATCATTTGAACACATCTATATATCTAACCCTAACCATAACCCTAACCTAACCCTAATCCTAACCCTATCATTTGAACACATCAATATATCTAACCCTAACCCTAACCATAACCCTACCCTAACCCTAACTCTATCATTTGAAAACATCTATCTATCTATCTATCTATCTATCTATCTATCTATCTATCTATCTATCTATCTATCTATCTATCTATCTAACTAACCCTAACCCTAACCTTACCCTACCGTAACCCTAACTCTACCATTTGAACACATCTATATATCTAACCCTAACCTTATTGTTAAACTAACCCTAACGCTACCCTAATCCTAACCCTATCATTTGAACACTTCAATATATCTAACCCTAACCCTAACCATAACCCTACCCTAACCCAAACTCTATCATTTGAACACCGCTATATATCTAACTCTAACCCTAACTCTATCATTTGAACACATCTATATATCTAACCCTAACCGTAACCCTACCCTAACCCTAACTCTATCCTTTGAACACATCTATATATCTAACCCTAACCCTAACTCTATCATTTGAACACATCTATATATCTAACCCTAACCCTACCCTAACCCAAGCCCTATCATTTGAACACATCTATATATCTAACCCTAACTCTATCATTTGAACACATCCATATATCTAACCCTAACCCTAACCTAAACCTATCATTTAAACACATCTATATATCTAACCCCAACGCTAACCATATCCCTAACCCTATCATTTGATCACCTCTATATATCTAACCCTAACCCTAACCCTAACCCTATCATTTGAACACATCTATATATCTAACCCTAACCCTAACCCTAACTCTATCATTTGAACACATCTATATATCTAACCCTAACCTAACCCAAGCCCTATCATTTGAACACATCTATATATCTAACCCTAACTCTATCATTTGAACACATCCATACATCTAACCCTAACCCTAACCTAACCCTATCATTTGAACACATCTATATATCTAACCCTAACCATATTCCCTAACCCTATCATTTGAACACCGCTATATATCTACCTCCAACCCTAACTCTATCATTTGAACACATCTATATATCTAACCCTAACCATAACCCTACCCTAACTTTTGTACACATCTATATATCTAACCCTAACCCTATCATTTGAACACATCTATATATCTAACCCTAACCCTACCCTAACCCTAGCCCTATCATTTGAACACATCTATATATCTAACCCTAACCTAACCCTATCATTTGAACACATCTATATATCTAACCCTACCCCTAACTATAACCCTAACCTAACCCTAACCAAACCCTAACTCTATCATTTGAAAACATCTATCTATCTATCTAACCCTAACTGTAACCCTAACCTAACCCTAACCCTAACTCTATCATTTGAACACATCTACATATCTAACCCTAACCCTAACCTTATTCCTAAGCTAACCCTAACCCCAACCCTACCCCTATTATTTGAACACATCTACATATCTAAACCTAACCCTATCATTTGAACACATTTATATATCTAACCCTAACCATAACCCTGCCCTAACCCTAACATCTCTATATATCTAACCCTAACCCTAGCTCTATCATTTGAACACATCTATATATCTAACCCTAACCTAACCCTAACCCTACCCTAACCCTAACTCTATCATTTGAACACATCTATATATCTAACCCTACCCCTAACCATAACCCTAACCTAACCCTAACCAAACCCTAACTCTATCATTTGAAAACATCTATCTATCTAACCCTAACTGTAACCCTAACCTAACCCTAACCCTAACTCTATCATTTGAACACATCCATACATCTAACCCTAACCTAACCCTATCATTTGAACACATCTATATATCTAACCCTAACCATATTCCCTAACCCTATCATTTGAACACCGCTATATATCTACCTCCAACCCTAACTCTATCATTTGAACACATCTATATATCTAACCCTAACCATAACCCTACCCTAACTTTTGTACACATCTATATATCTAACCCTAACACATCTATATATCTAACCCTAACCCTACCCTAACCCTATCATTTGAACACATCTATATATCTAACCCTAATCCTAACCTAACCCTATCATTTGAACACATCTATATATCTAACCCTACCCCTAACTATAACCCTAACCCTAACCAAACCCTAACTCTATCATTTGAAAACATCTATCTATCTATCTAACCCTAACTGTAACCCTAACCTAACCCTAACCCTAACTCTATCATTTGAACACATCTACATATCTAACCCTAACCCTAACCTTATTCCTAAGCTAACCCTAACCCCAACCCTACCCCTATTATTTGAACACATCTACATATCTAAACCTAACCCTATCATTTGAACACATTTATATATCTAACCCTAACCATAACCCTGCCCTAACCCTAACATCTCTATATATCTAACCCTAACCCTAGCTCTATCATTTGAACACATCTATATATCTAACCCTAACCTAACCCTAACCCTACCCTAACCCTAACTCTATCATTTGAACACATCTATATATCTAACCCTACCCCTAACCCTAACTATAACCCTAACCTAACCCTAACCCTAACCAAACCCTAACTCTATCATTTGAAAACATCTATCTATCTATCTAACCCTAACTGTAACCCTAACCTAACCCTAACCCTAACTCTATCAGTTGAACACATCTACATATCTAACCCTAACCCTAACCTTATTCCTAAGCTAACCCTAACCCTACCCTAACCCTATTTTTTGAACACATCTACATATCTAAACCTAACCCTACCCTAACCCTAAGTCTATCATTTGAACACATCTATATATCTAACCCTAACCCTATCATTTGAACACATTTATGTATCTAACCCTAACCCTAACCTAACCATAACCCTACCCTGACCCTAACATCTCTATATATCTAACCCTAACCCTAGCTCTATCATTTGAACACATCTATATATCTAACCCTAACCTAACCCTAACCCTACCCTAACTCTATCATTTGAACACCTCTATATATCTAACCCTAACCCTAACCCTAACTCTATCATTTTAACACATCTATATATCTAACCCTAACCCTAATCCTAACCCTATCATTTGAACACTTCAATATATCTAACCCTAACCTTGAATACAAACTTTGCTTTCACTTCAGTATCTTGCTAGTCAGCTCCCGACGCGATGTCATTCACTATCTGTGCAAATTCAAAGTGTCTAACAGTCTGGCTCGCGCTCTTTTAAACTGATAAACCGGTAAATGATTTATCCAGAAATGACGCGATCGGCAGAACACATTTATTTTTAGAAAACATTATAATCAGTCCAAACCAGATGATGACAACTCCAACACCTACATCACGAACTGCACTTCTTCGCGTGCCTGTTTTTGCTTTGCACCCCGCGAGGGATGTTCATTTCGGCGCCATCATAATTCAATTCAGAAGTCAGTCCGCTGCAGAAAAGTTGCCTTTTCGTATCTTTTTTATTCAGAAGGTGGGACACACTTTGATACGGTGACATAGTTGATTTCATTACATCTATATCCAATAGAAAAAGAGCCTAGTATTTTGCTCCCCCATGTTACGGTAATGGAGGCCCCCCCTCCATGACAGAGGCCCTAGGCCACTGCCTGCTCTGCCTATAGGTAGCGCCGGCCCTGAACGCCCCATTTATTACGTGTTTACCGAGGCAATCAAAGCTGAAACCGTGTTTGTGCTGTGAAACTCATTTATGTAGGTGAATTTTTCAGATCCTGATGAATTTGATGTGTTCACCTTGATAATAAAACATTAAGCATGATGTGTGTGTAATTATTTCTTTAGACAAGGACAGAAGATCAAACCAGCTTTAAAAAAGTTGGAAACCATCACAGAAAATCTAATGGTTTCTGCAGCAGAGGGTTTTTGAAGTTTCTGTGTTTGATGCAATGTTCATATGTTCTCTAATTAATAATAAAAATAAATAAACAAAAACTCTAATCCAAACACTGACTACTACAGCCCACGGTGTTGCCATGGTTTGGCATTCTTTAACATGTTTAGCAATTTCATTGACTTATTAGTCTGAGAGGTTTGTGCCTGTCTATTTTCAGTTACTTTTACCCTGTGCGAGCTGCTTCTGCATGTTATATTCTGGGTGGACTTTATCGTCTGGGTTTCACGGGCCTGCTGTTGTATTGGTCATACTGCAAATGTAGCGCTGTGCTCTCCCCCACAGTTGCAGCATTTTCACTCCTTCCTGACATTTGCCAAATTTATACCGTATTCATTAACACTTTCCCTTTGCAAACAGCAGCAGTATGTCCTATGCATTGACATTTAAAACGCAAAGGAGGGGGTGTACTCCCGTACAACATAACTAATGAAACCTAGCTTCACTTTTACTGATAAATTGCTGTCTTCAAAGTGTAACACAAAGACTATCACACTTTCTCATTATCTTTCCATTTCAGAAGTCTTTTTGTCTTCTCATGGCTTTCAGAAGATCTAGATGATGCAGCTTCCTGTTAATGTGTCTTGTGGCATGTTCCAAGCTTTTTAGAGGGAGCAATGTGTCAGGGTAACAGAACTGAGTGAACCTGGGGACATGACTAAAATGTGTGTTTTATATAACATTATGGATGTCTTATTAAATTTATTTTTGTTTAATTTCTATGGAGTCACAACAATGCAAAATAAGATTTCTGAAAGATTTTAATTATATATCATTATAAAGTTAAGGTTTAGATAGAGGAGGCATGTAATAAATGCTATTTTAGTGTTCTCAGTAGTTTTTAATGTTTTATATGATATATTTTAAATTCAGTTAGATTAATGTTCAGGACCCTTTTCTTAACAATAACATTACTTTTAGAGTTAGAGTTTCGTGCCTATTTATACATACAATGTCATGGGGGCAGAAAAGTCACCCATGCAGTGGAATGGCTCACGGACAAACTCGAACGTAATAAAACGCTGCCATATATACGTTCATCTGTTAATAATTATAAATACATTGATTCAACTATTGAATCAGTTTTGACCAATGCATACTATCAATAAAAAAAAGGACTACATGTAACTGGGCTGTAAATAACATTAAAATTGGCCTACTCAGTGAATAGGTACTTAATGAGCGCTAAGAGTATGAATGAAATCTCGTTGAGTATGAATGCGATCCGGAACTCATCCGCCATGTTGACTTGACTTGATGTGACTTACTTTATCGCAAGCGCAACAACTTAAAAGATATGAGTGACAGGTTTAATTCATCTATCTGTAAATATCTTGATATTTATTAAACTTGCTAATTTTCTGGTCTAGTTGAAGAAACGGCTCCCAATTTATTTTGTGATTGTAGCAATACATTTGCGGTTAATTTCAGTTCTTATATTTTCAACCCTACTAATGTGACCCAGTTTATCTTTAAAGAGATTTTTTTTTTTATTATAAAAACCCAAAATCGCAGTCTATTGAATATGTTAATTTAATTTATATGCAAACATTTTCATCCACAAGCAAAAGTGAATTAAATCTTCTTTGTTTCCCTCTTTTTCTTGAATTTAACAATTAGTTTCATTCATCAGGCTTATAAATAACTATTTATATACATATATATGTAATGCATTATGATGAATTATTCATATATTTAACCTTGTCATTGTGCTTTTTTGTGCTCTGCATTTAATCTCATATTATGATGTACACAAAACCCTTTTTTTTGTCTTTTTTGTTTATGATTGTTCATTGTTAAATATCAGGGAAAATACCATGGTTGTATGTAATTATAAGTTCTGCATTAGATAATAATAAAAAAAGACATGAGTCACAGCTGCACTAACACCTCACAGCATCAGTAACTCAACCCTTCCTCGTACGGTTTTTCGCAGCTGCACGAAGATCTCGCCTTTGGAGAAGAATGTTGATTTTGTACTCAGAAAATGTAAGTATTACTACTAAAAATAAGATTACCCCAGAATGAATTTCATTACTAGGCCACCCCAACACTTACACACAATAATAATGATAAATACTGCCCAATACTTCATTATATTACTTCTTACTGAAAATGATGTTTTAGTAAAACAAGCAAAATGTCATTTGTTTTGTCATATGATATAGCTATGCGTGAACACACACTAGACAAGTGCTGTCAAGCAATTATTTAAAGCATGAATTAATAAAATAATTGTATTTTATTTATTGACAACAATAGGAAAATAAGTAAAAGAATGAATAAAAGTAAACACAATAAATAAATACATATACAAGTCAACAACACATGAACCAAAGCTTTATTCAGACTTATTGTACTAATAATCACATATTTACAGGCGTTGAACCCTCCTACTTTCCATCCTTCTGCCATCTCAAGACAGCTGTGCCCATTCTGCAGCTTTATTTTGATTACCGTGAACATCTTCACCTGTCTTTGCCATCCATCATGTCCCTCATTGCTGCTCTTCTCAATGGGGACATAATTGATCCAGAGGATGAGGAAGACCATGATGATGGACTCCCGAACCCCACAACCTTGAAGCAAGAGAGGGAGAAGATGTGCGAGACAATCTGGCTGCCGCTGTGCCTGTTCCAAACATTTGCGTGCCTGCTCTCCAAGAACATGACTATACTGATACTTTTATTACTTTTGTGGTGTAGTGGGCTGAAGGTTGCTGGTTTGATCTCTGCAGCCGTTACCACCAGTGTGTCCTTGAGCAATTCACTCGTGTTAACTGTCTTCTTATACAATACAAATGTTCCTTAATTTATCAACAGTACAAGTGGTCAAATAAAACAGATAACCAATATCGAGTTACTTGTACATTGTTTATTTATATTACTTACATTCATGTAATGTAAGCAGTGTTGAATTCTACATAATAGCACACATTAATCACTCAGATGTCTATTTCATGTTGTGATGTGCTCATCATCTGCAATGCTTATTGAATATTTCCCTGTCAGATGTTAAATAAGAAGTGTAAATCCACTTTGGTGACATACATGAGCTTACTAGAGCTCCCCTGTTAGCTGTATGTAATAAAACATGTTTTTACAGCAAGATCACAGCTATACTGCCTAGCATCTTTACACCTTCAACACTTCAACAGTTTACAGTAGTTCAACAAATGCGATTTTAACACAAGGAACGTTTTCAATACTCACATTTGAAAACGCCTCTTTCACCTCCGTGTTTGATTGACGTATCCTCTCCCGTGGCCTCCTGGGATAGAAAAGTACTTATCGGTCATAGACATATAGACCAGACGTCGCCTGGCTACGGCTTTTTCTCTTTAATGCATAAGCGTCAATGTAGGCAAAGGTCTAACAGAAATAAATTCACCATAAATCGTCTTGAATGCCATTTTCTAGTTTTTTTTTGTTCGTTCCAACAGTCAGACGTATTTATCATTGAGTCCAGAGAAATTTAAGGTTTTGATTATTAAGATTATCTACTTTTTAAAAATATAATGGATAATATATGGAAGTTTATTAATCACATTCTTCCACTTGAGTGAACTTCGAATAAACTATCGCTACTTACCTTAGCCTACTGCATGCAGAATTGCTACAATGTTCATTTAAACATTCAAATTGTATTGGTTTATTAAATATGATACACAAAGCAATTTGCTGGTAGAAGCAAATCACAAATTTGAGAGGAACGTTTATCATTGACGTCTCTGTTTATCACTTGGGAATCTACAAACCGATTCTGAGTATTTTATTTAATTATTATTAGTATTATTAGTATTAAATTACAAAAACACAAATATCATATAAATACAATAAAAACAAAACAAATAATCAGCAAGTCATATTATACAATTTTTTTTTAATTAACATGAAAAAAAAAATCCAAAACTTTTTCAGGCATAATGTCATTAAATATGATCTTCAGTGAAGTAACTTCATAAAAGAGCATCTGCTTGTGTTCAGTCCAGGACAATCTAATATGTTTGACAGATAAGGGAATCTTATAAAACATACATAAAGTTGAGTCTTTAAGTAAAAAAGCATGGGTCAATTTTTAATGTCATTATTCGGGATCTACAAACAAAACAAATCCATAAATCCAGAGTATTTAGTGTACTTCCAGGGACACGGAGCAGAGTAAAGCTGGCTGAAAGGGTTTGTTCCCGGTTTTTTGTTGTTGTAAACAGTTTCTGTTTTTCCCCATCACGTCGTATCTCATAAGATACAGTCGGGGTAAACAGCCAGAACTAGTGTGTTTGAATAAACTTGTTAATTTGTTTTAACTTAAGATGAGTCTCCGTTAGCCCAGAATGCTTTCTGGAAATAGACGGAGACTGAACTCGGACACGCAGCGCCAAACGGAGAAACTATTGAATAGAGACCAAATCAACTGTCCACATTTCCAACATCCTACGATCATATTGCATTGATATAAACACATTCTGTTCATTGTCGGTTTTCCTAACTGTCAAGAACTAACGGGTAACTAGCATGGATTAGCTGCGGCCGTTAACCAGAGACTGAAACAAACCAACGCAACCAGAAATATAATTTCGTAACATTCAACATCATCAAACACATTCTCACTTGTGAAATGTAATCCCTTGCTGTCTGGCTTTAAGATTTCTTTCGTTTGAACAGCCATACGCAGCACAAAAGTCCGGTATCGTCCATGAATTCAACAGTACAGGCGGAGACAGCAGCGTCACCGAGCCACTTCCTGTGACAAGACCCCTGTTCCAAGATGGCGGCGCTTCTCATGCTGAGAACCCCCAGGCGACATCTAGTGTATATGTCTATGCTTATCGGTAAGCACTCAGGAATCTGGGCGGAAGCAGTAGGACATCCGGGAACTTCTCGACTACTCTTTTATGACTGCTAAGGTTTCGGACATACTTATTCGCTCGCCTACTGCTTTTCCCCTACTCAATAGTAGAGAAGTAGGCGATTTCGGACGCAGCCAGTGACAAGATGTGCAGCGGGTATTGCGAGAGAGACACGCACTCCCGGGAAATTGCATTTTTTGTGATCATCCACGGGTAAATACAATATACATTTTATGTTATTTTGGATAAAAACTAATTGTTGATCTATATTTTATTATGATGATTCAGAGAACTGTCATGTTTGTAAAGTTATGTTGTGTAGGCCTGTTCATTTAGCATTTCACAAGCTATAATACACTTTCTTTAGAAGAAGTTTTTTTGATTTTTATTTGATTTTGTCCTTATTGTGAACATCTCCACAGTTGTAATGGAGGATTTCAGCCCTAGAGTGAATGCAAGGTGTTTATATTGGAGCTCATTGAAATGTGAGTGTAATTTTCTGTCATTTCCCTCAAATGATGTGTAAAGCGGGTAATATAAAAATGTACTTATATTGTTTTGTTCTCTTTGTACAGTATTCCCACTGTCGTATTGTATGGTAACGTTTTGACATTGAGTTACATTACTCATATTTTTGATTTTCCATTTTGCACTCTTGAGTAATGTGGAGCTGTTAAGTTTAAATTTGTATCACCAGCTCTGTGGAAGCTCTCATTCGAATGATCTCAGTATTTTTTGCTACTTCCTCTTTTTCTGTTTCATTTGTGAACTTTCTTGTCAATTAAATTGATAAGTAAATTTTTATTATAAATGGTTTTTCTTTAACCCACTAAACTAATAAACTTAAAATAGAAAGAAACCCTCAATGTGTTCCCGGTGGTAAATTTAAATCCCTGGTCACATATACAGTCGTGGCCAAAAGTATTGAGAATTACATAAATATTGGAAATTGGAAAAGTTGCTGCTTAAGTTTTTATAATAACAATTTGCATATACTTCAGAATGTTATGAAGAGTGATCAGATGAATTGCATAGTCCTTCTTTGCCATGAAAATGAACTTAATCCCAAAAAAACCTTTCCACTGCATTTCATTGCTGTCATTAAAGGACCTGGGGCAAAGTCATATTCTCCGATGAAGCCCCTTTCCGATTGTTTGGGGCATCTGGAAAAAGGCTTGTCAGGAGAAGAAAAGGTGAGCGCTACCATCAGTCCTGTGTCATGCCAACAGTAAAGCATCCTGAGACCATTCATGTGTGGGGTTGCTTCTCATCCAAGGGAGTGGGCTCACTCACATTCTGCCCAAAAACACAGACATGAATAAAGAATGGTACCAGAACACCCTCCAACAGCAACTTCTTCCAACAATCCAACAACAGTTTGGTGAAGAACAATGCATTTTCCAGCACGATGGATCACCGTGCCATAAGGCAAAAGTGATAACTAAGTGGCTCGGGGACCAGAACGTTGAAATTTTGGGTCCATGGCCTGGAAACTCCCCAGATCTTCATCCCATTGAGAACTTGTGGTCAATCCTCAAGAGGCGGGTGGACAAACAAAAACCCACTAATTCTAACAAACTCCAAGAAGTGATTATGAAAGAATGGGTTGCTATCAGTCAGGATTTGGCCAGAAGTTGATTGAGATCATGCCCAGTCGAATTGTAGAGGTCCCGAAAAAGAACGGCCAACACTGCAAATACTGACTCTTTGCATAAATGTCATGTAATTGTCGATAAAAGTCTTTGAAACGTATGAAATGCTTGTAATTATATTTCAGTACATTCACAGAAACAACTGAAACAAAGATCTAAAAGCAGTTTAGCAGCAAACTTTGTGAAAACTAATATTTATGGAATTCTCAACTTTTGGCCACAACTGTAGTTTTGGACTATATAGAAATAAAACATTTTTTTTGAGAACTATAAAAATAATAGCAATGTAGTCAAGTCACATTTATTTATATAGCACTGTATCCAATAAAGATTGTTTCAAAGCAGCTTTACAGTGATGACAATTCAATAATGCAAACACATTTCAACTGCTGTAAGGCAGCTCTAAAGAGACATTATTAAACAGCCAGTATTCAGTTTAAATCAGTTCAGTGTTGATTCATTTAGGTTCAATGACTGTGTAAAGTACATCAATTATGAAAAGAGCAGCAGCTCTGCAGAAAACAGTCAAGTCAAGTCATCTTTATTTATATAGCGCTTTTTACAATGCAGATTGTGGCAAAGCAGCTTTACATTAATAAGAAAATGGTGTCATTGTGCAGCTTATTCTATATATTATTGATTCATTCCGATCCAAATATCAGTAGTTATTAGTCTAGTTAATTTATGTATATCAGCACTGCAGAAAACAGTGACGTAATCATGATAACAGTGATATCAATGCACTGATAAAATTCTGCTATGATCCAGTAGATGGCAATATTGAACAGATTCAGAGGGGTAAATGATTCTAGCCGCTCTGAATCTTTTCAACATTGCCATCTGCTGGATCATTGTAAAACTATTGGATACTTATTATTCAGCAATATTACTGATCACCAATATTACTGATTTGAGTGCACTGACACTATTGGATGAGAACTCAACTTAGCTGTATGATGACCACTGTTTTCCACAGAGTTGCTTTATAGCTGAATTAAACTAACTTCGTCATGGATGTACTGTCACTTTGAGAAAATGTTCTAGACCTGTAGCTCAGACAAAAAAATGCATTTTTTTTATATAGATTTGAGGTTTAAATCAATCATGCACTTCACATTTTTAAAACAAAAATATTTAAATGATATTTAACAGTTTATTTAATTTGTGAGGGTGTGTATTTGGGGAATATTATAATTCTTGGATCTATGCTCTGCCTTGTTTGTTTGAACTCCTATTCTTTTTAGCTGTGCATCTCAGCTCCACTGAACCAAGTGCCTACTGTCAATTATTTTTGGTCTGTTTAATGTATCTCCATACAGATATCACTGACAGGAAAAAAAAACAAACAAAAAAAAACATTGTTTTGACGATAACTAAAGTTGGCCAAATCATTGACTTT
This sequence comes from Opsariichthys bidens, assembly GCA_037194245.1. Classification (NCBI taxonomy): domain Eukaryota; kingdom Metazoa; phylum Chordata; class Actinopteri; order Cypriniformes; family Xenocyprididae; genus Opsariichthys; species Opsariichthys bidens. Next base: position 12,222,277 of record CM074305.1, on the reverse strand, counting down.
TGGATGAGTTTCATGCTTGAAGAAAGATGTTAATATGTCTGCAATAGTCACAGAGTGATAACACTGTGGTAAATCATTCTTAAAAGTAGAATAAACATCAGAACTGTATTTTCCAACCATGTCAAATTGTCCAGGTTCTGTGTGTTGTCCTGTAGTGTTATATTATCAACATAATTCATTATTATAGCATATTCTAGCTCGATATGTAGCATGTGCCCTACAGCGTAAGTGTAAACCACTTTGCAGCTCAAACTCGAGGAGACCAATTACAAAGGAAAACACTTTCTAGCATCTTGGTCAGAAATATTTCTGGCATAGGTCAGAGATCTATGTTTGCTCTTGAGCCAGCGTTGCAGTGAGACAACGGAAATAAAATGATTATAGTTAAAAAGGTAAAGATTTTCATTTATATAAATTTTATTGACTTGTTTCAGTTTAAATAAAAACAAATCGAAACAAAATAACAGCATCAATAAACAATTCACAAAAGAGACGTTTTGAATGAACGTCCAGTAGCTTTATTAACATTAAATGGCGTGGCATCTTACACACATTGCCACATGCTGCCGTGCTTAGTGGCACATCCGGTTTTCATTGGCGTATGTCAGCAGATATGTGCCACTCACAATGTTGCAGAACATGTGATGAGTTAAAGCTACACTGACATAATTGTATACGTACTGGGTATACAATCTATGTGCAGAAGGAAAAGAAATAAGGTCAGTTAAATGTAAATGGCTATTGTTTGGGTATTCTTGGTTTCGTGACAGAGCTCTGACACTGCTATTGTCTTGTCGGTGAGTGTGTGATCATTGAGACCTAAACGCTAAGAATATCCACCTCCTCAGAACTAGACCAAACAAGCATCGGGCTCTCATTATTCCACCTTTTTAATTTATCAGAATTAACTGCAGCTTTAAACAACAGATAGAGATCAGAATGATCACAGAATGATCGGCTGAATATACTATATCACTACTTATTTATTTATATGGACTCATAATTAATACATTGCTTTGGCAAGCACAAAATTTGAACCGTTAATAATACACAAGACTTTCTTCCCATATCATAAACAAATGTTCAAGTTCTTTTAATCCAACCAATCACAATGCTAGAATAATTATATGTAAACTGTTCCTTATCTGATTCCTCCTGAGACTTTTTAAAGCATTTAAGCTCACACACACACACATGTGGCGCTGCTATATTAGCTTGTACAGAGAATCAGATCTGTTGGATTTGCAATATGTGAATTCATCCACTTCTCCCGAAATACATGAAAGTAAGTGACCTGCTGATCTGAGAGAAGAATAGAGTAAACTTGAGAATGTGTATCTGATATGAATAAAAGGGGTCATCTAATTATTACGGAAAGATTATTGCCACTTCCATAGATCAGTGTGTATTTTACAAACTCTAAATGTATTGTTTTGTTAGTGTCATGTAAATAAAGGGGGACGACACATGTGTTGTAACTCTTGTACTTCTTTTACTGAACTCCCTTGAGCATGTACCCAAGATTATTTCCATAAACATACGTTTTCATAAGATGTAAATACTGACACCTGAACTTTCACTTTGAACCCTTTTTTTCAGTTCAAGATTTAACAGTCCCCTTTATGATGAAGCGAATCAATCCGTTTACTGTGGCTGACTGTGACTCCGATCTATTTTCCTTCTGAAGTTTCCACTACATAAGACCTTGGTGTAGAAAAAGAACCTTGAATTATCCCCTGGTTGGTCGAGGCTTTTTGTCCGTCCACTCTTACATGGACATCATCTCCTTGACAGCAGGGGGTCTTTCTATCTCACAATGTTCTTGGCCACCTGTACGGCCCTCTCTGCATGGCCATTGTTCTGTGGGAGGTAAGGACTTGAGGTAACATGAACAAAGTTATTTTCAGAACTGAAGTCTCTGAATTCTTTACTAGAAAACTGTGGGCCATTGTCACTACTCATCTCACGTGTGATCCCAAAATGGGCAAAGGTGGTGTTACGTACCCATTCTAGTCTAGGAGGTAGGAAGGAAGGTAACAAAAGAAAATGAGAGGCTAATAAAAAAGTAACACAAGGATGCCAAAAAAAGAAAAGAAAAAAAGAACGTGGAGGACACACTTCAGCCTCAGAGGGAAAACAATCACACCACTCTAAAGGAAAGTAAAAATGTTTATTTCCTTATTAAAATAAGAAGAGCTTAACAACCAAACATGAGGGAATAAATCTTCAGGAGAGAATATGGCCTAAAATAATAAACAAAACAGGCTAACTAAGGTTTAAAAAGTCTACCTATATTGCTCAAAAACAAAGATGAGAAAAACAACAACACAAACTTCCCTGAGCTCCCTCTCTGACCAATAAACTTGAGAAAACAATTGTACAAAGAAATAAAAAGGCACTCTCTCCCTACATCTCCCAAATAACTAAATCGTAATAAAGTTAAGTAATACATTACCTTCTAGTTACCCACACATGAATAGGCCAGTAAGCCAACTAAAGAAAGTTGCTAACACACACAGCAAAAAGTATAGGCTGACACATAACTTAAATATGTAAGCACTTTTTCTTACACAGAAAGCCCAGACAAGCCAATTTTCCAATCCAAGGCTAGGGAGAAGTATTCCTCTCCACAGGATCCTCTGAATGCACCTTATGTACCCTTCTCCACTCAGACTCAGGCATGCTCACAACGAGTTGCAGCTGGTAGTAATTAACCTGAGTAAGAGAGTGAGGGAGAGAAACAGAGCACAACACCGGACACAGGGATTTGACAAAGTGACATTAAAACACGTAACACCCCCACCACAAAGATTACAGACCATGGTTCGACAAGGTTTCTGTATCACCAACCCAACATGCACAGCACCTAAGCGGTCATCTCAGCAGATCTGGACAGAGCGTCAGCCACATTGTTGTCTTTGCCTTTGATGGGCCGGATCCAGAGATTGAATACACAATCTGTATACACAATCACAGGTAGAGCACTACTCCCCAGGTACACCTCAAAATGTTGTACGGCCCAATGTTTCCTTTTCAATTGTACTATATGATAGCTGGCCCTTTAAGAATTTGTTGGAGAAATACGACACACGGTGTTCAATGCCTTGAACGTCTTCTTGGATAAGGACAGCACCCACACCGAAGTGACTTGCATCCACCTGTAGCTTGAAAAATTGAAGTGCAGTTAACACAGGGGCATTGCTCAGGTCTTTAGCAGCTTCAAATGCTTGATCACAGTCACGACTCCAGCTAAACACTCTCATTGTGCTGAGGTCTGTGAGAGGAGCAACTACAGAAGAGAAGTTTCTGCAAAATCCTCTGTAGTAACCTGACATTCCCAGAAATCGGCGAAGCTCACGCTTGTCGGTAGGTTTTGGGAACTTAAGAATAGCTTCCACTTTAGCTTCTACAGGTTTCACCCAGCCATGACCTACCTATTTCCCTAGGTAGGTTACTGTAGCCTTACCGATCTCACACTTAGACAGGTTTAAGGTTAGCGAAGCACGTTTTAACTTTTCAAAGACCATCTCCAAGGTTTTAATGTGGTCTTTCCATGACTCAGTATAGACTACGATATCGTCAAGGTATGCGTCACTATTAGGTATATCACCCAACACAATATGCATCAGTTATAATAATAATAATAATAAGTTTAATTTATATAGTGCCTTTCCAGAGCTCAAGGATGCTTTACAGTGTAGATATAACAAGGACGAGACAACACTAGTAGCACTAGAGCAACACTAGAGAATTCCACAGTTTTGGTGCAACAACGCTGAATGATCTACCTCCCATTGAAGAGAGGCGATGCAGAGGGACAACAAGAAGTCCAGAGTCAGATGAACGAAGTGAGCGAGTCGGAGTGTAGGGAAGGAGTAGATTACAAAGATAAGGGGGAGCCAAGCCATGCAGAGATTTAAAAGTGAGCAGGAGAATTTTGAATTTAATACGGCAAACCACTGGAAGCCAGTGGAGATCATACAAAATTGGGGTGATATGAGCTGAACGCTTAGTATGGGTGAGTATTCTCGCAGCAGAGTTTTGAATGTATTGTAATCTGGAAATGGAGCTGGCAGGTAAACCAATGAAGAGGGCATTACAGTAATCTAGGCGTAATGAGACAAATGCATGGATGACAGTTTCAGGTTCCTTGGATACTGATGAAGGAATGGAGCTTGGCAATGCGACGGAGATGAAAGAATGCTGATTTGGTGATGGAATTAATATGAGCCTGGAAGGAGAAGGAAGACTCAAAAAAATCAGTCTCTGAAAAGTAGCTGGTGCATTTCTCATTCCGAAGGTGAGGACAGAATATTCCAGGAAGTAGTCTGGCGTAACGAATGCAGAGATTTTAGCAGCACGGGCAGTGAGTGGCACTTGCCAATAACCCTTTAATAGGTAAAGTTTTGTAACAAACTTGGCTGATCCTACCCGATCTACACTATCCTCCATTCGGGGGAGTGGAAAGGAGTCAGGCTTCGTCACTGCGTTCACTTTAGGGAAGTCAGTACAAAATCGGTATGTGCCATCTGCCTTTGGAACCAGTAAGCATGGTGAGCTCCACGGTCTCTGACTATGCTGAGCAAGGCCATACTGTAACATGTACTCAACTTCAGTTTTCATTATCTGACGCTTACTTGGGTTAACTCTGTAGGAGTGCTGCTTGGTCAGTTTAGCTGAACCTACATTGATGTCATGCTCAAGAACGGTGGTTCTCCCTGGCACATCAGAAAACAGGGGTGAGTACTGATGCATTAACTGGATAACCTGATCGGACTCATCATGTTCTAGATGAGAGAGAAAAGACGGCAGATCTTTCCACACAGCAGAGTTTTATGGTCTCTTACCATCTTGCTTAGTATCTTGAAAGGCCACAGCAACTAGTAAAGGTACAGTTACAGGGTTACATGGGGGTTCAGACTGGGAGTCACGCATAAACCTCTTAAGCATGTTAATATGGCACACCCTAGTTTTATGTTGCCTTTCTGGAGTGCTGACAACAAAGTCCGTTTCACTGAGTTTTCTTCTTCACAGAGTATGGACCCTGTAAAAACAAGCATGGAAGCTGAACCAGGCTTTCAGGTACAGTAACTTCGTTGTTCGACTGAAAACTACGAAAAACACTTTTTTTTTGTTGTAGCATTTTTTCATTTTAGACTGGGTTGTGACCAAATGTTCCCTAGCCAAATCACGACCTCTGTGCAACCGTTCTCGAATTGAACTTACATGATCGATAACAGTTATAGGAACTGCATCTTTAGCTAGCAATTGCTCGCTCAGCACTTTAAGCAGACCCCGCACCATGTGACCAAAGACAAGATCCGTGGGACTTAACCCAAGGGATTCTTGCTCTGCTTCTCTAATAGCAAACATCAAGAATGGTAAACTCTCTTCCCAATCCTTACCACTAGAAAGACAATAAGTATGTAACATCATCTTGAGTGTTTGGTGGAACCTTTCCACAGCACCCTGTGATTGCGTATGGTATGCACTCGACAGTTCATCTTGATTCCGAACTGAATTAGAGTCTGTGCGAACAGTTTAATTTAAAAGTAAGAAAGTAAAATTTGTACCCTGACCAGTTTGTATGACCTTTGGAAATCCAAAAACAGTACAAAACTTGATCAGTTCACGAACAATAATGTGACCTTTTGCAGAGTGCAGAGGAAACATGTAGAAGTACACATTATAGACAGAATGTACTCATGACCAGATTTTGACTTAGGCAAAGGGCCCACGAAGTCCAGAAACTGGTGCTCAAAGTGTTTGCGCATAACAGGGATAGGTCGCAATGGAGCAACAGGTAGTTTTTGGTTCGGTTTTGGTTCCAGCTATTTGACAAACGGCAGAACGTCTCGGTTACATAGGTAACCCTCGTTCCCTGAAGGAGGGAACGGAGACGTACGTCGGATGACCGACGAATAGGAATCTCGCTAGAGAGGCCAATCTACTTCGAGTGTAACTAAAACGAGCCAATGCATATTGGCATGCAATCATATGCATCAGCTGCTCACTCCGCGCAGCGCGGGTATATAATGAGCAGCAGGTGCGTTGCATCTTTAGGTTTTCGCTGAGGAGCCGAACCAGATAGGCGGCAGCGCAGCGGGGTACAGCAACTGTGGCGACGGGACGTACGTCTCCGTTCCCTCCTTCAGGGAACGAGGGTTACCTATGTAACCGAGACGTTCCCATTCAGTCGGTCACTTCGACGTACGTCGGATGACCGACGAATAGGAATCCCTACCAAAGCGCCACAGGAGCTGCCCTCTTCCAGCGCTCTGAGTAAGCCACCCGCACCCCCTTGCCTGAGGACGGTGGGCCAGGGCTAACACAGAGGGTGTCAATCACTGCTGTTCCCAAACCCATTCAGTGAGACTATTGGATAACACTGGGTAGCGTACCCTTCGTGTAAAAGGGGCGCTGCGGAAGCCACATCCTTCCCCGAAGGAGTTATGTGGAAGAAAACTGGACTAACCGTGGGGTTGTCATATGGAAGAACTGGGGTGACTCCACTCGAGAGGTGGGTTCTCCCAGAGGGAAAGACACGGGCTTCGATTAGGAGCAACCGTGGAACTAGACATATGGGATCCCCGTAGGGTCACTCATATGGAACCCAGCCTAAATCCGGTTCTCAAGGATGCAGCGGAGCATAGGCCTGGCGCCAGACGCTCCGCCACGTCGGCTGCCGAAGGGAGATCGGAGGACTCAACAGGGTCTGCCTTGTAGGGACTCTCTGGAGAAATAAGCACATGTGAATGCAGCAAGCCGACACTAAGCCGGGGCCTCTCCGTGCCTCTGACCTGAGGCGAGCACACGGGAGGAGACCGACTCAACACGAAGGCTATAAAACCTAGCGAACATGTTAGGTGTCGCCCAGCCCGCAGCTCTACAGATGTCTGTTAGCGAGGCGCCACGAGCCAGCGCCCAGGAGGATGCAACACCTCTCGTGGAGTGTGCATGCAACCTGAGCGGGCAGGGCACGCCCTGAGCTTGGTAAGCCAGGGCGATGGCATCCACTATCCAGTGGGCCATCCTCTGCTTGGAGACAGCCTTTCCCTTCTGCTGGCCTCCGTAACAGACAAAGAGCTGGTCTGAGGTCCTGAAGCCTTGAGTTCTGTCTACGTACAGTCGCAAAGCGCGAACTGGACAGAGCAAAGCCAGGGCTGGGTCTGCCTCCTCCGAGGGCAGCGCTTGCAGGCTCACCACCTGGTCCCTGAAGGGAGTGGTAGGAACCTTGGGCACATAGCCAGGTCGGGGTCTCATTACCACGTGGCTGTCGCCCGGCCCGAACTCTAGGCACGATTCGTCGACCGAAAAAAGACTGCAGGTCCCCTACCCTCTTGATGGAGGCCAATGCAGCCAGCAGCAAAGTCTTCATAGATAGAATCTTTAAGTCTGCTGACTGCAAAGGCTCAAAGGGAGCATTCTGGAGAGCTCTCAGCACCAGAGCCAAGTCCCAAGAGGGTATGGAGGGGGGACGAGGAGGATTTAACCGTCTCGCCCCCCTAAGGAACCTGACGACCAGGTCGTGCTTACCAACGGATTTGCCATCTATGTGGTCGTGGTATGCCGAAATAGCAGCAGCGTGGACTTTGAGGGTGGAGGGGGACAGCCTACGCTCCAACCCTTGCTGCAAGAAGGAAAGCACGACTCCGATCGAGCATCTTCGGGGGTCTTCTCGGCGAGAAGAACACCACTCGACGAACAGGTTCCACTTCATGGCGTAAGCACGTCTTGTAGACGGTGCACGTGCCGAAGCGATGGTGTTAAGTACCTCGGAGGGTAAGTCACCTAGAACCTCCGCGTCCCGTCCAGGGACCAGACATGGAGTTTCCAGAGGTCTGGACGCGGGTGCCAGAGGGTGCCCCGTCTCTGAGAAAGAAGGTCCTTCCTCAGAGGAATGGGCCAGGGAGGGGCTGTCGCGAGGAGTGAAAGTTCCGGGAACCAGGTCCGGTTGGGCCAATAGGGCGCAACTAACATGACCTGCTCCTCGTCCTCCCTGACTTTGCACAGTGTCTGTGCAAGTAGGCTCACTGGGGGAAACGCATATTTGCGGAGGCCCCGGGGCCAGCTGTGAGCCAGTGCGTCTGTCCCGAGTGTTCCCTCGGACAGGGAGTAAAACAACCGGCAGTGAGAGGTTTCTGGAGAGGCAAACAGGTCTACCTGAGCCTCTCCGAACTCTCTCCAGATCAGCTGGACCGCCTGGGGGTGGAGTCGCCACTCTCCCGGCAGCGCAGCTCGTGAGAGCTCGTCGGCCGCACGGTTGAGCACACCGGGGATGTGAATGGCACGAAGCGACCTCAGATGCTTCTGACTCCAGAGGAGGAGATGGCGGGCGAGTTGTGACATGCGACGGGAGCGTAGACCACCTTGACGGTTGATGTACGCAACTGTCGAAGTGTTGTCCGTACGGACCAGCACATGCCAGCCCTGAAGCGGCCCCTTGAGGCGGCTCAGGGCGAGCCGTACTGCCAACAACTCGAGGCAATTGATGTGCCACTGCAGTTGGGGGCCCGTCCACACCCCTGACACTGCATGCCCGTTGTACGTGGCGCCCCAGCCGGTGGTCGAGGCATCCGTGAAAACCACAGCATGCCGGGACACCTGCTCTAGGGGCACTCCGGCCCGAAGAAACAAGGGGTCCGACCACGGGCTGAAGGTATGGCGGCACTCTGGAGTGATTGCCACCCGGAAAGTGCCGCGTTGCCACGCCCATCTCGGGACTCGGCCGTGGAGCCAGTGTTGAAGCGGTCTCATATGAAGCAGACCGAGCGGAGTTACTGCCGCTGCGGCCGCCATATGCCCCAGGAGCCTCTGAAAGAATTTCAGTGGGACTGCCGTCCTGCCGTTGAACGTATTCAGGCAGTTCAACACCGACTGAGCACGTTCCTCTGTGAGGCGTGCTGTCTGTTCGACCGAGTCCAACTCCATACCGAGAAAAGAGATCCTCTGCACGGGGGCGAGTTTGCTCTTCTCCCAGTTGACCTGAAGACCCAGCTGGTTGAGATGTCTGAGCACCAAATCCCTGTGTTCGCACAACTGATCCTGCGACTGAGCCAAAATGAGCCAGTCGTCTAGATAGTTGAGGATGCGAACACCCTGTTCTCTCATGGGAACAAGGGCTCCCTCCACGACCTTCGTGAAGACGCGGGGAGACAGGGCCAGCCCGAAGGGTAAGACTCTGTACTGATATGCTCGACCTTCGAACGCAAATCGCAGGAATGGCCTGTGTCGCGGAAGGATCGAGACATGAAAGTACACGTCCTTCAGGTCGATCGCTGCAAACCAATCTCGGGGACGGATGCACTCGAAAATGCGTCTCTGCGTGAGCATTTTGAACGGTAGCTTGTGAAGGCTCCGATTCAAAACTCGCAGGTCCAAGATCGGTCGTAACCCACCGCTTTTCTTGGGTACAATGAAGTAGGGGCTGTAGAACCCCGACTTCATATCGGCTAGAGGGACCGGCTCTATCGCGTCCTTCGCCAGTAGGACCGCGATCTCCGCACGCAAGACAGGAGCATCGGCAGCTTTTACTGAAGTGAAGTGGACGCCCCTGAACCTCGGGGGACGCCGGGCGAACTGAATCGCATAGCCGAGCCTGATGGTCCGAATGAGCCAGCGAGACGGACTGGGGAGCGCTAACCAGGCTCGCAGAGACCGTACAAGCGGGACCAAAGGGACCGCAGGCGTACCAGCCGTGGGGCAGCGAGGTGGAACGCAGGGACGCGGCCTGGGAGGCTCTCTTTGTGAGGCGGCCCGAGGCGGGGTCAGAGTGTGCTGTGCAACACTTACCTGGTTCCACGGGAGGACAGTGGGAGCAGGCGGAGCCTTGGCTGCCTGCTGCACGCTGCTGTCCGCTGGCGATAGAAGAGGAGGAAGAGAGTGGTGAGGTTCTGGCCCTCCCACTACTCTCCGAGTCCTCTTCGGACCCGGAGATGGGGGAAACTGCTCTTTTATTGATAATTTGGGTACCGCCGGCTGTTGAGCCAGCGGCGGAACATAAAACAAACACAAAACAGGATTCTCCACCCGGTCCTCCTCCGGGGGAAGGAGTGGTGCGGTCACCCTCTCCTGCAGAGCAGTCCCCTCCATCTCCAGGTCGCCTGTCCTAGGGCCTCTTGCTCCTGGCTTTGCCGCCCTTCTTGGCGGGGGCCTGGACAGGCTGGGCACCCCGACCACGACCGGCTCCACGGCGCCGCTTGGACGCCGGCTGCTGCTGTTGGGGAGCGGGGGCGGCCGCGGGGGAGTGCCCTCGGCGACGAGCAGCCCGAGGCGCTGCGGGCGGTGGAGGTGCAGCAGCTGACCGCCTCGGCAGGATGTGCTTGATGGCCTCAGACTGCTTCTGTACAGCCGAGAACTGTTGGGCGAAGTTCTCGACCGCGTCGCCGAAGAGGCCGGCCTGGGACACGGGGGCATCAAGAAACCTGACCTTGTCGGTATCCCTCATGTCAGCCAGGCACAGCCAGAGATGGCGTTCCTGGACCACCAACGTGGACATCGCACGACCCACTGACCGCGCAGTGACCTTCGTCGCACGAAGCGCGAGGTCCGTTGCGGCACGAAGTTCCTGAAAAACTTGTGGATCGTGACCACCCTCGTGCAGGTCCTTCAGTGCCTTGGCCTGATGGACCTGCAACAACGCCATAGCGTGTAAGGCGGAAGCGGCTTCCCCGCAGGCCTGGTAAGCCCTGCCGGTCAGGTCCGACGAGTGCTTACAGGCCCGGGAAGGGAGAGACGGCTCCCCCCGCCACGTGGAGTTAGGGCACAGTTGCATAGCAACGGCCCGCTCCACAGGGGGTATGCGCGAATATCCCTTTGCCGTACCGCCATCAAGGGTGGTGAGGGAGGAGGTCCCACTGGCACGGTTTCGGGCAGTAAAAGGTGCCTTCCACGAGCCAGTGATCTCTTCATGCACCTCCGGGAAGAAAGGAACTGGGGTGGGGGGCTGAGAACCAGCCCTTGCCACCCCGAGAAACCAATCGTCCAGCCTCGAGGGCTCGGGACACGGTGGAGGGTTCCACACGAGCCCGATCCTGTTGGCGGCCCGGGAAAGCATAGCCATCATTTCCGGGTCCGACTCGGGCACAGCTATCCTTCCCGAAGGAGGCAGCTGCGCCGAATCGTCATCCTCGAAAGTATCAGGCTCACCCTCCGATGCAGCGATCGACATCTGGTCGTCCTGGGGAGCCCCGAAGGATACGGATGGTACACACCTCGGGGGCGGTCCACCACGTTCCTCCAGCAGCTCTACTGGCTGCAGAGTGCGGGAGGAGTGAGGGTTCCCAGGGGGTTGGTTCCCCGAGGGAAGCGCGCTCACCGTAACCCTCAAATTACCAGTGCCACCGCCCGAAGAAACCCTCTGAGGAGGATTCGTTCGAGGCGGCGGCACTGGGACCCCGCCCCCTTGCAGGAGGCGGAGCCTAGACCGCAACTCCGCGATGGTCATGTTCCCGCAGTGGGTGCATGACTCATCCACAAACGCTGCCTCCGCGTGCTCTAAGCCCAAACACACGACGCAGCGCTGGTGACCATCCCGAGACGCCAGGTAACGACCACATCCAGAAACACACAAGTAGTATGACATCTTCAAAAAGACGCAAACTACTCGTGCGAGCTCTTTTGGGGATTACTCTCTCAAGTGCCGAAGCACGCAGGGGAAGACCGCGGCACACAGACAGGAAAAAGTGCAGCCACTCTTGTAGCTGTGAAAACAGCTTTTGCGCGCTCTCTCACAGCGCACCGTTACCCACAAACAAGACAACACAAAACACACAAGAGCGCGGCCCCGCTGCTGCGCTGTTCGCCTGCACTCTGCCGAGGAGAATCCGCCAAAGAACTTCTCTCGCCTTGTCTCGTTCTCGTCACACTCCGTAGAAACCATGAATGGTTCGGCTCCGAAGCGAAAAGCTAAAGATGCAACGCACCTGCTGCTCATTATATACCCACGCTGCGCGGAGTGAGCAGCTGATGCATATGATTGCATGCCAATATGCATTGGCTCGTTTTAGTTACACTCGAAGTAGATTGGCCTCTCTAGCGAGATTCCTATTCGTCGGTCATCCGACGTACGTCGAAGTGACCGACTGAATGGGAACTCAGATACAGCTGACTTTAGCCCTGGCCAGAAAAAGTAGCGGGACACTCGTTTGAATGTTCTGGTAACTCCCAGGTGGCCTAAAGCTCTTTCAGCAGACCCTAGCATGAGCCTGCATTCGCTAGCAGCACAGGCCCAGATGGACTATTTTCCATCCCAGCTTTCCTCTTCCTACACCTTCCCCATTACAACTCAAGCCCCAGGGGCTAATCCAACCGTGAGGCTACCTCCGCAAACAACTTTTCTCTGCTTACCATCACCTCATTCATGTCTCATCTCAACAGCATCAAGAACCAACAAGTCAGCTCTATCTAGGGTTTCCTAAGTGGAATTCATTTTTTCAACTCGTTTTCAGTTCACCCTTCTCAGCAATAGCAGCAATAGTCAATTCACAGACATCTCTGCTCATCAAATGTATCCAAAGAACCCAACCCACCCACCCAGATGCCACACAACCAATAACTTTAGAAATACTCACCAAATGTATCTCCACATGTGTCACACGTTTTATTTCAGCTCCTTTTTCCACAACGTGTCCATGCAACTAGCTAGTGTGGCAGCACACCATTTCAGCAACACTGTTTGCTACAAAGCATTTGAATCTGGAAGTCAGAGTTGCTGAAATTCAAAAGGTTTCTGAAGTCACCCAATGGAGGTATGTGAACTCATCCCACAATCCAGCTGACCTAGCATCCAGAGATTTGAATGTAAATTCATTCTTGAACAAACGGATACTGATTTCTGGTCCTCCATTTCTTATTCAACCACAAGAGTTGTGGCCCATGGATCCTACTGATGTAGATGTGATGTCTTTTTGTGATCCAGAAGTGAAAGGTAGTGTTCTGGTAAATGTGGTACAGGTTCATCTAGAGTATGATTTTATGCCATACTTCAATTACTACCCTTCATGGATGGGATTAAAAAGAGGTGTGGCTTGGATCCTTCGATTCAAAAAAATTCTGATTGATCTCAACAAGAAAAGGAAAAGGTTGATGTCTACTTATTCTGACATAGATAAGTTACAACGAGAGGTTGTCGTTAATCGAGATGCAAAAACGTAGATCAAATATGCCTTCAAATATGCGCGTTTTTGTGTTTTCTTGTGTTGTGAGGATTTGCAGCACATGTGTTGTCAAACTGATGATCACGTTTTGTTTTTATTTGCATGCGTTTTTTTTTTTTTAATTTGCATGCGTTTTCTTATTTGCAGCACATTGAGCTCTCTCGGCCAACGTGGATTTGCTACAATTACACCTGACAAACCACCATTCATGCATGTTGGAGTGGACTACTTTGGTTCCTTTGAAGTAAAACGGGAAAGGAGCGTGGTAAAATGTTATGGAGTAATCTTCACGTTTGACTATGAGAGCTGTTCACCTTGAAATAGCTGCTTCATTTGATACGGATTCTTTCATCCATACGTTAAGGCGATTTATTGCACGTAGAGGACAAGTAGTCGAGATCCGTTCAGACAATGGGACTAACTTTGTTGGTGCTCAACGTGAACTTCAGGAGGCTATAAAAAAGTGGAATCATAATCGGATCAATTCACTTCTGTTGAAGGAAGGAATTAAGTGGAACTTTAATCTCTCGGCTGGTTCGCACTTTGGAGGAATCTGGGAAAGGCTTATAAGATCAGTAAGGAAGATTCTAAATTCTATCCTTAGAGGACAAAGTTTGGACGAAGAGGGTCTCTACACACTCCTTTGTGAAGTTGAATCCATCCTAAACAATCGTCCTGTATCCAGAGCATCTATGGATGTTAATGATTTGGAAGCACCTACTCTTAACCATCTCATCCTGCTGAAAACACAGCCATCTTTACCATCTGGACTGTTTAATAAAGATGATTTATTCACGACGAAGGTGGCGTCAGGTCCAGTATATGGTGGATTTATTTTGGAAGAGATGGATCGGGGAGTACCTACTTCAACTACAAGAACGTCAGAAGTGGCTCATGAAAAAACGCAATTTTCATATGGGTGATATTGTGCTTGTAGTGGATGAGACTGCCCCAAGGAGCACATGGATTATGGACAAAATCATTGAAATCATACAGGATAAAAGAGGATTGATACTTCAAGTAAGAATCAAGACAAAGAGCACCTGCTTGACCTGACCCATTACTAAGATTTGTCTTCTCCTTGAAACGGAGGACTTTTAACTGTTCTATGACCGACCGACTGACTGACCGATTGACCGATTTATGAGAGCTCTCAATTGACTTACTGGATTCTTTGACGATAGACTGTTTGATTGACTTATTGACTTTGATTGATTTACAGGACATTGTTCATACATTGAAGAATTGGACATTTACACACATACACATTTTTGTACACACTGTTTAATTGTAAATTTCATAATTTTCATGCATACAGGTAAATATTTCTGATGTATATGTACATTGATTGCATTATGATTATTACAATTTTGGGGTGTAATAATCAGGGGCAGGAGTGTAGGTGCCAGGTATGGTGCGCTCTTATTTGGATATTGTCTTTTATTTTGAAATTGTTTCTTTCTGTTTGGGTGGCGTCACTTAGGGAGTAGGTGCATATTGTTATTCGCTGTGACTGGTATGCAGGGAGGGGGTGAGTAGCTGGGACGCTTACTTTCTGTTGACCGTTTTCGTACCGTTAATTTGTTTATTTTGTTTAGTTTATGTTTTTTCTACTTTATTGTCATTATACAACACTTGGCTGTTCCTTTATTAACATGTATAATTAAACCATCTTAATATGAAACGAAACGCGTCATGGATGTTAATCCCACTGCTTAGCCTCTCAGGGGCGAATGGCGGTGATACAGACTGCACACAAACAGCTAAAACAGGACCCAATGTATGCTCTTAAAATGATGGCTGCTAGTGCTCAGTGTACTTTAAAAAGTCTGCTTCCAACTGTGTCTGCAGTTTTAGCCTTTTATGAATCCAAAATTCCAACGGCAAACTCCATCATTGCATAGCTTAAACCCAATGAGAAACAACCTTCTCACAGCAAAACAATGCAGGTTTTAAAGCTGTTCATTCGATCACTTGACAGAAAAACTGCATAAATTTCTGTGCTTTACCACTGGGGCTGATGTTATCTGTGTTTCACACATTGATGTTGAGTTTACAGATCTCAGGGGTTGACAAAGTATCCAGTGGTACATACATGTGGTCCACTTTTGCAAATATCCTCCAATTACAGTACCTACTCTGAATTTCGAAGAGAGTTTGGGAGTGTCTTAGATGCCAACTACTTGAAAATGAATCTGTTGTAACGCAGACAATAGCTTGTAATGTAAATTATGTGCATGTCCAGCTAAACTACATTTTGAAAATGTTCTCCATGTATGGCACTGGCAAAATAATCAGGCTTCTTTTCATATACTCTTTTCATTTGTGTTTTCTGGGACAAACTTAAAGACATCATAGGTCTTATAAGACATTTCAGTTAAGAAAATCATACATTGTCATACCTTGCACATTTAAGTGTGACCTAAATATGAGTCCCAGAAGTTCATGTTACAGTCCTACTAGTGTTTTAATATGGTCTGTTGAATACCAATTATTATAAAGCAGTTTTAAAATTTATTTGAACCAGAAATAGAAGTGGCCTACCTGCAATACTATGTAATCTTGTGTTATATGACGTTATGTCAGTACACATTCTCATTTCCTGTAGGTACATTTTCAAGCACAAAGCAGTCCCTTACTGATTGAGAAAAGTGTTCATTGCTCACAGTGCATGTTTATGTAAAATAAACTCTAAAGTAGGTTATCCTTAAAGCTCTTTTTTTTGAGAACATGTGCTTAAGACTTTAGAACCAAGGTGATTTCAAATCTACAATATCATGTCCAAGTGGTGTAAAAAATGTATAAATTATAACCTTAAAATCTTGTAAAATATGTATAAATGATAACCTTATCACAGTCCTTTTTTTTTTTAGAATTTTAAGTTATATTTCAGTAAGACAATTATGTGAATTATGTAAAGGCAAATCCCAACACACATAGTATCTCTTGCCTAAGCCTAATGTACAAGGCTCTTCCACTCTCTGCATCTTGTGGAACACCGAGATGAAGTTTGTCCATTATCAGACAACAAAGTTCAAAAAGTGTGTCGTCACATGGGTACGTCAGTGTTACACTCTCCTCTTGGCAGTTTTGCACATCAGTAGGGTCACACTGAAAGATATGATCTTCTGACCCTTAAAGATGAGGAGCCATAAACATTATGGCCGGTTGTGCATTCGGTGCAGTAATAATACGTTGTGATCGTATGCAGTGTAAATTCCACATCCAAGCAAAATCATCAAGCTCCCCCTAAAAAAAAAATGGTCAAGAGACAAATCTCGAAATGGACTTTAAAAAGAAGAACATACTTATTATAGACACAAATTTCAAATTTTCTTTGTCTCTCTCTCTGGCCTAATTTGCATGATCTGCTGAGGTGTCTGAGGAGTCCCTTTTTCCTCCAAAGGACCTTAAAAGTAGAATAATGCATATTATCATGATATAACACCAACATCTAGTTATGAAATTCACAGAGTAATGTTTTGAATCCAAGAATCATGAGCTTAGGACTCTCTAAAGGACATATACATTCTTACATTTGAATATGGGCATTTAGAGTGAAACTAACACAACTAACAGATGTAACTAAGTGGGGGTAATATGGAGACATGCATACAATAGAAAAATGAATATAAATATTTTGGTGAATGTCTCTATGTGTGTGCATGGTCTTCGTGTCCCACAAGCTCTGGTCTTGTGTGGGGGAAAGAATTTGATCTGAGCTGTTTCTGATCTTTTGGAAGTCAGGGAGACTTGCAGAAAGGTTTACTGTTTTACATCAACACATAGCAGCAAAACTGCCATTTGCCCGTGTGGGGTCAGGACAGGCCGGAGCCAGCAAAGATTTACCTATGCTAAGTTAGAAGGTTAAAAGCTTTTACTAAAACCTAAAATTGAATGATCATCAGTGATCCAGCCCAGACAGTATACTGAAAACAAGGCACCCCAGACAGACTGAAAAGGCTGCTATTTTCTGCGTTCTGCAAAGAACAAAAATGCTTGCTCTTTACTGCAAAGAAGAACTTGCTTTATTAAAAAGCATGGGGAAACTGCTGTTATTAACCAGATGAGACTTTGTAGAATTTATAAAGGATAAATTTGATTAATGCGGATCTCAGAGTGTTTTATTTCCAGAAGACACCAGATGATCGCTGGGACGCCTGCCTCAACATACATGAAAGCAACTGGATTGTAAAACAAGTGAGGGCAAGAAACACAAGAACATGGCTGCAGGGAGAGGGGGCATTGGTTGATGGGCCTTCATCCCACTGAAAGAGGAAGTTGAAAACTTCTATTGACAAAGACAGAGTCAATGGAGAAATGACCAAGAAAACATGCTGTCATCATTCAAATTGCCTCCTCCACAGAGTGATCAAAAGTCAGACTGAGGAGAGGCAGAGAGACAACAGCATCCAGAGTCAAACCACTGTCACACCATGACACCAGGCCCTTGAATGCCATCACAGACTGACAAGAGCAAAAGCATCAAATGAGGAGTGAAACACTTGAACAGCAGCCTGACCAGTTCAACTGATTGCTGATCCCAGCAGAAGGAATTCATCCTTTCTTAAGAAGGCACAGGTGATACATTTCAAATGATCACTACAGAGACCACTTTAAATTTTATTGATTGGCCATATTAATTTTATTTTGATTATTCACTGGTCCAACAGCAGTTTTCTACATTCTGTTAAGTTAACACTCTATCTGCTTTTTCAATAGTCATCAGTCCAGCCATTAGTATTAAAAGAAAAAAAAGAAGGGGAGGTCGAGTATTTGCTTGACTCAACAATTAACTAAAACTGAGACTGGACTTAGCAAAGCATTAACCAATAAGGGGTAAACACATTATTAGATAATTGATAATGCTGCCCAATAAAGAGAGAGATTCTGGGATCTGCTTTCATGACAGAGCTGATAAGCTGAGTACTCTATCAGGAAAAAAAGATAATGTGTTCTACAGTCGTGGCCAAAAGTTTTGAGAATTACATAAATATTAGTTTTCTCAAAGTTTGCTGCTAAACTGCTTTTAGATCTGTTTCAGTTGTTTCTGTAATGTACTGAAATATAATTACAAGCACTTCATATGTTTCAAAGGCTTTTATCGGCAATTACATGACATTTATGCAAAGAGTCAGTATTTGCAGTGTTGGCCGTTCTTTTTCAGGACCTCTGCAATTCGACTGGGCATGCTCTCAATCAACTTCTGGCCAAATCCTGACTGATAGCAACCAATTCTTTCATAATCACTTCTTGGAGTTTGTCAGAATTAGTGGGTTTTTGTTTGTCCACCCGCCTCTTGAGGATTGACCACAAGTTCTCAATGGGATTAAGATCTGGGGAGTTTCCAGGCCATGGACCCAAAATTTTAACGTTCTGGTCCCCGAGCCACTTAGTTATCACTTTTGCCTTATGGCACGGTGCTCCATCGTGCTGGAAAAGGCATTGTTCTTCACCAAACTGTTGTTGGATTGTTGGAAGAAGTTGCTGTTGGAGGGTGTTTTGCTACCATTCTTTATTCATGGCTGTGTTCTTGGGCAGAATTGTGAGTGAGCCCACTCCCTTGGGTGAGAAGCAACCCCACACATGAATGGTCTCAGGATGCTTTACTGTTGGCATGACACAGGACTGATGGTAGCGCTCACCTTTTCTTCTCCTGACAAGCCTTTTTCCAGATGCCCCAAACAATCGAAAAGGTGCTTCATCGGAGAATATGACTTTGCCCCAGTCCTCAGCAGTCCATTCACGATACTTTCTGCAGAAGATAAATCTGTCCCTGATGTTTTTTTTTTTGAGAGAAGTGGCTTCTTTGCTGTCCTTCTTGACACCAGGCCATCGTCCAAAAGTCTTGGCCTCACTGTGCGTGCAGATGCGCTCACACCTTCCTGCTGCCATTCCTGAGCAAGGTCTGCACTGGTGGCACTCCGATCCCGCAGCTGAATTCTCTTTAGGAGACGATCCTGGCACTTGCTGGACTTTCTTGGACACCCTGAAGCCTTCTTTACAAGAATTGAACCTCTTTCCTTGAAGTTGCTGATGATCCTATAAATTGTTGATTTAGGTGCAATCTTAGTAGCCACAATATCCTTGACTGTGAATCCATTATTATGCAACGCAATGATGGCTGCACGCGTTTCTTTGCAGGTCACCATGGTTAACAATGGAAGAACAATGATTTCAAGCATCACCCTTCTTTTAACATGTCAAGTCTGCCATTCTAACCCAATCAGCCTGACATAATGATCTCCAGCCTTGTGCTCATCAACATTCTCACCTGAGTTAACAAGACGATTACTGAAATGATCTCAGCAGGTCCTTTAATGACAGCAATGAAATGCAGTGGAAAGGTTTTTTTGGGATTAAGTTCATTTTCATGGCAAAGAAGGACTATGCAATTCATCTGATCACTCTTCATAACATTCTGGAGTATATGCAAATTGCTATTATAAAAACTTAAGCAGCAACTTTTCCAATTTCCAATATTTATGTAATTCTCAAAAGTTTTGGCCATGACTGTAGAACAAAAATGACGATGATAAAGCTGTCACTCCATCTTGGTCAGTAGTTCATTTTTAGGTCTACTGTAGATCTAAAGTAGTAATTCCAAAATGACAAACTCATGATATCACAAATGCTGTCATTACCAGGGATTACATATGTTAATATTGACTGTCATGAATTCAAGATAATGGTGAAATCTTCAGCCATCTGAAAGAGCGGCTTATGAACAACAAAATAAAGAGGGGGGGGGGGGGGGTATGAAGAGAAGTGAAGTTTATAAATGAATGGCAAATTAATGAGAAATTGAAACTGCTGCTTGTCCAGACCTACCAGATCATTTGATCTATTAGATATTGAAAAACTTGGGGTTTATGACATGGCATCTGATATCAGCCAGCTGTGTTAGTCACACATGTTGTCCACATGTTCAGTGGATTTTGTCATCAGAGTTGTGTTACTGATTTAGGATTGGTGGTATTCGCACCTTGAAATTTAGGGTGGATAATTAAACATAAAAATAATGCCATATTGATATGTCAATTAGAAGGCATAAGCAAAACACCTCAACTTTAGATAGATGGACAAATGAGATATAAAAGGACATGTGATTATGCTCATGGTTTTGACCATTGCCCAAAGGGGGGATTTGATGAAGTATTTTATCTGTCCAGTAGAAAACAATTGTACAATTAGTTTGCTTACTATAAAAGCCAGAAGTGTTTTGAGGCTTCATGGCCTACGTGACTGTGATTACAAGGGTCAGTGGTATCTGAAAAGTTAGTCTGGCCATTAAGCATATTTTGCTTATAGTTTTCCACTAGACAACAGATGGCAGTATAATGAATGAGATCATTATTAAGCATGTCACTTGAAGGCCGCTTGCCTCCAGGGAGTGATGATTGTTTTTGGATTTTTGGACGTCATGGACTTAGTTCAATCAACCTCCTGTTGGTAACCGAGAGTTAATGCGCACGGACGGCGAGTACATGAAGGCATTTTCAATGGATCGCCGATTTCAGGAGTCACCATGGGAACGCGTGGAGAAAAAAAGGAGTGCGTCATATTCAGCGAGACGGAGTTGGAGGTTTTAATGCTTGCTTATGAAGAATGTAAGCCCATTATAACTAAAAAAGCAATACTGCAGCATCAGCAAAAGAGAGAGAGTTGGCTTGGCAAAAAAATAACAGAGTAAATGCGTGAGTTTATAAAATTATAGATTATATATTTATACATTTGTCCCTTTTCATTGTGATGCAAAATTTTTTTGGGCATGTAGTAAAAATAGACAAGCATTTTCTTTTTGGCCTTCATAAATTTCGTTATATCACTGTGGTTATTATTACATAATTGGCTGGTAATATGTTGGCAAAAAAGTGTAATTTATTGGCTTGTTTTGTCAGGTGTAATCCTTCTGGAGCCTGAAGAACCCTGAGCCAAGTCAAAATGAAACATAAAAATGTTCTCCAACAAGGTAATATTTCTGAAGTGAAGCATCAATACATCACAGTTCATATATGACTGAATTTCACAATTCATATATAAAATTATGTAGATGAATTACATAACTATCTTGGTTTATGCTGAATAACGATTATTAATACAGTTAATGGTAACACGTACAAACACAACAAGTTGGTGAAACTTTTAAGTGGGTTGAGTCAATTTTTCTAAATTTGTGACAATATATTGTAATTGGTTATATTTGAGTCACACAGACTTCAACATTCAGTATGCTAAACACAACAGTGGTAACAATTAAATTTTATTTAAAGTAAATGATCAAGTACTGTTACGTCCAAGGACGTATGTGTTCTGTTTTTATTTCTTTCCCCTTTCTCCCTGTTTCTCTCTCTCTCTCTCTACTTCCCACAAGCAGGAAGTAATGGCTGCCACCTGACTCCACTGATGATTGGAGGAGTGAATCTGGGATCTGGGGATTTAAGGAGCACCGTTGCACAGAGCTGTGTGTGTGTGTGCGGAGGCTGCAATTTGAGGTCCCGTCTCAGCCCAAAAGTTGCAATAGTATTTGTTGTTATTTATACCTTTCTGATTGAGTTTTATTTCATTGTTATTGTGTTTGCAACCTTGTTGTACTTGGCGCCTAATACAAGGAAGTTCTTTTGTTTTTGTAAGTTATCTTGTTTGTTTATTTTTCTGTTTATTGTTTTTTTTTTACTAAAATCGTTTATGCTGATTAATTCTTTGGGTAGGATTTAGTAAAGAGGTGGGTGCCATTTTGGTTTATACTTGGTTTTCTCTTGGTTAAGTCAGTTAGGGAGTTAGTGTATTACTGTATTTTTCTTTTCTTTTATAGATTAGTTAGTTGTTCCCTAATAGTTAGAGGTTTTATGTTTGTTACATACATTGCCCCCTCTTGAAGTTTAATCCTCCCTTATTTGTTTAATAAAATAGTTTGTTTTGACATTGCGTTGTTTTCTGGTCTTTGTGGCAGTCCTGGGATTGGGAGCTCAACCTTGCTGCCTCCACACATCACACCATTTGATTCTGTTGATTCTGTTACGTGTTCCTCCATCCTAGACTAAAAGAGGGCCGTAACAAGCACGCTCTTTTTTAATCACTAGAACTGTGTAAGTCAACTATACTTACTAAGCTTTTGTCAGTACAACATACTGTTCCTATTTCACTTCGGTTTGATTGCTTTTTTTAAGTAAGTCTAACTAATTAGATTTTACAGTGTAGTGGGGACCAGTAATGAGGGCGATTTAATGGTTTAAACACCTAAAGATTTAGCACCCAAAAATATATTGTTACCTGCACATGGATTGACTTCCTATTAACATAATCTCCTTCATTGACTGAAGGAGCTTTATGTGAGTTCCATCAATGCACATCTGGGAACCCTGAAATTGAAAGTTATGTAAGAAACATTTTAAAATAACTGTGGCTGTATACAGTATTGATATATGGATAGATTATGTAGTGCTATGTAACTAAAATGGTCTCTCACAGAATATCATAGAAAGGACAAACCCGCCACTCTGTGGAATTCCTCTTTAATGACTCGTGGTTTATGGGCAGGGAACTGCACAAAAATGTTTAGAAACTGTTTGAATGCAAGGCAAACATGAACAGTCCCACACACAGTTGCCTTTCCCACATGCTCTGCATCGCCAACGATATACAAAACGTCACAAAAAAAACGAAGTTCAATGCACAAAATGTGCTCTATGTCAAGTGCTGATCCGCGATGTGTCACGTTTGATATGTAAGGTTTCAAAAGATTTGTTAAATAAATTAACTAGTCTTTTGACAAACGGTAACGCTCCTGCAAATATCCATTTGGATGCGAAAACTTATCACCCTCTCATGGCGGAAAAGATTCCGTATAATCTGTGCTTCCACATCCACTGGATCGTCTTCAAAAGGGCATTTCATGCTCTGTTACCTCTCTGAAACAAACTAACCCTGAAACTAAAACTGCCCCGGAGCAGGTTTAGTTCAGAGCTTAAGTTGCTATGGCTACTTACATACCTTGAAACTTAGCTCCGTTTTTGGAACCGAAAGCTGAGATTATCCGCCTGCTTACCCTTAAACTTACCCAGGTATGTCACATAACTTGCTTTTTGGAATACCCCCCCGATAAGAAAAATTCATAAAAACTGTGCCCTGGCTAGAAGAGATTCAGATGTGAAGCTGGCATCTCACTTTGTTGCTTGTCAATAAAGTTAAACTACTGGAACCTGGAACTTTGACTCTGAGACTTTTTCTTGAGACCTGAAATGAAGAAAGATTGAATTTGCCACAACACCCTCACTTCAAAGACATTTGCAGAGATTAAGAAAATGGTTAGTCAGGGTTTTAATTCTGATTGGAAAGCTACACAACAACCTGAACGGCTGCAAAAAAAGAAAGAGCCTGAAAGATACAATTTGATTGCCAAATGTGACAGAAATGTCTGGTAATGTGGGTTTAGTGATCAGTGTTAATGTGACCATTTTAAAAAACAAAATATGAGAACAAGAGATAAAAATAAGGTCAGAAGATCGAAGTCTGTATATGTAACAAATACAGGTTGATGAAAAATAAAGACAAATTCAAAAACATGTGAATTACAAAAATATATAAAACAGTATAGAGGATGATAATATTGATTATTGGATGTTCTAAAAGTATATTTCACTTAATGGAAAAATATTTGAACAGTCTCAAGTTTTCTATGCAATGGGCACATCACTACCATAGTGTAAAGAACTAAAATGATGTAGGACCTCTAAGTTCTAAATGTTTGTTTTTTGATTGACATAGAGGGTCTGAATGGCAAAAATGACACAGAGACTCGACCTGATGGGAAATTTGTAATTTCTAAATTCTCTGATGTGTGGGCGAAACACAAATATAAAGATGTTTATTCAAAAATGCATGTCAGTTCTGGCAAAATCTTAAGCTGGACCAGAGTCAAAAGATAGTAGATAAAGTCTGATGTTACAAGTTTATGAAAATGCAGTGTACCAGTCCTGAATACCTCAAAATCAGCTAAATGCTGCTATCTGAGCCTGGGTCATAAGTGATAATAAGCTATTTATAGTGAAGCACAGTGTTTCAGTTGAAAATCATAGGAGGGCAAGTTGTTGTTGAATGTGTCAAAGTAAAACTCAATGAGTATAAAGAGATATTTAAAATAATAATACAGATGTTGAATGATAGAAGTGACCATTTTTGACTAACATATTATATGATCAGTAACTTTTTGTCTCATTCTAGTCACCACTATGTGCAGGGCTGATGGTTCAGGTTAAAGATGTAGAAGAACATTACACTGAATGGACGGTTGTGATGACTAAATTCACTGAGTATAATCTCAGCATTGATATGTTTCTGCGTTGAAAATGACTTTTAGTGATTACATACTGCTGTAATTAACCTCTCTCCCTGTTTTAACACTATTAGGCAGTCCAATGGCTCTGGTGGCTCTTGAGTGCATCTTCCCTAAGCTCCAAAAAACACCTGATTCTGTTGAAGAAAACTGTCAAAGATTTCATAATGGGAAAGAGCGGTTACCAGAGTGCAAGAGGAAGTTAAGTGAATTATTCAATTCTGTCTAAGTTACAGTCTTGAGACGCTGATGAGAAGATTATTTGGTACTATGTCTGTTATCAGCCTGTAAAAACTATGTAAAAACTTACAGGAAAAATATGAAGTTTAAATACGTTTTTAGATTTAACACCAAAAGCAAACCTTCAAAAATGAGTGGTACATATTCATGTGTCTAGTATGATCGTGTGTGATGGTGACTGCACTTTATGTTTGTATGTGTTCTTCTGGAAAACCAGTGTTTTATCATTACAGAGGGGTTAAGTGAAACAGGAATAATTTTACAGAAGACAATACTTCTGATTGAATCTGATGAAAAGACGATACAGAACATACAGGACAAGATTTAAGTCAATTGGTTATCCAGCTCTGTCTACTAATGGTAATTATGACTACTTTTATAATTTATGATGTTGATTTGTAATACTCTCTGGATTAGTATGTTTACGAGTATTTATGTAAATTGTAATGTGAAATTGAAGATTGCCGTCCATGTGTAAAAAAAAAAACCTCGTCTAAATTTAACTGAGGGTCTAAATTTAATGTGTGATCAGAACGATAAACGTTTATGTTATAAGATTTGATGACAGAGACAAAGGGACACATTGGCTGAGTCACTATCAAACACCATCTAGAGAGCACCTTCAATTTATGGAAGGCCAGTGATGGGCAAACAAAGGAGGAGTGAATACAACTTACAAGTTTTATTTTTCTTCCATTAAATGGATGCATGACATTAGATGTCTAGAGAACATCTCGGTTACATAGGTAACCCTCGTTCCCTGAAGGAGGGAACGGAGATGTACGTCGGATGACCGCCGAATAGGAATCTTGCCAGAGAGGCCAATCTACTTCGAGTGTAACTAAAACGAGCCAATGCACATTGGCATGCAATCATATGCATAAGCTGATCACCTTGCAAGCGCGGATATATCATGAGCAGCAGGTGCGTTGCATCTTCAGGTTTTCGCTGAGGAGCCGAACCAGATAGGTGGCAGCATCAGCGGGGTACACCAAATCGCCACAGGAGCTGCCCCCTTCCAGCGCTCTGATGCAAGCCACTTGAACCCCCTTGCTTGAGGACGGTGGGACAGGGTTAACACAGAGTGTCGCTCACTGCTGTTCCCCAACCCATTCAGTGAGACTATTGGATAACACTGGGAAAACGTACCCTTTTGTGGAAAAGGAATGCTGCGGAACCCACATCCTTCCCCGAAGGAGTTATGTGGAAAAAAACATATGGACTGACCCTGTAGGGCCGTGCTACATATGGAAGAACTGGGGTGACTCCAACTCGATGAGAGGCACGATTCGTTGACCGAAAATGACTGATGGTTCGAATGAACTAGCGAGACGGGCTGGGGAGTACTAACCATGCTCGCAGAGACCAAAGCGGGACAAGCGGGACCAAAGGGACTGCAGGTGTACCAGCAGTGAGGCACGAATGTAGGCAAGAAGCGCGAGGTCCGTTGCAGCACAAAGTTCCTGGTAAACCTGTGGATCATGACCACCCTCATGCAGGTCCTTCAGTGCTTTGGCCTAATGGACCTGCAACAACGCCATAGCGCGTAAGGCCGAAGCTGCTTCCCCACAGGCCTGATAAGCTTTGCCGGTAAGATCCGACGAGTATTTACAGGCCCAGGAAGGGAGAGACGGCTTCCCTGCCAGGTAGAGGTAGGGCACAGTTGCAAAGCAACGGCCCGCTCAACAGGGGAAATGTGCGCATAACCCTTAGCCGCTCCGCCATCAAGGGTGGTGAGGGAGTAGGTCACACCGAGACGGTTTTGGGCAGTAAAAGGTGCCTTCCACGTGCCAGTGATCTCTTCATGCACCTCTGGGAAGAAAGGAACCCAGCTGGGGGGCTGAGAACCAGCCATTGCAAAGAAATGACAAGAGATTCTAATTATTGTACCAAAAACTTAATAACCTAGAATACTGTCTAACACTTGATGGCTGCTCTGTTAAGTCGTCTTTGTCAGTTAGGAACCAGGGTGTGCTCTTTGATACCAATCTTTCATTTGAAAGCCATATTTATAGCATATTTAAAACCACATTCTTGAATCTTAAAAATATATCTAAACTACGACATATGCTCTCAATAACAAACGCGGAACAGTTAGTTCATGTGTTCATGACCTCAAGGTTAGATTCCTGCAATGCTCTACTGGGTGGTTGCCCTGCTCTCTTGATAAACAAACTACATCTGCTCCAAAGCGCAGCTGCTAGAGTCCTCACCAGAACCAAGAAGTATGACCATATTAGCCCGGTTCTGTCAACACTACATTGGCTCCCTATTAAACACCATATAGATTTTAAATTCTTGCTAATTACTTACAAAGCACTAAATGGTTTAGCTCCCCAGTACCTGAGCGAACTCTTAATGCATTATAGTCCTTCGCGTCTATTACGATCTCAGAATTTTGTCCAGTTGTTAATACCTATGTAGGAATTTAGGACAAACCAGAATAATAATCTTCCAAATAACTCATTCAAATATTACTCCATATAAAACTTATCCCAACCCAAATCGTCATGCCGGGCCAAAAATCAGGGAAAGTGGCACAGAATCAAAATCCACAGAAAACCCCACAGAGACTCTTTTATAAATGAACTGCATCATATTGTTCCAAAAACAACTCTAAACGGACTTGAAATCAAACATTGCTCAACTGCATAATTCTATATCATGTATACACATTTTACATATAGCCAGTTGTGCCCAGATCTCTCACAATTGATGTAATTGTTCTAACTTTTGAATGGTTGATTGAAAGTGTGCAGTTTAATATGAATGTTAATCTCTACTCATAACTTAAAAGGAATGCAATCTGTGTAAAATATTGTGACGAGCACGGCGGGCGAGAGCCGTGGGGGAGCGGCGCGAGGCCGGTGACGCGAGTGTTAACGAGCTTCAGGTGCTCGGCGCACCGGTCTCGTATCTCCCACGGAGGAGCTCCGGAAGCATAAAGGAGGAGCGACGACAGGGAAGGACGAGAGAGGACCAGGCCTGGATTTTATGTTGTGTTTTATTTGGTTTGTGTGGGCGGCAGTCGCCGTGAGGAACTGCCGCCCTCATACTTTTTGATTTGATTGTTTGTTTCTTTGAATATTAAATGTGTTGAATGTTCGCCGGTTCCCGCCTCCTTCTTCCCATATTTACGAACTTTGTTACAAATATATTATATTATTTTTAGGGAAATCCCCCTAAACTATGGTTTCGGTACTCTCTGAAAGTACAGAGACCAGATAACATTTCATATATGACCAGGGGAGGAGAAAAGCTACCTCCAGAACAAAGAACACACCTAATTGGTGATAAAAGTGTTAAATTAATGATTGATGGTTCGTTCAGATCAGGTCTAATGAAATGCATATATTGCTAGAAACTTTCATCATTTCACTCTGTTAAAGCTCATTCTTTCCTCTCTTTCTCTTCCTTTCTTTCTGCAACTCATGTGAATATGTGTGTGTGCGTGTGTTTGTGTTAGATATTCGTTTGTGTTAGTAGTCAATAAAGTGTCATTTATATCGTCAAAGAGAAGTGTCTTGTGTTATGTGCTTTTAATTTAATGTCTTAAACTGCACAGATTACATCAGCCGGAACCGAGAACTCTTCCTATAACACAGGGGTTCTCAACCTTTTGCAAGCTGGGCCCCCCCAAAGCTGGTTCATTGCAGTTGGGGCCCCAGTACCCAATGTGGGTAGATTACCACATTAGTAATCTAATGTGAGCTTGCAGGCATTATTATTATTATTATTATTATGAGTAGTAGTAGGCCTATCATCATTACTAGGCTATTGCTATACAATTATATGAGGTTACATGCTTTATTGTTGTTGTTGTTATCATTATTATTATTATTATTATTATTATGAGTAGTAGTAGGCCTATCATCATTACTAGGCTATTGCTATACAATTATATGAGGTTACATGCTTTATTGTTGTTGTTGTTGTTGTTGTTGTTACTATTATCATTATTATTATTATTATTATCATCAGTAGGCATATTATCATTACTAGGCTATTGCTATAATTGGGAATTGGCACCAGACCTCTGCTATTAATTTATGCTTTATTATTGTTATTATTACTAGGCCTAATAGTAGGCATCATCTGCATTTTTTACAGAAGCTTGCAGGTAGGTGATGTTAATGTGAGACCTGAGACTGCTTTGCCTTGCAAAGATCCTCATTTCTTGGCTCAATGTTTGATAAACATAGCCTCAAATCATCCTCGATTTGTGCACGATTGCGGTATTTCGTTTTGAGTGCAGTCATTTTTGAGAATCCTGCCTCACACAAATATGTCGACGTGAAAGGAAGGAGAATCTTCAAGGCGACGTCACAGACTTCAGGAGAGGGGCTCACGGCAGCACCCGCTGCTCGTTGAGCACAGTAGGCCTAACTGCAGAGTGATTCGTGCTTTTGAGTCTTGAAACACCGCAAAAGTCTCCAAAAACACCAGTAAAAGTCGCTGGATTTGTCGCTTTTGACAAAAAAAAAGTCGCCAGGAGGATGATTTGTTTGTGTTATAATCAGTGCTTGAAATGGGGGAAAAGGTGGCGGTACTCTCTTTGCATTAAAAATGTTATGATTTGCCACAGTGAAAAACAAAACTTGGAGATATTGCTGTTACAACAATTTATTGTTGTTTATTTATTAACAGCATAAATGTATTTAAAGATGTTTGTGTGTGCGTGGCTGCGTGCGTGCGTGTGTTATTTCACAAAAACTAAAGAAAAGCTTTAACTGTAGCCTATATTCTGACTAGTTTATTTGTTCGTATATATATATATATATAAATAAACTAAATACGACCTCACGTTTTATACGTTTGCAGCCTCTGAAACTTCCGTCCGTCATAAAAATTAATTCGGATGGTTCGATTTTCTGCATTTTTCGCATCCGTAGCAAATATTTGAGGGGTGTTTTTGACAATTGAGAGCCAAAAAATGACGAATATGGAAAAACTAATACGACAGTTATACGACTAATACGACTCAGTCAGGGTGAAGGACCTTAAACTTTTGAGGCTTGCGCAGCTTCTCGAGGAGAAATTAAACAAATGAGCGCCATTTTCTAAAGTCTATGAGCGCAGCACACACAAATAAACTAAATTGAAGTTAAATTACTGCAGTTAAATTTCAAAATGTGGTGTTTTTATAATATTTATAACATTTGAATGCAGTTCAGCAACATACATCACACGACCTGACGACCAAGAGAGCTGACAATTGACCATCACTTAATTTACCATCAGCTCACGATTGAAAATGTGACACTGATTTCATGACAGTTCAACAAACAAGTTAATAATATTAAGTCACTTACATTTTAGACGAAATAATGACTGTCTTGGTCTATTTTAGCAGCGAAAATAGATCCGATGAATCCAAACAAAGATCACAGCATAGCGCATCTCACAGCAACACTCAATCGTGTTTTGAATGATTCAGTGTTTTGAACGAATCGGTTGAGTCAAAGATTCAATGACCCATGCACAAACATCTGTCTCATTCTTGATGAATTGGCCGTTTGAACGAATCGTTTGAATGAACAAATCAATGACTCGCTTAATAAAAACCGCTTATCGCCTGCATTTGCGCTCGCTATCGACAAACCAATCAAATTTGTTCAAAACTTTTTTTTAAATCAGTCCAAATACATTACATTTTTTATTCAGGAGTAATGTTTATACAAAACTATAACTTTTTATGACAGTAGTTTAGTGATAAAAAAAAAAAATACGTTTTTTTTCCTCCCATCCTGTAGCCTGCTCGCGCCCCCCCGGGTGCGCCCCACCGGTTGAGAACCACTGCTATAACACCAGATGTACTTGTTACGCTAATTTTAGTCACTCTGCTTATCCCGAGGTTTACCGTAATTAGCCGGATTGGGGCTGTATCCAGGTCAGATGGAGGATCTGCGCCTATACACGACCACAGCAAAGCCCTGAAGTGTAAGCAGAGACTGTGTCAACTAAACCATCCCTTGTGAAGGCCTTACCAACATGACAGCCAGTGGCACAGATTCCCAACAAACCATCCCATACCGGCGTGATGAATACGATCTTCTACTAGACTAGATGGAACTTGATTAAATATTTTGACTGTTGCGATCCCAAATCAGACTTATAACCTGTAACTTTGTCTGAATCAATCAAGCACTGTTTACTGTTGGCCAGAGGAGAATTGTCCCCCCTACCAAGCCTGGTTTCTCCCAAAGTTTTTTCTACTATATGATCAGTTCCCCAGTAGATCTGCTAAAACACAATTACACCATTAAATACACTATTAAAATATACAATTTCATTTAGACCATATATTTAAATTGTACTTTTATATTATTAAAACCACATTTAATTACCTCCATAATATTTCCGGTATTAAAGAATCACAAATTGAAGTGATGTGCAACCACGTTAGTTACTACCACCAAACACATGCATAAAAAAGAAACACAACGCATGATTTATAGCACACAGAAGATTAACCAACCTACCTATGTATTATTTGGCAGATGAACAGAGAAAACGCCGCAATCAAAGACATACAGCTCCGTATTTGTGACTGCGATGCCAGATGATACTGTAACAAGATAAAACATACAAGCTCCATGTTGCTCCAAGCAACCAACACTATCTTTTTCACATAATAATCAAACGACCTACCCGGGTGTCATCAGCGGCATAAACAGGGAAAGAGCACTGTAACGACTGAGACAAATCAGACATGATTATTTGTCATACTTAACAAATAATCTTTAAAAACTCACTCTGAGGTCTGGAACCCTCCCCCATGGACACCATCTGATAGGGTTTACGACCTTAAAGAATGTGCAGAGAATGTGACTCTGACTTCATTTTGGTTGAGAAGGACAAATAAACCGTTTTAATCCTATATATTCTATATATAACCACTCAAGAGATGTATAAACGTGTATCCAATTTTTCCCTCTCATAATTTTCCTTTTATAGGGTTTGACCTATGTATTAATTCTCTCTTTTGAACTTCTTGTATTAATGTTTCAGAGTTGCATATTATGACTAACTATAAATCACATGGGTAGCATGTTTGGTCTCTCTGGACTCCAATCTTCGCTCCCAATCTGTTAATTTACATTACATTTTGTTAACTCTGACACATCAAGTATAATAAGAATCTAGAGGGTTCTTCTCTCATTCATCCAATATGATGTCTTATGCAAATATCTTGCAAGAGAACAAAGGGTCGTAAAAGTTCCCTCCGAAGGAACAAATCCTTATTGGCTCAGTCACCTCCAGAAGGCGTGACATCTTCACACTTTAAAAATCACTGATCACAAGATCAAGCTCTCTCCCTCTTCTTCTTCTGGTACTGAGGAAAAGCTGTTGTGAAAATGACGCTGAGCTAGAAGTTCTGAAGACCCCCAAGTTTGTGCCAGGCTGCGGCCTTGTCTTTCCATTCACCAAAGATCCTCTGAATCCAACTGGTTCTCTCTCATCAAGACAACATCAACAAGATCAACGGAGCCTCTACAAATTGCATCAGGACAGTTTAATTCAAATGGGCGAGACATGCAAGTATCACACTTAGTCTCATTATTTGATACATCAAGTATCCTTACCCCTTTTAAAGAAGGGTGTGTTAGAACTAAACTGATGGTTTGCTCAAGGCTGTTGATCTGTTGACTTTCAAACAATGCTATATCTTGCTATCCTGTATTCTGCATCAGCTCTCTTTTTCTCGTGGTACACTGTATGGATGTATGTATGTGTGTGAATGTTAGAGTAGTTTAAGTGTTCAGTCTAGTTAATAAAGTCTTATGCATGTTACATGCGAAGTTGTCTATGTTTCATGCTCATATACGGGAGTCCCTAATCATGCAGATTTTGACTACGTGCTCTAAGTAGTACTGTAGAGTAAGAATGTCATTTCCCATAACCAGGAAATGAACATTTCTTAGAACTAATAAACAATTAACCAAGTGTCCACTGGACAAACCGGTTAATTGACTGTAAAATTGATTTTACTACGTTAAGTTAATTCTATTAACTGATCCAAATATTTATAATTAATTGTAATAAGTTGTAATTAATTATTCATATTTCTTTTGAGCTAAATTTGCTACATAATGGTGGAGAATGCGGGCATGATTAAACAAAGGTTATGAGCTTAAACCACTGTCAACCTAAAAGTGCGCATTTGATAATTCCAGTGAGAACACGACATGTATTTGGGACACTAATTGCTGGCTTGTTTAGATGCAGATAGAGTGAGGACTTGAATTGACATCTCTACTGTAACTGAAAGAGTCTTGACACATTTTAGCATATGTTCATATGGTATCAGTGCAAAGTTAATCTGACTTTAGCGAAGAAACCCTAATTTCAGTATTAAAGCGTAAGTCTGTTTTGATGAAGGAATCTCATTTCAGCGGCATGTAAACTGTACCAGAATTGATTATTCTGCATTGGTTGAAGAAATCCCAATTGCAGTATTGCTTAACCTGTTTCTGATGAAGGAATCTCAGTACAGTGTAAATGTAGATTTGGGCGATGCTCCCCTTTCTACAGTGTAAAGGCCCCAGAAATTGTAGTTAGAGTGATGCCATTCATCTAAAGTTTGGCTGCATCTACAAGCAAAGCTACCTTGTGACCAAAACTGTATTTCACTCGCTGAAAAGATCATCAGTGTTCATGTATTAGACTGACGTAACTATGTATGCTTAAACAAGCTTTGACTTACAGAAAATCTGTTTAATGACTCCTCAAACAAGTACAAGAAGTTGTTTAAAGTAGAGAGAAGAGTTTACATGTGTAAAATTTGCAAATGCCAAACCATATTTGCATTTTACTGAATTTAATATAAAGTTTTGAAAAGCTGAAAGTATAAGAACCACATTTTAATGTTATGCATAACTCGTTTAAAATGTGCAGACGTTCTTCATGAACTTTTGAATTGCTATGACTTGCACTGGTTCCCATGACAACGACTTGTCACAGGAAGTGCTAACTCCTTACGTTGTGGCAGCACATTGTAAACAAACCAGCCGAGATGGCTAAGCTAACAGTAGCGGTTAGCATAATCTACTTGGAGTCTTTAATTACAGCTGTGTGCATGGATTGTGAAGTGAACTAAACCATTTTACCCTCGTCCCAGTCCTGGGTTATGCTTTCTCACTGTCTCTTTCCATACCTCAAATTTTTCTTATCCAATTTCACCTTCCCTATTTTATGCGTACTCTTTCTTGTACCCTGTCCATCTAAATTTGCAGTTGCTATAATTAAATTAAATTTTAATTAAATGTAAACTGCCTAGCTTGAGAAGAATTCTTGTAGCAGTTATCTATTCATTTTTATTATGATTACTATTTCTTGAATCTATTTTAATTATTTACATTTTCCCTTCTTGTTCTAGTGTGGTTTCATTTCCTCATAGAACCACAAAAGTAACTAGACATACTTTCCTTCTTGATTTTGTTTATTTAAAACAGTTGCTTCATTTTTATGAGCCAACTTCACAAGTGATCTAAACGATTGCTATTGCATAATTATGAGCAACTCTAATAAACATAATATAATAGGAAAGCTCTCCTCTTCTTCTCTCTTTCTCTTTTTCATTTGTTCAGAGATCAAGCCTGTTTCGAGCCATCAGTAGGTTCTGAGAAATAATTTGACCATAAGAATAATCTTAAGTCATTTATTAAACCTAGCTGTACTCCTTGCTGCCCCTCTGTGTCTTCAGCTCCAAATTCTGTTTGATCTTGCATAAGTCTCTCACCCTTACTCTCACCACAAGTGTGACAAAATGTTGCAGATGCTCAGCCTATCTGCCTAGATGTTAGACCAAAAGGACTAGCTAGGTGGCATGAAGAACACCCTTCTAACCAGGGCTGTTGATGACCCGCAGCACCTGAGCCAAAAGCAACTGGACAACAATGGAAGAGAAGTAAAGGCAGAAGACTCAAACTGGAGGTACGATCATAAAGATCTGATTGAGGTCATCTTCTTCCTGGCCCACAGCCTAATAAAGTTTGGAACAGGAGGTAAACAACCTCAAACTCCAGATCACAGAGTCTCACAAGGAGCTGGGACATGCTAAAAGCCACATGCTAAAAGCCACATAGACCAGCTTGCGATGGAAGCTCAGGACAGACACAAGGACCGTAGCAGAATGGAGTCACAAAAAGAAAAATCCACAGACTTCAAAAGGCTCTGGCAGGTGAACCACGAGAGCAACTGGAAAAGGCAACCAGAGAGGACCTGGGAAAAGATTTTTACAATGAGTCACTGTTAAAAGCAGCACCTTCTGAACTCTTGGACAAAGACGACAGAATCAGGGCCTGTGAAGGTCACCTGAATGTTTCCAGACCTGGGAATGAAGCTCTGACCCAGCCGCTGGACAACACAAAGATGAACTTGACATGGTCCAAAGAGGACTGAGATACTCTTACCTGCTGCAAAAAGAACCACAGCAGGAGAGGTATCTCACTCCCCCCACATAGAATCAGCAGAGCAACCTCCCCCTGCCAAGCACAGAGGCACAAAGGGGGGAGTCAAAGCATCCTGCTAAACACTTCACCAGCCATTTTCCTGAGAGCCTCTGCAGCCGCAGAAGGAGAAGGATTAATTCAGACAAACCCTGAAACGGCGCATGAAGTGACACACTGTCAGGCCTCCTCGACACTTTCAGCACAAGCTCAGAGACATGAACTTGTCTACTGTCTACACCATCCGCCATGGAACGACCACCACTCCAGGAGACACCAAACACCCAGAGCCCAACAAGGACTTCCAGCCTTGCGTGCCAGAGGCGTGTCTGATCTTTATACACCTTAAACGTCGTTCGTTGTTGCCCATGGGAAGGACAACAGCGATCGAAAGGGGGGAATTATGTAACGACTGAGACAAATCAGACATGATTATTTGTCATACTTAACAAATAATCTTTAAAAACTCACTCTGAGGTCTGGAACCCTCCCCCATGGACACCATCTGATAGGGTTTACGACCTTAAAGAATGTGCAGAGAATGTGACTCTGACTTCATTTTGGTTGAGAAGGACAAATAAACCGTTTTAATCCTATATATTCTATATATAACCACTCGAGAGATGTATAAACGTGTATCCAATTTTTCCCTCTCATAATTTTCCTTTTATAGGGTTTGACCTATGTATTAATTCTCTCTTTTGAACTTCTTGTATTAATGTTTCAGAGTTGCATATTATGACTAACTATAAATCACATGGGTAGCATGTTTGGTCTCTCTGGACTCCAATCTTCGCTCCCAATCTGTTAATTTACATTACATTTTGTTAACTCTGACACATCAAGTATAATAAGAATCTAGAGGGTTCTTCTCTCATTCATCCAATATGATGTCTTATGCAAATATCTTGCAAGAGAACAAAGGGTCGTAAAAGTTCCCTCCGAAGGAACAAATCCTTATTGGCTCAGTCACCTCCAGAAGGCGTGACATCTTCACACTTTAAAAATCACTGATCACAAGATCAAGCTCTCTCCCTCTTCTTCTTCTGGTACTGAGGAAAAGCTGTTGTGAAAATGACGCTGAGCTAGAAGTTCTGAAGACCCCCAAGTTTGTGCCAGGCTGCGGCCTTGTCTTTCCATTCACCAAAGATCCTCTGAATCCAACTGGTTCTCTCTCATCAAGACAACATCAACAAGATCAACGGAGCCTCTACAAATTGCATCAGGACAGTTTAATTCAAATGGGCGAGACATGCAAGTATCACACTTAGTCTCATTATTTGATACATCAAGTATCCTTACCCCTTTTAAAGAAGGGTGTGTTAGAACTAAACTGATGGTTTGCTCAAGGCTGTTGATCTGTTGACTTTCAAACAATGCTATATCTTGCTATCCTGTATTCTGCATCAGCTCTCTTTTTCTCGTGGTACACTGTATGGATGTATGTATGTGTGTGAATGTTAGAGTAGTTTAAGTGTTCAGTCTAGTTAATAAAGTCTTATGCATGTTACATGCGAAGTTGTCTATGTTTCATGCTCATATACGGGAGTCCCTAATCATGCAGATTTTGACTACGTGCTCTAAGTAGTACTGTAGAGTAAGAATGTCATTTCCCATAACCAGGAAATGAACATTTCTTAGAACTAATAAACAATTAACCAAGTGTCCACTGGACAAACCGGTTAATTGACTGTAAAATTGATTTTACTACGTTAAGTTAATTCTATTAACTGATCCAAATATTTATAATTAATTGTAATAAGTTGTAATTAATTATTCATATTTCTTTTGAGCTAAATTTGCTACAGCACGATAAGAGATGTACAGCTCCAACTCAATGGCCGCGATACCAGGTTTGCTGCTCCAACAAAACACAACATACACGCTCAGCACACAATATTCCACTTATTTCACATAGTAAATCCAATTACCTACCTGGGTATTATCAGCAGCTCAAACCGGTAGGGACAGACAATACAAGTGGGGCACTTTACGTGCAGCCGCTCTCCACGCTCCCACCAGTACAACGCCAAACAACCATGTGTCACGCCATCGCCGTTTAACCCATATGGGCGGAAATTACATAAACACATTCTTCTGTGATTCTTCTACTTCGACACTGAAGTAGACGGTTGCATGGCTATAATTTTCTCTCTAATATTGTCAATCTTGCAAGTAAAGAAGTTCATAAAGTCATTACTGCTGTGCTGTTTGGAAACATCAGAAGTTTAAACTTAATTTCTCATTAATTTAGCCACTGTATGAAATAAATACTTACGGTTGTGTTTATTTTCTTCTGAAAGATTTGAAAAATAAGCAGATCCAGCAGTTTTTAAGAGCTTTCTGTACTCAGTCATTCTCTCTCTCTCAACGAAATACAAAAAACTTCTAGTTTTGTTTTCTTCCAGCTGCGCTCCATTTTTATGTCTGCTCTCTTAAGGGCCCGAGTGTGCTCATTGTACCACAACGTTGGATTAATTTCATTAAACTTCTCTACTCTACTGAGTCTAATGTGCTGGAAAAGAGTCAATAGTTTCTGTGGCAACGTTGTGTTCTTCTAAGTTATCTGCTATGCTAAAGAAATGAAACTGCTCAGGAAGATTATTTATAAAGCAATATTTAGTGGTAGAAGTGATAGTTCTACCATATTTGTGGCAGGGAGGTGGTTTTGCATCTTTGGTTAAATGTGGCATACATGAGAGTATATACAGCAACACCTCCCCCTTTGCCTTTCTGACACGGTTTGTGTCGATAATAGTGATAATAATAATAATAATATTAGTAATAGTCAACGTTCAAGTACTTTGTGTGCAAGGCAGTGAAACAGATTCCAACTCCTTTCTTCCCATTGTAACACTGCCCAGCACAACAAGTGGAAGACATCACCCTTGGATTCAGCACGGCCAGACAGACGTAAATATCACTTACCAAACCTCTTTCCAGAGACCTTGGCATTAGTGTTTATTTTCAGTATCTGACTATCTAATTTGCATTCAATTTTGCAGAGCTGATATCAGTTAATAACTAATAATCTCTGTGTATTTGTTGAATTCCGAATAAGGTTGACCTTATTTCTTCTAGAGAAACTACAATTTATCTTTCCATAAGATTAACTTGCATGTATCAATCTTTTTGAACTTTGTCATTCTGGATTGGTTAGTTATTTTGTCTATGATTTTGTTAACAAAATCCATTTATTACACTTGTGTCTTCCTTGTGTTGGTAATATAGTATGAGGCTCTACTAGTTAACAATATCTCACAAGTCCTTCAGATTGGTCAGATGACAAACTCCATCTAATTTATATAATTATAATTCAGTCAGCAATTTTCCTGTAACGTGTAGACCAGGACGAAGGCACGAAGACGAAGGCTATTACGTAAAACAGTTTAATTATCCTCCATAGAAATAGATACAGGCAACAAGCAGGGAACATCCACACATATAACATTAAGAACCGACAGCAACTGAACAAACACAAGGAGAATATATAGGGGAGAACGTAATTAGGGAGAACCGAAACAGGTGCGGGTGATTAACTAAACAGGTTACACACATGGAGGGCAAATGAACAGCGACTGACAGAACAAAACTAAACACAACAGTCCATGGGTGTTACACTTCCATGATTGTTCTTTATTTTCAAGGTGCCCCGAAATATTGAAAGGAATCATCTGATTCAATATTAATATTAATACAAAATATTAATATTAATATTTAAGACCATAAATAACTACATTTTTGGTGCCCTTGTGTGATGCTAGTCCAAAATCACTATACTGATTTAATGCACATTCAGGGTACAATATTCAGAGCAGCTCCCTGTGTTCGTACATTATGTACATAGTATTACACTGGTTCTGTGAGACATTACATCATCTGCAATCTTTGTTTATTTAACTGCAAGTCATGAAAACTGTAATGTCTGAAAACAGGTGAGAAGTGTTCTAAAAATGTGTCTTTGTTTTGAGAGCTGAATATAATGATTTATTATTTTTGGTTAATAGAATCGGTTTTAGTGCATTAGCAATAAATAAAACTAAAAAATTGAAGTTATTATTGTTAGACGACTGGATTTAGGGGGTTTTGGCTCTCTCATAATGCAAACACTATAGCATACATAAGACATTGAGTATACTTGCTGTTGCTTCATGTCATCAGTCTGCAACCTTTTCATGAGTTCATGAGAATAGAGTGCTTTATGTTTTCATCATCATCACAAGTGCTATAGATGCTTCATACTACATTAATGAAGCACCAAGTACTCAAGGTGTTGTCGAGCTGACCTCCCCTCCCTAGAACATGACGTTCCTGAGTGCTTAATCTAATCTGTGGGAGGTAATTAGCATTCTCAATAATCATTGCACTCTTTAAAAGCAGCAATGCTCAGCCTCCCTTTGTGAAAGAGAGAGAATGCCCCACATTTATTCTTTCACCTCTCTGGCTCCTCTGGAATTGCTGGGCTAACCCTACTTCTGTGAGGCTGTGTAATTATATTGGGGCCACTGTTCTTGTTTTCCCCCCGTGAAGTGGAGGCTGAGTGGTCTTGGGTTTAGCTCTGCCCTGTGCTACTGCATCAGCAGAGCTTTTAATTACCTGCTTACCTTTACACGGATTAAAAACTGACAATGAATTATTCACATCCCAAACCTTCTGAAAGGAAGAGAAGGCATACCATTGCCAGTGCTTCCTATGAGTCAAAGAATAAAACCAACCATAAAAAAACAATATAATCACTAAAATAAAAAACTGATCTTGGACATTTTGGCTTGTTGCATTCTATAACTGGGAATTAACTATGGGTAAGCCATTCAAATACGTCACATCTTATACTTGCTCATTATTAGCCAGTATAATACAGCAGCTCGATTAACTTTATGTTTTTCTTTTTCTTTCTTTTCCTTTTTATGTGCCTTGACCTCTTACTGCACACTCCCCCAATTTGGTAAGTGGGACATACCCGAAACATAAAGTTTGCTGCGAATGTCATTCTGAATAGAAACATAACCAACATATATTTAGAAAGCCAAAACTTTAGAGTTTAGATTTCAATACTCAGAATTACTCAGACTGTTATTAATATGGCAATATATAAACTCAAACATAAACAAAAATATTAAGATTTTTTTTTTAAATCTATAAAAATATTATGTGTGTGTGGCATAACAACTTTAATTGTGGTTTTAAGTTAAGCCACAAGTCTGCTCATGCTTAATTTCAAATCTGAGGATGATATCTTTAAAACACTGAATTTTATTAAGAATTTTCTAAGATATGTCATTTCCTAGAAGTCTGAATTTATTGCCCTGTAAACACCTTCTTGCAGTCTATTGTCTCATGTCTGGCGTGGTGACTAACCAATTCTTTGTTTTGTTCTCACTCAACAAACCTTTCACACTTCTGCCGGCATGAGACTTAATCTTCATTATTCTTTTATCATTATTCTTTTGTTTGTATTCAGAAATTTTTAGCCTTTATTTTGACATTACATTGCTTGCCAATCTACACTAACATGATCCCACTATACATTAATCCACCTATTAACTTAAGTCTTTCTAGAAAACAAAAATAAGCATATTCTTGGGACCTTAAGTGTATTCTTTTAACAAAATAGATCGTAAAAATGGATATACTGTAGCTCCTGGCACGACAGTTTTAGAGCTACAATTAGCATCATATTACATAACACAATTTAAAAGATTAATATTACACTTTTACTCAAAAATCACTTCAAGTGTTTGGATTAACTTCCGATCATGATTTAATGTGGATTTTAATCTTAATTATGTTGAAATGTGTTACTTTAGTCTTTTATATGCAGCTAATCACTACATCTGCTTATATAGCATTTATAATGTAATCATCCATTTTTGATATGAAGATACCCCAAATCGCATGAAGATCACACAAAAAACCAATTATATACAATTATACAGTGTGCACTGCAACCTAGTTTTAAAAAAATTTTTTATCATAAACAGTGGTCAAATATCGAATCTGGAGTCTTTTCTCAGTTTGTCCTGAACTAATAAAAGTGTGATGTTTTAACATACAGTGAATGTTGAACAACAATAATCTGTGGCTTCTAGTAGTATACTAGCCCAGGTTTTACATCTATTAATGTTCATGTCAAATTTTTTGGTGATATAATGTTTAGTACTCTTTGCAGACAAGAAGACTACACAATAGCATCCCCAGTAATTGCCCCTATTTGTATTTGAGTGTGCTGCATGTTTACTGATTCCTCAAAATGAC
Organism: Opsariichthys bidens; assembly: GCA_037194245.1. Lineage (NCBI taxonomy): Eukaryota > Metazoa > Chordata > Actinopteri > Cypriniformes > Xenocyprididae > Opsariichthys > Opsariichthys bidens. Next base: position 12,180,839 of record CM074305.1, on the reverse strand, counting down.
AATAGAGTTTGTTCATTTCCACAGCAACAACCTGTGCAGTCCTCAAATGGAGACAAACATAGGCTATGTGGCCTCATCACCATGACAATATAGGGGAAATAACAACAAGGACAACAAAGATCGGATAGTTCATTTATCTAATCAGGAAGGAAGCTTTCAGCAGGATCTCATTTGTGAAATGGTCCAGAGTAGTGATGCAGCCAACCTGCAGCAGTGAGGGACTCATCAGTGAGGCTCCCTTTACATTATTTTGTATAGGTGTGTTTTAGAATTTGAAGAGCCTTATTGTTTTTTTAGTGATACAACAGAGGTTGTTGTAGTTTGACTTGATGATACTGTAAGTATGCTGCAAGTTCAAAGTGACAAAGCATCAAACTGCACAAACCGCTAATAATTCAGTGTTCCTTGACCAGAGACAACAAGTTTACTCAGCAATACATACCGACAAGCCACATTGTTGCATTGTGAACTTATTTGACAAGACTTTCTCAAGAGATTTTAGCATTCCCTCTCTGCAGGTGTCCCTTAGTTTTTCATATTATGCAAGAAGGAACACATTAGCTGACTAAAACATTTGAAGGCAGCTTAGTTTTGGGCAGTAAAGAAGATTTTGGTGAGTCATCCCACTTTTGTCAGGGGAATTTCTCCAGCTGCACACACTGCAAATTACATGAAATAGATTAATGGAATGTGGAAGCAAACATATCATGCTAAGACAATTTTTCAGGATACTAATTCATTACCATTGGAGGGAATCACACATGCCAATCTAAATAAATGGAATTGAAAAAGGCTTTTCCAATGACTACAAATTAGAAAAGGGACTAATTTAATTGCTCAATAGATCAATTGAGAAATAAATGTGATTTAAAATACAGCTACTGACTCTGATCTGATAAAATGAGTGTATGTATTTCCTAAGAAATCTCCCAAACAAACATCTCACTTACGAGCTGTCTGACCTTTGAGTTGAGGACACCCTCTAAAACACACATCTGTAGATAGAGCAATCAAAAAAAAAAATCAGCATAAACAGTCAAAAGTGAAAACGAAGATCAAAAAAAGTATTTTATACAAAAATACAAAAAATTGGTTCGATCAGGACTGTCAAACCGCTCGTAAAACATAATAAATTATAATAACATGAAATAAATATAAAATTAAGAATCAGAAACACAGAGATTGAAATAAATCTTCAGTAAAGATGAAGAATAGATTTGTTTGCGACAATAAAACAATACAAACATACACTCAGAACCAGAAAATCACAATACATCAATACATGACAAAAAATGGAGAAGTCAGTCAATACAAACCAATTTTGGGATAATTGGAAATTCCTGAGAAAAAAAAAAAACTGATCATGAAGAACTGGCCATTCAAAATGGAGAAATATGGGAAACACATTTACAAACACTTTTTAATGAAATACATACAGACAAAAACTAAAAAACAGACACAAAGTAAAAAACAAAAAAAACATTCAATTGGAAAGACGTCTCAGGTTACGCCTGTAACCGTGGTTCCCTGAGAAGAAGAATGAGTCCTCTAGAGGACACTATGGGGAATGGCAGCAACATGACCAGTGTTTGAAGCTGCCTATGACGTGTCTACGAGTACAACCGTGAGTACAAGTCAAGTCAAGTCACTTTTACTTATATAGCGCTTTTTACAATGCAAATTGTGTCAAAGCAGCTTTACAGTAATAATTGGCAATTAAGTTTTGGCTGCACAGCAGCTCCCAAAGAAAATGGTGTCATTGTCCAGCTTATTCTATATATTTGTATTGATTCATTCCGTTGCTAAGATCAATAGTTATAAGTATAGTTAATTTATGTATATCAGCACTGGAGAAAACAGTGATGTAATCATCCAGTTCAGCTCAGTTCGCATACAACAACGCCAATGCAGGCAAACCAAACACACTGCTGAATATCAAGCAAGTGTCCCCAACTTAAGCAAGCCGAAGACAACAGTGGCAAGGAACTAAAACTTCAACAAAACGGAAAAAAAACCTTGGGAGAAACCAGGCTTAGTCGGTGAGCCAGTTCTCCTCTGGCCGACAGTGAACACTTTCTCGATATTCAGGCAGAGTTACAGGTCATAAGTCCGATTTGGGATCGCAACAGTCAAAATATTTAATATAGTTCCACCTAGTTTAAGATCTTTTCCATCACGCCGGTATTGGAAGGTTTGTTTGGGATTTGTGCCACTGACTGACGTGTCAATAAGGCCTTCACAAGGGATGTGCTAGTTGACACAGTGTCTGCTGACTCTTCAGGGCTGCGATGCTGTCATGTATAGGCGCAGGGTCTCCATCTGACCTGGATACAACCCGGATCCAGCTAATTGCAGTGAATGGTAAACCTCGGGATAAGTAGAGAGACTAAAATTAGCGTAGGCGCCATTCTTCTTCTGATGTAACGAGTACCTTTGGTGTTATAGGAAGTGTTCCCGGTTCCAGCTGACCTGATCTATGCAGTCTAACAATCCTTTAACAGATATGAAGACATAATTTGATAAGGTGTCATGTGTATGCCAGGTTAAATAGATGCGTTTTTAGTGTAGATTTAAACTGACAGAGTGTGTCTGCTTCCTGAACAATGCTAGGAAGATCATTCCAGAGTTTAGGTGCCAAATAGGAAAAGGATCTACCGCCTAAGGTTAATTTTGATATTCTAGGTATTAGAAACTGGACAGAATTCGGAGATTGTAAAAGATGCGAAGGACCATAATGCATTAAGAGCTCACTCAGGTACTGGGGAGCTAAGCCATTTAGTGCTTTGTAAGTAATTAGCAAGATTTTAAAATCTATACGATGTTTAAAAGGGAGCCTGTGCAGTGTTGACAGAACCGGGCTAATATGGTCATACTTCCTGGTTCTAGTAAGGACTCTAGCAGCTGCGTTTTGGACCAGCTGTAGTTTGTTTATCAAGCGAGCAGGGCAACCACAGTTTTACAGTGTCCTAGCCTTGAGGTCATGAACGCATGAACTAACTGTTCCGCATTTGTCATTGAGAGCATATGTCATAGTTTAGATATATTTTTAAGATGGAAGAATGCGGTTTTACATATGCTAGAAATGGCTTTCAAAGGAAAGATTGGTATCAAAGAGCACACCCAGGTTCCTAACTGATGAAGATGACTTAATAGAGCAATGTGTTAGACAGTATTCTAGGTTATTATGTGCAGAAGTTTTTGGTCCAATAATTAGAATCTGTTTTTTCTGAATTTAGTAGTAGAAAATTACTAGTCATCCAATTTTTTATATCAGCTACGCATTCCGTTAATTTTGAGAATCGGTAGGTTTCGTCAGGGCGCGAGGAAATATAGAGCTGAGTATCATCAGCGTAACAGTAAAAACTAATGCCATGCTTCCTAATGAGATCTCCCAAGGGTAGCATGTACAGAGTGAAAAGCAATGGCATCCTAGTACTGAGCCTTGTGGTACTCCATATTTAACTTGTGATCGAAATGACATCTCTTCGTTTACTACTTCAAACTGATAACGGTCAGATAAGTATGATTTGAACCATGCCAATGCAATTCCACTAAAGCCAGCTTAATTTTCTAGTCTATTCAAAAGAATATTGTGGTCGAGAGTGTCAAAAGCAGCACTGAGGTCTAGTAACACTAATAGAGAGATACAACCACGATTTGACAATAAGAGCAAATCATTTGTAACTCTAATGAGAGCAGTCTCAGTACTATACTAGTATGGTATATAGTATGGTATAAATCCTGACAGAAATCGTCACAGACACCATTTCTTTCCAAGTAGGAACACAGCTGAGATGATCCTGACTTTTCTAGTATTTTTGACAGAAAAGGTAGATTGGAGATCAGCCTAAAATTGAGTAATTCTCTAGGATCAAGTTATGGTTTTTTAATAAGAGGTTTGATAATAGCCTGCTTAAAATTTTTCGGTAAATAACCTAGTGATAAAGATGAATTAATGATCTTAAGAAGAGGATCTATGACCTCTGGAAGTATTTCTTTCAATAGTTTAGTCGGTATAGGGTCTAACATACATGTTGTTGATTTCGATGATTTAACAAGTTTAGACAATTCTTCCTTTCCTATAGCAGCGAATGAATGGAATTTTTCCTCAGGGATATTACAATCCACTGTCTGATGTGATACTGTAGTACACAGTTGCATGGCTATAATTTTCTCTCTAATGTTGTCAATCTTGCAAGTAAAGAAGTTCATAAAGTCAATACTACTGTGCTGTTTGGAAACATCAGAAGTTGAGGCTGTATTTCTCATTAATTTAGCCACCGTATTAAAAAAGTACTTAGGGTTGTGTTTATGTTCTTCTAAAAGATTTGAAAAATAAGCAGATCTAGCGGTTTTTAAGGCATTTCTGTACTCTATCATTTTCTCTCCATGAAATTCGAAAAACTTCTAGTTTTGAATTCTTCCAGCTGCGCTCCATTTTTCTGGCTGCTCTCTTAAGGGCCCGAGTGTGCTCATTATACCATGGCGTTGGACTAATATCCTCAATCTTTTTTAAGCGCAAAGGAGAGACAGAGTCTATAGAGTGTTGGAAAAGAGAGCGTCAATAGATCGAGTTCTTCTAAGCTCTCTGGTTTGCTAAGATGATGAAACTGATCAGGAAGATTATTTATAAAGCAATTTTTAGTGGTAGAAGTGATGGTTCTAACATATTTGTGGCAGAGAGACCGTTTTGCATCCTTGGTTATGTCAGACACAGACGAGATTGAAGGTAAGTATCAAGTTCTTTATTTGAACAGCAATGCAAACAGAAATCACAGATGACTTGGAATATCAACAGAACATAAACAATCCGTGTCTTTGGAGACAGAATGATACCTGCGACGCCTGGAGAGGATAGGAATCCTGGAGAACAGATGGAGATCGCCGGGCGGAATGGGCGAGCGGGAAAAAAGCAGGTAGTCCGAGGGAATAGAGTCTGTGTGTCCAAGTGAAGACGAGACCAGACAAAGAGTGACTGGAGAGGTGAGTCTTTATAGGAAGTGGTGGTGATGAGGATCAGGTGCAGGTGATTAGAATTCCGGTGAGGAAGAACGGGTGACTGGATAAGGTGCAGGATAGGTGGTGGGCGTGTTGGTAGGCTCCGTGACAGGTTAAATGTAGCACGCATGAGACTAGATAATGATCTGAGACGCCATCGCTCTGCTGCAGAATTTCAACGGCATCAATATCGATTTCATGTGACAATATTAGATCTAGAGTATGATTACGACAATGAGTGGGTCCTGACACGCGTTGTCTAACTCCAATAGAGTTTAGAATATCTGTTAATGCCAATCCCAAAGAGTCTTTTTCATTATCTACATGGATATTAAAATCACCAACAATAAGGACTTTATCCACAGCCAGTACTAACTCTGATAGAAAATCAGCTAATTCTTTGATAGAATCTGTATGGTGCTCTGGTGGCCTGTATACAGTAGCAAGATTTGTCACTTACATTATGTAACGTTACATAGAGCACCATCACTTCAAAAGAGATATATTTGAAAGACTTTTGAGTAATACTGAAGATATTACTATAGATTACAGTAACACCTCCCCCTTTACCTTTCCGACGAGGTTCGTGTCGATAATAGTAACCTTGAGGGCTAGACTCATTTAAAGTAATGTAATCGTCTGGTTTTAGCCAGGTTTCTGTCAAACACAGCACATCTAGATAATTTTCTGTGATAATATCATTTACAATAAGTGCTTTTGAAGAAAGGGATTGAATATTCAGCTTTATCATTTGTTTACCTTTATTATCTCTGTTTTTTACTTGTTGAACATCAATTAAATTATCACCCTTAAATGGGTTTGGAAGTTTTCTGTATTTATTAGTTCGGGGTACAGACACAGTCTTTATGTGATGATATCTAGGTGAAAGAGTCTCTATGTGATTTATCTGACTTCTGTGATGTGAGACAGCTAGCAGACGGTCAGTTTAGCCAGTTTGTCTTCTTCCTGACCTGGAGTCGCATCCAAACAGTATCTGAAGCTCTTGCATTCTTACTATTCTCAATTAAAGTTTGGATGTGTGTCTCTAATTCTACGATTTTCTCTCTCAGCCTGACTATTTCCCTACATTTATGACATGTGAATCCCTCATCGCTGACAGAGAAAGCTATACTATGCAGTGCAAGTAACAATGAAAGGAGAAGATGACATAGCTTACGTAGACTGACCCAACTTACCAGTTGTTTTGTGAACTTGTAGAAAAAGGAGAGCACGACAGAAATGACATGGGCATGAATAACACAAACTAGCGTAATGCTAACGTGTTGTGATAGTGATTTAGATTAAAAACTAGCGATGTCAGATTAATGTAATAGGCAATATAAGACAATATCAGCTATATAGTGAAGATAATGTAGACAGCAAGCAATGACAATAAATAGATTCAAAACAAAGCTATATGGAGCAACAGAATCAAACAATTTAGCAGCGAGGCAGACAGGAGCAGACAGGAGCAATCGATCCCAGGAGCCCAAGCTATAAGCCTCAAAGAGGTCTCCATAATGCATGAAGGCCTACCAAGGCCGCTCAAAGGTTTGGAACCAACAACTTCACACAGAAAGGGTACCTGTAAGGGAATATTGCCAGGAGGCCTAAAGGACCCCGGTCAGTCACTTCTCAGGGCAACATAGTCAACTCCGAAAGTCCCCAGGGAGGTTGACCTAGTCTTACTTTTCTAGTACCCTAGTCTGGCCAGCAACTTGTCTGTTTTCTAAACAGTTTTAATAATATTTGCCACCAAAAGAGGCATCCAGTAAGGGGGACTGTAAACTGGCAGTAAACCAACTCAGAACGGAACGTAGAGAGTATCCTGGAGAGTAGGACTAGGAGTAGTTAGCTCTTTCAACCTTTGCAATCAAGGGGAGATATTTTGCTCGATCAGAGGATCTACAGAGCACTTGTTTTTCAAAGCACTGAAGAGGCTGTGTAGTGTACAAGGAAGCCTTGTGAAGGGAGTACTCCCAGCCTAAGCGCTAATCTAACAGGGAGGCTTCACGAGAAGCCTTCAACCATCTGATCAGACTCAAGGAGCTACGTTTTCTAAAGACAACCCTCTAGATGAAGGGAGTACTGACCCAACCACAGAAAATGCTCGATCCCCTCTACGTTTGATTCATGATTGTGGAACTAAGAGGAGGTTTTGGTCCCATGAGCTTAAGCTTCTGGAAGGGGTATATGGATGCAGCAAATTAGATAAGTAGATAGGGGCTTAGTTATGTAGATATTTATATACAAATATAAGAATCTTAAATTCAATTCTTCAATTCTATACTGGATAGGCAGCCAATGGGAGATCTCTCAGAATTGGATTGATGTAATCATATTTAGGACTTTTGTGGATAAATCTAGCTGAGAATTTGACCAATTGAAGGTGGGCAATTTGAGACTTGGCAATAAAGCATGAACAGCCATCTCAAGAGTTTTGTCAGTAAGGAAGTGTTTGATTTTTGACAAAAGACAGAGTTGATTAAACCCAGATTCAATTACCAAAGGTATTTGTTTGTCAAGTTTCAAAGTCTCATCTAAAAGGACACCTAAATTTCTCATGTGCATAGATATAAAAGCAAATAAGCTCCTGAAATTGCTGCTGGTGGTGATCAGTGGGGCTGAAGACTATCTATAATCTATGATTCAGGAGGCTCATCATCTTCATCCTCATCACCCATCTCCTGCTCTCTTTTGCTAAATGCCAGAAGAGCACTCCCTGCTGGATCAGAGAATGTAAGTGACAACACATCCTCTTCCAGCAGCTTGCTCTCATCAGCCGCCGAAGGGCACAAGAGGTTTATAGCCCCCCTCAAACTCTTTGGCGAGCTCCATTTGGGAACCCAATGGTCTGAGTCTCCGCTCTGCCTCAGCACGAGTGGGATCCGAACCAGGACCAGATGTTTGTCCCTCTTCCTTTGAGAAGAGAGCCAAACAAGAGCGGAGCTTCCTCAGTTGCAAAAAGCTCATAATTAACACAGACAGTTCCCTCGAGAACCTCACCTCAAGGCGCGCCACACCTTCTGTGTGTTCATCACACCGAACTGCCGTCGTACCCTCACTCAGTGGTCTGACCCCTCGTTCCTACGGGCTGGAGTTCCCCTGGAACAGGTGTCCAGGCATGCTGTGGTCTCCACGGATGCCTCCTCCACTGGGTGGGGAGCCATGTACAACGGGCATGCAGTTTCAGGTCTGTGGACTGGGCCTCAACTGCAGTGGCATATCTATTGCCTTGAGTTGTTAGCAGTGTGTCTTGAGCTGGGCCACCTCAAGGGGCTGCTACTAGGCAAGCACACACCATTTCATGCAGACAACACTGCGACCATTGCGTACCTCAACCACCAAGGCGGTTTAGGCTTCCGTCACATGTCACAAATCGCCAGCCACCTCCTCTTATGGAGTCAGAAGCATCGGAGGTCGCTTCGTGCCATTCACATCCCAGGCGTGCTCAACCGTGCAGCCAACGAGCTCTCACGGCAGCCTCCGCTTCCGGGAGAATGGAGACTCCATCCCCAGGCGGTCCAGCTGATATGGCGTCACTTTAGGACGGCACAGGTAGATCTGTTTGCCCTTCCGGACTCAACCCATTGCAAGTTGTTTTTTTCCCTGTCTGAGGGCACCCTCGGCACGGATGCACTGGCACACAGCAGGGAGGACGAGGCTAGTCTTGCTAGTTGCGCCATATTGGCCTAACCGGACCTGGTTTTCAGAACTCCTCACGACAGCACCTCCTTGGTCAATTCCTCTGAGGAAGGACCTTCTGACTCAGAGGTGAGGAACCCTTGGCACCCGCGTCCGGACCTCTGGAATCTCCATGTCTGGTCCCTGGATGGGACGCGGAGGCTCTAGGTGGCCTATCCCAGTCGGTGGTAGACACCATCACTTCTGCTAGAGCTTCTTCTATGAGGTGACTCTGTGCTTTGAAGTGGAACCTGTTTGTCGAATGGTGTTCTTCTCACCAGGAGAACCCCCAATCTTGCTCGATCAAGTCGGTCCTTTTTCCTTCCTACAAGAAAGGCTGGAGCGAAGGCTTTCTCCCTCTACCCTCAAAGTGTATGTTCCCGCTATTGCCATAAATCACGATGCAATTGAAGGTAAATCACTGGGAAGGCATGACCTGATCGTCAGGTTCCAGAGGGGGGTGAGGAGACTGAATCCACCTTACCCACTCTCTATACCCTCTTGCGACTTGTCCCTGGTGCTTACAGCTCTCCGGGGACCTCCCTTTTCAGTAAGCTGAGTTAAAAATTCTATCACTTAAAATAGTTCTCCTGATTGCATTGGCCTCCATCAAGAGGGTAGGGGACCTGCAAGCTTTTTCGGTCGACAAATTGTGCCTAGAATTCGGTCCGGCTGACTCTCACGTTATCTTGAGACCCCGGCCCGGACATGTGCCCAAGGTTCCTACCACTCCCTTTAGAGATCAGGTAGTGAATCTGCAAGCGCTGCCCTCGGAGGAGGCAGACCCAGCCCTAGCTTTGCTCTGTCCCGTCCGCACTCTGTTAAGGAGGCCAGCAGAAGGGAAAGGCTGTCTCCAAGTAGAGGATGGCCCACTGGGTAGTGAACGTCATCGCCTTGGCTTATCAGTCCCAAGGCGTGCCTTGTCCGCTCGGCGTGAGAGCTTACTCCACTAGAGGAGTAGCTTCTTCCTGGGCGCTGGCACACAGAGCCTTGCTGACAGATATATGTAGAGCTGTGGGCTGGGCGACACTCAAATGTTCACTAGATTCTATAGCTTTTGTGTAGAATCGGTATCTTTCTGTGTACTCGCCCCTACTGGCCGGTAGCACGAAGAACCCTTTCTAGTGTCCGCTTGCATAGGCTGGATACGTGGACTTACGCCTGCTGGGCTGGATACGTGCTTCCATTGCTCCAGTAGAGTTCCCGGTTGGCGAACCCTGTTGAGTCCTCCGCCACCCCTTGCGGCTTTGGATATTGCGGAGTGTCGGCTGCTTGGCTTAGCACTTGTTAATTTGCCTGTGCTAGGCTGGGTACCATATGTTGTGACGCCTACGGCGGTCCCATATGTGTAATGTCCACGTAGTCTTCCTACGGTAAGCCTGTGTCTTTCCCTCAGCAGAGCCCACTCTGCTGTCCCTGCCAGATGTGTCTCCCCCTAACTTAGGCTGGACCCATCCTAGGGACTTCATATGTGCATTGCCCACGGCCAGTCCATATGTACATCTTGTGCAATATCCCAATTCGTCGGTTCAGTTCTGACGTACGTCTCCATTCCCTCCTTCAGGGAACGAGGGTTACATACGTAACCGAGACGTTTTCTCCAGTGCTGATATTCATAAATTAACTAGACTAATAACTATTGATCTCTGCAACGGAATCAATAAAAATATATAGAATAAGCTGGACAATGACACCATTTCTTTGGGAGCTGCTGTGCAGCCAAAAAGTATTTGCCAATTATTACTGTAAAGCTGCTTTGTTACAATTTACATTGTAAAAAGTGCTATATAAGTAAAGGTGACTTGACTTGACTATTATAAGTAGGCAAATTGGAATGCAGTGTAACATGGACATGTTCCCATGGAAATTGAAACTAAGTCTGAACTTGACACCTATGGGGTAGTTTGTTTATTTATTTTTTAAAAGCCCATAGAACTGAATTAGATGCGTTGTCTTGCCAAACAGGCTAGTCATTGCTTGTTTATTGTATTTTTTCCTGTAACATTTAAACAGAGTTTATCATTTGAAGCATGGATTAAACACTGGGTTGTAAAAATATTGAGATTCTCTGTCATTTGTGGGGAATGTGGAGCAAAGAGATGTGTGTTTAGAATTGAGACTCTGATATCGTCACACCTGGTCCTGGCACAGAGCTACAGATTCCAAAGCTCACAAATCACCATGGAAACACAACAGATAATGGGAGAGGCAGCAGCGCTTTGTGACTATATTCATTGGTAAGTGTGAGATGCGTTTGTCCGGGATGGTGAAGACCTGTAATGGTACATGCCTCTCTACATTATTTAGTATGCTTCATTATTATGTTATTTAGTATGCTACATTATTATGTGTGCCCTTATAGTGGCCTGTTTTTTGTTTTGTTTGCACTTTGAGCTAAGGCTACATTTCAACAGCTAAATAAATTACCCAAACACAATGTACTGATATTGCTTTCTAAAGCATGGCATTTGTACTCATTTATGTGAGCTCTAAAAAGTGTATTTATAATTTATATATGATAGAGCATTACATGTATCAAACGCTGAAAACATTGATGTTGTTTAAAATGTTTTGAGGAAATATTGATAATATTGAGGTATTTTGACCCAAAATACCTTGTTTATTTGACTGTAAATGGTATGAATTTTTCAATCCCTTCTATGTGTGTGGGGAGGGGGGTGCTGGTTCACTCCGCACGTATTCTCACTGAGTTCATCAGGATGACTGGTCGAGGGGGGAGAAATGTTGATGGGCATACGATGGAAAGACAGACAGAATGGAGAGAGAAGGGTGTCATCACAGATTAGTGTAATGATGGTGAATGAGCCGCAGGAATTTAATGACTCTCATCACAAATCAGGGCAATTCCGACATGACTCAAGATGGAGGGCCTCCCTGACACCCCTGCAGGGAGGGTGACTCTCATGGCGCTAAGATATCCGAGTCTGAACTGGATTATATAACCAAGAGACAAATAAAATTTAGGGCAGTTATTTTCACACATTTAATATACTTATCATATGGCTTAAATGGTGGAATGTGTCATCAAAGTTGCAAGCTTTTTAAAGTGGCAAGCAGAGTGGCAAACTTTCAGAGAGAATATTCAAATAGCTTTTTAAAATACATTTCTCCTGGAAATGTTTTTTTTTATGAAGTGCAAATGCAAAACCACAAGGAAGAGAATTGGGGTTTATTTTTAATTATTTAATGATGCTTATGCAATGTATACCCTGCTTTAGTCTCCTTTTAAAATAAATAAATAAATAAATAAATAAAAATAATAATGACCAGTGACCCACTTTCAAATAAAGACAGATCTTTTTCTGTGTTGGGATCCACTGACAATGCATATACTGTCATTAGTACTGTTCATTTAAGCACCAGGATAGCGTAAGGACTGCATAATTTCCCAATCCCATGCCCCACGTGAACTAATTCAATATGTGTTACTGTGTTGTATTACGCATGTGCCTCATGTTAACCCTCCTCTTTGCATTTTTAATGTTTGTGATAATTTAAGGGCATTTGTCATGTATGAATACAAAATCTAGTTAACTATCTGGAAATATTAATGAATGCAGAGATTTAAAAAAAAAAAATCAGAAACATTCTGGACACCACTGTGTCTCTAGTCCTCAAGAGCTGAGTGATAACAAATGCCTCTTGAATTTTAAGTCATTTCTTAATTTAAGTGAGGCTTCTGAGTTTAAGTGATTTTGCTGTCAGCTGCTAAAGAGAAATTTGAACAGCTTTGTACATCTGTAGCTTTATTAAAGAAGCTAAACAGTTCGATCAAGCCAGGGACAATGGTTAAATTATTTTGATAAAGTAGCTCAAATTGTATGCTTTTTTAATTTATACATTTTATATTAAGATTTTTTATTACAACATAAATCAAGGTTGTGTGATTTCTCTGTTTGCAGCTTTATTAAAGAAGCTAAACAGTTCAATCCAATTAAGCAACTGTGATCTATCGAGAGAAGAAAGCCATCTCAAGTTTTCCAGAGAACAATCGGCTATTTACCCATCACTCTCTTGCTAGCGAGTGATATCCATCAAAACCCTGGACCTAATTTTAACCGTGATGATCATCAGTCCATTGAAGTTTGCAGACGACAAGGTATTTTCAAACTGTATGCTCATAAGGTGACAAGGAGTACAATTTTCAACAGTTTAAAAACAACAAATCATGCAAAAGTTTTATGGGATCCGCGTTCAAAGCCCAAAGGATTACTTATGGGACATTTAAATATCAGAAGCGTTGCTTCAAAAACTGAACAATTGGAACAGTTATTTATGAACTTATATCAGAAACATGGTTGGCGCAATCATCACCAAACACCACATATTTTGGTCCAGGATATAAAATGTCTTCAGAAAGGATAGAAAATTTGGAAAAGGTGGTGGACTGTTAATGTGTGTGAAGGACAGCATAAAATGTAAGGCGTTCCCTCATCATCTCAAACTCAAATTGATTTAATATTTAGCAATAAACCAGAAAGAATAACCAAATCAATGAATTTATTAACAGGGCTATCAGTCTATAATCTTATATTAGTGGTAAGAAAATTAACAAAACGTAGGTTTGTATTTCAACAAGAGAAACAAAAAAGGCTAAATATTATACCAAAACAATTGCTGAATGAATTTGAAGAAGTTTGGAATTAACAGGAGATAGTCTAGATGATACTTCTGAGTGTTTAATGGCCACAAACAATAAGGTTAAAGGAGAATTTAGTAAGAGTGTTACATTCTTTAGAAAGAAATGTCAATGAACGGCTTTGGAAGCTAATGAAACAGAGGGACCAGGCCTTAAAAATAGCTCTCAAATCTGGACTATAGCTCATGACAGAAGGACATTTCAGTGTTTATGTAATAAAGTTGTAAAGGAACTGAGAAAAATATCTTATAAATTATGGGGAATAGTAGACAAGTTTGGGAAAATATCAATAAATTACGAAAGAAAAATAGTTACAAAGGAGATGAAGATATTGAACTACAAGTAGGGAAATCTAATTCAAGATAAACATCAAATTGCTAGTATATTTAATAATTATTTTATAGATTCAGTTCAAGATTTAACGCAAGGTTTTAGTGTAAGAAATAAGGATATTGTATGATTAAATTATAATTTTCCTGTTTTTAATATTTCTGAAGTATCTGAGTCTAATATAATAATTTAATAAATAATCTAATTAAATATAATTTAAATCTTGGCCATTTTCCATGATCCTATGGGGTTTGGATTTAGGGCACATCATTCTACAGAGACAGCAAACTGTTACTTTGTTGAACAAATTAAATCCAGTCTTGATAGAGGAGGTGTTGTTGTTCATCAATTTTAAGAAGGCCTTTGATACGGTCAATCATAATGTACTTTTATCAAAATTGTCTAAGCTTAATTTTTCTGTTGATAAAATAACATGGATAGAATCATATCTAAACTTAAGAAAACAATGTACAACAATTAATAATATATGCTCATCCTTTCTTATTTGCATTTTTGGAGTCCCACAGGGATCGACTCTTGGACCTATTTTATTTAGTTTATATATTAATAACCTACCAGTGGTATGTCCGGAGGTCCGCTTTCAGATGTACGTAGATGATACAGTTATCTATACCTATGCTAAATCAAAAGAGCAAGCTACTATCAAACTTTCTGCTGCACTGAACAAAGTCTCAGATTGGTTAACTCAATCTTGTCTTTCTCTGAATGCAAGTAAAACTGTGGGAATGCACTTTTCTATAAAAGAGAACTGATGAGTATCAACCAGATATCTTAATTTTATGGAGAAGCAATAAATATTGTTCAGCATTTTAAATATTTGGGTATGACTGTAGATTCAAATTTGAATTTTAAGAAACATATAAAAAACGATTTCTAAAGGTGTTAGAGCAAGCTCACGGATTTTTTAGGAATATTAGGCATCCGTTAGCTCTGGCTGCTGCTAAATTATTTAAGCACAATGATTTTTCCTCATTTATCTTATTGTGCTACAAGCTGGCCTCAAACAAGTGTAACAACGTTAAAACCATTGTATACTTCTGTATAAATGAGCTGTGAAAATTTAAATAAACAAGGAGTTATCAACATTGTATTATCATCAAAATTATTATTATTATTTTTTGCAGATATGTGTTTGATGCATAAATTAATTCATGATCTTGCGACACCACCTCATAAACAATGTGCGATTTTCTGTAAAAACAATTCTAGAAAAACCAGAACTTCTGCTAGAGGCAACAGTAAATTTTAAGAAAACTGCCTTTGGAAAGTCAGCTTTTTCATTTAGAGCAGCAGAAAGCTGGAATTTGGAGCCTGTTCATATCAAAAAATGCACGTCACTTAGTTCTCTTAAAATTGAACTTAAAATATGGCTTCATTAATTTGTTTTTGTTTTTTCCTGTATTTTTTTTCCTTGTTGATTTCGTATTTTGGAGATCATTTTTTCTAAAAACATCCTGCCCAGGGACTACAGGTGCAAATTAGCAGTTTAGCTAACTCTGCTAACTCTAAATTTGTTTTGTGCATGGTCCCTGTTGAATAAATTAAATAAAGAAAGAAAAAAAGAATCAAGCCAGTGACAATGGTCAAACTATTTTATTATTATTATCATTACAGTAGCTCATACTGTATCCTTTTTTAATTCATAATTTTATATTAAGATTTTTTATTACCACATAAACCAAGGTTATGTGATTTCTCTGGTTGGTGCTGGGTTGACATTCTCTCAAACTGGCATCTCCACCAACAAAAAGGCTCTTGATGTTAATCTGTCAGAGGGTTGGCTGTGCATTCCCTGAATATCATCAGAAATGCAAGAGACGTGCTGAGAGGCTGCTCTCTGTCTGTCAGTAATGAGAATTTCATCCCAGCTGGGAGAGCTCTGGATGTGGAGATGTCAGCTTTTGAACATAACCTTGATTTGCACTGATAATGTGGCCTCTCCGGCTGTGAGTATGAATATTCACCAACTCTTTCATTTCTTCCTGCAATGAGGAGGCTTAACATTCAGCTACCCTTCAACAATGCATACTGTATAGCAACTGCACCAATAACAAAAAATCAAAACAACAAAAACCCTTATGCTTCTTTGAGGAGGATATTACACTACTGTTCCAAAGTTTGGGGGTTGGTTTTTAATGTTTTAATGCTTTTTTTCTCACAAAGGCTGCATGTATTTCATTATAAACACAATTATAACATGCATTCTGGTTTTGTCTCAGTGGATCAGTTTGGTATGAATTTAGTGCAATTTCCTAGTTCAGGCTATTTTCACATTGTCAGTCCAAATCCGATAGCTTGTGTTTCTGATTAGTACCTGATCTAAAATTATTGACTGTCCACATTGTGTATGGCAACTGTTCAGATCTGATTTGCGCATCCCTCCTGTGGCAGCTCTTTTGTTTTCCGGAATATCTACTTTGGTTTCTATGGTAATGACGTTGCAATGGCAGGTTTGCGCAGGATTAAAGCGGACTCTGCACATATGACAAGAATTACTAACTTCCCATTGATGACAATTGTGTAAGTTAATACCAATATTGTGTTTTTTACACTTACAACTGTTAACCCAGTGATAATATTTAAGCCTGGTTTATCCTTTTCTGTACCATTTTTCTATACTAGAAATTAATCCTGGGTGTTCAAGTTTAGATACATTGTACATAAACTCTGGTCAATGTTTGTATTTGTATGCGTGTTGTCCATATGATTGGATGACCAAGCACAGCATGTGACCAGTTAATAATGGATTGTCTCACCTTGGCTATAATTTAGGGCGATATATTCCTTATTATATAATACCATTTGTCCTAATAGACTTTTGAGACAATAACTGTAAGAAAAACTGTTATTGCCTTCAGTTCACTTAATGTGTTTTCTGTGGCAGTTTGATATGTTTATTTTTCCTGAAACATTTAAATGAAATACAGTGTGTTGTAGTGTCTATAACTGCACAAAGTCAATATTTATAGAAGCAATTACTGTTCAGTTTATTATTGTTTTTTTTAATACTAAACGACCGAACGTTACATTGTAACACTGCACACATTTATCATTGCAACATGATGTTAAATCTGCAAAAGCAATGCTTTTAACCCCCTTTTTAAAATTATGGTTGGGAAATGTTGCTGAATCATAAGCATGATTTTTGAAAGATGATAATTTAGGGTTAAGCACAGTATAAAAAGCCCTTATACATATGAGTTTCAACTTGATTAATACAGTCACTTTATTACAAGTAAAAATTATCATGGTATTACCATGTTAAACCATCACTGTACCATGGTACCACGACAGTAGTTTTCTTTGTAAGTGATGTGCAACAAATCTAGGAACATAGATGACCAATTCTCTTCTAATGAGTACTTTCTTGCCATTTCATACATCAACACTTTAGGCTCTTCTTTCATTGAACTGTCACTCTTTGACAGCATAGCTGTATCTCCCACACATCTTTTCAAGCATATCCCTCATGTTACACAGAGGGTACTTACTCAGCTTCATAAATGTATGTCCTTACCCCTCCACATTTCTTCAAGTTTCAGCATAAACAAAACACATGGAAAACAGCTTACCTCCACAATTCCCTTTTAAAATCTATATTAGATGTTCTTATAGGCAAAGGCCAGGTTTAGACATTGGTTTATCATAATATCATGTATTTATGTTGGTTCCACCTTTTCAGATAAAATATTTGGAATATTTTTCTAAATCAGATAAAATATTTGGAATATTTTTCTAAATCAAATTCTGAAAGTCCCGGGGGCAGCGGTTGCAGGCTCATAAACTGGTCCCTGAACAGATGGTAGGAACCTTGGGCACATAGCCAGGCCGAGGTTTCAGTCCCATGCCCAGCCTGAACTCTGGGCACGATTCATTGACCGAAAATGCCTGCAGGTCGCCTACCCTCTTGATAGAGGCCAGTGCAACCAGTAGCAAAGTCTTCATAGACAGAATCTTTAAGTCTGCTGACTGCAAGGGCTCAAAGGGAGCATTCTTATGTCCCAAGAGGATATAGTGGGAGGTTGAGGAGGATTTAACAGTCTTGCCCCCTAAGGAATCTGATGTCCTTCACAACAGACTTGCCATCTATATGGTCGTGATACGCAGATTTTGTGGCATTATGAACTTTGAAGGTAGAGTTAAGACAGCCTTCACTCCAACCCCTGAAAGAAGGAAAGCACGGCCCTGATCGAACATCTTCGGGGGTCGAGAAGAACACCACTCGATGAACAGGTGCCACTTCAAGGCTTAAGCACATCTTGTAGACTGTGCTCGTTCCTAAGTGATGATGTTAAGTACTTCAGGGGGTAAGTCACCAAGAACCTTCATGTCCCGTCCAGGGACCAGACATGGAGTTTCTAGAGGCTGCTTAGGGTGCTTATATCAAGACATTGGGGTGCTTAGAGGCTGCTAAGTTCAAGACATTCTGCAAGCAACTCAAAGCAGTTGACGTACCAATGCAGTTGAGGGCCCATCCACACCCATGAAACTGCATGCCCGTTGTACGTGACACCCCTGCCAGTGGGAGAGGCATTTGTGAATATAACAGGATGCCAGGACACCTGCTCTAGGGGCACTTCCGCCTAAAGAAATAAGGGGTCTGACCACAGGCTGAAGGGTTACTGCTGCTGCGGCTGCCATATGCCCCCAGAGCCTCTGAAAGAATTTCAGTGGGACTGCAATCCTGTTATTGAATGTATTCAGGTGGTTCAACAGCGACTGAGTACGTTCTTCTGTGAGAGGCCGTTCGACTGAATCAAACTCCATACCAAGAAAAGTCATCCTCTGCACAGAGGAGAGTTTGCTGTTTTCCTAGTTGACCTGAAGACCCAACTGGCTGAAGTGACTGAGCACCAGGTCCCTGTGATTGCATAACTGATCCCGAGACAGAGCTAGTATAAGTCAGTCATCAAGATAGCTGAGAATGCGAACATTATGCTCTCATGAGAACAAGGGCTCTTGCCACAACTTTCATGAAGACACAGGGAGACAGGGTGAGCACGAGGGGCAGGACCTTGTACTGATGTGCCCACTCTCAAACGCAAAGTGGCCTGTGTCAGAGAGAATCAAGACATGAAAGTATGCATCCCTCAGGTCGATCACCAAAGTGAAGTGGATACCCCTGAACTTGGGGGGGGGGGGGGGGTGAATTGAATCACATAGCCGAGCCTGATGGTCTGAATGAGCCGGTGAGACAGATTGGGAAGTACTAGCCAGGCTCACAGAGACCATACAAGCGGGACTAAGAGGACCGTAGAGATACCACCCAGCCTTCCTCGGGGGAGGGAGTGGTGTGGTCACCATCTCCTCAAGAGCAGTCCCATCCAACTCTGGCTTGGCTGTTCTAGGACCTCTTGTGTATGGTTTTGCTGTCTATCTTGGCTGGGCGCCCTTGCTTGCGACCGGCTCCACAGTGCTACTTGGATGGAGGCTGCTGCTGATATCAACCCCACTACTGTGCTGTACGCCAACAGTGAAGAGAAGCTTCCTCCTGAAGAGCCTCTTTATAAAAAACACTGCTTGTGGGAGAGCAGGAAGCATGAACTGCTATGGTCCAAAGCAAAAAGCTAAGGAATGCATTGCACCTGCTGCTTATGTACTCATGCTCTGTGGCACAGCAGCTGCTGCAAATGATTGCATGCCAATGAGCATTGGCTTGTTTTAGTTACACTCGAAGTGGATTGGCCTTTCTAGTGAGATTCTTATTCATCGGTCTGTCTGACGTACATTGCACGGAACCGACTGAATGGGAACTAGCTCTAACTACAGCATTAATTTGTTTATTTACAGTTTCTCAGTTGATTTGGCACATTTTTCCAAAGTAATGCCTCTGCTCTTAAAACTGTTTTATACACCGTGATCTAAACACACCCTTACCTTGGCCAAAAAGTTCAACTTTACTGCAAAATAAAGCACAGCATTTGTTTATAGTAATGCATTTGTTAAAAGTAAATACTACTATCAAAACAACAGGCTTATTGTCTATTGATTTTAGCATATTTTCATCTGTGAATGTACAAATACAGTAATGTAAATATATGTATATTGTAATGCTTTCCAAAAGGGTTTGTTATATGGGTCATTGACAAAGAGTCCAAAAAAAAAAACAATTTTAATTGCTTTTCAAAACTGATTAAATGCATAATCTTTGAGTCATGAACATCAGTGTCAGTTGTTGCATAACATTTCAAAGTGTTTAAAATTCTTTTCTTTTTTGTCAGATGATAAAATAGATTTACAAATATTTGGTTCTTTCATCATACTACCAGTCATGAGAAGTGAACCAGCCTTCCTATACTTGGAATTAGCAGTATTTGAGAGAGATCTACAAACCTTTTCACTCTACCAAAATCTATTGAATATCTCTGGATATTGCATTATCAGGCTTAATATTACCTTGCCAATTCATAAAAAAACATCCATATTTGCAGTTGTGCCACCCTGACAATTGAAAATATACAAACTACAGTGCAAAAGTTCAATTCTCTCAACTTTCTCCTGTTACATTATGCAATTGTGATAAATATGTAAACTTGTAAACAGAGTACACGCAACATAGGAAATTCAGTTTTCCTATTAACCAAGCAGTTATCACTTTAGGGCCAATTACTAAGTGCATTTGATAATTGTCATACAATGAAGAGGACAGACAAGGTGAGTAAAAAGCAAATCAGCTTTATTACAGGTTATGCAGGGAGAGCAGAGCGGGAAGCAACAGATAAGGTAAACAGTCATGGAAATAGTTACAGGTTAATTTAGCTGTAGCTAATGCAATCCTTCTGTACAGGTGAAATGATGGTGGTGATAAAGAGATTGAGATCCAGGCAGACGGATGACAGAAGATGATATAGGAACACTGGTAAGTAGCCTGGGTGAGTATACAAGTTGGTCTGTGTCTGTGTCTGTGTCTGTGTCTGTGTCTGTGTAGTTGTAGTTGTAGTCCTTGTCCTTGTCCTTGTCCTTAGACTTAGACTTAGACCAGACCCAGAGTGAAGTGTGTGAGGGCTTTTGAGTGGTCAAGATGAGTGACAGCTGGTGGTGATCAGTGATTGCAGATGGAGTGCAGGTGAGTAGAATGAGAGATGATGGGAAATTTAATGCATATGCAGTAACTGGACTGGTGATTATGACAATATGGCAAATTTTGGTTTATTACGTTTGGACAAATGGTACAAAAATGTTTGTCAATTTTGTAAAGCCAAAAAAAACGGATTGTTTTTTCCTGATTCATTAAAGTTTTTGTTGAAAATATCAAGAGATCACTCAGGTACTGGGGCGCTAAACTATTTAGTGCTTTGTAAGTAATTAAGATTTTAAAATCTATATGATGCCTAATAGGGAGCCAATCCAATGTTAATAAAACAGGTTTAATATGGCAATAATTCCTAGCTGCTGCGTTACAGACCAGCTGTAATTTGGTTATCAAGCGAGCAGGGAAACCACCCAGTGGAGCATTACCGTAATCTAGCCTTGAGGTCATGAACGCATGAACTAACTGTTCCACATTTACTACTCAGAGCATGAAGTCAAAATTTGCATGATTAGGGACTCCAGCATGAGCATGAAACACAGACAACTTCGCATGTGACATGCACAAGACTTTATTAACTAGACACTTAAACAACTCTAACATTCACACACATACATACATGCATACAGTGTATCAAATCTGATGCAGAATAAAGGAAAGCAAGAAGTTATAGCATTGTTTGAAAGTCAACAGACCAACAGCCTTGAGCAAACCATCATTTTAGTACTAATATGCCCTTCTTTAAACAGGCTAAGGGTACTTGATGTATCAAATAAAGAGACCGAGTGTGATGCTTGCGTGTCTCGCCCATTTGAATTAAACTGTCCTGATGCAAGTTGTGGAGGCTACTGTTGATCTTGTTGATGTTGTCTTGATGAGAAAAAACCAGTTGGATTCAGATGATCTTTGGTGAATGGAAAGACAAGGCCGCAGCCTGGCACAAACTTGGGGCTCTTCAGAACTTCTAGCTCATCAATATCATCTTCACAACAGCGTTTTCTCAGTAAAGGAAGCCCTGTGATCTTGTGATCGCTGATTTTTAAAGTGTGAAGATGCCACACCCTCTGGAGGTGACTGAGCCAATTAGGATTTGTTACTTCGGAGTGAACTTTTTACGACACTTTGTTCTCTAGCAAGATATTTGCAAAAGACATTGTGTTGGATGTATGAGAGAAGAACCTTCTAGGTTCTTATAATACTTAATATGTCAGAGTTAGCAAAATGCAATGTAAATTAACCAATTGAGAGCAAAGATTGGAGTCCATAGAGACCGAACATGCTACCTATGTGATGTTAGTTAGCCATAGTATGTAACTCTGAACCATTAATACAAAAAAGTTCAAAAGAGAGAATACAAAAGGAAAATCATGAGGGGAAAATTGGATACATTTTTATACATTTCTCGAGTTGTTATATATAGAATTAAAATGGTTTATTTGTCCTTCTCAATAAGAATGAAGTTGTAAAACCACATCAATTGGTGTCCATGTTCCACAGACCCCTGAGTGAGTTTTAAAGATTATTTGTTAAGTATGACAAATAATCGTGTCTGATTTGTCTCAGTCGTTACACCATATTGAACTTGTGATCGATATGACATCTCTTCATTTACTACCACAGACTGATAACGGTCAAATAAGTATGATAATGCCAACACAGTTTTCGAGTCTATTCAAAAGAATATTGTGGTCGATCGTGTCAAAAGCAGCACTTAAGAGAGATACAACCACGATCTGATAAGAGCAAATCATTTGTACCTTTAATGAGAGCAGTCTCAGTACAGTCTACATCCTGATTTGAAATCCTCACAGATACCATTTCTTTCCAAGAAGGAACATAGTTGCAATGATATGGTCTTTTCTAGTATTTTTGACAGAGAAAGGTAGATTTGAGATCGGCCTGTAATTGACTAATTCTCTAGGATCAAGTTGTGTTTTTTTTTTAATAAGTGGTTTGATAATAGTCAGCTTAAGCCAGGAAGCCAACTGAACTCCACATATTTTTATCTCTGTGGATGAAGCTAGATTCAACCCAGCAATAAAACGACGCAGGGGGAAAAACTCTGTG
This sequence comes from Opsariichthys bidens, assembly GCA_037194245.1. Lineage (NCBI taxonomy): Eukaryota > Metazoa > Chordata > Actinopteri > Cypriniformes > Xenocyprididae > Opsariichthys > Opsariichthys bidens. The sequence goes on along the minus strand of CM074305.1, from coordinate 12,158,049 downwards.
ATTGGACAGAGAACAACCGTGGATGTCCCAGGCCAGAGAGGGCCTAACATCAAGATGTGTGCAGCACTGTATGTCACAAACCACTCATTGGCCCCTACAATACAGAGACACTTATTTATGGCGCCATTATAATGCCATCAATAACCGAGCGGACAACTGATGCTTGCGCACACAGTAACTTCACTTCCGCGAGAGAATAACAGATCTACAGGCGAGAAAACGGGATCCCGCGAGCTCTTTTTAAACCCGCGTGCGTGCATGACATCTACTCTGAGTGCAAATCAAGCCCTCGCATGCAAGCCATCATTACCCAGAATTGCGCTCTATCTTCTATTTTACTTGCGGGAAAACTTTTTATTTTTGGCAGTCGTGGGGCGGGACTTTACTTATTTCATTGTAACCTGAAATGTCATTGGTCAGTTTAGTCGATTAGACATGGCTTCATCAACGGACTAGATGCAAGTGACTAAAAATGTATTTATTGACTGATTGATTGCATTATTAATATAATATGTCCTTACCAGATACTATATTAACTTGATTTATTATTATTTTTATGGAGTTGTAGCTGCTGGGGAAAAATGAGAACACATAGTTATTTGCTGTAGTTCACCGCTACATTACCACTATACTTCCACTAAACAATATCTATGTTTACCCAGCCAAAATTATATCAGTTCTGAGAACTTCATAAATGTGTAAAGTGTCCATTAAATAGTTGTAACTATGATTCTAAAGAGTTGTTGTGTAAGCGGTTTGTTATCATTCTTTGTAAGTTTAATATATTGTCAGGTTAATATATTTTCTATTAAACACGGTATAAAAGAGTCTCAGCACTTTTCCCCGTTGAAAGGTTACAGTTTCAGTACACAACATGAATGATCATACCCCTCTGAAACCCAGTTTAGAAACTAATCTTTATATCTAGGACATTTTTTATAATATGTTCAGACGTACTCATTTATACTGTATTTACTTTGAATTTAACTGTTACTGATGATTACAAAAAAGTTAGATGATTCAAATTACTTTATAATTTGTTAATATCTAATGTTGATCAGTTTAAGCAAATTTTGTCCCTCTATTCTGCAGCAAATTCTAAAAAGGCATCTTTAGGAGGACCTTCTCTCCAAGTCTGAGAGAGCACTTTTGAGATCTTGACCCTTGACCAAACTCTTGACCATGATTATATGTAATACATGTACTCCATGTGAGTTTGTGTGTCGTCAGCGCTGTACCTCCTTCAAGCACTGTCAAGATATGTGGAAATACCCCACGAAATCATTCAGGCTCTGCAGGAAGTGTTTGAACTTGTTAAACAACCTCCATATTCCATAGCTCCACATGCAGTGGTGGATTCCTCTGTTGGTCTGAGAAGACGTCCAAGGTTTGCAATTGAAAGAGAAGAGTTAGCAGAGATGCTGCAGACAAACCTTCCTGTCCACTACATTGCAAACATGATGGGTGTTTCCACTAGAACCATCTTTAGAAGGATGAACGATTTTGGCCTTTCTATCTCAGGGTTGTATAGCTGCATGACTAATGAGGAGTTGGACAATGTTGTGAGAGCCATAAAGGATGATATGCCTGCTGCTGGCTACAGAATGGTCAGAGGGAGGTTGTTGTCTGTAGGTCTGTGAGTGCAGTGGAAGAGAATAGCTGCCTCAATGCACCACGTTGATTCAATCGGAATCCTTTCGAGATCGGCCAGCCTGGGATGTGTGGTGAGAAGAACGTACTGCGTTTGAAGGCCCCTTTCTCTTGTGCACATCGACACGAATCACAAATTGATAAGGTATTTTTAAAAATATAACATTTTACTTATAATAATTAATAAATAATTGGTTACTTAAGTAACATTGAAAAGCTACCTACAGTTTACTGAAGTTTCATTGAACTTCTTTCATTGAAGTTTTTATACAATTGTACTTTACCTTTGATTATGGACACTTTTGCCAGATATGAAACTTCCTAGGTCAGTGCCTCTTGAGGAAAACATGAACCTGGCTATCTGTACATTCTCCACTCCTAAAATAATAATAATATTAATAAAATAATTTTACTTCATAATTTTTCAAATAATATTTTATCTTTTTTTTTTTTTATCTTTTTTATTTATAAATACAACATCGTAATATTTTGTGGTGTGGATGGTTATTCCGGGAGGGTATGTTTACAGTCTATGTTTCTATAAAAAAACTAATTTGACCATGTTTGCATTTCATTTTATTTACAGTGTTACTAGTAATCTGCTGTTAATATCAGTCATAGTGATGTCTATAAAAATAATTCATGTTTATTAAAAAGCAGAGGTGTAATGTAATGAAGTAATAATCAGTGGTGGACGAAGTACACAAACCAAGTACTTGTGTTAAAGAAGAGATGCACTAGGTAAAATATTACTAGGTAGTTGTGGCCTAGTGGTGAGGGCGTTGGGCTTGTAATCTGAAGGTTGCCGGTTCGATTCCCACGCCGGCAGGAATTGAAGGTGGGGATTGTGAATAAACAGCACTCTCTCCACCTTCAATAGCATGACTAAAGTGTCCTTGAGCAAGAGAACCTAACCCCTAATTGCTCCCCTTGTAAGTTGCTTTGGATAAAAGCGTCTGCTAAATGATGAAAAATGTAAATGAAAAAATTACTCCAGTAAAATTAAAAGTACTGCCTTTTAAATTTTACTTGAGTAAAAGAACAAAAGTATTTCCCTTCGAATGTACTTAAGTATTTGAAGTACTATAATTAATTAAGGCTATAATGGCCTCAATTTGTCACAAGTCTCTTGCTTAATCATCTCAGTTTATGTGAAAAGACTCTGTTACTCTTAGCACACGGATTTATTAATAGAATGTTATTATTCAGACACTGACATCTATTAAAATTACGATGAGCCCAAAACCTTGAAGCCTAAATCCTTTAGAACCAAATGAAATAACAGGATTTGAGAGTTTATTTTAAGGTTTATTTGTAACAGCTGCAAGTTTAAGTTTAATAAAAGCTTGTATTAAACACAGGTTCACATGAGTTTTCTTTTACTATATTGTATCTGAATGTCTCTTCAGAAATATCAACTGGCCGTATCAGATTTACTGTTACAGGAACCAGTTTTTTGTATCGAAAGAAACACACTTGCCAATAGGGGTGTGCGAAAAAATGATTTCTCGATATTTTCCAAGACTTTTCCGATAACGATAATTAGACGATATTTTGTATCATTCAAAAATGTTTTATTTGTCAATGTAATTGGTGACAGTGTTTGTTATATCTTTCCATCTGTTGCTTTTCCTGTCGTAAGGAACTTTCTTGCAAAATGATACGGCCATGTTTGTTGCATTGTATGTTTTTGATTTTGATCGGTCAGCTGCAGACGTGCCGTGTTCAGATGACTCCTGAAGCTTTTCATAATCTTCATATTAGGGCAAAGGCTGTGATTATTTAATGTGCAGCTTGTCAGAGCTGTATGGCACTGTGAATGCTTCTCCATCTCAAAGCCAGAGGGCGCTCTTGCGCAGAAACTCAAAATATACGCTGCAGCAGAAGAAGATAACACATCATATCATTATTAACATCATATCGCTGTAGATGAATAATCCAATAGAATCTGTCTGCGGACTGCAAGAGAGGGGGCGTAACAGGAAGAAGGCGTAACCTGTTGCAGGGGGCGTAACCTGAAGTTGTCCAAGTCACACAGAACGACGCAAGATGTCAAAAAAAGATGATGCAGCCGCTGCGCATGCGCACATCAATACTCCGTCATTTGATATGTATTTATTTAATTTAATAACTGTATTTGCAGTATTGTAAGGGTGGGTTTAGGGTTGGGGTGGGTGTAGATGTTAATAAAACACAATTTGATGAGTAGCACATTTAATTTACTGTTATTTATCCATAGATTCTGCCTCACTTCTGGCCGTAGCTGCATCCCTTCTAGACACAATCGTCACTAGTACTGCTCTTCTTCGACTTCACTCTTTTTTCTTTTTAACCTTCACTATCGCCACCTAGTGATAAGGGATCGGATCGTATAACAACTACAAGGCCACAGTCATGTTGTTTGTTTTCGTCATTTTGTAAGTATTTTGACTATGAAACTCTTCAGTACATTTTTATGGAAGGGGTAGGTTTAGGGAAAGGTTTGGGTGTGGGGGTAGGTTTTTAGCTATAATTGCATGAGTTCGTATTAATTTGATAGTATTTATTTTGTTTTACAACTAGCTTGTTTCATACTTAAGATTCGATAGCAATATAAGCTAATCTTACACACATTTCATTCATAAAACATAAAATAATTTACTTTAAAACATTGTTTTAGTCAATGATGTCCACGCTTGTTTATTCGCGGAAGGCGTAACTTGAAGAGGCGTAACTTGAAAAGGCGTAACTTGAAATACGTTGTAGTACTGCGGGATGCAGACAGACCCTTCTCGAATAAACAGAAGATTGAAACGCTTTGATTGATTAAACATGACTAATAAACACACGACTGCCTTATTTTCTCTCAAAAGAATGCACAACTGTCGTTATGAAGTGAGTTTGGAGTAAAAACATGTTATTAGATGTTGTCTTTTGTTGGACAAGATGTTAATAAATGCTTCTCATGTCTGGAAAGCTGAAAGGCGATCTCTATCAACAAGGGGCACTCCACTCCACCTGACAACTGTTTTAGCCTCATATGCTGCATGCAAAACTAGTCAAAATAGAGTTTATATTCCAACAAAAAGTGCCAACATCAATATCGGAGCACTGAGCTTCAAATATTTCAAACTTCGGTGAACATAATAGATGAAACCGTTTTCTGCAAGCTACTGTTGGATTACTCATTTAAAATGAGCACTAGAATAAAAATGGCATACCTCAACGTGTTTCCCAAGATTGGGAAGAAATTCTACAATTCCAAGGCAGGCAGAGAAGGCAGTTGAAAATGAAAGACTCTTTCTTCTGTTCAACGATTTAAAAAAAAAATTGCGCAAATTAGGCCACGGGTGTTGTGGGAAGTTGGAGTCAGGAATTCTCGATTCTTCCATGATGAAGCTGAACAGTAAACAGCAAATAAACCAAGTTCAAAACAGAGCGCACGCTGAACCCTGATTGGTGGTTTGCCACACGATTAACCAACTCAGTTTTTTTTTTTATCCACTAATAAATAAAAAGGAACGACTGATTTCGCAAAATGTAGTTGAGTAAAAATGTAGTGAAGTTAAAATAAAAAGTCTCACCAAATGGAAATACTCCAGTAAAGTACAGATACACGAAAAAGCTACTTAAGTACAGTAACGAATAACATTTACTTCGTTACTGTCCACCACTGGTAATAATACTTTGTTACCGTACTCGAGTATTTTTTTTGGAAAATCTGTACTTACTTAAGTATTTATATTTCTGTCAACTTTTACTTTTACTCCACTACATTTCCTTCAGAAAATGTATACTTTTACTCCGATACATTTCCCCAAAGCATTTTCGTAACACAGACTGCAAGCAAATATGTGCAAATAAGTGCTCGCACAACCGCGGTTGATTTAATTTTCCGGGTTGTGTTCGTTGCTGAGAGCCTGAGAAGAGTGCGGTACGAGAGCGACCTCTAGAGGCGCTCTTTGATAAAACTATCACTGAAGCCTCTTACGGTTTGTTTAAAGACGTGACGCGAGGCTGCGCGCACCACAGAATAGGACACTTCAAAAACGGATTCAAAACAGACAACAAAGTGGTATGCAATACAGTACACTATGTTTTCATATCACTAAAGTAATTAGTTTGTTGACTAGACGCTGCATTAGTGGAGAACAGCAGTATGTTTGCATTGAGGCTGAGAGGATGCTAACATCAGTAGTACTGTTACCGAAAGCGGTTAAAACAATCTGACAAAACACCAACTGTTTAATGTCACGATTGTTACCCTCTATTTGCATTATTTTATATCCATTTGTTCGCTTTCTTGCATTCGTTATCCAGCGAATAAGCATATTTAAATTGTATCCGAATCCTGTAGTAGACAGAAACATAAATCATAAATGTGTTCGATTTCAGTTCTTTTCTTATCCGTACTTTAACACATATATTTTGATTAGATAATTATCAAGTGTTGTAAAATAGAGGCAAGTAACGAGTGAAAGTATACATATAATATGCCTTTGTGTGTATAGATGGCCATTTTAAGCATGATTGTTTGAATTTATATGAATTTGTAACACTTTACAATAAGAGTCCAGTTGTGACATTAAATGTTAATGAAAGTGTTGTTCATTGTTAATTTCAACATTTATGTTTTAAAGCTGCCTCTTACATTTAGTATAATGCACAATGAATTAACATGAATGATCAAGGTATAATTAATATATTAGTATTTTTTTATATTTACAATAACTTAACAATTAACTTACAATAAACATTTTGCCATTTTTTTTAATTCAAAGCAAACAAAACAAGAGAGTTAAAACAATCTTGCTGCTCCAACTGTATAGAACAATTTTTAATAATATTTTCTGCACAAAAAATATGCACAAGTACAAAAATATCACACACTTTAAAACTTTTACTCAAGTAATATTCTAAACAGTGACTTCTACTTCTACCAAAGTCATTTTCTGGTAAGATATCTCTACTCTCAAGTATGGTTTTCAAGTACTTTATACACTACTGTTAAAAAGTAGCCTGTAAAACATTAAATTCCAACATACATTACATTTCCTCCTACCTATATTTATGTACGGTTTGTTCCTTTATGTTTACAGGTCATGTACTTGAATGCAGCAAATAATAACCATGCATTGACAGCATACCACTTCTTCTCAGAAGCAACCCAAACATTTGGCTTACCATCAAGGTGAGTATAGTAAAGAAAAAGTTTCTTTTTTTTTTTTTAAATTCGGGCCAGGGGAAACCAAGGAGTGGAGAATGTACAAATAGCCAGGTTCATGTTTTCCCTTGAGGCATTGACCGAGGATGTTTCATATCCGGCAAAAGTGTCCATAATCAAAGGTAAAGTACAATTGTATAAAAACTTGTTCAATGAAACTTCAGTAATCTGTAGGTAGCTTGTGGATTCGTAACTATTTAACCACTATACCTTCAGAACATTGAAGAGCCAGATCTAGACTGGGACGTAGCAGCTACTTACATTGCCTGTGAAGATTTCGGAGTTGTTGCTCCAGAATTTGAATGCCCTTTGAGTGCAGATGGATTGAGGGCTCTTGAACATCTGCTGAATTCAACTGGTCCTAATATCGGTCAAACAACTGTACTTGCTTTGTTGGGAGTTTGTTTAAAAAAAAAATGAATTAAACAAATAAGCATAAAGACCGAACAGCATAATGAATTTATTTTGCTTTGAAGCTTACTGTATATTAATATATCCCTTTTTCACTTCTGAATAGCGTTTGGAACAATTTGGCAGCAATCCTGGCTGCTTTTGTTGTAATACATGTCAATAAAATAAAAAAATAAATAAAATGAAATAAGCTACTACACCCATATTCTTTAACGAACATTAATAACAGCATAACAGTTACAGTTACGTAACACAGTACAGTAAACACTACACTAGGATTCAAGTTCATGAACGACCAAATTCAAGCTACTGCATCCCTATTCTTTTAACATATTATAAATGACATAACAGAGGGTACACAGTATGGGGATTAAACTATGGTAAGAATCAATTTCATGAACGACCAAATTCTCTGCTATTGCTCATAGCCTGCCTCATAATCTCAAGGAACTCTGTGTTTGTCCCTAGGTGCTGTGCAGGCAAGGTTGCAGAACAGGAACATGCATTTACTAGAGGGAAGCATAAACTATACTGACTGTATCGAAGCTGACAGTCATGCTCAAATTCAACATGTATTTTAAATTTGTCTCTTTGTGCTGAAGTAATGGGGACATGCCCCAGACCAGTAATCCACTGCATGAAACTGCTGACGGTGATCTTGTCTTGTTCTGCATCTTCTTCAGAGCAGTTTGTTTTATCCACCTGTCCGCTGTCATCTTCAACCCTGCTCTCCTTACTGCTGCTCCCTTCTTCTGCAAAAAGCACATATTAAGGTCTGCAACCTTACTTGTATTTATGAAAGCATTATTAGGCCTACTGTCTACTAAAAATAATGACAGCAGGATGTTTCATCAAAGTTTATTAGCTTTAAGACAAAGAATAGATGCACTAAATGTGAAAATATTTCAGATATATTTATTTTTACGTATAGAAAGCACAGAAAAAGTTTATGGTTGTGGGGTTAGCTCCAAGCTGGTTAAACGGCTACAAAGAATGCTTAATAGAAAATCTTGTAGTATAAAGTAGTATAGAGTAAACATACAAAACATAACATTGTTAAAATAAAACTAGCAATCACTAACGTACCTACCTCTCTTTTATTGTCCATCTTGATAAATCTCTCTGCTTCAGCTCTTGATTGCTAAATCACAGGCGTCCAATCCCAACAGACTTCCGGAAAAACTGAATTGACCAATGACATTTCTTGTTTTTTCTTGTTTCTGGTTACAATGTTAACACCTTTTAATCAGTGTCAAGTTGCTAGTATTTATCGTATTTTCCCGTGGCCCAGCCGAAACATGATGTTGACTTGGCCTTTCCTCAGAGACACGGAGAATTCGCGATCCCCATTATATGGGCTTCATACGCATTCCAGGTGGTTAATTTCAGTAGTGCAGTCCAAACCCTGAGAATGGCATGTATATTGCTATTATGTATGTATTCTGTAATTATGTATTGTAATATGTTATTCATTTATTTATTTCAGACCACACACCCACACATAAAATTACAAAGTAAAGATGAGAAAATTATGAATCCCGTGACATGTTTTTACTGATACCCTGGGACAACAATCTCCTGATCGGCACATAGTTTCAAACTCCTCTACACCCCTGGAACGCTCACAGTACATTACAGTCAGTGATTAGACTACACATTATGTTGACTTTTTTTTTTTTTAATTATCATTGCATTCCTTGAATTAAGATTTCTTTTTCCACCTTTCATTTTTACAAATTAAGTTGTAACTAATTAGAAAACTAATTGCAGCATTTCTGATTTGTTCTTGTTACATATGCTTTAGTACATTCCATAAAATTAAAGTGTGTTATTCTATAATGAAATACTACAGTGTCAGGAAATACTGAATGAGGACCCAGATGCAATGAGCTGACAAGGGGTTTATTGACAAAACTAGAAACAACAGGGAAGGTGAAGTGTGAAACAGTTCAAACAGCAGGGCAGGGCAGACGACACTATGACAGGGAAGACGGCAGGGCATAGGGGTGACCACTGGAACCAGGCGCAGGAGACAACTGACTTGACTGCTTGGGTAGCAGCACCAGGCAGGACGATGGTGGAACGAACCAAACAGGAACCCAGGGCTTTGATGTTTTAGTCTCCCAGCAGTGGCTCCAGACTTGGTTGCCAGGCAGACGGACACAGTGGCCAGGGAAACTCAGGACAGGGCAGGAACCAACACGAGACACCCATACACACACACACGACAAGAATCAGACAAGACAACAAGAAAGAACAAAACAAGACTGACTCAAACACCACTAAATAATAACTAAATAACTAAAGTAGCTAAGATAAAAACTCAAGAGAAATAAACAAAAAAGAAATAAAACAAGACTGCGATCTGACAGGGAACTAGAGAAACAAAGGAGAAAATGGTTAATGAATAATCAAATCAAAAATAAAGGCAAACACCAAAATAAGGCTTGGAATTACTTGAGTAAAAACTAAGAGAGCTAGACTAAATCAACAAGGGGGAATAACAGACACGATAACCTAAAACTAGAACAGACTAACCAGTAACAAGAACACTGTACGCACAAAGGATACAACGAACCAGCAAAGACATGAGGAGAGGAACCTCAATATAAGGGAAGCAGAGAACATGAGGATCAGGTGAACACAATTAGTGAAAGGAGGACTAGACAGGACTAAACAAGGGGGCGTGGAAACAGCAAACAAGGAGGCAGGACAAGAGAAGCACATGGCAAACACAAACAAAGAAAAAGCCATGTGTTGACACATAACACAAACATAGAGACATTAAACAAAGACAACACAGACAAGGCTGTCAGGGCAGAACCCTGACACTACAGGGTTTTTTTTAACACATGTTTACCAATACTTAGAGTATTATTTTCATTAGTCTGCACAATTGGTGTCATTGTATTTTTACACTTTCTCTGAGTAAATGCTAGAAGTGTTTTAGGTTGAACAAAGGAGTGTTTAACTGATTCAAACAGAATCAGACCATATGATGGTTGTTTGTTATGACAACATTTACATTTATTCATTTGGCAGACGGTTTTATCCAAAGCGACCTACAAGTTTCGTGTCTTGCTCAAGGGCACCTTAATCAAGGTATCGAAGGTGGAGAGAGTGCCGTTCATTCACAACCCCCACCTTCAATTCCTGCCAGCGTGGGAATCGAACCAGCAACCTTCAGGTTACAAGCCCGACTCCCTCACCATTAGGCCATGACTACCCCTTATTTTTTTATATTTGTATAGTTTTGACAAAAGTGAATTCCATTTTGCAAATTATCTGAAGTGTTGTGCTAATTGAGTGAGCCCGGTTTTACAAACCCCTTCAAACTTGTGCTTAAGCAATTGATAGAAAAACAAAAACAAACTGTAAGTATATGAATGTATCTCTGCTTTAAAGCCTTCTACACATATACTTTTTGGATTCAAAATGTGCCTCTCCGAATGTCTTAATGCATTTTGACGTCACACAACACCTATATTTGGTTATTCCATTTTTATTCCAAAAGTTCTTTGAAGGAAAAAGTACTGAGATCTGACAATTCATATGTGAGGCAAATTAGGTTGTAAAGGGAGACTTTTCCCGCTAAAAGTTTACTCACCATTGGTCAGCACACCCAAAATAGGTGTGCGTGGAATTGCCTTAAAAATTGCCTTTGAAATGAGCTCATCTGGGCTCAGTCATCCTTATCCTTGGACGAGACACACTCTTATTTTCCAGCAATTTTACTTTCCAAGTTAAGAATATTTAAAATTTCCGCTGATGACTTGACCTCAGGAAGAGACCAATAGGACACTCCATCTGAACACACTGAAATTCTGCAGAACTGCATTCACCACAGCACCCAAAATCACCAATGCAAGTATAGAATTACTCTTTCAATGCGTTTTAAGCTTGCATTGTCTGAAGTAACTTCGTTGATTGCTCTCAAGAGTTTAACGGTTTGTAACTTTGCCATTCTTTGATTATCCTCTTTATCTTTACTTTCGTTATATTGTATTCTTTGTTTAGATTTAGTTGTATGTAGTTTAAATGTCTTAATTAAGAAAACCTGAGTTCATTGCAGTTGAATGGTGAATTTGGCCAGTATTTCTTCTCCTTGAATTAAAACAGTTGTAAATTACCTTTCTCCCTGTTCCAATAAATCACTAAGAAAGTTACAATAAAACTAAAGTAGGCAAAAATCTTATTTATATTTTCCCAGAAATTTGTAAATGTATTAAATGAATTTAACTATCCAAAAGAACAATGAAATACCAGATTACGAATTTGAATTAGGAATGACGATGATTTATTTATTTTAGTTGTGATGCTTTCTATAAAAACAGTGACAAAAAACAAATATATATAGAGAATAGAAAATAAAGATAAAGAAACTGTTTTACCCAAAGGTATGCAAGTTATTAATTTTTCAGCAAATAAAAGATTTATACAACCTTCCGAGTCTCAGAATCGTTCTTTTTGTATGTTACTCCATGTCTCAACCTTGTATTTTTAAATTTTTACCATATAGACAAAAGACACTTAAAAAAAAAGAAAACACGTAAAAAACATACCAAAGCCACTCTTTCAAGAGCTTTTACGAGATTCACAATGTATAAGGTCTCTGTCCCGTTTGCAAATTTGGAATGAATCAGTAACAAATGTAAGTGTACTTTAACGTTGGACACTTTTGAATGCTGGCGGTGCTTTCACTCTAGTTGTAGCATGAAACGTGAGTCTACAACCCACACAAGTGGCTCAGGTAGTGCAGCTCATCCAGGATGGCACATCAATGTGAGCTGTGGCAAGAAGGTTTGCTGTGTCTGTCAATAGTGTCCAGAGCATGGAGGCGCTACCAGGAGACAGGCCAGTACATCAGGAGACGTGGGGGAGGCCATAGGAGGGCAACAACCCAGCAGCAGGACCACTACCTCCACCTTTGTGCAAGGTGGAGCACTGCCAGAGCTCTGCAAAATGACCTCCAGCAGGCCACAAATGTGCATGTGTCTGCTCAAACGGTCAGAAACAGACTCCATGAGGATGGTATGACTGCACGACGTCCACAGGTGGGGGTTGTGCTTACAGCCCAACACCGAGCAGGACGGTTGGCATTTGCCAGAGAACACCAAGATTGTCAAATTCGCCACTGGTGCCCTGTGCTCTTCACAGATGAAAGCAGGTTCACACTGAGCACATGTGACAGACGTGACAGAGTCTGGAGATGCTGTGGAGAACGTTCTGCTGCCTGCAACATCCTCCAGCATGACCGGTTTGGCGGTGGGTCAGTAATGGTGAGGTGTGGAATTTCTTTGGGGGGCCACATAGCCCTCCATGTGCTCGCCAGAGGTAGCCTGACTGCCATTAGGTACCGAGATGAGATCCTCAGACCCCTTGTGAGACCATATGCTGGTGCGGTTGGCCCTGGGTTCCTCCTAATGCAAGACAAAGCTAGACCTCATGTGTCAGCAGTTCCTGCAAGAGGAAGGCATTGAGGCTATGGACTGGCCCGCCCGTTCCCCAGACATGAATCCAATTGAGCACATCTGGGGTATCATGTCTCGCTTCATCCACCAATGCCACGTTGCATCACAGACTGTTCAGAAGTTGGTGGATGCTTTAGTCCAGGTGTGGGAGGAGATCCTTCAGGAGACCATCCGCTACCTCATCAGGCCACACACACTACTGAGCCTCATTTTGCCTTGTTTTAAGGACATTACATCAAAGTTGGATCAGCCTGTAGTTTGGTTTTCCACTTTAATTTTGAGTGTGACTCCAAATCCAGACCTCCATGGATTGAAAAATTTGTATCCCATTGATAATTTGTGTGATTTTGTTGTCTGCACTTTCAACTATGTAAAGAAAAAAGTATTTAATAAGATTTCATTCAGATCTAGGATGTGTTATTTTAGTGTTCTGTGGTCTACTATATGATCAGCTCCCCAGCAGGTCTGCTAAAACACAATTACACCATAAACACTTACATTCATACACTATTAAAAGTATACAATTTACATTTAGACCGTATATTTAGATTATACTTGTATAACATTAAAACCACATTCTATTACCTCCACAATATTTCCTATATTAAACAATCACAAGTTCAAGCGATGTGCCACCACGTTTGTTAACAAAACACGCTTAAAAAAGAAACAACGCATTAAACGACCCACCTATGTAACAGATAAGAGACATACAGACCGCGATGCCAGATTTGTTACTGCAACAAGACAAAATATACAAATTCCAGAGCAACCAATGCTATCTTTTACACATACACAGTAAAAACCCCAGAGTTAAATCAACTCTGCTCAGATAACATTTGGTCCCTCTGTAAATAGTGTTAAAGTATCAATGAAGCAGAGTTAAAGTTAATGAGATAATTAAGCAATTAATTAAGCGATGATTGAACATTAATGATGAACACCTGCTGTTAACAAGCAGAATCACTGAAGAAAAGAGAAACACAAGAACTACAACTGACTTCAGCCACAGTCTTAGATGAAATCAACTGAAGATAAAAGACATTCAGTCTCTGAAGAGTGTTACTTTAACACTATTTAGAGAGGGACCAAATGTTATCTGAGCAGAGTTGATTTAACTCTGGGGATTTTACTGTGTAATAATCAAACAACCACCTCGGGTATCATCAGCAACAAGGAGGGAAAGAGCACGATAAGAGACGTACAGCTCCAAATCAATGTCCGCGATGCCAGGTTTGCTGCTACAAAAAAAACAAAACATACAAGCTCAACAAACAATAATCCACTTATTTCACATAGTAAATCAAATAACCTACCCAGGTATTATCAGCAGCACAAACCGGTAGAAACAAACAATACAAGCGGGGCACTTTATGTGCAGCCACTCTCCACGCTCCCACCAGCACAACGCCAAACAACCGTGTATGTCCACATCAGTGTCCTGCCGTAGACGTTTAACCCATATGGGCGGAAATTACGAAGAACACGTTCTTCCGTGATATGCCCCCCAAAAATAAAGAAACGAACCCAAACAAACCCACTACGTAGTTCAAAAGCATTAAAAAAAAAACATATATATACTTAATATATCCAATACTTAAATTGGATCATTAGGTCTTCATTTCTGACATGCTGTTTTTAAATAAGATCCATGGTTTTGGTACTTGTATGAAAAGAAAATGTAAGCATTTTTAGAAATCTGTTAATTGACTGCATTTTGTGTGAAAATGACATGAATTGTGTTAATGGTATTGTCACAACAGATGGATGTTGTGCAAATTGTGTAGAGTTTTGAAAATGTGACTACAGTTTGGACAAAAGCATGTTAAAAGTTGAAAAAGAACCTAATTTAAGTGAAAAATCATTCAAAAAATAAAATAAAAATAAAAGTCATCATTTATGTAATGCTCCCTATTGTTTGGTCCCTAGTGTTTTAGGTCATTGTGTTATGAATGAAATGTATGCCATTGATTGGTGGAAAGAGCTTATTTTGAGACAAATATATGGTGTTTTGTTGGTCTGAGTGAGTATTTGAGGTGTTAGCTATTTTAACTCTTTGAAAATGTTGTGTCAGCAAAGAGAAGATGGGACTAAGATAAAAGTGAAGATCATTTGACCGGTAGCTCATCACATGGCAGAAGTCAAAGAAAAGAGAGACTTCCTGATTTCAGAATTCAAAGGCTGTATAATTTGTAATAACAGATGACACATCACATGCTTGTAGAGAGTATTTATTATATTCATACTTATATATTTTATGTACTTTGTATTTATGAAGTAGTATGACTCCTCCAAGATTAGTATTATGTACCAAAATACAAGAAGAAAAAAAGGTGGGGGGGGGGGGCATTGTGATACTCGATACACGTTACTAAATTTAGATACAGAAACTATAACACTCAGAAAATTATAAATTTTACCACAGAACATTCATGTTAGGTGGTTTAAATATAAATACATGATCCTTCTGCTTAGGTCCTGTAGGTTATATTTTAGTTTCTGTGTGTGTGTGTGTGTGTGTGTGTGTGTGTGTGTGTGTGTATGATTTTGTGAAATATATAAATACTATGTTGAGCACAAGCCGAGAAAAACAGTCTGCAGTCAGTTTTAATTTATATCATAGTGCATTTTTCAATATTATACAGCTGGACCATTGTTTCTGTGCATTTGTGGATGTGTGTGTTCCAGGGAAACCTGGCACAGCGCATCGAGCAGAGAAAGGCTCACTGCCAGCAGGTGGAATTAGCTAGATAATGGAAAATATGTCATGGTAATACAGAAAGAGAGAAAGAGAGAGAAACTTTAAGAGTGCAGACAAAGAGGAGGAGGAGAAAAGTGATGGAAAAGCTGGTAAAGAGAAGGAGGAAGAAAGAGACAATTGTTTTGCTGGAGACCACTTTTTGAAATGTGCGAATATGCGTTTTTGATTTTGTGTGTCTGAGAGTGCATTTGAATGTACATGTATTTTATCCATTCCTATTTCTTTGATCAATTATAAATAATAATAATAAAATTTGTTCTGAGAAGATGGAGTTAATTTAGCAGTCGAGATCTCTGGGGTCTGATACAGCATTAGAGTGCAAATCTATGAATATTAGGTCACTTCTCGTACTGATTTTTTGTATTAATTTATACATAATATTTGAGAGGCAATATTAAGATTAAGTTAAATAAAAATGAGAAAAGTACTAAAAAATCAAGACTTGTGTGGCTTTCTGTTTGCAGAAAGAGTCAAGAACTCTTGATAAAGTGAACAGTTGGTTTATGCTACTCATTATAATTGGGCTTTAGTAGGTAATGTGTTTTAGGGTGCGTTCACACTTGTCATGTTTGGTTCGATTAAAACGAACCCTGGTGCGATTGCTCAGTTAGTGCGGTTCGTTTGAACATGTGAACGCTGCCATCCGAACCCTGGTGAGACCGCTAAAAAGACGGGTCTCGGTCCGCTTGCAAACGAACTCTGGTGCGGTTCGATTGATATATGAACGCAACACGGACCAAAGACATGTAAACCAACCAAAAACAGGACGTGATGTCACAAGATGCGATGCTACAGTCAGCTGATTTGACGACGCGGGAAGATCGGTGCACCCTCAGATACAATATTATAATGAATCGTGTTGTGTTCAATTGTGATTTGTTTTTTTATATACATTGAAACACAAGATACTGGCCCTAAAAGACACACAAGAACATTACACCACGCATCACAGACAACATCTTAGAGGTCGGAGTTATATATAATATAAATAATATGTATAAAATAAGGTGAAAGAGAATGACACCTATGATGATAAACATTTTAGATTTCAGCCTCACTTCTTTCCTGTAATATTTCAGTTTTTTTTTTCTTTATAATTCAGTCCTTTGGCTAGCCAAACTGATGATTCACAACTAATGTTCATGTGCAGTGGGAACAAATGCTCAAGACCTGCTCAGACCGCTGAGCTGGAGAGTTTGACCCACCCCACCTCAGTGTAGGCCCCCGTGATATGCCAGTATAATGCTGCCATCAATTTGGTCCAGGATGTCTGCACCTCCGGGGTAAAGCACTCTCCCAAATCCTCTGCAAGTATCTCCAGAATAACCCCGCTTAAAATCTGTTGTGAAAAGAAATAAAGTAAAATGTTGAAAGAGGATTGAAAGAGAGCACAAAGAGATCATTGGTTGGTTTAGTAAAAATCTATTGGTATCGGTAAAGGTGCCCTTTAATTAACAAAAGTGTCCTCATTTTTTTATTCATGACCTTGAAGGAAGTGATTTTATGATATATCTTTAGAAACAATTTCATATTCACTAATGCAGTTCAGATGAAACTTGGCCACTTCAACACGAAAATTCTCCAAAGCCTGAAAGAAGTAGTCAATTTATTTCACATTAAAAAAGAAAATGCATTTTTTCACAGCAATAATAATAATAATAATAATAATAATAAAAATAAAGTATGCCTATCCTAGTTACATTTAAAGAACATGCAACCAGAGCAACTTAAAGGACACACAGGGCAAAGAGTGTCTTACTCTGTAGTGACGAATGAAGGGAATCTTTAGTGACTCCTCTAATTCATGAGTCATCCCTTATTAAAATAAAATTCTCAACCTGGTTTTAGCATCCTAGATATTCAATCATTTGGCTACTGCAATCCCAACACTCTAATCTTTCTTACTTTGAAGTACATTGGCTCCACTTTGTATTTGAGGGCATGTGCTTTTCCCACTAGTCCCAGCACAGACGAAACCTTCTCTGGGTCATGAAGGTTCTCGACAACTGTGTTGATGGCATTCATGACACGACGGGCATGTTTCCTCAGTTGAGAGTTTTTCTCCATCTCTTCTGGATCTTCCATGTCCTGGAACTGACTGAAGTACTGCTTTGCTGAGGGGAAGTTCACAAAGAATCTGAGAAACAGAGAAACAAGACCGTCTAATGTTGTTGCCAGTGTTTCCAAGTGAACATTTCAAATGATAAGGTATGATATCTCTTATCCAGCAACACAAACTGTGGCTTTTTCATAAAAGAAAACAGAAACAAACAAACACTGTAATTGCTTCAATATTGTGTCAACAATTACAGTTGGGTCATTCCAATTCAAATCAACTAAATTGTGAAAACTTACCCGGCTCAAATTTTACTTTTGTTCATATTATTTTGTACAAAGTCAAACATAAATAGTGATGGAATCCATGGGGGGGGGGGGGGGGGGGGGGGGGGGGAGAGTCAATTTACAAGGGTACATTTACACAGAGATTGGTAGGCCTACTAGAAAAGTAATTTTTGTTTCATTTTATGCCAACTGTGACAGTTCAAAAAAGGCAAAAAGCACTTCTTGTGTTTTTTTGCCTCAAGTTTGCATGCCTGTAACTCAAGAAGTATTAAAAATATTGGTAACACTTTACAATAAGGTACATTGGTTAACATGAACTAATAATGAACTGCACTTATATGGCATTTATTAATCTTTGTTAATGTTAATTTCAACATTTACTAATACATTATTCAAATCTTGTTAACATCAGTTAATGCACTGTGAACTAACATGAACAAACAATGAACAACTGTATTTTCATTACAGTTTTTCTTGATTGTTTACACACATTTTCTGAAAGCATGCCTCATACTCTCAGAACTGTACACACAAATCAAAAAACACACACACAATGGGCAAAACCCCTCAATTCTCCTCCAAAATGAAACTTTACATTCAAAACAATGTTCTTTCTTCTCAAAATGGTATTTTGTTTTCAAATGACACACACAAACCATCATATGAATAGACATTTATAAGAACCAGTTGAACACTGATGTGCTCTATGTAAAACACTATGATGAATGGAAAACACTTCTCTATTCATCATAATGACTTTGGTCTTTATTTGGTTCAGTGTTACACTTATTTGTAGTACATATATATATATGTATATAAAATAGTTTTTATAGTCAGAACACACAAATACACGGTAACAAATATATTTTAACAAAAACATCCCAACCAACGCAAAGTTGCACATACAGTGGTGTACATACAAAACAACTGAAGAATTTACTATATACAGTATAAAAAAACTATGCTGCATCCTCTCTTCGGTTTCGGTCTGGCCACAGCACCTCATCCACATTACAAGCAATGTTTTCCCTGGCCAAGCAGCGGGGGAAATATCGCCTAGCATGGCGAGTCCAGCCATGAAAAGCATCAACTGCTACATCTCCACATGCATCTTCCATAGCTTGGAGAAGGGGAATACGCGTTTGTGGATTTCGGTCATACACTTTCCATCTCCAGGCAGAAAAAAAATCCTCAATAGGATTGAGGAATGGGGAATATGGAGGGAGATAAAAAACTAAAAAGCGTGGGTGGGCAGTGAACCAGTTACGAACCAGAGCAACCCGGTGGAAACTTATATTGTCCCAAATGACAACGTACCTGAGCTGCTCTGGGCCGTCTATCTGATCTGGGGGAATGAGTGTGTTGTATAGAGTGTCCAGGAATGTGATCAGATGGGCAGTGTTGTAGGGGCCAAGGGTCGCATGGTGATGGATGACGCCGTGGTGGGTAATCGCTGCACACATTGTGATGTTACCTCCACGCTGGCCAGGGATTTCAACAGTGGCACGCTGGCCAATGATATTCCTTCCCCTCTTTCATCTTTTTGTGAGGCTGAATCCAACCTCATCAATGAAGATGAACTGGTGCTCCACTGCAGCCACCTCTAGCTCAAGGACTCACCTGTTGCCCTTTTATGCTAAAGCTCTGTTTGCTAATTGTAAAAATGTGTGACAGGTGTTTGCCCATGTGAGGAGTCAGTGTGCATATTTGAATGGCAATGTGTTCCTTGTGAAAACAAGAGATTTTCTGCCTTAAAATTGTGCCAAATGCAGAGAATTGTGTGTAGTGTTTTGAAAAAAGTGTGTTTTAGAACTGCAATGTGAGTGTAAAGGAATTGTACTTGTAGTTTAGCAGAATTGGTTCAGGGGGTTGGTGCATGAGTTACATGTTGTGGTCATTGTGTCTTAAGTACCAATATTTGTGTGTAAACAATCGAGAAAAACTGTAACATTAATGAAGATCGCAGCGTCACACTGAGACATTTAGCGATGCGCAGAGCAAGATGAGCTCATAATTCGAGTGAATGGAGAATGAGCAACTGTTGTACCGCGTCACTGATTTCTCTACAGTATTTTTAATATTTCCAAGTTAGTTACACACCTTTTAGGTGATTACAAATATTCATAAGCTAATATGAATCCCCGGTGATGTGTGCTCTATAAGCTAAAAATATGTCAAAGTTTGACAGGATGCAGTTGAGAGAAGGGTGGCCGACGCCGGCAGATTGTTTATTTTATTTTGTCTTTACGGCTCCTGGGCATTTCTGGGTTATTTCAGTGTGTGTGAAAAACAGCTATGTGTGTAGTACAATGTTGAAAAGGTAAAATGTTAATGTGAATGTACATCGTAAGACCAGTTACGACTGCGGCCTTGTTTATGGGCGCACGTGCGCTAATGTTACAATGACACAGATTCAGTTCATAGAACTGAGTGCCATGTCATGTGTCAGATGTTTATTATTGAAGTTTGTGTTCTTATAGTGTAAATGTAATACAACTTAACTGCAAATGAGAATTATTCTGTTGTATAAAGTGAACACTTATAAAATGTAGTTATTACAAAAATACTCTTTTGATAAGAAGACAAGGATGACATATGTTTGTGCAGACATGATTGAGGATAGATCAAAAATGGTATTTAAAGGGAAAATGTTTGTTTTTGGTTTCATACAAACATTGAGTTAATGTTTGGAATACAGGGAGTGCAGAATTATTAGGCAAGTTTATTTTTGAGGATTAATTTTATTATTGAACAACAACCATGTTTTCAATGAACACAAAAAACTCATTAATATCAAAGCTGAATATTTTTGGAAGTTTTAGTTTTTAGTTTTAGCAATTTTAGGGGGATATCTGTGTGTGCAGGTGACTATTACTGTGCATAATTATTAGGCACCTTAACAAAAAACAAATTTATACCCATTTCAATTATTTATTTTTACCAGTGAAACCAATATAACATCTCAACATTCACAAATATACATTTCTGACATTCAAAAACCAAACAAAAACAAATCAGTGACCAATATAGCCACCTTTCTTTGCAAGGACACTCAAAAGCCTGCCATCCATGGATTCTGTCAGTGTTTTGATCTGTTCACCATCAACATTGCGTGCAGCACAACCACAGCCTCCCAGACACTGTTCAGAGAGGTGTACTGTTTTCCCTCCTTGTAAATCGCACATTTGATGATGGACCACAGGTTCTCAATGGGGTTCAGATCAGGTGAACAAGGAGGCCATATCATTAGATTTTCTTCTTTTATACCCTTTCTTGCCAGCCACGCTGTGGAGTACTTGGACGCGTGTGACGGAGCATTGTCCTGCATGAAAATCATGTTTTTTTGAAGGATGTAGACTTCTTCCTGTACCACTGCTTGAAGAAGGTGTCTTCCAGAAACTGGCAGTAGGACTGGGAGTTGAGCTTGACTCCATCCTCAACCCGAAAAGGCCCCACAAGCTCATCTTTGATGATACCAGCCCAAACCAGTACTCTACCTCCACCTTGCTGGCATGTGAGTCGGACTGGAGCTCTCTGCCCTTTACCAATCCAGCCACGGGCCCATCCATCTGGCCCATCAAGACTCACTCTCATTTCATCAGTCCATAAAACCTTAGAAAAATCAGTCTTGAGATATTTCTTGGCCCCGTCTTGACGTTTCAGCTTGTGTGTCTTGTTCAGTGGTGGTCGACTTTCTGCCTTTCTTACCTTGGCCATGTCTCTGAGTATTGCACACCTTGTGCTTTTGGGCACTCCAGTGATGTTGCAGCTCTGAAATATGGCCAAACTGGTGGCAAGTGGCATCTTGGCAGCTGCACGCTTGACTTTTCTCAGTTCACGGGCAGTTATTTTGCGCCTTGGTTTTTCCACACGCTTCTTGCGACCCTGTTGACTATTTTGAATGAAATGCTTGATTGTTCGATGATCACGCTTCAGAAGCTTGGCTATTTTAAGACTTCTGCATCCCTCTGCAATATATCTCACTATTTTTGACTTTTCTGAGCCTGTCAAGTCCTTCTTTTGACCCATTTTGCCAAAGGAAAGGAAGTTGCCTAATAATTATGCACACCTGATATAGGGTGTTGATGTCATTAGACCACACCCCTTCTCATTACAGAGATGCACATCACCTAATATGCTTAATTGGTAGTAGGCTTTCCAGCCTATACAGCTTGGAGTAAGACAACATGCATAACGAGGATGATGTGGTCAAAATACTCATTTGCCTAATAATTCTGCACTCCCTGTATATAAGGATACATGTTTGTGAAAACAGACCTTTGAAGAATATATTGCTTCATGTTATCCAAATGTGGATAGAACTTGTGCTTCAATGCAAAACAGACAAAAATAAAGTAATTTATGATTGCAGATACAAAGTTAAAATGAAGTTGAAAATAAACACGAATTGAGAATCAGTAACTGTTGTCCTGCGTCACGGATTTCTCTGCGATTTTTATAATATTTCCAGAGCACTCCTATCAGAGGATTATCTATAGATCTGCCAGCGGAGACCTAGCCGGGACCCGCTACAAAGTGTTATAAACATATCTTAATTTCTTTTTAGATTCTGGTTCTTAACAAATTTTTCTTTTTGGTTTCTTCATTTAAAAGGCCCTCAATGGTTCAATCCCAGAGATATGGAGATCTGAATTCGGCTCCATGAGTAAAGAGGAATATATGAAGAACAAATAATGTTGAAACTAAAACAGTAACATTTTAGAACTACACACCATTAATCATTAGAAAACAGTTTCTTCATAATTCTCAAAGCATTATCCCTACATTAAGAGACATTAGTAAGCAGCTATAAAAATACAGCTATAAATTCTTGTTCTTGATTTATAAGCACATCTATAATGTGTTTAATAGTTTTGTAAAAAAAAAAAAAAAAATGTGACCCACATTAGGTTTTTGGCCCCTGAAAATGTGTTCAGTTTACCAATTTACTCATGAAGCAGCATTAAGATCTCCATATCCCTGGGATTGAAACATTGAGGGCCTTTAAAATGAAGATACCAGAAGGAAAGTTTAAGAATCAGAATCTAAAAGCATATTAAGATATCTTTAATACTTCTAAAATTACAGGCAAAACATCACAATAGGTCATTTTTGCCATTTCTGAACTGTCACTGTTGGCATATAATGAAACAAAGACATACCAATCTTTGTGTAAAAATAAAATAAAGATGCTACCATCTGTTACGGATGACACTCAGACAGACGTTTCATAAAACAATATAGTTTGTTTATTCACAGCAATAAGGCAAACACAGGTAAGTTGGCAATTTAATGGTATATCCTTGACATGTGGAATGGTGATAAACAAAGTCTCTTGTTTTTCAGACGCAGATGGATAATCGGAACACCAGAATGATATGCGCACACACCTCAGAAAGTCAGGTAAGTTCTATTCAACAAACATGAAAGTCAACAGACTTGATGAACAGAGGAAGACTATGAACAGGCAACACTGGAGAACAGGTAGGTAATCGCAGGAGAATTGAGTGAAGTCCTCTTCGCATGAACAAGACTGGACAATGAGGTGAGGTGAGGTGTGTGCTTATATAGTCGTGAGTGATTGGCTGATGTGTGCAGGTGAACGTGATTAGTATTCTGGTGAATGGTGGATGTTTGAGCCTGGCAGATCTGTGACACCATCTTTCTAAAGTCATTTTTAAACCCCTGTAAATTGGCTCCATCTCAGGTGGAAATGGACCCCCATTTTGAACCCCTCTACAAAATAGTGGATTTCTCAGTTAATATACATCTGTGACATTTAATATTTTTGTTTTCATCACTATTTATGTTCATCTTTGCACAATTTCTTTTTTTTAACAAAATCAAACCTTTTGGGACCTTTGGTTGAATTGACATGGAATGACCCAGTTTCTTTACTTACTGCGCAGTATATATATTTTTGCGTTTTAATTATATGTAGAATATAAAAATATTATTTATTAGTATTTGTAGTAGTGATATAATTTTTAAATTCATACTGGCCTCAGAAGCTAAGACATGTTTTCATCAGTTTATTACAAGACACTAGAAATATGTTCAAAGGCCCATGATAACCAAAGCCATCACTCTTCGTTAACGTTTTGCCCATGGGTACACTTCGAAGCTGAGAAAAAATAGAATATTTATGCCTTTGGAATCCAGAGAGCACAAGCTGCATAAATTAGACACAAGCCAATAAATGCAAATTATGAAAAATGATTGAATGAAAAAAGACTGGAAGACTAGGAAGAAGCAATGAAGATAGCTAAAAGGAGAGAGAGAGTTTTTAGAATGAATGGCAGCATGGTGTAAGTCTGCAGTGGAGAGCTGAAGTGGCTGTGGTGAGAAGGATGTCATTAAGTCACAGCAGAGAAAATGAGAGGCAGGTGCACAGAGAGAGAGAGAGAGAGAGAGAGAGAGAGAGAGTTAAAACACAACCAGTACAGTGCTTTAGCTCTGTTGGGTTAAGGGCCTCGGCACTGATAATGTACTATAACATCGAAGAGAACAAATCTGACATAAATGACAAATTGCTGGTCTGTGTCTGTTTTTAGTTCCACAGTTGGCATTGAAATTGTCAGCTTTGTGCCTGGCAGTATCCTGTTATACCATGACTGAAAATCCAACTTGATCTTTTAGCTTTAAACATTACAAGCTAGATATTTAGCAGTAACAAACAAAAATGTACAGAACGTTAATATTTGCAAAGAGTTCCAAAATATTGGGCTTTTGGCATGGATGAAACTGGGAATCTCTCAAATATCTTGTCTATTTTTAGAGGGCACTCTAAAATCTTTCCTACAGATTGTGGATATAAAGTTCCAAAGTCAAATTTTCACAAATATCTTCATTTGCAACACTTTTTGAAGATAAAGATAGACAATGGAGAGTTAAGAGTGGTCATAATAGAGATTGAAGACCTTTTACTGAATTTAATATGCTTAAAGGGATCAAGATCAAGGACATATGACATCTTGTCTAGCAAATTAACCTCTGCCATGCCAGGACTGAAGGATGTCTGAGAGAAGGACACTGAGCAAACTACTGAAGTGAATGACTGGGCTGTTGTATGTGATAATACGTATCTACAGGAACCTCCCTTAGGCTCAATTTCAAATTCTTTAATAGGTTATATCTCACACTGATGTGTATTTAGAAAATGCTTCAATTGTAAAATAGATAAAGGTATATTCATTCACGGTTTTTTGTACTGTGACAAAATTTTGCCATACTGAAAGAAAATAAGTAGTGTAATGGAAGATCTTCTTGTACTACATTTCAATATGACACCACCTTTGTATTTGTTGAATCTTAATGTGAACAGTCTGTTTGAAAAAGATGCAGTACAGTTATTTGTTGTCCTGGTATAATTAGCTAAGAAATGCATTTTGTTACTTTGGTCTGCATCACAGGCTTCATCTCCTAAAATGTGGACATCACAGATCGCTACGTGGTTACAACTTGAAAAGCTCACATATGACAAACATCATTATGCAAAATAAAATAAAGTAGTGCAAAAGTAAAGATAATTGCAAAAATCAATGACAGTTCTCAAAGAAGCTTAAGAACTTTGATCCTATTTTCTCTGCATCAGATTTTTTTTTTTTTGCAACATATATTTTCCATGGCCACACCTACATTTACAATGCTCCTTTTATTCTGCGTTTCAGTCAAATGTGAATTTGTGATCATTGTGTTGACATCAGGGTGGAGCCAAGAAACTGGGGCATGTTCAGTTGACATGGCCACACCTCCTTCCATGTGACATCACCTTGAGACAGATCACAACAGATCAGGGCACAATGAATGTGAGTAGTATGACTACAAACTGTATAGTTGTATGGTGTATGGCGACATGACCCATCACCCAAAATACTATGAAAAAACACTCCTGCCTCCATTCTTTGTGAAAGATGGATAGGCGCACAGGAAACAAAAACCTTGGAAAAAAATTATATATGCCAAATTACAGAGATGCCAATTTGCAAGGGACTAATGTTATCACCGGACCTTGGTGTTCAGAAAAATATGGTAGGTGATTTGTGGGGGAATTTTTACTTTACAAATTACAGACATGGCCAATTTGCACAGGATTAAGATCTCACAGACAACCTCCACAATTATTACAAATGACTAGAGGTCTCCAGATAATACTAATCTTGTGCGAATAGAGCTTAAATCTTTATTAAAAGCATTTGCTTAAACATGGGGTCTGTCATTTTTGGAGAGCAATGGCTTTGAAAGCATTAGTTCAAAGCACAAGGGAACGCTAACAGCAGGGAGCAAACAAAAGCATCACAAGAGATGGCGTTAAACTACCTCATGTCTCAAAGCACATAACATTACAATAATAATGAACGCAAACAAAGAGCACTGATCTGTACCATCTGACTGCTGCAGATTCTTTTTGGTATTGATAGCGTTGCCATTGAAACACATAAATCATGACGTAAGATGTCTGCGTGACTAGGGTGTGCAAGGGTATGTAAAAACATGTGTTCACAGGCAGCTACTACATCCTATTGTATTCCCTTTAGACTGAAGGATATGATTGAATGAACATTTTATGATCTAATGCCTTCCACAGTGAATATAAACACATAAATACATTTAGACCACTTAACTTAGTGATTGCTATCAGGATGTGAAGAGACTTTCAACCAGCATAATACAAAATGTTTGGGTAACACTTTATTTTACAGTGTCATTCTGACATGTTACATTTAGTTCCTATATTATAATTACATGCAACTAAACCAAACCAAACCCAAATCCTGAACCTATAGTAAGTACATGTAGTTACTTAATATTACTCAGTACCTAAAAGTATAATTAGAGTGTAACACAGACACCTTAAAATAAAGTGTAACCAAATGTTTTTGAAGCAAATCACCTAACCTGCCTTAAAGCGGTGTTATTATTTGCCAGACTACTTGCTAATCTGAACTGTTTAAAATAGTCAGCATATACTGTTTATTTCTATCTGTGTTCACACTTTTATAGTATTAAACTGTTTATGGTTTTGTTTTGTTAAATGTGTATTAACAGTGTTTGCTTAAAACCTGCTAACTCACAGGAGGCGCACTGAGTCTGTGTTTGTTTAATTTAGTTCAAAGTGCTAGTTTTAATGCAAAAGAATGTATTTTGCACAAAAAGAAAACATAATTTACTACTGATATGCAACATGCATTCATGAGAGCACCACAAAGCATATGTTTTGTGTTCACGCAGGAGCTGACTTTGTTGCGTGAACACGCTTTCGATAATATTATTTAGTAAATAAATTGGTAAATTATTTGTTTATTTTTTTGTACAATCAAAGCATGTCTCTTCATAAAATTGAGTGATAGAAATGTCTTTTTGTCCCAGGAGTAATATACATGTAAAACGTAGTCCATATCTTTTGAAATATGATCAGCCACATTTACAAAAAAAACAGGTTACTGTCGTAACCCCAGTTCTCTGAAACATCTCTGCAGAAGCATCCAAATGCACCAAGTCTGGCTAGACAGACAGTAGCACGCAGCCAATGCCCTTACCTGAGGGCATATAAGGCCTGTACGCGCTGTTATCTCCAGTAAGTTTATTCGCTTCTCATGCGGCAAACGGGAAAAAGCTGGTGGATTTCTCCACTCGATGTTTCAGAGATCCGGGGTTACGACAGTTCTCTTTCATCATCTCGTGTTCGAGATCCACCTATGGGAGAGACATGGACAGCTCCCTGATTGCCCAATACACTCACAAAGAGGTTCTGTAAGTCAGAGAAGGACAGTCACCCCAAGGGGGCGGTGCCTCACACGTCCCATAATCATTCACCTGGCAACCCTGACACACACATAACTTCTGTGCGCATGCAAGACGTGAAACTTGTATGAGGCCCACACATGTAAATAAGCCCAGAAACACATATATACACACCCAGGCTGGAATGTAAATTCATGGCCATTCACCTTTTGATCCTTTATTACAGTGTGTAAATAGGAAGATAGAAATGAAGATAATAAGGAGGGGGCTGTGAAAAACCCCATCCCTAAAACAGAATGTGCTACCAAAGTTCTGGTGACATCCATTCAGTAGTAACGCACAAACGTGCTAGGAGAAGCCCAGCTGGCAGCAGAGCAGATGTCTTGCAGTGACACTCCCCTGAACAAAGCCCAAGAGACGGCTAAGCCCCTCGTGGAACGAGCTCTGATGTTTCCTGGGGACTACACTCATTTAAATTCATATACCAAACTATAGCTTCCACAAGCCAATGTGAGAGGAGTTACTAGATATGGGACTTGCCCATGAAATAAAGAGCTGGTCACTCTTCTTGAAAACACTGGTCCTGGTTATATATGTCTATAATGCACGAACAGGACACAGAGCATTCAGCCTCTGATCCTCCATAGAGGAAAAAAGTGGAGGGTGAAAGGCGGGCAGCTCCAACACCTCCAATGATAATGCAGGGAAGCACTACATGCATAAAAGCCTGGTTAGGCTTAAGAAAAACCTTATCTCCTCTTAAGAGAGAATTCAGTGCACAAGGAATGAACTGAGAGTCATTGACACATATAGCTGAAGCCAAGGCAAAAAGCTATTAAAGCTGTCTTGAAGGACAGCAGATTCAGGGAAATACCTCCCAGGGGCTCAAAAGGAGTATTGAGACAGAGCCTCCAGCGCCATGGAGAGGTCCCATTCAGGAACAATTCTCCTGATGACTGACTAAGAACAAAGGGCACCCTTCATAAATATGCAGATTAGAGGATGCTGCCCGACTGTTGAGCTCTCAAAGCCCACATGACAGGCAGAAATAGCTGCCAGGTAGACCTTGATTGTGGAAAAAGACCTGCCTTCATCCATAAGGTCTTCTAAGAAACACAAAATATCACTGAACACTGATATGATGTGAGACCACACCCATCACACCACCCTTCAAATCCTTGCCACTTACAACCATATAAGGACCGTGTAAAAGCGGCACTGGCATTCTGTATGGTAGCAACCACACGCTGGGAAGCCCTGGCGTGTTTAAGTTTGTTCTCTCAGGGGCCTGGCCCAGAGAGCCACCCCGTCTGGGAATTGGTGATAAATCTCCCCGTTCACTAGAGACAATAGATCTGGAGGGGGAGGCACCACAGATGGGTATAACAGAGGGATTATCTCTGCCAGCCACAGTAGTCTGGCTACACCACCTGGGTGTCATCAGAATGAGAGACAGGCCCTGCTCACTCACCCTGGCTAGTGAGGGAATTATTGGGCACATAGGAGGAAAAGTATACAGCAGCACTTTGGGCCATGGGTGGGCCAGTGTGTTTACCGTGAGGGGTGCATCCACGTCCTTTAGCAAGAAGAACATAGGACAATGGGTGTTTTCGCGCGAGGCGAATGTTCAACAGTTGCCTGTCCGAATCTCATCCATATTATGCCCACTATTTGAGGAGGGAGGAGCCATTCTGTGTAGAGTGAGTGCCCCCTGCATAGAGGGTCCGTAACTCTACTCCACACCAAAAGCTTGTGAGCTAATGCGTGAAGTTTTGACGAACACATGCCGCCCTGGCGATTGATATTAAGCCACCACCGTGGCTCACCGTGGTGATTCAGATGTAAACACTGCTACACACACTTTATGCTCCACTTTAACTTCTTCCCTAGACAGTATCTGTCCACTGTCATCCAGACCAGCACATGCAACTCCTTCCAACTCCTGGATATCCGATGCTCTTCGTGAAGACCGGACCAAACTCAGGGTGGCAGAAAGGAAATGACGCAAATCAAAAGACCCATCTGACCTAGGTTCGTATCAAGACCTGCTATCATCTTTTTATGGTGGAGTTCATGCAGCTAAGTCCTCATAGTTCCATGGCAAGATCAACAGCACTACAAACACACGGTCACTCTTAAAAACATTCAACGTACTCCTTTTTTTCCCCCTCCACCACCACTCACCACATCTTTAACTGCTGATCAATTCGCCAATTTCTTCACTGACAAGACATCTTCAATCAGCAGCCACTTCTCAGCTCCACTCACACAGGAACTCAGCCCATCCACATCCACTAATCTTCTCTCTTCCTTCTCTCTTCTCACGGAGGCAGAAGTATCAAAACCTCTCCTCTCCAGTCATCCCACCACCTGCCCTCTAGACCCCATCCCCTCACACCTTCTATAAGCCATCTCTCCCACTCTTTTACCAGCACTTACACACATTATTAACTTGTCTCTCCACACAGGCACTTTCCCTACCATATTCAAGCAGGCTCGCGTAACCCTACTGCTAAAAAAACCCATGTTAAACACATCACTTGTAGACAATTACAAACCTGTCTCTCTCCTACTATTCATATCGAAAACACTTGAACAAGTTGTGTTCAACCAGGTGTCATCTTTCCTCACACAGAACAACCGTCTGGACGTCAACCAATCCGGATTCAAGAGCGGCCATTCCACTGAGACTGCGCTACAGTCTGTCACAGAATCCTGGGGGATTTCAAAGGCTGGTTCCAAATCATCTGTTCTCATTCTACTGGTTCTATCTGTTGCCTTCGACACCGTAAACCATCAAATTCTTCTGTCCACCCTCTCGTCACTGGGCATCTCAAGTACTGCACTTCAATGGTTTTAGTCCTATCTCACAGGTAGGTCTTTCAGGGTCGCCTGGGGAGGGGAGGTAACCAAACCTCATCAACTGATCACTGGGGTTCCTCAGGGTTCAGTTCTTGGAACCCTCCTATTCTCCATTTATACTACATCACTGGGTCCCATCATACAGGCACATGGTTTCTTCTACTGCTATGCTGATGACACACAACTTGTCCTTCCAACCAGATGATTCTACAGTAGCTGCACAGATATCAAGCTGTCTGGCGGACATCACGATGTGGAGGAAAGAACGCCACCTGCAGCTCAACCTGGCAAAGACTGAGCTTTTAGTCTTCCCTGCCACTCCAACACGACTTAAACATACACCTTGGTGCAACCACGATTACCCCATCAAATTCGGCCAGAAATCTTGGAGTTATCTTTGATGACCAACTGACCTTCAGAGACCACATCTCAAAGACAGCTCGGTCATGCAGATTCGCACTTCACAACATCAGGAAAATCAGGCCCTTTCTGACTGAGCATGCAACACAACTTCTTGTCGAGGCCCTGGTCATTTCAAGGCTTGATTACTGCAATGCTCTTATGGCTGGACTGCTGTCAAGTGCAATCAAACCTCTTCAAATGATCCAGAACGCTGCAGTATATCTTGTCTTCAACAAGCCTAAGAGAGCCCACGTCATTCCCCTCTTCATCTCTTTACACTGGCTACCCCTTGCTGCTCGCATCAAGTTCAAGGCGCTGACGCTTGCTTAGAGATCTACCACAGGCTCTGCACCTTCCTACCTCCACCTCCTACTGCTACAACGCTACGTCCCCACCAGAAGCCTGTGATAACTAAAGGAACGAACTCTTGTGGTACTGTCACAGAGAGACACAAAATCACTCTCCAGAACATTCTCCTTCACTGCCCCTGCTGCTGGAATGATCAATATTCAAGAGACAGCTAAAAACTCATCTCTTTCGTGAACACTTAACCCCTTCATAAAATTTTTTTAAAAAAGAAATAAATCTATCCTTTCCTTTTTCCCTTCCTAATCTAGCTTATGTAAGTGAGCAATATATGAAACTTGTACTGAAAGCACTTCCTGTGTCTATTTGCCTATTCATGAAGAATCGCTTGTTTGTATTCCTCACTTGTAAGTCGCTTTGGATAAAAGTGTCTGCTAAATGACTAAATGTAAATGTAACTTTTGTAACTTTTTTTTCTATAAGTTTCTACTAACATGAAAGTTTAACAGCAAACCAAAGAACGCTCGCGCTACACTGACTGGACAGCTGATTCAATGGATTCAATAATAAATAACAGCAGCTCACTGCTCTTTTTTTCTAAAATCAACAAAAAGTGTGCCTCGCATTTTCAGACCTGAAAAACGCGCTCAGTGTGATCGGGGCCTAACTATTTACACAGGCAATTGAAAAAACTTTGCTGACACTGTTATCTCTAAAATAATTTAAGGGAAATAAAATAATATTTTTCTGGCTTTTAATAACTCAGCTGAAAAGATATGTTTGTGTGCTCAAACATTTGAGTTGATCCAGGCACCAAAGCGAAGCTGCACTCCTCGACTCCACTGTTTTTTTAACAAATGCTGAAAATGTGCGCTATAGAAAATCTCGCAATAGCGCATTTGTCTTCGGGATTACAGGTGAGTGTTGCGAAAGTTTCGCAGCCAAAACGTTGTCATATAAACATGATCAAGGTCCTCCTAGATCAATATCTAAGAAATTATTTTTGTCTTTTAAAAATGCAATTACGATTGGGGTGGCCAGTGGGGCCCCAAGTGGCTCCGCCACTGATTCCAAGACACTTCAGTGGGCCTTTAATATACTGCATGTTTTACTAACATTTTCCTTCTTTTTCTTTCGCTAATTTGTTCTTAGAGTTGTATTTCCAGAGTTTTCATTTACACTTCTGGGGCTTGTTGCACCAGCAGTGCATAAATTACAACTTAGCCAAGTTTCGACTTAAATGGGCACTAAGTTACAATTTAAGCTCTACTAAAGAATTTTGCGTTGTACCATTAAGCTTAATTTAATTGAAACTCAACATTCTAACTAAATATTTACAGAATCGTCTATGAAAAATGGTCGGAATGAGATGGCAGCCAGATTAGATCACATCACATTAATGAGCTCGTAATTGATAATGAAGCACCGCAAGAACATCAATGAGTTTTACAAGACAGACATCTTTGGATATTTATGATGATGTTGACATATATGCTTATTTGCACTTTAAAAGAGAGGGAATAGTGCGGATAAAGGACTTGATGACGTCTGATATTCAACACGAAACAGAAACGAAACGGCGCTCTTTCCCCAAGCTTTCGAGTGTGCGTCGCCTTTTGTTATTTTGCTCCTGGATCAATGCAATATACTTAGTAGGTGATTGCATTATAAATCAACAGTATGTAGAGTAATCCGCAGGGTGTCACTTCTGTTGCGAAATGAACAACTACGTGTGCATGCCAATTGTAAACACACAAAATACAAACGTGCAAAAATTCCATGCCGTTTTGTTTCATTGATGTACTTGGGTGGGACACAAATCAGGATAAAAGCACCCACAGAGCATGAGAATGCTTTTGTGAATAGGAAGGGCTTCTATTCACTAAACACCCAGGTCATCTGTAACTGTGTTTAAACTGTGCTAGGTTCAAAGCATGACAGCTTCATTTTAAGATGATCAAACATCTTTGAAAAAAATTATTCTGGGGAGCATCGTGACATTCTACTGCGTGATTATGTCTACCCACTTAAAAGGGGCAGATGACACCATACTTGAACTCTTCCACACAAGAAGAAGAAAAACTCTGCACATACCAAAACACGGGTAACAGTGAAAAGAAGTATTAGTGTATCATAAAGGAGGTGGCCATGTCTCAAGAGGTGTATGTGACGGCAGATTTTAATTTGTGCAAATATATGTGGTATGGATTTGACTCCATATGGTCTCCCCGATAAAATTTTAATGTAAGGGGTGGAATAATATTTTCATTGTAATTTGTGGTGATGGGTGCGGGTGTCAAGTAAAATCAAGTCACCTTTACTTATATAGCGCTTTTACAATGCAAACTGTGGCAAAGCAGCTCTACATTAATAATTGCCAAATAATTTTGAGCAGCTCCCAAAGAAAATGGTGTCATTGTCCATCTTATTCTGTATATTATTGAATCATTTCGTTGCAAAGATCAATAGTTATTAGTCTAGTTAATTTAGGTATATCAGCACTGGCCTGATTGGTCGGAGCAAATGACTGTAAATTAGAAAGTTGTCTTGATAAGAACAATAAACAGGTGCTGGTCTTATAATTAGAGTGTCATCAAAAAGTTGATGTGCCACACTCTAATCAGCTTATTAACTCAAAAGGCCTTTAAATGGTCTCTCAGTCTAGTTCTGTAGGTTACACAATCATGGGGAAGAACGCTGACTTGACAGTTGTCCAAAAGACAACCATTGACACCTTGCACAAGGAGGGCAAGACACAAAAAGTCATTGCAAAAGCAATGCAATGGGGATAACCGCAAGCATAGGGATAACGGCACCTTGGATTGTAAAACAAAACCCATTCAAAAATGTGGGAGAGATTCACAAAGAGTGGACTGCAGCTGGAGTCAGTGCTTCAAGAACCAATACGCACAGATGTATGCAAGACATGGGTTTCAGCTGTCGCACTCCTTGTGTCAAGCCACTCTTGAACAACAGACAGCGTCAGAAGCGTCTCGCCTGGGCTAAAGACAAAAAGGACTGGACTGCTGCTGAGTGGTCCAAAGTTATGTTCTCTGATGAAAGTAAATGTTGCATTTCCTTTGGAAATCGGGGTCCCGGAGTAATCGGGGTCCCTGGAGGAAGAGAGGAGAGGCACACAATCCACATTGTTTGAGGTCTACTTTAACGTTTCCACTGTCAGTGATGGTTTGGGGTGCCATGTCATCTGCTGGTATTAGTCCACTGTGTTTTTTGAGGTCCAAGGTCAACGCAGCCGTATACCAGGACGTTTTAGAGCACTTCATGCTTCCTGCTGCTGACCAACTTTATGGAGATGCAGATTTCATTTTCCAACAGGACTTGACACCTGCACACAGTGCCAAAGCAACCAATACCTGGTTTGAGGACCATGCTATCCCTGCTCTTAATTGGCCAGCAAATTCGCCTGACCTTAACCCCATAGAAAATCTATGGGGTATTGTGAAGAGGAAGATGCGATATGTCAGACTCAACAATGCAGAAGAGCTGAAGGCCACTATCAGAGCAACCTGGGCTCTCATAACACCTGAGCAGTGCCACAGACTGATCGACTCCATGCCATTGCTGCAGTAATTCAGGCAAAAGGAGCCCCAACTAAGTATTGAGTGCTGTACATGCTCATACTTTCCAAGTTCATACTTTTCAGTTGGCCAAGATTTCTAAAAATCCTTTCTTTGTATTGGTCTTAAGTAATATTCTAATTTTCTGAGATACTGAATTTGGTATTTTCCTTAGTTGTTAGTTATAATCATCAAAATTAAAAGAAATAAACATATTAAATATATCAAGTCTGTGTGTAAGGAATGGATATAATATACAAGTTTCACTTTTTGAATGGAATTAGTGAAATAAATAAACTTTTTGATGATATTCTAATTATATGACCAGCACCTGTATACTGAGTTTGGTGACTGTAGGTAAAACTAAACCCTCAACTTTAATCAAAAGCTGGCGCTATTGATCCCCTCCACCAGTTTCTAAGGTTTGGCCCATATCTACTGGTGGACAATAGTGATGCGTGTCGAGTTTCATGCAATTTGAAGCATGTTAAGAGCCTCAAAAACACCCAAGAATATTATTAAAGTATGATGTGTTGCCATGGCAACAATATTTAAGCTTTCACAAATACATTTACATGTCTACATCTGCAATGTTTTTACATTATAATGATGTTTGAAGCAAATCCACTCAAAATTTAGCATCCGCAATGTTTTGACTTTATGCTGACTGAGTTTGGTGGTGATTGGATTAATCGCCTAGGAGGAGTATATCAAATTCCAGAGCATGTGTTTTTCAAACAACCCATAATAGCTGACTTCCTGTTGAGCTGGCATATAACTTAGAGTACGAAATTTGTTTGGCCCGATGAGGTCTATAAGTGTACCAAGTTTCATACTAATACATGCAAGCGCGTTTGATATACGGACCAACCCGGTGGCAGCATTTACTGCAGCATTTGGTGCCCCTATGATCACAAGCCACAAAAGCAAAATCTATGAGATCCTTTAAATCTAGATGAATTTCATATTGATAGAATATCATAGGTCAATTTCAGATGAGTGCAGAATATCATCCTAATCTGCCATGCCTGTGTTTTTCTCTGACAACCTCTAAAAAAACTCCAGAGCAAATTACTGTAAAGGTGGTTCACCTACAGAGGTTCAGGCTGCAGGGTGACTAAAGAAACGTTGTCAGCTAGATAGTAGAAATCCATACATTTCTTTTCTATTACCACCCACTGCTACTTATACTAATTATGGAAATAAGTGCAGTTATAATAACAAAATATGTTATATGTTATATAATATGTTGTATGAAGAACAATACTATAGTGTGACGATATTGTATTGCTATATGGAGCACATCAATGCTAATACCAAATCAAAATTAGTTAGCACTTCATTTGTTATTGAAAGGGTTTAAGGACAATATCGGGTCGAAACAGTAAAGCAAAAATCTTTGTTCATTTTAAAATATCTTTGAATATTTTCAATCTTACATTTTGTCACAGATCTGATAGGCTCTCTCACACACCAATCACAACGCACACCATCACCAGAATCCTGATCACACACACCTTCACCTCATCAGCCAATTAACTCACCAGTTTCTTAAGCACACACCTCACCTTACCTTACTGTCCGGTCTTGTTCCTACGAAAAGGACTCACAAATGTCGTGCCTGTGGATCCTTCGTCCTTTCTCTTGTGTCGATGTCTGTACGTGTTACACATCCCACTGAGTCAAGTCCGTACATTCCATTTGTGATCATCGTTGAGGTTGTCTGTTACTTACCTAGTCAACGGAGGTGTGTGCTATCTGTCACCTACCTTCAGCGAACTCTTGATCAACCTGTAAGATACTACACTCTGTTAACATCTGCATATAATTCAATGCTATGCCATTCATCTGCAAACTTACCTGTGATTGCCTTATTGCTGTGAATAAACAAACTTTATTTATAATCATCTGCGTGAGTGTCCCTCTGTAACAGAGGACCGGACCTTCACCGCATTCCAGCATGAGCGCACCAACTTCTCTTCAGGAAATCATTGAATCCCTTCAATGTTTTCTCCCCTCAACTACATCCACAACAGGTCCCTCTACCACAGACACTTCTTCTTCACTGGTGATCACCAGTCCCATGACTCAACAGGCACCCTTCTCTGGCTCGGCGGATGATTGCAATGGATTTCTACTGCAATGTCTGTTGTCCCTGGAGGTGCAGCCACATCTCTTCACATCAGACTGCGCGAATATCGCGTAAATCATATCCCTGCTGTCTGGGCGAGTGCTCCAATGGGCTGAAACCATTTGGACTCAAGAAGGTACTGTAACACAAACCCTTTTGAATTTCATTGAACATTTTCGTGAAGTATTTGGGAGACCTACTGCTGATTCTTCCATAGGTGAACAGTTATATCACTTCCGTCAGAGTCATTTATCTGTTTTTGAATATTCTCTCAAGTACAGGACTCTTCCTGCCGCTAGCAGTTGGAATGAGCACTCGCTCTTCACCACCTATCTGCAGGGATTAGATCTCGCTGCATATGACGACACCATCGGGCTTGAACGTTTCTTTCAGGTTTCCATCAGGCTGGATAGTCATATGCAGTCATGTCTGGAAGAACACCAGGGTCAATCATATGCCACCTTCCTCCGTCAACCAGCATCCATCTGCACTCCAGAACCAGGCACTGAACCCATGCAAGTGGAACATAACCAGTTGACATCTTCTGAGTGGCAGAGGCGGCTGACCCAGGGGCTGTGTCTTTACTGCGGTGATAAGGGGTATGTTAGGAATGCATGCCCCATTTGTCCACTGGTGAGTGTGATTGAAACATCCATTTCTGGTACTCACCGATCATAATAATCTCCAGAACTTTCGAGACGCAAAGAGACTGAATCCTTCACTAGTTTCCATTTCAACATCTCATATAGTCCAGATCCTAAGAATGTCAAAGCAGATGCTCTCTCGACTCCATGCTCTAGAAGAAACAAGTGAGGACCCAGAGAACATCATCTCCGAAGAACTCCTAGTAAGTCAATTCAATGGTCTCCCAGTTCCATTCCCCCAATCGATGCCTCCACACCAGTTCCGCCGGGATGCCCATCAGGACTTCAATATGTCCCTCGAATTCAAAGGACTCCCTTGATTCAATCCACTCACTCCTCCTTGGGCACTGGCCACCCAGGGACCAGTGCAACCCTCTCGCTGTTAAAAGATTGCTTCTGGTGGTCCAGTATGGCTAGGGATGTGAGAAGGTTCATTCAGGGATGCGCAGACTATGCCATTTCGAAGTCTCCTCGCCACCTTCCATCTGGGAAGCTACTACCTCTGCACGTTCAAAACCGTCCAGGGTCACACCTAGGGTTAGATTTCATTACTGACCTGCCAGCTTCGGATGGAAACACATGTGTATTGGTGGTTGTGGATAGATTCTAAGTCATGTCGACTCATTCCCCTCAAAGGTCTACCTACGGCCATGGAAACTGCTGAAATTCTCTTCAACTGCATCTTCAGATATTATGGAATTCCTGAGGATATTTGTCTCTGATCGTGGTCCTCAATTTATCTCCAGAGTATGGAATTCTTTCTTCAAACTCCTAGGTGTGATCGTAAGTCTCTCATTGGGAAACCATCCTCAATCGAACTGGCAGACAGAAGGGAAGATCCAGGAAATGGGACGCTTCCTACGAACCTTCTGCCATGGCCTTCAAGACTCTTGGAACCAGTTCCTAGACTGGGCTGAGTACGCTCAGAACTCCCTCAATATCACAGATCTACCAGGCTCTCTCACAGCAATCACAACGCACACCCTCGCCAGAATACTGATCACACACCAATTAACTCACCAGCTTCTTAAGCACACACCCCACCTCATTGTCCGGTTTCGTTCCTACAAAGATGACTTGTGTACGTCGCTCCTGTGAATTACTTGTACAAAAGCTGCTGTGTATCCTTCATACTTCCTCCTGTGTCAATGTCTGTACGTCTCTTGTATTCCTCATCCCAGCGAGTCAAGTCAGTACATTCCATTTGTGGTCATCGTTGTGGTTGTCTGTTACTTACCTGGTCAATGGAGGTGTGTGCTCTGTCATCTACCTTCAGTGAACTCTGGATCAACCTGTAAGATACTAGACTCTGTTAACATCTGCATATCATTCAATACCATACTAATCATCTGCAAACTTACCTGTGATTGCCTTATTGTTGTGAACAAACAAACTTTATTTATATTATCATCTGCGTAAGTGTCCCTCTGCAACACATTTCATACTGTTATTTACTCCAATTTAACAGTGCTCTAAAATTTTTCTTACAGAAAAATGTAATTAGTTTTAATGCGACTGTCTCTGATTGCTGATTTTATTATTCTAACACTTCTCGATTGTGCACCAGAAACATGCTTTCATTTCAAATAAACTTGCATAAGTGAGCAGAAAAATCTAGACATGTACCTAGACTATTACCCAAGACTGATATTAAAATCGGCTTTGCAGGTTCTGATTTGGCTCCATTTATTTTATCATTTTATTTTTTTCATCATATACTACAAATATTGAAATTAAACAGCCACTTTTATAAAATCATGTGATATTAACTTAAAAAGGGGTATTTAGTAAATTTTAATTATATTAATTTAAAGACAAATGCGTCGTACTTGATGTTCGCAAACACAGAACATGACCTTCTGTAACACCCATGTCGAGAAAACAAAAACTCTCCTCCATAAAAAAACAGAGCTGTTAGTCTTGTTAAAATCTTGAATTAACTAGACTAATAACTATTGATCTTTGCAATGGAATGAATCAATACAAATATATAGAAAAAGCTGGACATTGACACAATTTTCTTTGGGAGCTGCTGTGCAGCCAAAAATTATTTGCCAATTATTACTGTAAAGCTGCTTTGACACAATTTGCATTGTAAAAAGCGCTATATAAGTTAAGGTGACTTGACTTGACTGACCCAGGGGTAGTACTACATTTAGAAGTTCTCTGCAGTAGGTCCTGCCTAGCCAGGGAGGAGCTACGACCGGTGCAGAGACAGGGCAAAGCAGAGCAGTCCTGGGAAAGATGCGAGTTTACCATCAGGGAAACCGTATTGTTGACAATACATTTACATTTAATCATTTGGCAGACTCTTTTATCCAAAGCGACTTACAAGTGAGGAAAACAAGCGATTCTTCATGAAGAGGTAAATAGATACGGTAAGTGCTCACGACAAAAGTTTCAGACATTGCTCAGAGTAGTATAAGATAGAATAGGGAGGGAAAAGAAAGGATAGAATTTTTTTTTTATGATGGGGCTAAGTGCTCGCGAAAGAGATGAGTTTTCAGCTGTCTTCATTCTGCATTCCTGATGAAGATAGTGAGATAATTTCACCAGCAATGAACAGTGAACGAGAATGTTCTGGAGAGTGATTTTGTGCCTCTTTGTGACGGTACCACAAGCCTTTGCTCTTTTAGCTATTGCAGTGAGTGGAAGTAGGAGGATGTGGAGCCTGTGGTGGATCTGTAAGCAAGCGTCAACACCTTGAACTTGATGCGAGCAGCAAGGGGTAGCCAGTGCAAAGAGACGAAGAGGGGCTTGACGTGGACTCTCTTGGGCTCGTTGAAGACAAGACGTACTGCAGTGTTCTGGATCATTTAAAGAGGTTTGATTGCACATGATGGCAGTCCAGCCAGAAGAGCATTAAGAGCAGTAAGCAAGCCTAGAAATTACCAGGGCCTGGATGAGAAGTTGTGTTGCATGCTCAGTTAGAAAGGGCCTGATTTTCCTGATGTTGTCTCTGAAGGTTAGTTGGTTATCAAAGATAACTCCAAGATTTCTGGCCAAATTTAATGGGGTTATTGCTACCTATTGTACCTAGCTGGATGTTGAAAGCGTGTTGTAGAGTTGGAATGCGAGGGAAGACTAGAAGCTCAGTCTTTGGCAGGTGATTTTCTTCCATCCACGTCGAGATGTCCGCCAGACAGCTTGAGATCGTGAGATCTGTGAGCTGTCACGTCACTTCAGCTAATTCCAGCCGCTGAACTTGGCATCTCTGCCATGTTGTATTTCATACAATTATCAAATAATATGACTTGCTGTGCGGTTAAAGGTCGAGACAGATGCACGTATGTGGAAAATAAACAGAACACACGTTGTTGGATCATTTGGCATTGGCTAAAAGTTTTGTTCGTCAGATTGACTACAATGACAATGGCTGGAGAATATGCCTCTCCAGACACCACAAAATCTGACAGCACTGCTTGGGTATTATAACTAAATCTCCAGCACTATTTTAAAAATTACACTTTGGACATGGACTCATTTGTTTGTGAGAGTCCAACGATCATGTAATGATTTACAACATAAATGCAGCTCAGATTGCATAACTTCATGAAGAACAATGATGGAGAGCAGATCGTTCAGAAGAAATGTTTTGCAAACAATGGACAATATTTCAATATTTCATGGATTTAACACTTTTGTGTACAAAAAGTACTATTGGATATTTTTCAATGGATGTCAATGGAATGGACATTTTACCCAAGTGCAACGGATTGGATTCATCTTGCGATCACTATTTCATTACAAAGGTATGAAGTCCTGTTTTGATTTTGCGTTCTGTCATTTGCACACCCCACTAAAATTACAATATTACTGTTTCTGGAGCATCTATATTGTAAAACTGAAACCATAGATTGACAGTAAACTTTTAGAACTTTTAAATGGTATAACTAGTTATCCTTATTAATATTTTAGATATTATCTAAGAGAGATAGTTGCTTTGTCTGAGCTGAGCTGTTGGTCACGTCGAGCTATGCGTGACCGTTTCAGAAACCAGGCACCTCAGTTCTAACCACATCTTGCCTTTTTGCCCATTTTCAGTTATCTGGGAGTGCATCACGGGCAACATGGCGACGGCCCATTTTAGTCATGGACACTACGTTCAATATATATATATATATATATATATATATATATATATATATTAGATATTACAGTTTCTCAACAAATGATTTCTTTCTTAAAATGTCAATAAATTTTTTTAACTTTAAAAATGATAACTTCCTACCAATCTGTCAGGTCTCCGTGTGTCTGTTTATTTGTTCCCCAGTCCTGTTATGTGTAAAATGTGGTCTTTGTTTTTAGGTCTTCAGGTCTCCTGTGTTCTGTGTTTTGAGTTCCTGCTTGTCATTGTCAGCTGATTATTTCATTTGCGTCAGCTGTGTCTTGTCATTAGTTATGTCTGTCACCTGCCCCGCACATTATCCCCATGTGTTCATGTGTATTTATACCCTCTGTGTCTGTCCAGTCCTTGTTCGTCGTTGAAGTTACTTGTGGTTAATCTGTATCCAGTTTGAGATGAAACTACTTTGTTTATTTAGTCTTCCTGTTTCGTGAGCTCATTCCTGCAACCACACCCGTGACACAATCATGTATTTTTCTCTATTTAGTTCAACAAAACATGTAAGTGGTGCCAGCTCTGTTCAATTAAGGATACTCATCTTCTCTTTTCCACAAAGAATCCATTTATTGATACATGGATTGATATATTGATCCATATTGTTTGATTTTTTTATGCATAAACATGTCCATTCACAAAAAAAAACAAAAACAAAGAAAAAACATTAAAGCAATCCCATGACTTTTCTTTCACTGTTTTGCTTTTTAATTTGTAAAGACTTCACACACTATCCATTATTGCTAATTTTGGCCTTCATAAACATAATTGTTTTTACATAAATAACTGGAAGAGACATACTTTAACTAAACTCAATTGTGTGTTTCAGATGCTGTCCCCATCATCTGCAGAGAGAAACTGCCGCTTAAAATCCACACGTAATGATGGATGTAAAGACATCATGGAGGATTATGAAGATATTTCACAGAAATATGGTCTTCATTGCATCTGTATCACCTGTACTGTCATTTTTGCTACAGTTTGTCAAATAAATCAAAGTATCTAATTGACGCAACATGCTTTTTTCCGTTTTTTTTCTTAATGTAAAACCCAAATACAGGCAACAAGATATTATAAGACCAGGCAAAAAACAATAACCACAACAACCACAAAAAACAATATTAGTAAAAAATAATATTAATAATACTAATCATAAGAATATGATAAGATGATAATATATTAATATTAATGAAAATAAATATTATTACCTCTGGAACCGCCACGTGTGGTATCAGGATGGAATGGGGAGGACTTAATTGCCCTACAGTTGTAGTACCATAGTAGACAAGATCACTTCAGCTAGAGCCCCCTCTATGATGCAGGCTTAAGCTTTGAAGTGGATTCTGTTCACTGAGTGGTGTTCTTCCCGACAGGAAGAGGCCTGGAAATTCCAGGACGGCTCTGTGCTTTACTTCCTTCCAGAGGGCTTGGAGAAGAGGCTTTCCCCCTTCCACTTTGAAGGTCTCTGTTGCTGCTATCGCAGAACATCACAATGCTGTTGATGGCAGGTCACTGGGAAAGCAGAACCTGATCATCAGATTCCTGAGAGGCTCCAGGAGGTTAAATTATCCATGCCACTTCTTATCCCCTCTTGGGACCTCTGTGGTCCTTTCTGCTCTACAGAGGGCTCCCTTCGAGTCACTAGAGCCAGTTGAGCTTAACCCTCTGAGGGGGTTTTGTACCCTGTAGAAGTTTTGACATTCCCTGACATTTGTGCTTTTATCAGTTGCTTAAAAACATTAATTATTGGCATTACCATTATAATCAGCACAAACTAGGCTACCATAATATGTGAGCAACATGTATGTACATGTTTGTATTTTTGAGGAAATAACGTTTATGCATGACTATTGAAAAAGCAAAGAATAAAATAAATAAATAAATGAAAGTACAGTCGTGGCCAAAAGTTTTGAGAATTACATAAATATTAGTTTTCACAAAGTTTGCTGCTAAACTGCTTTTATATCTTTGTTTCAGTTGTTTCTGTAATGTACTGAAACATAATTACAAGCACTTCATACGTTTCAAAGGCTTTTATCAACAATTACATGACATTTATGTAAAGAGTCAGTATTTGCAGTGTTGGCCGTTCTTTATCAGCACCTCTGCTATTCGACTGGGCATGCTCTCAATCAACTTCTGGGCCAAATCCTGACTGATAGCAACCCATTCTTTCATAATCACTTCTTGGAGTTTGTCAGAATTAGTGGGTTTTTGTTTGTCCACCCGCCTCTTGAGGATTGACCACAAGTTCTCAATGGG
The DNA here is from genome assembly GCA_037194245.1 of Opsariichthys bidens. NCBI lineage: Eukaryota > Metazoa > Chordata > Actinopteri > Cypriniformes > Xenocyprididae > Opsariichthys > Opsariichthys bidens. Next base: position 12,114,161 of record CM074305.1, on the reverse strand, counting down.
ATTAAGATCTGCGGAGTTTCCAGGCCACGGACCCAAAATTTCAACGTTCTGGTCCCCGAGCCACTTAGTTATCACTTTTGCCTTATGGCTCCATCGTGCTGGAAAATGCATTGTTGGATTGTTGGAAGAAGTTGGTACCATTCTTTATTCATGACTGTGTTTTTGGGCAGAATTATGAGTGAGCCCACTCCCTTGGATGAGAAGCAACCCCACACATGAATGGTCTCAGGATGCTTTACTGTTAGCATGACACAGGACTGATGGTAGCGCTCACCTTTTCTTCTCCTGACAAGCCTTTTTCCAGATGCCCCAAGCAATCAGAAAGGGGCTTCATTGGAGAATATGACTTTGCCCCAGTCCTCAGCAGTCCATTCACGATACTTTCTGCAGAAGATCAATCTGTCCCTGATGTTTTTTTTTTGGAGAGAAGTGTCTTCTTTGCTTCCCTTCTTGACACCAGGCCATCTTCCAAAAGTCTTGGCCTCACTGTGCGTTCAGATGCGCTCACACCTTCCTGCTGCCATTCCTGAGCAAGGTCTGCACTGGTGGCACTCCAATCCCGCTGCAGAATCCTCTTTAGGAGACGATCCTGGCACTTGCTGGACTTTCTTGGACGCCCTGAAGCCTTCTTTACAAGAATTGAACCTCTTTCCTTGAAGTTGCTGATGATCCTATAAATTGTTGATTTAGGTGCAATCTTAGTAGCCACAATATCCTTGCCTGTGAAGCCATTTTTATGCAACGCAATGATGGCTACACGCGTTTCTTTGCAGGTCACCATGGTTAACAATGGAAGAACAATGATTTCAAGCATTACTCTCCTTTTAACATGTCAAGTCTGCCATTCTAATCCAATCAGCCTGACATAATGATCTCCAGCCTTGTGCTCGTCAACATTCTCACCTGAGTTAACAAGACGATTACTGAAATGATCTCAGCAGGTCCTTTAATGACAACAATGAAATGCAGTGGAAAGTTTTTTTTGGGGATTAAGTTCATTTTCATGGCAAAGAAGGACTATGCAATTCATCTGATCACTCTTCATAACATTCTGGAGTATATGCAAATTGCTATTATAAAAACTTAAGCAGCAACTTTTCCAATTTCCAATATTTATGTAATTCTCAAAACTTTTGGCCACGACTGTAAGTCACTGAAATAATGCGACAAAACATACTGAATATGTGTCCACAAGTAGTAGATGTTGTAACCTAGATGTTTTGCTTCAAAATGATGTGAAAATCATCCTGCCTACTTATTCACATAAACAATAGTTTGATTTAAATTTTGTAAGACACTTTTTGTTTAGAAAGATAGAATGAGAACATGAGGACATTTTGTAGTTTATTTAGAATGTAGTTAACAATTATAAAATAAGAGCCAAAGGCACATTTTGAGTAGACAGTTACACCTGGATATAAGTCCTGTTCAAAGATTTAAGTGAACATCATTTAACTGGCATTCCAATGTGTTTGGTATTTCTATGCACTGTAGACTTCCAGTCAGTGATCTCACCATCATATTCATGCAGAATGTCCAATGTGGGCCAATATCTGGTCACTATAATTCTCAAATCTGTGAGATAAAAGAAAAAAAACCCTCTGTGAGCATGCTGATAACAGGATCATATCAACTATTATGTTAATGTTAATAAAATGTCCACTCTTAATTTATTTCTCTGATGCGAAGCTGAATTTTTATCACTCATCTCAAACAAAAGCTTCATTAATGACTAGGCTATTTCACAGTAAACGCTTCATAATCTGACCAAAACAGGCCAAAGAAATCTTGTCTAATCATTCATATTACCTCTATGACATTTTATGTATCATATTTGTTATATTATATAGCCAATAAATGTGAATGCCCAATTAATACATTGCTAACACATTTTATTTCAGTATTTATTATGTATTTCAGTAAATTTCACTCATCTCAGTATAGCAATAGTTTGGGAAAAGCCAATATGGCATTTTTGTTAATGTAAGTTATGGAAAGTAGCTTAAACGAAAACACGCATCTACCCCATTCGTTCACAAAGAGACGCAAAGAACATGCAGGATTCATATTTAAACAGTCTTAAATCTACAGTTTATTAATCACAGACCCTATATTGGGATTAGAATAAAGAATTTAAGAATAAAAAAACTTACCATTCACAATCATCAAGATGAAATGAAATAGAAAGTTGCGCTCTTCCTCTGAGGGAAATTCTTCCAGAATTTTCCCTCACCATGTCTCAAAATGATGTATGTAAATCTGACTAAGTCGTTGACTCTGTTGTATGGCTTGCTTCAGAATTTGCCTATAATTAGTCCAGGCTCTATGTGGGCATGGCCGCATTAGCTGATAATGAGGGGACTCACAAATGACTGACAATCTTTCTTTTCAAACAGATCACATAAACTGAAAATATTTGTTTTCAATTTGACTTACATTATTTAAAACCTGACATTTCTTTAAATATACGTACGTCTAATGTCTGTGTGACAAGTATTTATTAAGTTACAGTTCATTTTCTAATGAGTATCAGAATGGACTTCATTGAGAGATGGCAGAACACACGTTAGTTTTCTGTATTTTGCAAAAAGCACTACATTTTGTTTTTACTGTGAGTGTACACAAATAAAAGTAGTCATTTTCTCTAATTTTAATTGATGTATTGCTTTAGAAGCTCAGATTGTCTGCTTTGGAGACCAGCAGAAGGGAAAGGCTGTCTCCAAACAGAGGTTAGCCCACTGAGGGCCCACTCAACTCAGGCTGTTGCCTCCTCCTGGCACACAGCGCCTCTCTGGCAGACAACTGTTGTGCTGCGGGCTGGGTGACATCTAACACAATCGCTTGATTCTACAATCTCCGAGTGGAGCCGGTTTCTTCCTGTGTGTTGGCCACAAACAGGTAATGCGCGGGAAGGTTGGCTCTGTGTCTAATAAGCAGGAGTATTACCTTCTAACAGGGGGATTCCAGTGCCTACTAACCCTGAATTGAGTTCCTCCAGTATCCTTCGCCAGTCAGACGTGGCGAAGGCGTCTGACGCCAGGCCCAGTACTTGTGCACATGCCCGGATGGTCAGTCCTTTTACTGAGCTAGATGCCCATATGATGAGATTCCCCACTTGGTACTTCTATATGTGTATTGTGTACACATGTGTATTGTGTGTAGTGTAGTGTATTGTGTAATAATATAATAATAAACTTTATTTTATATAGCGCCTTTAAAAGTAGCACCTCAAAGCACTTTACATAACAAAATGAAATTAAAAGATACACATAACAATAAAATCAAATAAAGAGCTAATATAATAACAACCAAAGTAATCAAATTAATCACTTAAAAGCTATCCTAAAATAATATATTTTGAGGGACGATTTAAAAACACTAAGGGTTTCTGCATTCCTAATCTCAGAGGGCAGGGAATTCCACAATTTAGGAGCCAAAGAGGAAAAAGCCCGAGCATCCATAGTTTTTAACCTTGTTGTTTGGACAGTTCAAAGACCAGCTTCAGTGGAGTACAGAGCATGTGTAGGAGTGTGAAGGGAATAAAAGCTCACACAAGTATTGAGGGGCCAAATTATTCAAGGCCTTATAAGTGAGCATGAGAATTTTAAAATCAATACGAAAACTAACAGGGAGCCAGTGCAATTTTTCCAGGATACCTGTGATGTGCTGGTCCTAGTTAGAATTCTAGCAGCTGAATTTTAGTGACCTTAACTAATACTGTTTTAGTGCTGTGAAGTTTACGGAATCCAGACTGAAGTGGCTCAAAAAGATCATTAGAGGAAAGATGAGAAAGCAGTTGAGAAGCCACTGTTTGTTCTAAAATTTTGGCGAGAAATGGAAGATTAGAGATGGGATGAACATTATTCAGATTATCAAAGTCCATGTTGTTCGTTTTTGGTACAGGGGTGACAGCAGCAGTTTTAAGTGCTGCTGGCACAACACTGGTGCACAGAGAGTTATTAATAATTCTCAAAACAACAGGAGAGAAGGAATCAAAACATGATTTTAAGAGACAAGATGGTCTCGGATCAACTCTAGAAGTTGAGGCTTTCAGTTTTGAAACCATATTAGATAGAGACTGGGGGTTATGAATAGCAAAGTTAGAAAGAGGAATACTAGAAAATGCAGAAAAGAGAAAGCAGCAGAAGTATGAGTTGAAACAAAGTGGTTACGTATATTATCAATTTTGGTGCTAAAAAACTCCAAAAACATATTACAACGGTGAGTTGAAGCAGGAGCATTAGAGAGGCTGTGATTTTTAAGCAGCTTGTTGATTGAGTGAATAACTTGTTTAGGGTTTCTCTGATTGCTGACAATTAATTGAGAAAATAAACAGATCTAGCTGACACAATTTCAGCCTTATATTCTCTAATGTGTAGTGTACCGTTACCACCCTCTCTGATCTTTCCTCTGTTGTGTCATCCTCTCTTCCTTCACCCACACGATTCTCATCCTTGGATGTAAATACTGCTACTCACACTTTATGCTCCACTTTAATTTCTTCCCTAAACAGTATCTGTCCTCTGTCATCCATGTGCTACTCCTTCCAACCACTGGTTATCCGAAGCTCTTCGTGAACACCTGACCAAACTCAGGGCAGCAGAAAGGAAATGGCGCAAATCGAAAGACCCATCTGACCTTGGTTCGTATCAATCTCTGCTATCATCTTTTTCTGGTGGAGTCCATGCAGCTAAGACGTCATATTTCCACAACAAGATCAACAGCGCTGCGAATACACGTTCACTTTTCAAGAAATTCAATGCTCTCCTTTGTCCCCCTCCACCACCACCCACCTCCTCTACAACTGCTGATCAATTCGCCAATTTCTTCACTGATAAGACGTCTACCATCAGCAGCCACTTCTCAGCTCCACTCACACAGGAACTAGGATAGTCGTGGGTAGTCGTGGCCTAGTGGTGAGAGACTTGGGCTTGTAATCTGAAGGTTGCCAGTTTGATTCCCACGCCGGCAGGAATTGAAAGTGGGGATTGTGAATAAACAGCACTCTCTCCACCTTTGATACCATGACTAAGGTGCCCTTGAGCAAGGCACCTAACCCCTGATTGCTCCCCTTGTAAGTCATTTTGGATAAAAGCATCTGCTAAATGATGAAAAAATGAAAACTCGGGCCATCCACATCCACTAATCTTCTCTCTGCCTGCCGTTTAGACCCCATCCCCTCACACCTTCTACAAACCATGTCTCCCACTCTTTTACCAGCAGTTATACACATTATTAACTCATCTCTCCACACAGGCACTTTCCCTGCCGCATTCAAGCAGGCTCGGGTAACCCCACTGCTAAAAAAAAACCCACGTTAAACACATCACTCGTAGACAATTACAGACCTGTCTCTCCATTCATAGTGAATGACTTAAACAAGTTGTGTTTAAACCAGGTGTCATCTTTCCTCACACAGAACAACTAACTGGATGTCAACCAGTTTGGATTCAAGAGCGGCCATTCAACCTAGACTGCACTACTGTCGGTCACGGAATCCCAGCGGATTGCAAAGACTGATTCCAAATCACCTGTTCTCATTCTACTGGATCTATCTGTTGCCTTCGACACCGTAAACCATCAAATTCTTCCGTCCACCCTCTCGTCACTTGGCATCTGAAGTACTGCACTTCAGTGGTTTGAGTCCTATCTCACAGGTAGGTCTTTCAGAGTTGCCTGGGGAGGGGAGGTATCCAAAGCTCATCAACTGATCACTGGGGTTTTTCAGGGTTCAGTTCTTGGACCCCTCCTGTTCTCCATATCCACTACATCACTGGGTCCCATCATTCAGGCACATGGTTTCTCCTACCATTGCTATGCTGATGACACACAGCTCTACCTGCCCTTCCAACCAGATGATTCCACAGTAGCTGCACAGATCTCAAGCTGTCTGGCGGACATCTCAACGTGGATGGATCAGCTGCAGCTCAACCTGGCAAAGACTGAGATTTTAGTCTTTCCTGCCACTCCAACTCTACTACAGGATTTCAACATTCAGCTAAGTACATCTGCAATCACCCCATCAAATTCGGCCAGAAATCTTGGAGTTATCTTTGATGACCAACTGATCTTCAAATACCACATATCAAAGACAGCCCGGTCATGCAAATCATGAATAATCAGGAAAATCAGGCCCTTTTTGACTGAGCATGCAACACAACTTCTCGTCCAGGCCCTGGCCATTTCTAGGCTTGATTACTGCATTGCTCTTCTGGCTGGACTGCGATCAAGTACAATCAAACCTCTTTAAATGATCCAGAATGCTGCAGCACGTCTTGTTTTTAATGAGCCCAAGAGAGCCCACGTCAAGCACTGGCAGAGACTACTGAACATTCTCCAGAACATTCTCGTTCACTGTTCTCAGCTGGTGGAATGATCTCCCTACCTTCATCAGGAATGCAGAATCCCTGGCAATTTTCAAAAGACAGCTGAAAACTCATCTCTTTCACAAGCACTTAACCCCTTCATAAAAAAAATTATATCCTTTCCTTTCCCTTCCTATTTTAGTTTATGCTACTCTGAGCAATGTCTGAAACTTGTGTTGTGAGCACTTCCTGTATCTATTTGCATCTTCATGAAGAATCGCTTGTTGTTTTCCTTAGTTGTAAGTCGCTTTGGATAAAAGCATCTGCCAAATGATTAAATGTAAATGTATTGTCAAAGATACAGTTTCCCTCATGGTAAACTCACATCTTTCCTTGGACTGCTCTGCTTTGCCCTGTCTCTGCACCGGTAGTAGCTCCTCCCTGGCTAGGTAGGACCTACTGCAGAGAACTGCCCCCTGCGTCAGTCAAGTCAAGTCACCTTTACTTATATAGTGCTTTTTATAATGCAAATTGTGTCAAAGCAGCTTTACAGTAATAATTGGCAAACAATTTTTGGATGCACAGCAGCTCCCAAAGAAAATGGTGTCATTGTCCAGCTTATTCTATATATTTGTATTGATCAATAGTTATTAGTCTAGTTAATTTATGTATATCAGCAGATATAATCGTCTACCTCAGCTCAGTTCGCATACTACAGACCCAATGCAGGCGTACCAAAAACACTGCTGAATATCAAGCAAGGGTCCCCAACTAAACAAGCCAAACGCAACAGCGGCAAGGAACCAAAACTACAACAAAATGGAGAAAAAAACCTTGGGAGAAACCAGGCTTAGTCGGGGGGCCAGTTCTGCTCTGGCCAACAGTGAACACTTGCTCGATATTCAGGCAGAGTTACAGGTCAGTCTATATGTGTAACTGGTTACCACATTACACATTGCTGTTACCACACTCTTGGTATGGAGGACCATCTCTTGGGCTTACATGGTACAATTTGAAGGTTATGACGGTGTGACGGAAGTTGAGGGCATGCAAAGGCTTGCCAGCATCTGTGTCTCCAACACTCATAACACAGTTCAGTGGCTGTGGCACAACGTAACGTTGGACATGTCTGAATGAATGGGAACATCTAGGATACAAATGTAACCGCTGTTTCCTGAATGAGGGAACGGAGACATTACATCCCCCTACTACAAGCCCTGAACCCCCGCTGGATGGCTGGGATCCTGTCTTGGCTCCTCAGCAATGAAGTGAGTATGCCGATCCTAATTATACATGTATGTCTGGGTAGCTGTGACACAGCATACAAATCGAACTAGCCAATTTTCATTGGTGCATTTTGTTACCATTTTTTTACTATTATGTTTTGTTGTTTTGTTGAGGAGATTGGGCTCCCAGGCGAAATCTCATGACATCAGTCCAGCGTAACATCTCCATTCCCTCATTCAGAGAACGGAGGTTACATTAGTAACCCGAATGTTCTATTTAACACCAAAAAGGGTTTTGCTATTTTTACAAGCTGAAGAACCCTAATTTGGTACTGTTTAGAACCATTTTTCTTAAGAGAGTACCTTATTACTGTAGCCTATACTTACTATAAAATGTTATTGAAAAAAAAAAGGTTAACTGGCATTTCAGTCAACTCAAAAATCAAAACAGTTCAAATTGACCCGCAACATAACAGGGTTATTTTTTGAAATAATTTGTTGTATTCATGATTAATGTTGCATTGATTTGCATCCTACGTTATAATGCTTAGTATTATTTGTTAATTCGTGCTGTTTCAGGATAAACATAGTCTTGGTGTGATGGATATACCGTGTTGTAAACACCTCCAGGATTACTTCAATGGAGGGGATTATATATTCACTGTGGTTGTCCTAGTAACCTAGAACTGTTTTAATGACAGTTCTAAGACCAGCTCTGTAGGTTTCCTTTGAAGTAGAGGCTGATGGCTGGAGATTTTGAACATCATCAGAAACACACATCACTGTATAGCATCACTGTGTATGTGATATGACTTTAACTTGGTTTGAGGTTGTTATGACTACTGTTGCAACTAATGCTCTTTCTGTTAATAAATCTATTAACCTAGTATTCCTTTTCTTAGAATTCCCCAGTGCACTGCTCTCTTCATGTTGACCTCTTTTCACTTCTCTGAATGTTCTTTTATGGCACTAAGACAAACTGGAAGCATTTTACTAAATTATTAGCTTTAGCCTATGGCCAAAACAATAAAATGCATCCTGGAGATGAAAATGTGTGGCAACTCATAGCTGGCCATGCGTAACCTCTTTACTCTCCAAGAAACATAGATGTTGAACCATTCACAGATGTTCAACCATTATGTGTTCAAGTATAACCAATGCTACTGTTCAATGAGATTTAACATGGATCATGCAAGCTGCACACTTCGCATGAAAGATATGCCTCCATTTCAAAACACTGAGAATTGTAGATGTTAAACCCAAAGTTGTTTGCTGCCTTCCTCCTTGTTTTCGTAGTAGGCAACATTTTTCGGACCCTATGGCCAGCTACGGCTCCATACCGGTGTGATGAATCCGATCTTCAATCAAAAGTAATATGATGAATATTTGAATGCTACTGATCCCTGATCTGAATTCTGACTTGTGATGCAGCCTGAATCATAATCACAGTTCTCCTCTGCGGCCTAACTGAGCCTGGTTTCTCCAGGTTTTTTTCTCCATACTATCACCTGATGGAGTTTGGACTCCTTTTTACTGCCACCTCTGGCTTGCTTAGTTGGGGACACCTAATATTCAACAATATTATTGATCTGAATGTACTGATGCTATTTGAGATCTGAACAGAGCTGGACAATAACATCACTGGTTTCTGTAGAACAGGTATGAGATTCAATTAACTAATTTAATAATTGATGATCTTTATAACAGAACTGAATCAACACTGAGCGGACTTGAGCTGAAATGTAACATTTTCCTGTTATCGTTGTAAAGCTGCTATTATATAAAGTCTATTGCATAATGTGGTATGGAAATAAAGTTGACTTTACTTGACTTGAAAAGGATGACATCTTATGCTTGTGTTCTATAGTAACTCTCCATATATCTATAATTGCCATTTTAAAATATATTAACACTCAATGTATTAAAGTATTAAAATTTTATTATTATAGTATTAAAATATATAATTTTAAATACATCGTATTAAAATAGTATTAAAATATTTTAACACTTTATATTACTGTTCCCTTATGGAGGACCAGGAATGCCACATAAAAATAAAACGACGAATCGATTAATTAATTTAATAATTCAAACAAAAAAAATGTATATAAATAAATCACTTTTATATGGGCAAATTAATAGACATATTTAAAGTTGTATTTAATTCCTGTTTTAAAATGTAGTTTAATAGAGCAATAAAACAATAAATTTAAAAAATCTTTTTTTAATGTATAAATAAATAGACGAATTTGAAATGCATTTTAAAACATAGATTAATAAAACAATAAATAGTACATTATTAATACTTTTCTTTATCCATTTGACAATCGAGTGCTAAAATGCCATTGCCACGTTCAGATTTCCCTGACATTTTGCGCGATCGCGTTCCTCGAACTGTCTTGAGAGGGTTAGCTCTTCAAATTGAGGTGAAAGTTGATTGGTTGATTGGTCCTTTTTTAAAAAGCGATTTAAATGCACATTTAAAATGATTTAATAATGTACTATTTATTGTTTTATTAATCTACGTTTTAAAAAATGAATTAAATAACCCATTTCAAACTCGTCTATTTATTTATACATTCAAAAAAGATTTTTTTTTAATTTATTGTTTTATTGTTCTATTAAACTACATTTTAAAACAGGAATTAAATAAACAACTTTAAATATGGCTATTAATATGCGCATTTAAAAGTGATTTAGTTATATAAATTTTTATGTTTGAATTATTAAATTAATTAATTGATTCTTCGTTTTATTTTTATGTGGCACTCCTGGTCCTCCATATTCCCTTTGTTAAGGGTTTATAAAGAGATTCAATAACTCATATCCAAATGCACTATAAATCATTGATAGTCAGTTATAACAACATGAATAAAAGGGTGACTTTCATCTAATACTGGCCAAATAGTGAGCCATTTTTAATTCACAAATTATAAATGATTCACATGCCTACATCAAGGTACATGGGAAAATTAGTGTGAATTGTTGCCAAGATATCTTAAGAGTCAGAGATCAAAGCCTGAGTTAGTGGAAAGAATTTAGAAAATTGTAACTCAAAATAATGAAAAGGTCCTGGCTTACTGTGTTCAAATGAAATTTTTGAATGAATGAGAGCAAATATAATACTGTAATGCCCCGGCTCAGGAACAGGTAGGAGGCAAGTTTCTCTTTTCCAACATTTAATTCAAAAACAAGCAGACAGGCAGAAATACGGAAATATAACCGGGACGTAACTTAAAAGAAGAACATGGACAGGACTGACACAGAGTGAATTTATACAGATAGCACATGAGGATAATTGGTGGGGCACAGGTGATAGACATAACGATTATGAGACACAGGTGGCGACGATGAACTAATAATGAAGATGAATCAAAACAAAGAGCACATGACTAAATGACAGGACCATAACAAAGAACATGTGACAAAGACAGGACTGGGGAACGGAATAAACAGATGAACACAGACACGATTAAGACAGATAAACAGGTATGCACGGACACGAGTATGACATTACACCCCGTGAACACACCGTGAAGGAAGAGATCCGGGAGGGGGGGGGGGGCAGTTCAGGTGGCCTCCAGGGTGTCTCATGGATCTCGGGGATCCATGGTGGGTCAGGCGATTCTGGCGGCCAGGGTCGGGTCCAGGACCGAGTCACAGCTGAGGCTGTGAGGTCCGATGGCCATGGAGGAGTCTTTGGTGGAGTCACGGTTGATGCTAGGAGGTCAGGTGGCCATGGTGGAGTCCAGGGTAGTGTCCCAGCTGAGGCTGTGAGGTCCGGTGGCCATGGAGGAGTCCAGGACGTGGCCTCCTTCCCTCTGGCCACCGTGGATGGAGCCATTGGGCACTCCCAAAATTTTCAGGGGAGGAGTCCCCACTTTCAGTGAGCTGGGCGGCGAGAGGACAGACCCTGGCTCTGGACAATTCGGGAGCGCAGGCTCTGGGAGGTCTGGGAGCGCTGGTTTTGGGAGCTCTGGGAGCGCCGGCGGGTCCGGGAGCTCAGGCGGCTCTGGCGGGTCAGGGAGCTCTGGAAGGACAGGCAGGTCAGGGAGCTCAAGGAAGTCCGGGAGCTCAGGGAAGTCCGGGAGCACTGGAGACGGTTCACGGGCTGCGAGCACAGGAGACGGCTCTGAGATGGCGAGCACAGGAGACGGCTCTGGGATGGCGAGCACAGGAGACGTCCCTGGGATGGCGAGCACTGGAGCGGGCTCGTGGTGAGCTGGAGCGGGCTCGGGATCAGGACCGAGGAGTTCCGGCATTTCATCGTCCTCGTCCGAGAACGGCCAAGACGGACCGACAGGAGACACACCGCTGAAGAGGCATGCGGGGGGAGTAAGAGGAGGCTGGGCTGGCGGAGCGGGTGTTTTGGATGGGACTGGACAGAGAACACATTCTTCTACCTCGTACCCGGATCCATTCAATTCTAGGATCACATTAATGAGATCGACTAGTCTGAAGGTGCTCATGGGTTCACGAGGGCGAATGGTGATCTCGTCCAGCCCCAACCAAAACAATGCAACAAGTGAAGCATCCGGCCAGCCCACCAGATGAGAGAGCTCAACAAACTCCCCCACATACCTCTCCAGCGGGCGTCCCCGCTGCCGGATGCTCCACAGACGATCCAACGCAATGGCGGAATTCATCGTCGTTGTAGTTGATGTTGTTGTTTTGTTTGGGTTCTTCGTTCTGTAACGCCCCGGCTCAGGAACAGGTAGGAGGCAAGTTTCTCTTTTCCAACGTTTAATTCAAAAACAAGCAGACAGGCAGAAATATAACCAGGACGTAACTTTAACGAAGAACAAGGACAGGACTGACACAGAGGGAATTTATACAGATAGCACATGAGGATAATTGGTGGGGCACAGGTGATAGACATAACGATTATGAGACACAGGTGGCGACGATGAACTAATAATGAAGATGAATCAAAACAAAGAGCACATGACTAAATGACAGGACCATAACAAAGAACATGTGACAAAGACAGGACTGGGGAACGGAATAAACAGATGAACACAGACACGATCAAGACAGATAAACAGGTATGCACGGACACGAGAATGACAAATACGTGCTTCTATGAAAAATGATCAGAAAAACATGGCTTAAAAATCATAATTGAATGCTTTAAGTTTTAACATAGATTTTTTTTTTTTAAATATATAATCCAAATAAAATGATTTATTTAAAGCTCCTTCCTGGATGCACAGTCGTTTGTGGTATGATCCAGTACTAAACAAGATCTCTAATGCTACATGGTTTAATTCATGGCTTTTTTTTACACAGTAATGATGTTCACAAACCACTTTTGTTTCAATTCCTGCCTCGGAATATGACACTGGCTTAAACTTATATGGCTCGACTACAGTGCTTGCCATTTCGAGTACAATAACACATGACATGCTGGAAAAGAGAGCATGGACATGGTGCAATGAAGTTAGTCAATCACAGCAGTGGGTTTTTACTTTAGTTTCTGCAAGAGCTAATGCCCATTGAAATTTAGTGTTCCCCACACAGTGAAAATGAGGATGGGAAATGATAATTTTGACAAATATTGGACCTTTTTTTGGTGAAAAAAAGCATTGCACACTTTACCTAATCTCGAAAAACATAAAAGTCTGAAACTGCATTTCATAACTCCTTTAAAATTAATAAATAATAATATTATTACATTTAAAAAGGTATGTAAAAGTATGCATTCTGTAACTTTTTTTGGTTAAAAATGATCTAAAATCAATTTTTGTGCAAGTACATATCCAGTCAGTGTTCAAAACTATCTCCTTCCCTTAGCCCGATCCACAACAATAAGCTTGTCATAATGTTTTATAATAAAATTGGTACTGGTGGGTTTCCGCTGGAAATTGGAGCATGCAGCCATTCGTCTTTGCGTCATTAAGTCAGGTCTGTAAACAGAAAAGAAAGAGTCCCAGCTAGTAGGCAATGCATATAGCATGCTACTGATAGCGGATCATTTATAGCCATTTCTCACAGCAGCTGAAATAATTAAACTTATCATTTTGATGGTGGATTGTGATTCCGAAAGGTCCAAATGAGAATCATCAGTTACAACTGGAGATTCACACCAAAAGCAAAAGACTTTGGACTGCGGAGTGACTACAGAAGTTAAAATCTACAGATAACACTAACACACACCAAATGTACGCAATGCTGATGTTGTCAACATTAACAATGAGAACAAAGTATAACAGTAATAATAATTTACACGGTTTGACGTAATCCGAGCAAAGCAATCTTTAGATTTAAAGGTACAATCTGTAGTTTTTCACCACTAGCGGGCGCTAAACAATTCAAAACAATAACAAAGGCGGTGAATATGGGATCATGGAACTTGTCGTCATGCCGATGGATCTAATAAAATTCATGGGGAAATAATGTTTGTGGATGAGTGAATGCATGTTTTTAACATGACTGTGGTGTGAAGCAGGACGTGGCCGAGAATCGCGGACAAAATATTAAGCTTAACAAAATATATAACACTGTGCAAGTGGTTTTTGGATATTTTAATATAAAAATTCTACATATTGTACCTTTAATCACCATTGGAAGCACGATTTATTGTAGGCCTAATGCGTTGGTCAGGCCAAAAGTGGCAGACATGTTACTTACTTGTTCAACGGAGCCTCGCACATGACATGGAAGAAAAAATATTAAATTGTGAGCATGATTTATTAATTCGTTCCCTCGATTTACTAAATTGTGTGCACGATTTGCTATTTCGTTCACTCAATTTATAAATCATGCGCAGGATTTACAAATCGGGGGAAAGAAATTGTAAATCGTGCTCACGAAAGCCTGCTATTTTTTTCCTGCATGTCATGTCTGGGGCTCTGTACTTTTTTAGACATTTTCCAGTGAAAATTATTTTGGTCATACTTCCAAGACATAGAATCTGTTTTTATTTCGAAGTACACTATCCACACCGATGTGGTGATTGACACCAAACATTAGATTCATCCATGATGAGGAGCCATGCCGATGCACAATGCACATAAAGAAAATAATTCTTCATAAAACTACAATTGCAGGATTCAAACAGAGATGGCGACATAGAGACAAAACTTACAGACTGCAACTTCTTGAAGTGCTTTCAAGAAGAACTGATTTCTGAGATTGAAAAATTATAACAGTGTAATGAGGGTTAAATGATATTGAATAAAATGAGTTAAATACACATAAATGTTAATCATATGTATTTAATTTAAAATAAGGTGTTAAAATTATCAGTGTAATCTCAAATGTTTCTTGTATTATAGTTGTTAAAATTTAAGTATATAAATCAGAATTGGTGCATATGTTTAAAAGTTTGTACACTACACAGACAGGACACAGTGTATACAGTTTTTAAAAAGTTAAGATATAACAGAGGGAGCTAAAAAATGCACACAGAAGGTGCCAAATAAAACAATTTCTATGTAACTGACAGAAGAGTGAGGGACATCAGAGAGTGCCACCACTGGGTATCCACAGATAAGCAACACACACACACACACACACACATCCACGTTGAGTTTCATGGTTTATGAGGACTTTCCATAGGCATAATCATTTTTATACTTTAAAACCTACATTCCATCCACATGTCTTGTCCCTAAACCTACTAATCAGAGAATCTTTTCTGCATTTTTACAGTTTCAAAAAACAGCACTTAGTATGATTTTTAAGCTTTTTTTTCCCCATGGGGACTAAAAAATGTCCCCACAAGGACAAGGGTTTCGGATATTGCCATCTTTGTGGGTATATTTTGTCCCCCATCACGTAAGGCACACCTGAAAACCCCTTCCCCCCACACTCACAGTATAATAACCTAAAATCACAAAATTATCCCTGACAGTTGTCCTGGCAACCTAAAGCATTCTATTTTAATGAGACCTGTAGGCTTTGCCTATTTAAAACTGATTTATGTTCACTCGTGTGTGAAGAGACTACAGAAAAACATGGCTAAAATGCATAATCTAGTTAACCTTGTCAACTGTTTTTATGTATTACGTTTTAAAATATGAGTTTATATAGTTTTACTAGATGTTTTTGGTTTATTTCAGTTTATGCAATATAACACTTGTGAGTACTGCATAGCACTGTTAAATGTGCCACTGGAGTTTGTTCTAAACTTACATATACAAAGTTCTGACAGAATCTACTAAATTATCACCGAAAACCATATAAAACCATACATACAAATACATACATACCACACATACAAAACATTGCAGGGGTTAGGAAATACTGATGGAGGTATTTATACCTGCTAAACTCTATTTGTGTCAAGAATAGTGTGTTAAAAATAGGAGCTGCTGTGAAGATGGATTTGCTGTATGGTGTGCATGTTGGACAAGCTTTGACACTGAGAAAAAGCATGTGTCATGGAACATCTTCCCTTGGCATTCGTCAATTATCAAACCTAATCTGGGAATACCAGCTGTATTACATTTGGGGACTATATTATTTGTAGTTCTTTTCAAATTATGTATTTCATGTAAATCTTGATTGTTCCCATTTTTTCACCTGTATGTGTTTACTGTGTATGTATCTGTGCGTCTGTGTATTTGTATACCAGCGGCTTCTCCCTGTGTGCTAGAATAACCATCATGCACAGTCTGTTTGCCAGTATTCTTCTCTGCCCACCGTGCAGCTGTACAAGCTGTCATTTGCAAATGTACAAGAAGCACATCTAATAGCAGAAAAAAAAAAAAAAAAAATGTGGCCAAAGAGGACATTTAAAGTGCATATTGAAAGAACCGGAAGAATGTCTTTGTTGCTTTTAAAAACACTCATTTTGATAAACTTCACAATTCTAAAAACTTTCATGATATTAACATAACCCATTAAAAGATTACAGACTTTAACACCGTGCAAAGACAACAAAACAAGACCTCTAAAGGTTCATTGGCAAATTACTGCACCTGATCAGTATTGTGACACCCACATCCTCACAGGTCTCGTAAACACGCGCCCAGGTGTCCTGAATCATCCCTCGCTCCACATCCGTCAGCGGCTCTGGTCTCTCCCTCCCCTCGATCTCTTCATCCTCCCTCTCTTTCTCCATGCCACAGACACACCACGGAGTATTTGCGCCTGAAGCAGGCAAAGACGGTGAAATGAGAGGTTGTGGTGGTGGAGAGGAGCGACGAAGTTGGCGGAGGGGGCAACAGAAACGCAGGGCAAGAGAGTAGAGAGTGTGCATCCGCCCCCCTCTCACCCTGTGCCCCTCATTCCCCTGAGCAGGCAGGATGATTTCACGACTGACAATCGCTCGATGAATATATCTGCTGTCACTGTCTTCCCTCTCTCTGTCCGCTTTTCTGTTCCTTGTCTTCCAACTGCTTAGGTCTTAGTCTACCCTCTAACACAGATGTTGTCTGTGCTTGGAACTTCAGGATTTGTAATGACCTCAGATATGGAACGTGTGAATGAGGGAGGTGAAGAGCTGAAGGGAGGAGTGACAGAGAGAGAGAGAGAGAGAGAGAGAGAGAGAGAGCATGAAAATTCCTGTGTTACCTATCAAGCCTTCGCAAGCTGTGCCTTTACACTCAGATTCCAGACAAACACAAGCACACATTCAACAATCTGTAAAAAAAGGTTTAATATGAAAATGAAGCCTATTACACAAAATAAAACACACATAATTAATAAAGATATTGTCACAAAAGTATTCACATTTTTATGATGACTTTTTTTATTATTATTATTATTATTGTTCATTTAGCCAGAAGAAAAGATGTCCAGGGGCCAGTTGCATACACATTGCCATAATGTTAAGACTGCATGTTAAGTACTAAGCAGTTAGTCAAGGGGCAATCAGTGTAACTTTTTAGTATCCAATTAGAACAACCTCCATTTTTATATAACTGACTTAAAACATTCAGTTATATAAAATTACTTATATAAAACTTCAAACTTATTGCACCAGCACAAGGACATACATTTATTCAAAACTGTCACGTACCGTTTTGGTTTTGTTTCATGTTTCATGTCTCATTGTTATTTTTCCTTTTTGCCATGTGTCCAATGTTGTTATTGGTTTATTGTTTGATTGTGCACAGGTGTTCCCTATTTGTGATTAGTCCTTGTGTATTTAAGCCCTCGTGTTTGCTTTATTCGTGGTCTAGTATTGTCCCTTGTACCACTGTTGATAAGTTTGCCATGCCATGCCATACCTTACCTTTGTTATATTTTATTTTGTGTTTGATCATGTTTAATTTAAATAAACTGCACATGGGTTCTCCAAGACTTGGGTAACTCCAATCCTGCAGTGGATGAGTTACAATAACATCTGACTGCTTCTGCCTGACAAGATAATTCCAGTCATTTGTCTGTGCAGCAAAAAGGGGTGAAGCTGGGCATAATTGAGCTTCAGACCTTTAATAATTGAATGAGAATCATTCAAATGGTTCAGTGAACAGAGCTTCTCTTGTATTTTGTGTCTATTAAAAAAGAACAATTTCTTAATCAGTTGACGTTTCACTGTGCTCCATCTTCTGTTATTAGTAAAGAAGCAGAGAATTTGAGTGTCAAATGCATGGATCTTCTGCTCTTCAGTTTGTTTGTTTGTCAAAGGATCAACAGAATGTGCTAGTTATACAACAATGGTGGATTTCCAGCAGAATCTCCAGTCAGGACAGAAAAGAGTCTGTGTGAAAGAACATAACACAAATATATATATATATATATATATATATATATATATATATATATATATAACATTTATACTATAAAAGCAACTGTATTTAAGAAGGGTGTTAAGACTAAATCCCTAACAGTATGAATGATTCTCAAAGCAACCCAAAGCACCATATACCGAAAGCTATACGAAAGAAAAAACTCTCTATTGAGTGTCGTCTCTTCTATAATCATCATATTTAGCTAGCACATTCTGTTGATCCTTTGACAAGAATATATTAAATTTGAGTGTAGATATATAGATAAACTCAGGGAGTTTACCAGCACTTTTTATACATTCAGGAAATTAGTCAAACAGAAACACCCTAAGGATTATGAAATATTTTGTCTAAAAATAACATTTTACGGTGCATTTTGAACACTGAGAAAAATGGCTAGCAGCACTCATGTTATGTCTTTGTTGGTAGAATTACAGATTGCATGTTATGTTGATTTGCAATCAGTAGTAATATGTGCTTGTTTTAATATTCAACAACATCTTATGTATGATACAAATGTATATAATGAAATTATTTTTTCTCTCCCTTTTCCTGTCTGATTGTAAGTAAAAAAAAAGATCGGTAAGATATACTATGAGATATAAAATGCTATATTTAATAGAAAATGACCATGGATCGATTTTTTAATGGGCATTTTAAAATAAAATAATTTTAAAATAAAAAATCTATAAGCCACATGGACCGTCAGCACTTTAACTCAACCATACAAGAATTGCATTTAAGGTTCATATATAGGCCACACTTATTTTTATTATTGTATTATTATTCTGACTAAAAAGAAGCGAACCACATTTTTTGAAATTTGCTGACTGCACTGCAGCTTCAAAATGAAAATATTTGAATGAGGAAAATTTTTTAAGAACTGGCTCAACCAGGATCTGTCTATTTTGGTACAATAAGCTTGTTGTATGGGCTACCATTTTCATAATATATAAGATAATCTAAAACCACTAGAAAATTGTTTACTGGTGAGTGAGATGGTCATTAATGGAAATGTCATAATTATTAACAACACTTTTAATTTAGCAGGTGGGCAAGCATGTCTGCGTTTTAGATGTAGTGGTAGTAAGAGCCAAAATCACTTCACTTGATCATCTTCTGCCCTCTTGAGGATGAACAGTGCACCTGCATTCCCTTCTCTTCCAGTTATGCCAGCTTTCCCGAGAAGTTGAGGTACACGTCAGAATGGAACCTGTACTGGTGAGCGGACGTGTACAGTGACCTCAGCAGTTTTTGCGTATCAGCTGACACACATAGAGACGGGAAGACATGGAACGCGGTAAGACCTGCCGACCGCAGCCTTTGAATAGAATGGAGTCTATTGATTGTATTCTTGAATCTAGAATCTATTGAATCTATTCTATTCAACGTTTGAATAGATTAGAACGCAGTGATTCTATTCTTGAATATAGAATCATTAGAATCTCTTCAGATACTCTGTAGCGCGAAGATTGCATTGCACTGCGATGCTAAGCGACGTCATTCCATGAACGAGCTGTAAACGCCTGGGCTGCACTGTTGGGTGTGTGTCAGTTGTCAATGAAGCACCATAATAATTTATTGTAACACGAAAGCCAAGACAATGGCCAAAACTCGAGAAGTAATGCACAAAGAATAACGCATAGGTAATATAATCGCAGCTGCTGTGGTGTGTTGTGTCGTGTACCATCCTATTGGACAAACAGTGCATCCAAGTCATCCTGGGAAGTTCGTATTTCCCTAGTAAGTAAGTCGTGTGTACGAGGTCAGGTGCTTTCAAGTCACTTTAGTCGGAGCAAGATGGCCATGTACCTTTCTTAATTAACTACACAATGCAAAATGCAGCAAGGATCTTCTCGAAAATGAAGACCAAAGATGTTTGGCTAATGTAAATAAAATATGTGAATAATGTAATGTAAATAAAAAAGGCTGACAATTTCACTGCTAAATATCTATAAATATTGTGGGATTCCCCCACATTTTCACACTCATAGATCGGGGCTTAAAGAAAGTCCCTTGCATCCCACTCGCACTTAAGACTTTGTGGTGCCATTCGTGTGTGTTCACTGTAAAAGTGTTTCTAAGGTATATTAAAGATTTGAAAGAATATTCACTGACACATGTGCACGTATCTCTCACATATATCTGTCCATTTGCAGGTTTCTCTCTTGCAGGACCTTCTTCTAATCCTCGTAAACGTCAGGTGCGTTTTTCGGCACGTCATGACATCCTGCTCCTACGCGAGGTGATAGCACAGAACCCCTTCACTTCTAAAGAGTCGGGCCGGATCTGGGCAAGGGTGGGTGAAATTATTACTGCTACCCTTCAGGACGAGAATTTTGAGGTGGATGGACGCAGATGCAGGGAGAGGACTATGCTACTACTCGATTATTATAAAAAACAGGACTTTGCAAGTCTGCGCAGGTTAGGAGAGGCCAATTTCACTTGTTTACCTGCTTTGAAGGTGCACCAAGTACTTTTTTTACTTTATATATTTGAATCAAGAGAATTGTAGGCTTTACTCTTTGAATGGGAATACTTTCTCAGATGTGATGAAGATTCCAGTTATATCAGTGGCCTTGAAAAAGCTATTTTATTCTATATAAAGGTGTGCTCCTTTCATGGTAGCTGCCATGTTGAGATCAGTTTTTGCTTGTGGAGCAACATGGATGTTAAACAGTATTTTTCTGAAATGACATTGGTAACTAACATTTGCTTTTGCAAGTGTCAAGTATGTCCAAAACAACCCTGTTTCAGACAGTGAAAAACAAAAAGTACAAAGTGGAATAAAATTACTTAGTGCATCTTTAACTGTGAGATAGTTATAAATGTTGTTTGTACTTTCGGCTGGCTCCGCACTACAAGCCTCCGCTGACTGTACGTGCTCCTCCTCAAACAAACAAGGTGTTTATACTTGACACACTTGCCATTGCACTATTCTTTGAAATGACAGGGGGCGACTCGGATTAATTGTCTTCTAGTCTAGAAATAGTAAGGTACACATGGTGACGTTTGTTTTTATTACACTTCACCAAACCTACACGACAAAAGAACCATGTAAAACACAGTAAACCTTGAAATTATTACTTGTGACGTTATACAAAATGTATGTTTATGAGAACATATGTATAAAAACTAAATTAAACTACAATCCCTGAAATATCTTTTTATTTGATTAAACATTTTCATTTAATTTCATGAACATTTTTTTCAATTCAGTTATTGTAGGCTCATTTTGTAAACGCAAGCTATTAATTTTGACAAGCTCAAACCGGGTGTCGGCATAGAGAATGAATTTACCTGCTCGGCCAAAATCACCTGCATCTTATGGATCTTCAAAAGTGGAGCCGTGCGCAAAATTACAAAAAATGCTGTGCACACTGCCAAACAAAACGGGGTCTCACACACTCAACTCGCATGACCGCCTACACCGCAATGACATCATTTTTTAGACTCGTGTGGACGCCACATTACATTGGCTTTACATTGGTCAGTTAGCTTTTCTGTGCACAAAAAAGAGCTTTTAAAAGCTGGGGTCAGGAATTACCAGAAAACTTAATCGAAATGCTTATAAACATTTTAAGAAAAATATATTTAGGTTTAATAATAGTGGCTTTTGTGCATACCAAAGATATTAGTTATGAGTTTTTGGTGTTCAGGTTTGGAACGGAGCGCCTGTATGCCCAGAAAGAAGACCTATTGCATGAAGTGCTGGAGCTGGAAGCCGAAAAGAATCTTCTGTCAAGTGGGGAAAGTAAATACCAGGATGAAGAGCTCAGGAAAAGAGCATTGGAGGAATTATCATCACCTGAGCCTGACAAATCCTCCGTGATGTCAGTAACAACAGCTCCACCTGCTGGTATGGAGCTTTTAGATCCGAAATAATTATACACATAGATCATTAAACAACATACAGCCATAATTTAAACACATCTGTGTAATTCTTAACAGTGGTAGCAAGCCCAGAACCTGAAGAGCAGGAGGAGGCTGAGCTCACAGCTCCTACAGCCAAACGGCCATGTCAGTGTTGCTGCCAAACCTATTCAGAGATCCTGAGCTTTCTAGAAAAACGCTTTGAAGCTGAGCAGAGTCTGCGAGAGGAGGAGATGGCACTGAGAAGAGAGGAGCTAGAAATCCAGAGGAGTAAGATTGCCCTTGATCGGGAGCGTCTCGGAGCAGAGAGAAAAGAGCGGGAACGACGGTTTGAGCTGGAGAGTCAGGAAAGGCAGGTCATACTGGACTTGTTGAAAGAGAAAGTTCTGAAGAATGAGCGGAACTCTGACTGAAATTAGAAGTTTTTCTTTTCTGTCTTTGATGTTGAACTCTCCTTCCAACCAATGCTAGCATTTCACTTTCCCCGTTTGATTAGGTTTCCTTATAGCGTGAAAATAATATAAACCCCTAATAATATAGCTGATTATATACATAGTTGACTTGATAGAACACTAACTCCCGGTTTCAAAGGCAAGGCTTAAGCCCATAGTGCCAGGTTAAAATACATGTTTGAGCTGTTTTTACTGAACGCAACTTGCACTGACAAAAAAGTTTTGGTTTATGTTTGGATCAGTTTGCCTTTTTTCTGCATTTAAATCTTTGTTGTGTAATTTCGTAACGCTGTGTAAGTATAGTTTAAATTGTCATCTTTAGTTGGAATTGTGCTGTTGTGCAAAGTGTGTTTAATATACAAGAAGGGACACAGGGGGAAAGGCAGACACAGCTACATACAATGCTTCGATGTTATTCGTTCCATCCACTTTTTTAATTAAACCATTTTATATTATGCATGTACATCCCAAACCTGACCTGACACTTCCATTCCCCTGGCAATCCCCAAGCTTTGTTCAGCTGAGCATTTATTGACTTCACGCAGTATTTATTCGTTTAAAATCTGGGTTTAATGTCTGATGATGTCTGAAAGTTGAGGTTGGTGGTCAGTTTGTGTGTAAATGTATGTCTTTGACCAATGTTTTACACTTTGAATGTCATTTCTAGTGAGAAACTATATTGTAGTAATTAAATATTTGATTATTTTTCACCAAACGTTTCTCTATTTTTCTGTAGATCATTAAACCATTACGCTGACTCAGAAGTCTGTCCGAAATCTGTTTTATGAGGTACCTTCATGCAGAAGCAAATTCATTGCCTGATAGGGCAGTAAGGCAACAAGTAAGCTGCCTAAGTTTTCGGCTGCAGCCTTTAATGTACCTGGCAGCAAAATACATTCCCCAGAAAAAAAGTGGGTCAAGCCTTGTTGGAAGAGGGGAATGTCCATGGAACTGTAGGTAATTTAGTAACAATTTACTAGTACTCTTGACTTTAACTCAAATATTTAAAGGTACAATATGTAAAATTTTCATATTAAAATATCCAAATACCACTTGTACAGTGTTATATATTTTGTTCAGCTGTGTTCCAACATTATCCTAAATGTTTGCAAGAATTTGTAAATTCAGAGAAAGTCACAATTTTAAATAGTGCCCCGTGCCTCTCTTGTCACCTGTCAGTGACATAATATCTGCGTTATCCCTGGTTTCCGCTTGTACTGCATAGTAACCATGGAAACATACACGGACAGCTACGTAACATCTAGCAGCACGCTACTTTTGTTTTCGTTCAGACATTATGGAGCATGGCAAGCAAACTTTTGGACAAAGGAGAAATAAAATTAGGATCAATATTGGCTTGGCTTTTCCGAGATGGCGAGAGCTTTACGACAAACTTTGACTTGACAGAGACGGCGCTCTTGCACGTTATTAGACAACGCAAGCAAACGTGGGCTACATAAGACTAATCAATGTTATATAGCTCAACACGACGAAGTGTTAGAATGTCATCAGTATGATAATCTAATGTTGATCTAGCTTACTGTTAAGTCTCATACAGCTAATAAACTAAAACTAAACTTTACAACTTTCAACACACTCCAATACAGTTTAGTATGATAGTATATCATTACCTGTGCTTTCCTTCCTTCAAGATGGTTTGGAGCCGAGGCTGTCCCCCTCCACCTTGATGGTGTACGTGGCTGCCATTGCAGCACATCATGATGTGTTCAATGGCAGGTCGCTAGGGAAGCATGGTTAAACCCTCCTAGGCCTCGTCTTGTTCCCTCTTGGGACCTTTCTGTCGCCCCTTGAGTCAGCTGAGCTGAAACATCTGTCTTTGAAGACAGTGCTCCTCACCGCGCTTGCTTCTTCTAAGAGGGTAGGGGCCCTGCAAGCATTTTCGGTCAGCAAACTGTGCCTGGAATTCGGGCCGGCTTTGTTTCACGTGATCTTGAGACCCCGGCCTGGATATGTGCCACTCCCTTCCGGGACCAGGTGGTGAACTTTCAAGCGCTACCCCTGGAGGAGACAGACCCAGCCCTTGAATTGTTGTGTCCTGTTAGCACTCTGTGTACTTGCTTTGTAGGTCAGCAGAAAGGGAAGGCTGTCTCCAAACAGAGGTTGGCCCACTGGATAGTGGATGCCATCTCCTTGGCGCACCAGTCCCAAGGCGAGCCTTGCCCCCTAGAGGTGAGAGCACACTGTGAGTGTGAGCACTTATTCTGCTCCTCAGTTCGGTTCCCCGGATGGAAAACCCTGTGGAGTTCCTCCTGCATCTTGCAGCAGTCACTTGCGGCGGAGGCGTCCGACGCCAGGTCCTGTATTCGCGTACATGCCCCAGTGGTCAGTCCTTGTACTGGGCTAGATGACCCTATGATGTGACCCTATGTGCTGGTAATCCCATATAGCCGGATGTGCCGGGAGTGTGGCGTGGCATGTAAATCTCACAGGCTAATTCTCATTGGCTCATTTTGTACCAATTAGAGGTGATTGGGCTCCCAAGCGAGACCCCATTACATCAGTTCGACGTAATGTCTCTGTTCCCTCCTTCAGGGAACGGAGGTTACAATAGTAACATAGACGTTTTTATTTTTGCCTTTTCCCCCTTTTCCTACTGTTTTTCATTTACAAATGTCATTTATCGTGAGTGCATGTTCTGCCTTATTTACCTGCTTTCGACAGGCATGTGGTGTAGTTATATTCCTTTTTGTTGAATACTGAACTTTGAAAAAACTAGTGTGCCCTCTCTACCATACAGGTCCTTGCTCTACTTTTCTTATTGGCTCCATTTCAATGGATTATGAATTATTCTAAGTAACAGGAATATACACACACATACATATATACATATATATATATAAATGCGTTGCTGTGAGATTCATCTTTGAGTGGGGAGTCATTTTTAGAGTGTTCTTTTTTTCCTGTGAATGCATTTCTGGCGTGACATTTCAGTTGTGTAATTTTTATTTTACCCTTTGCTTAAGGTGCTACATATAGGGAAGCTAAATAAAAGTAGTAGTGAGTATTGGCTGGTTGTTAATATTGACTTGGAATGAGTTTTTGTATTGAGTTATGTTGCCCAGACAAACTTTGGTTAATATTTATATTTGTCTGTAGTGTTATTCATATTAATTCGTTTGTTGCTTTATCATTGTTCCATAAATGCTCTTTTTTTACATTATGTAAATACTTTTTTTTTTTTAACCCAAACCCTCTAAAGGTTCTGTCAAGTGTCTCCTAACTATATTTTTGCAAAGCTCTTAATACAGAACTCTCCCACTTGAAGAAGATTGCCCACTACTCGAAGAATTCAACTGGACTTCACTCATTGACCACACTTTTGCTTTCTTTTCCTCTTTTTTATTTTTTGGAAATTCGATGCAGTGATCAGACTGTCAATTAGGTGATCAGTTAGTTAGTTAGGTGAAAAACCTTTAAACAGATAAACACTATTTTTTAGAAACAAGTTCATGCAGTAAAATACAAACAGGATTTAAAGCAGACAGGATTAAATGCTTAATTTAAGTAATCAATAGATTCAACATTTATACAGAAAACAGTCTTTTAAATTGATACTTTTTCACTCAAGAAAAAATATAAAACTTTGAAAGCTCACTGGCTGCTACTTCAATTTTTGTAGTGGGCTTAATTCTGCTGAGTTTTTACTCCAATATAAACGATAGTTTGCAGTTCAGTGCTCACTTCAAGATCCTGCTTTCTACTGCTGCTTTTCCTGAATGTGTGCGTCTACCCTGCTAATTAGCAGATCAGCTTCACCTGGTGCAAACTGGTTGGTGCTCTCTTGCTGGGAGGGGCGCCGCCAGCAGTTTGTCACCACAGGTTCTGTTTCAGGTTATCTTCAGGTTATTCATTGTGACTTGGCCAAATCTTTGCACATGGAATAGGTGTATTTGATGTGTAAATTTGAGCGTATATTAATGTGTGTAATGTGTCAGCTGGCGTAAAGTTTGAAATGAGCTTTTTGCAGTTATTGCTGCCATTATTGCTGAATGACCATCCATAGGAGACACAAACAGAAGATGAGACCAGTCCATCTGTCACTACTGAAAGACAGTGTGTTAGATTGTGTATTATGTTCCATAACAATGTTATTGCTTGTGATATATTGCTCAATTTGAGGTACCCAATACGAACAATTATATGTTTTCCAGTTTGAACTGTCATTGAGAGAACTAATCAATGTGTAAGATCCATCAATGGCAGAATAAATGTCCTGAGTTGATTGACTTGTTAGATTGACTGTTCCATGAAACCAGTGGATGCGCCCATCATAGTTTGACCTCTCAACCATGCAGGTCACCCGTTTCCCATCTTCATGTATCTGTACAATCTTCTGAGGACACTCTGAGGGAAGAAAGAGAAATTGATAAGACTTGTGACACTAAAATGCCTTTTTAAGGATATGAACAAGGATAATGGGGTTTGGCTGAAATTTCCCATAGCTCTGAAGAAAAGCAAACACATACAACATTTCAAAAACATATTCCCTCAATTTTGCATGGGCATTCAGTATACCATCATGTTCTTAGAACAGTCATGATGAAGGATTTGTTAAAGGAATAAAAAAGTTGATTCACCACTCTCTATCGTAACATTTCAGGAGACATACCCAGTGTCACATTGGTATCAGCACTTGTATGTCCATGGGAGGATCGGAGTTTGCAGATATAGCGTCCAATGTCATCTGGTCTAGGGTCGGTAATAGTTAGTACCAGCTGCTTGTTTGCCATATATTGGCAGTGGAAGAAACTTCTGATTGCTGTATTGCTTTCCGAGCATATAGTTTTACTTGACTCTTTAATCCAGCTTAGATGAGTAACCTGAAATTCACGGTCCTTTCCATCAGATAGAGATACATTGCAGTACAGAGTGATGGGCTGGTGGCAGTGGGATATAACAGGTTTGCTAACTAGTACACTAACCATGCCTACATGAGAGAAAGAGAGGGTAACATTATAATAATATTAAGCTGTAAGTCATTTATAAGTTATTAGTTATTGATGAACTAATCATTTACAAAACATGATTAAATTTTGATAAACACTTATTAAGTGATATACTCACATTTTACGTTTTGTAATTCAGTTCTAAGTCATTTATAAGTTATTAGTTAATGATGAACTAATCATTTACAAAACATGACTGTACATTCATAAATTATCACGTGATATGCTAATGATTTACAAATGTGTTGTATGATTAATAAGTTATTGTTGTTATATTATTAATCACTTATCATTTAATCATTAATAGCATATCACTTAACCATTTTATCAATTTATTGATGTATTGTGAAGTTGTAAGCTGGTGTCAAAAAGCACAAAAATGCATGTATGCTAAAGCAATAAGTGTAATTTATGTGAATACACATTTATAAATGACTTGTCCTTAAATGTTAAGTCCTTTCACTCATCAACACAGGCTTGGGTTCTGAGTGGAGTGTGTGGGATCTAGCAAAAATGTGAACCGATTGTACCTTTCACTGAAGCTCACACACAGGTGTACAGCAGTTAGACTCCATTTGTGTCAGAGAAGACTGCTGTCTATGCCCTTCCCAGTCAGCACTTACATTGCAGTCACTACAAAGTTTTTAACACCTATTATTGATGTAATTGCATGAATAAATAATTTACAGATGCATGAATAGATAACAAATTACAGCTGGTCCAAAATGCAGCAGCTAAAGTTCTTACTAGAACCAGGAAGTATGACCATATTATGTAAACACTGCACAGGCTCCCTATTAAACAACGTATATAGTTTTAAAACCTTGATAATTATTTACAAAGCACTAAATGGTTTAGCTCCCCAGTACATGAGCAAGCTCTTAATGCATTATAGTCCTTCATGTCCATTGCGATCTTAGAATTCGGGCCAGTTGACAATAGTCAAGTCAAGTCAAGTCATCTTTATTTATATAGCGCTTTTTACAATGCAAATTGTGGCAAAGCAGCTTTACATTAATAAGAAAATGGTGTCATTGTGCAGCTTATTCTATATATTATTGATTCATTCCATTGCAAATATCAATAGTTATTAGTCTAGTTAATTTAGGTATATCAGCACTGGAGAAAACAGTGACGTAATCGTCCGGCTCAGCTCAGTTTGTATACAACGGCGCCAATGCAGGCATATCAAAAACACTGCTGAATATCAAGCAAGTGTCCCCAACTTAAGCAAGCCAAAGGCAACAGCGGCAAGGAACCAAAACTCCAACAAATGGAGAAAAAAACCTCGGGAGAAACCAGGCTTAGTCGGGGGGCCAGTTCTCCTCTGGCCAACAGTGAACACTTGTCCGATACTCAGGCAGAGTTACGGGTCATTAAACCGATTTGGAATCGCAACAGTCAAAATATTTAATCTAGTTCCATCTAGTTTAAGATCTTTTTGATCACGCCGGTATGGGACGGTTTGTTGGGATATGTGCCACTGGCTGATGAGTCGGTAAGGTCTTCACTAAGGATGAGCTAGTTAACACAGTCTCCGCCGACACCACAGGGCCACATTGCTGCCGCACACAGGCACAGGTTCCCCGTCCGACCCGGACACGGCCCAGATCCAGCCAATCACGTTAATTGGTAAACCTCGGGATAAGCAGAGAGACAAAAAATTAGCGTAGACGCCATTCTTCTTCTGATGTACCGAGTACATCTGGTGTTATAGGAAGTGTTCCCGGTTCCGGCTGACCTGATCTATGCAGCCTAACAATCCTTTAACGGATATGAAGACAAAAGTTTATAGTGCGTCATGTGTATGCCAGGTTAAATAGATGCGTTTTTAGTCTAGATTTAAACTGACAGAGTGTGTCTGCTTCCCGAACAATGCTAGGAAGATTGTTCCAGAGTTTAGGTGCCAAATAGGAAAAGGATCTACCGCCTGCGGTTGATTTTGATATTCTAGGTATTAACAACTGGCCAGAATTCTGAGATCGTAATAGACGCGAAGGACTATAATGCATTAAGAGCTCACTCAGATACTGGGGAGCTAAGCCATTTAGTGCTTTGTAAGTAATTAGCAAGATTTTAAAATCTATACGATGTTTAATAGGGAGCCAGTGCAGTTTTGACAGAACCGGGCTAATATGTTCATATTTCCTGGTTCTAGTAAGGACTCTAGCTGCTGCGTTTTGGACCAGCTGTAATTTGTTTATCACGCGAGCAGGGCAACCACCCAATAGAGCGTTACAGTAATCTAGTCTCGAGGTCATAAACGCATGAACTAGCTGTTCCGCATTTGTCATTGAGAGCATATGTCGCAATTTAGATATATTTTTAAGATGGAAGAATGCGGTTTTACATATGCTAGAAATGTGGCTTTCAAATGAAAGATTGGTATCAAAGAGCACACCCAGGTTCCTAACTGACAAAGACGACTTAACAGAGCAGCCATCAAGTGTTAGACAGTATTCTAGGTTTTTATGTGCTGAAGTTTTTGGTCCAATAATTAGAATCTCTGTTTTTTCTGAATTTAGTAGTAGGAAATGACCAGTCATCCAATTTTTTTAAATCAGTTACGCATTCCGTTAATGTTTTGAATTGATAAGTTTCATCAGGGCGCACAGAAATATAGAGCTGAGTTTCATCAGCGTAACAGTGAAAACTAACGCCATGCTTCCTAATGATATCTTCCAAGGGTAGCTTGAACAGAATGAAAAGCAATGGTCTTAGTACTGAGCCTTGCGGTACTCCATATTGAACTAGTGAATGATATGACATCTCTCCGTTTACTACTACAGACTGATAACGGTCAGATAAGTATGATTTGAATCATGCCAATGCAATTCCACTTATGCCAACATAATTTGAGTCTACTCAAAAGAATATTGTGGTCAATATAGTCAAAAGCAGTACTGAGATCTAGTAACACTAATAGACAGAGACAACCATGATCTGATGATAAGAGTAAATCATTTGTAACTCTAATGAGAGCAGTCATACCATTTCTTTCCAAAAAGGAACATAGTTGCGATGATACTTCCTTTTCTAGTATTTTAGAGAGAAAAGGTAGATTCAAGATTGGCCTGTAATTGACAAATTCTCTAGGATCAATTTGTGTTTTTTTTAATAAGAGGCTTGATAGCCAGCTTAAAAAGTTTCTGGTACATATCCTAGTAATAAAGATGAATTAATGATATTAAGAAGAGGATCTATGACCTCTGGAAGCATCACTTTCAATAGCTTAGTCGGTATAGGGTCTAACATACATGTTGTTGGTTTCGATGATTTAACAAGTTTAGACAATTCTTCCTCTCCTATAGCGACGAATTAATGGAATTTTTGCTCAGGGATACTACAATGCACTGTCTGACGGTCTGACGCGACACTGTAGTAGACAGTTGCATAGCTATAATTTTCTCTCTAATATTATCAATCTTGCAAGTAAAGAAGTTCATAAAGTCATTACTGCTGTACTATTTGGAAACATCGGAATTTGAAGCTTTGTTTCTCGTTAATTTAGCCACTGTATCAAATAAATACTCAGGGTTGTGTTTATTTTCTTCTAAAAGTTTTGAAAAAAAGCAGATCTAGCAGTTTTTAAGGCCTTTCTGTACTCAAACATTCTCTCTCTCCACGAACTTCTAGTTTTGTTTCCCTCCAGCTGCGCTCCATTTTTCTGGTTGGTCTCTTAAGGGCCCGAGTGTGCTTATTATACCACGGCATTGGACTAAGTTTATTAATCTTCTTTTTTTTTCTTGAAAAGAGAGAGTCAGTATTTTCTGTTGCAACATCGATTTCTTCTAAGTTATCTGCTATGCTAAAGCAATGAAACTAATCTGGAAGATAAATTTATAAAGCAGTCTTTAGTGGTAGAAGTGATAGTTCTACCATATTTGTGACAGGGAGGCGGTTATTCAGCCTTGACTAAATGTAGTACATACGAGACTAGACAATTATCTGAGATGCTGAGATCATCGCTCTGCTGCAGAATTCCAACGGCATAAATATTGATTCCATGTGACGATATTAGGTCTAAAGTATGATTATGACAATGAGTGGGTCCGTATGGGCCAGTACATGTTTACCTATTTGCAGCTGTTTGAAGCAGCCCAGTACTGCCACCAACCTAAAACAATTGATGTGCCACTGCAGTTGGGGTCCCATCCACAGACCTGAAACTGCATGCCCGTTATTCATGGTTTCCGAACCGGTGGTGGAAGTATCTGTGGAGACCACAGCACGCCTGGACACCTGCTCCAGGGGGACACCAGCCCTCAGGAACGAGGGATCCGACCACAGTGTGAGGGTACAATGGCAGCACGGTGTGATTGTAACACGGAGCGTGCTGTGTTGCCATGCCCATCTCAGGACTGAAGCCGTGAAGCCAGTGCTGAAGTGTCCTCATATGTCGCAATCCGAATGGCGTGACTGCGGCTGCGGATGCCATATGCCTGAGGAGCCTCTGAAAAAGTTTCAGTGGAGCCGCCGTCCTGCTCTTGAGCGAACTCAGGCATTTTAAAACTGACTGGACATGTTCCTCAGTGAAGCAAGCTGTCCTACTGACAGAGTCGGACATTCCATCCTGAGAAAAGAGATCCTCTGCTTTGGAGCTAGTTTGTTCTTTTCCCGGTTGACCCAAAGACCCAAACAGCTGAGGTGTGCTAGCACTAGATCCCTGTGATTGCATAGCTGTTCTCGAAAGTCGCTACAATGAGCCAGTCATCACAATATCTGAAAATGCGAACAGCATGTTCCCTGTGGTATGGCAGGTAGGCAGAGCAGAGAGACCAGACTCGGACAACAGCATGGCCTGTAGCGGAATCTGACTCAGCGAGGTAAAAGGATATATGGGAGATGCCACAGAGAGGACGGCCTTGACATACACACTGCCACCTGCTGGCGAGGTGAGAGGGGGCTGAGGGTGGCGAGGTATAGCGTCGCACACTACCAAATGCTCCCTCTTGGGACCTGAAGGAATGGGAAACTGCTATTTTTTTAAAAATAAAGCAGTGAGTACCGCTGATCTCCTGAAGAGCTGCTTCCTCCTCCTCCAGATTGCCCATCTCAAGGCCGTTTATAGGATCTTCTGTCACCTGGCTTGACTTTTGCCTGAGTGGGCTGGGCAACACATCCACGATCGGCTCCCTGCTGTCTGCTGCTTGGCAGATTTAGTGTCCTAGGCGATGAGCAGATGAAGGGGCTGTGGCTGGCGGCAGAGTGGGGGCAGCAGCTGACCACCAGTGCAAGATGTGCTTAATCGCCTCCATCTGCTTCTGGGCAGCCGAGAACTGCTGGGCAAAGCTCGACTGCGCCGCCGAATAGGCCAACCTGGTTATGGGGGAGTCCTGGAACCGATATTTATCGGTCTCTGTCATTTTGGCCAGGTTCAACCATAGGTGGCACTCCTAGACCACTGCTTGACCAATGAAGTGCACTGCCACCGTAGTCGCCCCTAGGGCAAGGTCAGTGGCAGTGTGCAGATCCTCCAAGAGTTGTTGATCAAGACCACCCTGGGGTATTTCCATAAATGCTTTGGCCAGGTAGACCTAAAGCAATGCCATGGCATGCAGGGTGGAGGCGGCCTGTCCACAAACTCTGTAAGCCCTCTCTGTTAAATTGGAGGAGCACTTACAGTATTTGGATGGGAGACGCCAGTCACTCTGCTAGGTGGCGAACGTCGAACACAGCTCTATCATGACGGCACACTCAACAACATAACCATTGACCGCCTCACCATTCAGGTGGTGAAGGTGGAAGAGGAACCAGATCGACTTTGTATGGTAAAAGGTGTCTTCCATGATCTGGTCACCTCCTCATGCACTTCAGGGAAGAAAGGTACAGGGCACCCAGAGAAACCATCCGACCGAGAAGGTTTAGGACACAGTGGTGGATTCCAGGCGAGCCCGACCTTCTCGGCTGTCCGAGAGAGCATAGCGGTCACTTCTGGATCTGGCTTGGGCAATGCAGCCTGCTCACCTTCCAATGCTACGATCGACATCTGGTCATCAGCAGGTGCTCCAAAGGGAACAGATGGCTGCTCCCTGCCTATGTGCTGAAGTGCCTCCTTCCTGGCATCTACTAGAAAAAACAGCAAAACATTGCATAGGGCAGGGAACCAAGGAATGAGAGTCTAGACCACAACACTGCTATAGTCATGTCATCACAATGGACACATGAACTATCCACAAAAGCTTTCTCAGGGTGTCCAGGCATGTGTTTCAGCAATTGTGACCGTCATCTGGGGCCAAGGAATGACTGCATTCAGTAACACACAGACGGAATGACATCTTGAAAAAGACACAGTGTCCATCCACAATGCTCTTTTAGGAGGGGAAACTCACTCTTTGTTTAGTGCAGAAGAACACAGGGTAAGCCGCAGTGTGATTGTAGGTTCACATTGGTCGCCTACAATCAATGCACACAGACAACCTGAACACAAATTGGAGACCTGTCTGTAGGAAAACAGTAGTGTTATTGCTCTGAAAACAGCAGTTGAGAGCTGTGCAGAGAGCTCGCGGCCACCACTGTAACGTGCCGTCACACTAAACAGCAAGATGAGGCTTCCAGGACTCATCTCTCCTCACTTTTTGAAGTGATCTAGCAGGGAACAATGAATGCTCCCCTGTGATGTGAAAGACAGAGTGCGATTGTGGAAAAAAAACATGGCACCCTGCAGCCTTGTATTGATTATAGAGGTCTCAATGCCATAAATGTTAAAGGTGAAGAGGACAAATGGAAGACGGACTTCATCACCAACACAGGGCATTATGAGTATCTGGTCATGCATATTGGGTTATCTAATGGCCCCGCAGAGTGTTCCAGTCATTTATGAATGAGATTATCAAGGACATGCATGATAATCTGATTAACAAATAACTTTTAAATGGTTCATAACTGATTTAACAAACATTCATAAAATGTTAGCATTTCACTTTTTAATAATTTATGAATGTGTAGTCATATTTTGTAATTGTTTAGTTCATCATTAACTAATAACTTATGAATTACTTTCAACTGAACTTTGTTTTAAATTGTTACCATAAGTCATGCACAGTATAATGTAACTGACAAAAGGTTGTTATGATCCAGTAAATTAGCAAAAACACAAGCAATTTTATATCTACATAAAATGAATAACCTAAACACCATAATAACAGGTTTAATAATGGCAGAATTAGTATCTTCATGTTTTTTTAGCTTTAGGTCTAGCATAATACAAGATTTTTTGTAAACACATGAGAAATGCTAAAAGATAAATTTGTCAACGAGAGTAATAACTCACCAACTGCTGCAGATATAGATGAGATGAAGAGAAGAGCAGAATATTGCATACTGAAGATATTTCAGCTGTAGCAGCATGAAAAATAAACAACAACAAAAAAATACATTAAAGAATATACACAAATGAAAAAAACTCAACTTTACTCCTGCATGAATCAATGCCCTGCATTTTTGGTTAATAGTTGTGCATCAGTTAGACTAACCATACTAGCCTGGATGAATAGCAATTAAATGCGGTTTAAAAGCCTATTTCTTTTCTTCCCTTCACTCTAGTATTCTACAAGCATGTAATCAATGGTTATACATTTAACTATTTCCCTGCATTTTCTATAAAATGCATTTTTCACAAAACTTTTGTGATCCCCAGAACATTTTGGTGTATGAATGGGCAAACATTCAATATATCAAAATAAAGTGCAGAACTTCTGCTCTAAAGTGTTAAAATAATAAATAATTTATTTTACAGAAATGATCTCAGATTACGACTGTAATTTCTGTAACTTTTTCCTGCCTTTTGTGACCCAGTTTGTTTCCTGTTTTCGATTCTCCACTGCCTGCCTTTTGGACTGTTTGCTTC
Organism: Opsariichthys bidens; assembly: GCA_037194245.1. Classification (NCBI taxonomy): domain Eukaryota; kingdom Metazoa; phylum Chordata; class Actinopteri; order Cypriniformes; family Xenocyprididae; genus Opsariichthys; species Opsariichthys bidens. The sequence continues at coordinate 12,078,810 of CM074305.1, read as the reverse complement.
GTTTCTGATCTGTGATTGTTATCTGTCTTACCTGACCTACTGCCTGTTTATCGACCACAACTCTGTCTGCTCTCCATTACTGTGTTTGTTGGTGTTTGACCATGATTTTAATAAAGCTTGCTTATGGCTCCCACTTTAGTGGCATTGCATTACAGAAGACATCGCCACACCACGATCCAGCGGTTTTATCTCATTTGTCTTCAACCCTGTCTGCCCAGGCTAGTCATCTCGCAGCACACCAGCACCAGCTTAATAACCTCACATCCCTCACGGAGGAGTTTGTGAAAGCACTACAAAATCTTCACGTCTCCCCACGGGAGATGGCAACAACACAGACTAACCTCACCATTACACACACGTTGGAGACACCATCTCAAGTGAGTCCTTGTCTAGCATTTCCCGAAAAGTTTTGACGGAGACCCAGAGAAATGTAAAGGCTTTATACTTCAGTGCTCACTCTCGTCTTAGAGTGCGCATACAACTTAACACAAACAGGCACTTGCTCATATATGGCAGCATGGGTATAGCGTTCTCAAAGCGTTTCAACTTAGTTCCCTTGAAAGGGAATGTCTTGGTTAAGTTTATAACGTTGGTTCCCTGAAGAGGGGACGAGACGCTCCACTGTCCTGCCATTCTTCTGGCATGCCCGTGATCGACTTACTTCAGCCTATCAGAAGGTAACACTGGGTATGCTTGTAGATTCCTGGTTGATGACATCACCTGCCTTATGACGTTCTGTCATTCCATTGGACTGATTCCATACGTATTTCACAATGCAATCACACAGAGGCGTTTCGAAACAGCGTCTTGTTCACTCTTCAATCAATCAATCAATTTTGCTGCTCTGTTCCAAAGCCTGTGATATCTCCAGGGCGGATATATTCTGGAGTCAGTTTGCTATCTGGGTAAGTTGCCCCTTAACCTGCACTGCACTGCCATCAAGCAGTTATTTTGTTTTATAGCAATTAAAGAGTTAGTTCACCCAAAAATAAATATTCTATCATTAATTACTCACCCTTGTGTCATTCCAATCCCATAAGACCTTTGTTTTCATTCAAATTGATGAATTCCGTTTCTGAAATCACTTTCTTGCCTAATTTTGGGTGAACTAACACTTTAATTATCAACTTATGCCATTTGAAAGCTGAAATCCTTATTTTCAATCTCTGAAATATTTTTTTTAATCAATACATTATACCATAAACAAAAGTTTAAAAATATGTAGTGTTTTGTTTGATTCAGGATTGTTTTTTGCAAATGAATTCTGTTGTTAAATCTTTTTTTTAATTAATGCAAACAGAAAATTACAATGCTTACAGAAGAGAAATTAAATGCAAAATACAAATAAAAACACCAACAAAACATACGTAACAGCCAGTATGATGAGTGTGTTTGTGTGTGTATAACTGTGAGTGTAACTGGGTGTGGGAGCGGAAATACATGAATAAAGGAGCATGTAGGGAAGTACTACAGACATAACCAGAGTAACAATAATAATTGTGATAAATAATTATGCAGTAATAATAATAACAATGATAAATCCAAATAAGAAATGACAAATAGTAGTAATAGTATTAGCAACAGTAGTGATGATAAACCTATTAACAAATATACTCATTTCATCGGGAATGAGGGGGAGGTTAAAGGATCAGGAAGAGGACAAATAAAGATAATATTAATAGAAACAATAATAATATTAATAATGGTAATATTGATACAGCCAGTGATATCAATGATAATAATAATAATAATAATAGTAATAATAATAATTATGGTAATATTAATATAACTATTAATAATAAGGTATTATAAAGCTGCCTCTGATACCCCTTATGGCCATGGCATAGGATAGACCACCGACAGCGTTGTTGCAACAACCTGTCACTGTGTGGTGCTGCGGGGCCTGGGTTCCCAAAAACCATATCCATCCCCGGCCGTCCCACACATGCCGTGCTTAATTTGTCTGTGTTTATTTATTTATTTTTTATTTTTTTCCCCCTTTCATTGTTATACTCATGATATGTTTGTCAACTAGTGTATAATGCATTACAAAAGCATGGTGTGTAGCATGGAACCAGCCCAGTGCAAAGCCCGGACCGCCACGCCCATGCCCACGCCACACTTACCCTATGTGTGTGTGTTTTTGTTTTTTTTTTAAGTATTGTTATCTTAAACTTTTTTTAATGCTCCAAATCAATGTATGTGTGCACCTCATCTAATATGTAAAGCATTAAAAGAGCGAGACGTGCTGAACCAGCCAGAGACAAAAGATCCCAGGCGAAGGTACAAGCTGGAGGGCGAAAGCCCAAGGCCCCCGACCCCACAACACACCCACCCACCCACAACTAATCCGAACTGCACATGGCAGGGACTGGTACACCACGGCCAACCAGGGTCCAGAAGCAGAGAAAGAGAGAGGGATTTAAATATAATCTTATAATTCTTGTATTTGTATTTGATATTAGTTGGTGTTGCTACCTCCTCCTGACCCCCCCCCCCCCCCCCCCCCAATCATGTTGGCTTCAGACAAAGAAGGTCAGTGGATTCAGTTAAAGAGAGATGACCAAGAAGGGTGTAATTCTGATGTATTAATTTGAGTGGAGGTACACAAGTTTTCCATGGAGATGTACTCTATTAGTAGATTTTTCCGAGTTGTAATGTGTATAGTGTTCCTTGATTTCCAGTTCATGAGGATAGTTTTCTTGGCGTTAGCTAGGGCCACTAGGAGTAACTGACTGTTTGCACTGTTTAAACTGATTTTGGATATGTCACCTAATATGCAGAGGGTGGGAGACAGCGGGATGTGACATCCCATAAGGTCAGATAGTGAATCAGTAACGTTTTCCCAGAATTTTTAACTGAGGTGCAATCCCAAGTAGCGTGTAAATAGGTGTCTGGAGTGTTTTGTTTGCATGTGAGCATGTTTCTGAGGTAAAACCCATTTTAAATCATTTCTGTCCAGTTAGGTGAAATCTATGAAGTACTTTATACTGTATAAGTTGTAAGTTGGCGTTTTTTGTCATGAAGTAGATATTTTTACAGATTCGTGTCCAGAAAGTGGCATTGGGAGCAATGGATAAGTCTGATTCCCATTTTGCATTGGGTACGCTTAATGTGTTATCTGATTTGGATATTATTTTATATTTTGGAGAGTAGTTTTTTGGGGGAGGTTATATTAATCAGCTCTGAGATTGAAGGGGGGAGGTCTAGATTAATTGTCTGAATGTTGATTTTTGATTGAATAGAAGATTTGATTTGTAAATATTCCAAAAAACAATTACTCCCAATGCCGTATCTCTGGACCAAGTGGGAAAATGGTGCCAAGTTGAGTGATGCCCTTATCTGCCCGTGTGCGTAGGTTGAGTAGCTTCTTGTTAACTATAAAATCTGGGTGTATTTAGATGGTGCAAGAGGGGTATTCGTGATTTGATGAAATTTTCCACCAGGCTGTCAGAGCTGCTGCTATTGTTGGCGTTTTAAAACAGAGATGCTTTTTTCTTGTCTGATTATAGAAAGGTAATTCTGAAATGTTAATGTCTTGACAGATTGACTGTTCAACATCTAGTCATGTGCTTTCTGATGGGTTTGGGTGGATCCATTTGTATATATTTTTAAAATGAATCAATGAGTTTAATCGTTTCTTGTAAGGATGATGGGGGGTCTTGTAAATATAGTAATATATCATCAGCTAAAGACTAATTTTATGGTGCATGTGCTGCTAGTGGCTCAATGAAAATGGTGAGTAATGAAGGGGAGAGTGGGCATCCTTGTCTAGTCCCCCGCTGCAGTGTGAAGATACGTGATGTTAGTCCATTGGCGATGACAGTGGCTGAAGGTGATGTATATTCAGAATTTTGAACCAATTAATGAATGACTCCCCAAAACAAAACCTCTCTAATGTGGAAAACAAGAATTTCCAATTGACCCTATCAAAAGCTTTTTCTGCATCGAGAGTGACTATGATGGTTTTGTTTTTTGAGTTGCAGAGTAATGCATCAAGTTAAAAAGTCTGCGTGTGTTGTTGGATGAAAGTCTACCTTTAATGAAACCGGTTTGATCTGGATGAATTATAGATGGTGTGACTTCTTCTATTCTATGTGCTAGTGCTTTGGCAATGATTTTAATGTCTACGTTGATTAGGGAAATCGGACGATAACTTGATGGAAATGTTGGGTCTCTATTTATTTAAGAAGGAGTGAAATTGTGGCTATATTCATACTATCTGGGAGTTTTGATTTTTGTTTTTATTCAGACCAAAAGTGTTTGTAGAACTCAGCCTGGTGCTTTATTGTTCGGCATAAGTTTGAGTTTGAGTTTAAAAAGTTCGTGTTCTGATAAGGGAGATTCAAGAGCATTTATTTGTTATTTGTTTTTTGTTGTTAAATCTTAAAAATTTCTTCCATTTACGATGATTTGCCGAAGTTAAATCTTTTCTCTCTTTGAGGAACTCTGAAATAGTTATCCATGCGTTCATTACATCTTGATTATCGCAATTCACTTCATTGTGGAGTTAATCATTCATCCATTCAGCGTGAACAAATGTTTCAGAATGCTGTGACTAGGCTGTTGACCAGTAGTCAAAAATTTTATTTAATGTACTGGCTAATGGTTTAACTGAGAATAGAATTTAAAATTTTAGCTTTCGTTTTTAAATCATTAAATTGCCTACTACTAGGTTATCTTTCTGACATGCTACATTCTCACAACCCATCTAGGTCACTTTGGTCCAGGGACCTTGGATCGCTCTCTGTCTGTAGGTCTAGGCTAAAAAATTGAGAGGACTACACTTTTATGATTGCAGGCCCTTTACTGGTTTGGAATAGCCAACCAGTATCGGAGAGGACAATGCTCTTTTCCTTAAACACTAATCAAAGAAATATCATAAATTATAATATCTAATTTTTAACACGTCAAAATATAAGCTAGCTTGAACCATTCTCTCGGGCATTTTGAACAGTGCAAAAAAAAAAACTTTTTACAATATTTGCATTCTGTTTGGCCATTCGCCATAATTTATTGTTCGTAAGTGATCATTTCTTTTACGTGATAAGTTTTACATAATACACAACACATTAATCTAAATAAATTTGAAGAAAATGTGTTACCACTTTCAAATTGCATGTAAAATGTGAGCTCATGTTACTTTATTGGTGGGTTGAAGGTGTAGGGACATCCCAATAAAAAAAATTTTGTTACATTTTTTTATTATATTTTATATCATTTTTATTTTATTTCAGTTAGTTTTAGTGTAATGAAAAATTATTTTAATTTAGTGTCAGTTTTAACAATAATGCAATTCATTATTTTTTATTAAATTCATGAAAATGTTTTTTTAATGTAGTTTTTGTCTTCATTTTCATTTTAGTTTAAGGGTGATCTATTTTGTCTTCATCATTAGTTTCTAAAAGATCCTCACAATGGACGGAGTTTGGGAGAGTGAGTGAGAGAGCGTGTATTGACCACCAAGGTCAAATCTGAACAAAGCTCAGGAAAGTTAGCCTGTTATGGGAAATTTGCTATGTGTCTTTCCATTTCCTGTGTTTGTTTTTAAGTAGTTCTTTCCTGTGTTGAAGATGAAGAGATTAAACTGAATGTACCTCTGAAATATCTTTAGTCACCTTTTCTGTCCAAAGTTTCTGTGAAAGCTTTTTGACACACGAGCATCAGAGAATTGTTTATTTAAAAACTAAACTTTCATAGCAAAACAAAAATTCCATTTTCACATGATGAACATAAAATATTCATCAATAGAGCCACTTTAACTAAAGTTTAAATTTAGAACCACAATAACACCAAAAGAAAAAACACTCCACGCTTCATGAAATTTTACAATTCACAACCATGAAAAATATCTTCTTATAGTCAGTTACAAGGAAATTGTGACCAATTGAAGTTATCTTCACTGGCCATTAGGGCTGCTCCCCTAATAGTCAACTAGAAGAGGCTTAGTCAAACAAAAATTGTATTAGTCGGTTAGTCGCAAAAAAAAAAAAAAAAAAACCTTGCGGTGAAGTCACGCAGTCCGTGAGGGACAGGTTGGTAACAGCGGGTCCTTGTAATTACAGTACAGTATGCTGGCCTGGAAACCCAGACATTTGCCAATCATCCATTGCAAGTAGTAGCAATTTTACATGGCTGCTCACTCTAATGTTAACCTGGACTGCGTTCGACTCCAGTTTTAGACACACACTCACAAACTTCTCTAAGCACATCCTCTTGGAGGAATCCCAAGAGTGAAGAGTGTTCCACTTCCTTAAGTGGACAAGGGAAGTTCATATGGACAGACCCTCATTACCAGTTAATAATGAACCAGCTTGTAGAATAATTTAACAATTTACCACACAAAAATTGTAAGAATGAACCAAATGCCCACTGCAAATGTATTACAGCCAAGAGTTTATGTTATTGTATACGGTCAGATGAAGACACTGAAAAACGTATACAGCTGAGAGCAGCAAATGGCAGCCTGTTTACAGGCCAGAGAAATGCTGCCAAACTGGTGTGGGAGTGAGTATTCCTATCAGAAAAATCATTATGGCACATTTGCATGCTTTTTTGTTAATTTGAAGTACATTATTATTTCTGTGTTATTCACTGTCATATTATTATACATATCACATATTACTATTATTAATAGCTGTCATTTATCTTTTACCAGGACAATTGTTAAAGAAATTATGATGGATGGAAAGGTGACAGGTGCGCAGGCTTCCAAAAAATGGGAAAATTTAAAGAAAAAATATAAGGTAGCATGTTCTGTAATTCTGTAAAAAAAATTCTGCTGACATTTTAGTGCTGACTTGCTGCTGGACACTTTTAAATTATATTGCTAAAGTTTTCCAAATTTTAAGTCTGCACTGTTCTGTTCTTTCACACAGGAGCTTTATTCAGGAGCATCAGAACCCACCAACTGGCACTGGAACAGACCAGGGAAACCCAGTGCCTGCATGTGGAAGTGGTTTACTTCAATGCCTTCCACAATTGGAGCAAGGGCCAACATTACTCCCCCGTTTTAATTTAATCTGCTTTGGCAACTCCACCAGATTCATCTACCAGCCGGTGCCATCCTCTTACATACCAGATCCACCTTCACCTGTGGACCCAGAATCCCCAAACCACCCACAGCCATCATCATCATCAGCCTCTGTCACATCAGCCACTGCTCTCTCGCCTGCCTCCCCGTCTGCTTCCTCTGGCAACAGCCCCAAAACCCCCACACCAAAAAGACCAAGGAAAGACCCTTTGCTTAATTTTATGCAGAGGGAGGCAGACAGAGATGCACAGAGGTTTTAGCATCTACATTCTCAGACTGACCGCCTCCTAGACATACTAGAGAGGCTGTCTGACAGTTCTAAGCACTAGCAATGCAGTGACAGGAATTGTTCCCGTTAGACAGTATCTGCATAATATTTAGTTTTTATTAATTGATTTGATTTTCATAACTTTAACCGGATTAGTATGCAAGTTACTAAATGCCAACTAAGTTTTGGTTAACCTTATAGCTGAAGAGCCACATTAGGAAGAATGGCAGTTGGTTAGGATGCTAAGCGATTACTGTGCTAAGATATCTAGAATAAGACAACAAACACAAGCTAGGTCACATTTGGAGATGAATATCTTGGGAAAGAAATTTTTTTTTGTCTTCATATCCGTTAAAGGATTGTTAGGCTGCATAGATCAGGTCAACCAGAACCGGGAACACTTCCTATAACACCGGATGTACTCGGTACATCAGAAGAAGAATGGCGTCTACGCTAATTTTTTGTCTCTCTGCTTATCCCGAGGTTTACCAATTAACGTGATTGGCTGGATCTGGGCCGTGTCCGGGTCGGACGGGGAAACTGTACCTGTGCACGGCAACAATGTGGCCCTGTGGTGTCGGCAGGAGACTGTGTTAACTAGCTCATCCTTAGTGAAGACCTTACCGACTCATCAGCCAGTGGCACATATCCCAACAAACCGTCCCATACCGGCGTGATCAAAAAGATCTTAAACTAGATGGAACTAGATTAAATATTTTGACTGTTGCGATTCCAAATCGGTTTAATGACCTGTAACTCTGCCTGAGTATCGGACAAGTGTTCACTGTTGGCCAGAGGAGAACTGGCCCCCCGACTAAGCCTGGTTTCTCCCAAGGTTTTTTTTCTCCATTTGTTGGAGTTTTGGTTCCTTGCCGCTGTTGCCTTTGGCTTGCTTAAGTTGGGGACACTTGCTTGATATTCAGCAGTGTTTTTGGTATGCCTGCATTGGCGCCGTTGTATGCGAACTGAGCTGAGCCGGACGATTACGTCACTGTTTTCTGCAGTGCTGATATACATAAATTAACTAGACTAATAACTATTGATCTTTGCAACAGAATGAATCAATAATATATAGAATAAGCTGCACAATGACACCATTTTCTTATTAATGTAAAGCTGCTTTGCCACAATTTGCATTGTAAAAGTGCTATATAAATAAAGACGACTTGACTTGACTTTTCTGTGCAGCTCAGCCCAAAGATCATCTGAGCCTATTTTAGACAAAACTGGACAAAATTTGTAGGAGGAATGGCAAAAAAATAACTGTCGGACACTTGGTTCATCCGCATTCGGCATGACCCAAGGAATGCAAACACAACAAGATCATGATTGCATTCTGACAAACTGTTCAAAAGATGTTGGCCACAATAGCCATTTGGTGCTGTGCCCAAATTTTGTATGGACCCTCAGATCATGGGTCTGATGAAGCGTATCAATTTTTGTTTAGATCACTCAAAGTTTGGCCGAGATACAGCCTCTGAACGAATTTTGGGTCAACCTCATTAAGGTTGTGACATCATAACTTTTGAATAAAGATGAATAAAAAAAATCTGTTCAGTCATTTCTGTGCGGCTCAGTCCAAAGATCATTTGATCAAAGTTTGGTGAGTAGCAGCGAAAGATGGCCACTACTGTAATGGGCAGAGACTAAGATGTTGAATAGCATCAGCATGAAGAGTCGAATCAGATGTAACAAATTTCTTCTTTTTTTTTAGGACAAAGGGTTCAAAAGTTATAACTGTAATGACAGAGCGAGTCAGCAGATGAGATCCAAAAGCAGGCTTTATTAGCAGAGGAAGTCAGACACAACCACAGAGAGATAAGATTAAGTTCAGTATAATTATATGCCAGGAGTTGCATGCAAATATTTCCTTTGCTTGGTGACACATGATATCCAAAAATGTTTTTTGATCTGCCTACATTGACACCACTGTATACAAAGTGAACTAGGTTCATCAACAATAATCCAAAAAGTTTCTTCAAAAATATTGGGGTTATCTTTGATGAACAGCTGAACTTCAAAGACCACATTGCAAGAATTGCAGGTTTGTATTGGATAACATCAGGAAGACCAGGCCCTTCTTAATTGAGCATGCTGCACAACTTCTTGTCCAGGCCCTTGTCATTTCTAAGCTGAACCATTGCAGTGCTCTTCTGGATGGACTTCCATCATGTGCAATCAAACCTCTGCAAATGATCCATTATGCAGCAACATCTCTTTAATGAGCCAAAACAGAGCCCACATCACACCTCTGTTCATCTCTGCACTGGCTGCCAGTTACAGACTGCATCAAGTTCAAGACATTGATGCTTACATATAGAACAGCCAGGGGCTCCGCACCCTCCTACTTCCACCCACTTTCATGAGTTTACAGAACATTTTTGTTCACTGTTCCTTGCTGGTGGAATGAACTTCCCAGCCCTATCTGGAAATGCAGAATCCCTGACAATATTCAAGAAACAGCTGAAAACTCATCTCTTCTGTCAGCACTTATACTACATCCTGCAGAACAAGAAAAAATCCTACCCTATGCTTTCATTATTCCTCAATCTCTCCCTGTTCTAGTTACTGCTATTCTAAACGATGTCCGAAACTTTGTATCACCTGCATTTCTCGTGTTGATTGCCTCTTTATGATGAATTGCTTGGTGTATTTTTCATTCGTAAATTGCTTTGAAAAAAAGTGTCTGCTAAAAAAACAAATGTAAAAGTGAAAGACAATGTCATTGATTGTAAAAAATGGTAAAAAACATACTACATACGCATCACATGGGAGAAAAGTCACAGGAATTGCAGCAGCTAACAGTGACAGGGAAGGAAAAGATGTGGTAGAAAGAAGTGTACAATCAATAGTGATAACCACACCATGGAGAGGATTGTGAAACAAAACCCATTTAAAAATGTGGGGGAGATTCACAAAGAGTGGACTGCAGCTGGAGTCAGTGCTTCAAGAACCACTACGCACAGACGTATGCGAGACATGGGTTTCAGCTGTCACATTCCTTGTGTCAAGCCACTCTTGAACAACAGACAGCGTCAGAAGCGTCTCGCCTGGGCTAAAGACAAAAAGGACTGGACTGCTGCTGAGTGGTCCAAAGTTATGTTCTCTGATCAAAGTAAATTTTGCATTTCCTTTGGAAATCAGGGATCAAACCGTCAAGATTTCTAAAAATCCTTTCTTTGTATTGGTCTTAAGTAATATTCTAATTTTCTGAGATACTGAATTTGGGATTTTCCTTAGTTGTCAGTTATAATCATCAAAATTAAAAGAAATAAACATTTGAAATATATCTGTCTGTGTGTAATGAATGAATATAATATACAAGTTTCATTTTTTGAATGGAATTAGTGAAATAAATCAACTTTTTGATTTGGTGATTCTCTGATTTGGTGATTCTCTGACTCTGACCGTCTGAAAAAGTGGAGTTAAGTTTCAACAACATTTTAATACTTTTAAGAGAGATCATTAAAATGTTGTTATTTTTATTTATTACAAGACAAAATGACTGAATATATAAAAAAATTGCCCAACTGCCAACTTAACTGAACTGTCCTGTCATGACCTGATGATCCACGTTTTGTGATAGTTGTTTGTGAGTCATTTTATAATTGTAAAAAAGGTCACTGCAACTTTTTCTCACAATTTTTTTCCCCTCACAATTGTGAGTTTGCATTTCACAATTCTGCACAATTTTCTCAGAGTTGCGATATTTAAACTCACAATTGCAAGTTATAAAGTACGAATATGGAGATATGAACTTGCAATACTGACTTTTTTTCTTGCAATTGTGAATTTAGTATGAGAGTTTTTATCTCATAATTCTGGCTTTTCTCAATATTTTCAGTTTGTATCTCATAATTTAGATTTTTCTCAATATTGCGAGTTTATATCTCATAATTCTGACTTTATAACTCGCAATTGCAGCTTTATATCACACAATTCTGAGGGAAAAAGTCAGAATTGTGAAATCAAAACTTGCAAATACCTTTTTTGTGTTTGTTCCACACTTATTAGTATTCTAAAGTATTTAGATTAAGTTACTAAACTTGAGTAATGTAACAAAATACGTCACAAATTACTTTTTAAAGCATGTATTTTCTAATCTGTAGTGAAATACGTTTTAAAAGTTACCTACCCAGCTCTGCCTATTTTAACATATAGACAAAATTATGGCTAAATTGAATGCATCATATTACCTTCTTGAGCATTAAGAATCAAGCCTATGTAAACTTTTGAACAAGAATTGTTTTTTATTATTATTATTTTTATTTTCTTTATTATTATTTATTAACATTACTTATGTGAAATCTTCATCAGGGCAGTACAAAAAAGTCACTTTTTTGACCTCTCTTATTTTAACATTTAACTTTTTTCAAATTCTGCTGGGTGTATGTATGTAGTTTTTACCACAACTATAAATTAAGCATTATAGTGTTACAGATACAATTTTTTCTTAGTTAATTTATTTCAGCCCTATTTGTGTGATTATGCAGCAGATTTTTGTATGCATTTTTTAAATGTTTGTTTTGTGTTGCATGTGTCAACTTTACAGGTGAAGAAAAGTGCCTAGTGTGTTATGGGACCACTGCTCATTATCACACTATGATACAATATTATTATTAAACAAATAAATTAACTTGAAATCATTTTAGATTATGTTTAAAGATTGTAGAGTGATAAGTGGATGAAAAATTACCTTCGATAATCGTGAAATAAGATTAATATAAAACAAGTGGCCAGCCAAGTTACCATAAATTTGCCACTAGTAACAAAGTATTTCATTCATTTGTTAACATTCTTTGGAAAGTCAAAAAAGGCATCTTTTAAAAACGCACGTACCTTTTTAAACAAGAATAATCCAGCTCTCCAGCTATTTTCTGTATTACTGTGACAACACTTGAGCATAAACCACCTTAACCTCCTCAAGCTTGTAGTGACTGCGTTGTGCTGGAGTGTGCAGACACCTTTCCTGTTTCCTGAGCAGACACTTTCTGTACATTCCTCTTCTTCCTCGTTTTAACATAACAAGAAGAAAGTCAGTTTAAGAATAAAAGGCTGGCCTAAAGGTTAAAACAACACTTCAAATGAGCGTGTGATCTATATTCCATCTGACTACCAGTAATTCTAAGTGCAATTACCCTCTCCCGAATTACCAGAACTGCTGCTCCTGGTAAACCCTAAGTTATGGTGACAAAATGTCCTTACAAAGACGGAAATATTCAAAATCCTTGTCCTTGTTGGGACTTTTTTTGGTCCCTATGAGGAAAAGAGCTTATACATCATACTTACTGATGTTTTTTGAAAATGTAAAAAGCAGAAAGTTTTCTGTGATGGGTATGTTTAGGAGTAGGGTTAGTGCAGGGGTATAGAAAATAGAGTATACAAATCATTATATCCATGGGAAGTCCTCATAAAGCATGAAAAACCCAATACATGCTTGAGTGTGTGTGTGGGGGGGGGATGCAATACTTCAATATGGTCTCCTTTATGGTGGCCCGCAATAGAACACAACAGAAATCCAACCCAAGAGAATTTGACACAACCAAGGTATGAACCCCCAAAATTACCCACTAGAAATATCAAAAAAAAAAAATCGGTTAAAAAAAGTGTAATAATTTGAATTGTTTTCAATCCTAAAATTATGTCCAGCAATCTGTGAAAATGCAACTTTAGCATATACATTAGGTACTCAACCAAAATGGCTATTACCACCTCGAGACTGTGGCACCCAGTCACATGTGACACTCGTTTGCAGAATCAACACCAGGTAGCGCAAAGGGACGGTTTGCACCATTGCTCATTGCAACCTGAAAATAAAATTATTAAATAAATTAATAATAATAATAATAATAACAATTGTAACATGGTGTTATAACATGTAACCTTGGCTAATTATTTAGTCTATCATGTAAGTGCAATACATTTTATGTTTTAAAAATCTTCAATACTAACATATATATTAGCATTTGTGTAATAATCACACATCACATTCAGTAAACATTGCTTTAATATTTACAAAATAGTTACAGATAGCCTACTACTATATAATAGAACAGGCTTTTACATTCAAATACACAAGAGGTATATAAGTAAATTACAGTCGCAAGTTACAAATTGCAATATTTAAACAAGAATAAAACTGGTCATGTTATTTTGTACTAAACATGTTATTTTTATTAGAGCGCAAAGGAGAATAAGGCAGAACATCAAGAGACTGGCAGCATGAGTGACAATTCACTATCACTGTTTCTTTTCTAATGGTGACTGAGACCATGTGACTCACTTCTTTTGTGTTCCACATAATAAATACATATGGGTGAGTAGAAGAAATCTTACCCTTGAAAATAGAGGACAGAAGAATATAGCAGATTATTTGGTTTTCATTTGCAATTAAATGTAATTATTAAATGCATTATTAAATGCCCATGAGAAGGATGCAATACTAGAGAACCCAGAAAATTAAAGTCTAACCATTAAAAAAGATATTTACATTAACATTGATTCATTTGGCAGATGTTTTATTCAAAGCAACTTACAAGTGAGGAATACAACAAGCGATTCATCATGAAGAGGCAAATACAAGTTTCAGACATTGCTCAGACTTGAATAGGGAGAGATTAGAGGAAAGGATAGGACAGTTTTTGTTTTTTTGTTTGTTTTTTGAAATACTGATTGGGTCAGCAGGGTCCAGCCAGTCCCTTGTTAACAATTTAATATCACTTGTTTATATATTGATTATATACAAAATTAATAATAGATGGATGTGGTTTGACATTGGTAAAATGTGATCGGAAAAAGAACAGAACATCGACTCAAAAATACATGTGCTGTATAACATCTTGTATTATTGAAGAATATTTCAGTACAGTCATTGATAAAATGTATTATGAGTTGCAAACTTGTAGCTTTTCTCTTTCACAAACACAACAGTTACATTTGTACTAATCCTACAAATGATGTTTAATTAACCATGTTCGGGAGGAGCAGGTGCAGATAATTAACCTTGTTAGCACAAGTGGAGAGCATTCAGCATTCACTTTCTCTTAAATGCAAAATCACAGCAACTCGATGCCAATTCCATCAAATGCAGTCGCCTCGGAACCAACATCTGAGCACAAATCCTGGCAGGTGCAGATGTAGATCTTTCAAATTTACTCTCACTGATTCTAACCGCCAGATAGGCTGCGAGGATTTTTCTGTCACTAAAAAATCAAACCACACATTCGTCACACTTACTTTCTTTTTCCGAATTCACCATTGCTTTCAGCCATTACACAGGAATGATTTGTTCTGAGCTGAACGATTACTTAACACTCATGGCTCCTCTTATGGAGGAGAGCATTTCTATAAATACCTCAAGCTATTCCTCGCTAAATGCGTTGTCGGGGTTGCTCAGTGGAACTAGTGCCCATACTGGGGTGCTCTTGGCCCCGACTTGCACAACACAGTATTCCTAGGCTGCAGGAATATTTCAAGTGCAGTCTGCAGTAGCACACTCCACTGTAGCATGCCCACAAATTAACTCCTCCACCGCCCCCTGCTCGGACACCACGTCCACTAAATCAACCAGCTATGTACCTGTAACAAAGGGGTGCGTGACAGCGTTGGTGTAGATCCAAGGGCAGGCTTTATTAACAATGAGAGCGTATTCGTATAGGCAATGGAACAGCAAAAAAGAGACAGAATCCTGGTCGTAATACAGGCAGAAAGTCAAGACAGGCAGCTTATAATCATAGTCCAGTAGAACAGGCAAGGATCAGGACAGGCAGCAGGAATCAAACAACAGTAGGCATAAACGCTCAGAATTGCACACCCATGGTAAATACAAGACCTCGCAATGTGTACTGGGCAGAGTGTCTCTTAAACAGTGTGCTGAGGTGATCAGTGTGAGTGTGTGCCAGTTCCTGTATAGTGCATTGTGGGAAATGGTGTGGTAACAGTTCAAGGTGGAGTGCCCTCTGGTGGCTGTTAAAGGGCACTCCAGCAGATAACCCTAACAGTACCAAGACCTGCAACAATTAACTCAAATCCACTAACAGACAAACAATTTCAACATTGGCACCTGCACCAGACAGCGGTGTAGATACTTGTACATACTCAACTTCTGCAGCGGTGCTCTTGCCCGTCCTGTATGCCCTGTATTTAAAGCTGTTAATTGAAAACCTAAAAACTACTTATCGACTCCTGTGAATATTTCTTGCCTTTCTTTCAAACTAGCTCACCACCCGGACATCGACTTCACTTATTATCTACTATCTGGCCTCAAACACGGTTTTAGACCCGGTGTAAAATGCCTGCTCTCCCAAAACATCATCTGTAATATTCCAATCTACTCTTGCTAAGCCCGACATCATAAACAAACTGATTAAAAAAGAAGTTGAGACAGGTTTCATTACTGGCCTGTTTGATGAACCCCCCCCCCCCCCCCCCTTTCAAAGTTTTTCGCATCAGCCCCATTTGAGTGGATACGAGAAAATTTTCGGACAAGAAACGCCTCATAATTGATCTGTCAGCTCCATAATTCCCCATTCCCAAGCATAAACAGCTTGATTCCACTCGACAAATTCTTGCGCAAATACCACAACATAGATCAGGTAATCGAAATGATAAAAATTGTGGGTCGGGGCGCTTGGCTTGCCAAAGTCGACATCACATCTGCCTTCAAAGTGATGCCAATTCATCCATCGAATTCCTTGGAATTAACTTGAACTCAGTAAAATGCCAGGCTTCCCTACCCAAGGAAAAAATCGATGGGATAATCCTGACCTCTTATTCCCTCCCAGACAGTACAAACTGTTCAAAATGAGAACTTATGTCCCTGCTTGGACCCTTAAACTTCGCCATGCGCATTATTCCACAAGGCCACCCCTTTCATTGCGCTTATCCTCTCACTCGCCTCTTCGGTTAACACGCTAGAGGACCTCATTTCCATAACTCAGGCGTGTCACGATGAACTTAGGATATGGATAACATTCCTCAAACAATGGAACAGCCTATACTTTTTCTAGAATAATCTCATCCCATCCCCAGCTGTTTACAGACACAGCCCCCTCAATAGGCTTCGGGAGTTTTTACCAAGGATGCTGGTTCATGTCTCCATTGCCCCCCCAACTCCAGGACTCACCTCAGTCCTCAGTGCTATTCAAGCTCTACCCTCTCATAGTAGCAGCCTTTCTGTGGGGGAAAGAATGGACTGCGTGCAGTATTTTATTGCATAAAGGCCATTCGAATTCACTCGCTCTGAGGCCCTTGTTAAGACTTCTAATTAGGATCTCAGCATGTAATCAATTTATCATAATTGCTAAACATGTTACCGGGTCTGGAAACCAAATAGCTGACTCTCTATCTCGTTCTCTGTTTCAGAAATTCAGGACGTTGGCTCCAGAGGCAGACAAATTCCCAACTCCGGTACCTCACTTTTCAGAACTAATATTCCCCTAACCCACCCGTTAAAACCCTTCCTCGATGCGTCGCTTGACACCATTCCCCAAGCAGTTTCCCCCAGAACACTCCAATCATATATAACAGCATGGAGATGCTTTAAAGCATTCCATTTTTCATATAACATGTTGTTTCACCTCCTTCATTCTCCTTCCTTAACAGTGTCAAAGGCCTCCAAGTTGGGTCCATCAAAGGCTACCTGAGCAGCTTACAATTTTTCCACAAATTTATATATACGGCGCTCCCTCATGCTAGATAACCCATAACGCTAGATATTCTCACAAAATGTATTTATACCATCCACACAGGCTACCATCCCCTTAATACCGCTCGCACACTCGACACCATATTTATTCTAGCTTTTTTCGGTTTCCTTAGATGTTCTGAAATCACTACCACTTCCAAATTCAACCCAAAGATCCCCCCTACCATTGCAGATTCATCAGTACTGGATCGTGAAACAATCTCATACAGGATTAAACAAAGCAAGACAGGCCAAGCTAAAAAAGGACACCTCATATATATTTTCAACCTTTCATCACCAATCCAAAAATACCAGTCAATTTTTTCGTACCTCCAATTAAGAGGCGCTCAGTTGAAATCCCCTCACGAACCTCTTTTTATCGATGACTCCGACAAACCCATTATAAGATTTTGGTTCCAAAAGCACCTCAAATCCGTCTTTCAACAGTCAGGCATTCCAGCATAAAATTATTCCAGTCACTCTTTTCGCATTGGGGCAGCAAACTCAGCAACCCAAAAAGGCCTCTCCCAGCAGCAGATCCAAGCTCTAGGAAGATGGTCCTCAGACGCTTTCCAAAGCTACATCAGGACCAACCGGTTCCACATCAAAGAAGCCCATCAAACTCTCATCAGTTTAAAAAAAATAAAAAATACCCGTCCAGGGAGTATTGATCTCCCAGCAGACAAAGCGACAGCCCTGCCTGTTGGGCATTCATATTTTCTCATTTTCAGTCCAGCGAGTATGGATCTCCCAGCGGACGCAGTGATGACCCATCCCAGTTTAGGCATCTACGTTTTCTTTCTCCATCCGACAAGGCTTACCCGTCCGATGCCGCATGTCCGTGCCTGGTGTCCAGTAGGATGCAGCAAGAGCCCTCCCGGTCGAGCATCTATGTTTTCGCCTTCTCTGTCTAGCGAGTGTTGATCTCCCAGAGGATGAAATGTCTGCCTTCCCTATTAGGCATCTATGTATTTCCCTCCTTGTCTGAGATAGCTTACTTGAGAGCTTTAGTCTCCTGGAGCATTGGTCTCCCATCGGATGCCGCAAGAACCGATGCGGATTTTCTGCGCTTTACTTTCCGCCTGTCTGTCAGCGAAGCTTAACCGTCCGATGCTGTGAGCATTGGTCTCCAGGAGCATAGGTCTCCCATTGGATGCCGCGAGAGCTTTCGAAATTTCGGGGTAGTGCTGTGTTGATTATTGATCTATCAAAAATGACAAGAACATGTTTATCACTAGATGGAGAAGTGTGTGAATAGGATCTCACATATTAATATGTCACATGAGAGCTCTTGCATATCATTTCACAAATAAAATTGGTCCATGACTTCACACATTTGATACAGGTGTGCTGCAACTGCTGAATAAAGGTGCGGTCACACTACACTTTCATTCCATTCATGGGAGATGCGGGATGGCCAGAAACACAAGCTCATGCAAAAAGTTTGGTTTGGTGAACTCTGACCTGTGACTTCGCATCACACGAATATGTGTAAAGAGTAGATAATTGATAGATGAAGGTATGATCTCTTAGCTTAATTCAAAGAAAACAATTTTTGTAGTAAAGCCGAGTAGATTGCATATTTTTACATTTTGAATATACTATTTGTTAAATGTTGAATTCGTGTTTATAAAAAGACACTGCAGAGGATGACGAAGAAAGAAATTTCGCATGCTCAAAGTCTAGCGTGTCCGCAGCTTAAATGTGAGCATATGAATTTCTTAATTTGTGATTTGTAGAATAGGACTTGTTCACCACCAGAAAAGAAGTTGAAAAGGTGTAGCTGAAAAGTTTGCAACTTCTAAAAAACCTTTTCTCTGTTACTTTAAATTTACTCATGTGTGACTATTGTAGCATCTTGACCACACCCAAATTATTCATTATATTCAATAATCCAGAATAAGATTATGTGTGATTGGCCTACTGACCCATAGGAGGAGAGGCCAGTACTCAAGGTTCAAAAGTCAGTGCACAGTCTCCTCCTGCTCTCTTGCCTGCTCCGACACTGCATCTGTGGGGTGCTGCCTGATTCAAACATTCATAATCAATCATAATGAGTTATGAATAATTATTAATATTTCCCCTTTGAGCTAATTTTGCCACCCTATTCTTTAAAACTACAAATCCCGCTGTCACGGGTGCTCAGGTTTTACTATTGTAACACCCTCACAGAACATGATAGTAATCAGGTGTCCATGCAAAAAAAAGAAGTTTTCCACTTCTCCTCTCCCTCAATCTGCGATGCAAGAATAACACTGCAGGTGTTTTTTTTGTAGTGCTATGGGGTGTAATCCTGTCAAGAAAGAGTCTAATCTCTGCTGTAATAGTATTGGTTCTTTGGATCCTTTCAGTGAATGTTTAAAAGTCTCTACGAAAAAGCTCTGCCAAACTGTCGGTAGCTGGGTGGAATGGTGCAGAGTGCACATGTTTAACACCATTTGTTTTCAGAAAACATCCAAACTCATCTGAAGTAAATTGTTTTGTCTAACTAGAGTTTCAGGTACACCGTAACAACTGAATAGACCCCGCAGAACTTGAACTCGTCTTGGAGGAATCTCATCACATGAACATTTGGGCATTTCGCGTGTGCATTAACAACTACCAGAAACATTCGTCCTTCAAATGGTGCAGCAAAATCCACGTGAATCCGCTGCGAAGGAGCTTCTGGCCACGCCCAGGGATTTAAAGGTGAGAGACATGGAGATTTTTGATTTTTGTTGACAGGACATGCAGGTCTTTGATTTTTCTTCAATTTGAGAGCAGATATTTAACCACCAGATATAGCTACGAGATAGAGCCTTCATTTTTACTATACCTGGATGTCCTGCGTATAATTCCTCCAAAACTCGTTGTCTCAGATTCGATGGAACGATAACTCGCGGTCCCCACATCAGACAGTCCTGCATCAGTGAGAGTTCCTCCTTCCTTGCGAGATATGGTTTTAGTATATTTTTGTCTTTGGTAGATGGAAATGATCCAGTGGATACCATCTCCTTCACACGACAGAAGATCGGATCTACTCTGTTTTTTTACCTGAAGTCGCTGCTACACACTGAAGTGCATCCATTTCTTTTAATGAGGTAAGCATTTCCATGGTCATTAGCATTTCTATATCGAACTGTGTAGTCAGCAGAAGAGTCCACCTCTGAAGTCTTGTAGCAGCCATGGATGGAGCTTTGTTAGGATAGAGTATGGTGGTAAGTGGACATGGTCTGTTATTAATGTGAAGTGACGTCCATATAGATACGTATGGAACTTCCTGACTCCAAAAATTATTCCTAGTTATGTGTTGTTTTGCTCAGATTTACTCAGGGTTCGGGATGTAAAGGCTATAGGTCTTTCCTGTCCATCCAGCGTCATGTATAAAAGTACAGCTCCTACTCAATAGGGTGAAGCATCACAAGCCAAGCGAACTGGGAGTCTTGGGTAATAGTGTGTGAGTACCTTGCGTGTTATCAGCTGCATTTTAGAATCTTGAAACGCTTTTTCACACACTGCCGACCACTTCTTTTTTGCCTCTTTGTGAAGCATTGCATTCAAAGTATGATGAAACGTGGTCAGATTTGGCACATATCTTGCATAATAATTAACCGGTAACAGAAACGCTCGGAGTTTGTTAACATTACCAGGAGCTGGCGCTTCAGCGATGGCACACATTTTGTCTAGGGGCTTGTGAAGCCCTGATGCATTGATCACATGTCCCAAATACTCCAATGAAAATTTGAAAAACTCTTCTCTCTATTAACACGAAGTCCACATTTCTCCAGTCAACTCAACACAGCCTCCAAATTAGACAAATGATCAGCATTGTCTTTTCCTGTGACCAGGATATCGTCCAAAAAACAATGTACAAACGGAAGCCCTTGCAGAAATTGTTCCATAACTCGTTGGAATATAGATGGAGCTGAAGGGTCTCTGTTGTGTTCCTGGTTTCAGATTTAAGGTAGCTGTTGAAGGGGTGGATTCTGGAATCCACTGCCGCTTCAGTATATATATTTTGTGTGATTTATCACAAAATTATCTTTCTAAATATTGAATTATTTAGAATGACTAACTTCAACTTATGTTAAAGCCTTTAATTTCCTTGTCATTTTCAAACTCTAGAAAATAATGATGTATATTGCCTGTACCTCGGACTGAGAGAAAAGTACAACTTATCAGTGTGTTTTGGTAAAGTTTCCTGTTCAGTGCAGAGCTCAGATCAACTTCAGCCTTGAAGAAACTGTGAATCATGTGTATCTATGTATGTGCGCTCAGGGTTCTGTACAGGTGCATTATGGGTACTAGTGGACAACTGGCACTCTGCTGGAGATGTGCCGACGCTGTAACACCGGGATGACAGGAGACGAAGGAGTACAATAAACAAACAGGTTTATTCCAAGCGGGAACGAAGAACATGCGTTACAGTGTGCAACAAGCACAAACAATAACAGACCCTGAAGAAGACACAGGCAGGAACTTAAATACACACAGATGATAATTAGACACAGGTGGAGGAAGTTAAACCCTCATGTTTGCCATGTTCATTGTTGATGATTGTGGATTATGTTCCCTGTTACCATGGTGTTCTGTTCTGTTCTGTTCAAGCCATATGAAGACTTTGTTTTATGTTCTATGTAAATAAACTGCACTTGGGTTCAAACTACAATTCGCCTCCAGTGGATTTATCTACATATGTATTTTATTATAGAAATTATAGTATAGAAAACATACTGTTATTTAAAAAATGGATCCATGTGTGAGATTACAATACAATAAATACATGTATTAGAATTGAATAAACATTTAAACATTATGATAGTGCTCTAAGGGAGTCCACTGGAGCAAAGTTGTATTGAGAACCCAAGTGCAGTTTCTTTAAGCAGGCATGGCATGAATGACGGCGAACTCACCACAGTGGTACGGTGACAATAATCGACACGGTACACGGGAAATATGAGGTCTTAAATACACAGGAACTAAACACAAGGAACACCTGTGCACAATAAACTAATGACAACATGGGAACATGGGACACATGACAAGGGATCACATGGTAGGATCACATGACAGACAAGGGAATAACATGGCATGAGGGAGCACGTGGCAAAACAATGAAACAATGAACATGAAAACAAAACCAACCAGCACTCGTTATATTTTTGCAAATATTACATACACTCCTGCCATTTCCCTTACAAAAAAGAACTGCAGTATCTTGAAGTAGAACTGCAGTAAAACTGCAGTACCAAGTAGTTTAACTGCAGTTTAATTAAGCACAACCATAGATTTGCAGTATAATGAAGTATAGTCACAGTACAACTGCAGTAAAACACTAGTATAAGTACAGCTGCAGTAAATGAAGTACAACTGAAAGTTGCATGAAGTATAAAAACAGTAGAACTGCAGTTTTATTTTACTAGTACTTTAGATGTATTGCAGTATAGTTGTACTCCAGTAAAACTACAGACATTTGAGGTTATACTGCAATACTGCAGGTTTTCGTGTCCAAAAAACGGCATTTTTCTATATGTAACAAAAACTGTAGTAATCTTTTATAAGGGTTGAATGGAATTTAATGTCAATCAGTAGCGGAGGAGCACAGTAGGTGGCGATATACACCTATTTTGTTATTTTGTTACCCTTCCGTGAACACACTGAAGAAGATTACACCAACGTCGATCAGTTCGCTTTTGAACATGGGTACAATTAGACGAATAGATTGTATATTTTTCAGCGAATTTCATCCAACGTTAGGACCAAAGATCACATATCAGGTAACATGGTAGAATGATATATTTTTGGCTTAAAGAGAATAGCTAACGTTATGTGTTTCAAATCACTACTCCATTATGCGCACAAGCAAACGAATGTTTGTTGTTATATTGGTGCAAAATGATATTTGTGTTTGATCCAAGGTTCCGGAAGAATATATTTCGAGGGAACTTTTTGATACTGTGCAGGTGTACATCATCACCAAACCTGAACTGCAGAACAAGCTCATAACAGTGTACGTCCTCAACTTTACTAAGTAATCTCATTGCTGCACTGATTTTATTTCATTCAATTCAATTTGCACTGTTGTTTTGGAGTGCACACACACACACACACACACACACACACACACACCAATACCATCCAAACTATATGTTTATGAATGTGCGATTAAAAATAGTTGGTAGCACTTTACAGTAAGTTAACATGAACTAACAATGAAATGCACTTATACAGCATTTATTAATCTGTTAACGTTCATTTAAATATTTACATTATTAAAATCTTGTTAACATTAGTTAATGCGCTGTGAACTAACATGAACAAACAATGAACTGTATTTTCATTAACGTTAATAAAGAATAGTAAATACAGTAACAAATGTATTGTTCATGTTAATTAATGCTTTAACTAATGAACCTTTTGTGGTAACACTTTACAATAAGGTTAATTAGTTAACAATATTATTTAACATGAAATAACAATGAACTGCACTTATACACCATTTATTAATCTTAATGTTAATTTCAACATTTACAAATACTTGATTAAAATCTTGTTAACATTATGCACTGCGAACTAACATGAACAACTGTATTTTAATGAACGAATATTAGTAAATACAGTAACAAATGTATTGCTTGTGGTTAGTTCGTGTTACTTCATGCATTAACTGATGTTTAACTAATGAACCTTTTATTGTAAAGTGTTACCGTTTTTGTCAATATGTTTGCATACTTGTAAAGTAGATTCATTTGGAGCATTAAAAAAAACTACTGGAGACAACATTCACATTTCATTGAGAAAACTCTGTAACACTTTAGAATGGCGAAACACATTCACTATTAATGACAACTTTTTCCTCAAAGTCCTAATTTACTGCTTATTAATAGTTTGTAAGGTAGTTAAGTTTAGGTATTGGGTAGGATTAAGAATGTAGAATAAGTGATTAAAAAGTACTAATAAATCGCCAATATTTTAGTAATATGCAAGTTAATAAGCAGCTAGTTAAAAGACCCTAAAATAAAGTGTTACCGAAAAGTCTCCTACTATGGCAAAAACATAAGGGACATGTATGTTTAAGGCTCAACGACAAGTCATCTGAAGTTACTCCAACTAAATTAATCTTTCAAGCTTAAGTACAAATTCTGATGCCATTGCTGTTAGGCTTGATTCTTGGTTTGTAATTTGTTATAGAGACAGTTACATAGATGTCAGTCTTTCCTCATTCATATATAGTGGAGCTTTACTTCCATGCTCAAAAATAAATTTTCTGAATTTAACTGACTCTCAAGTGAACTGATTTGCCTTAAATGACTTAAGCCTTAAATAAATTTAGCTGCAACCTCTGTGTGTGTGTGTGTGTGTGTGTGTGTGTGTGTTCTGGCTTACATGTTGGTTTAAATATATCTTACATCCGTGATTTTTACATTTGGTGTGAATTGACTTGAGTTAATGATGTTTTATTTGTGTAACTGATGAAGGACTGCCATGGAGAAGAAACTTATTGGCTGTCCAGTATGCATTGAGCATAAGAAGTACAGCCGGAATGCCTTGCTCTTCAATTTGGGTTTAGTCTGTGATGCCAGGACAAAAACATGTGCTTTAGAACCTATTGTCAAAAAACTGTCTGGCTACCTCACAACTCTGGAGGTAAAATAAAACATTTCATAAGTATTTCTTTTATGCTTTATCAAATTGGTCTAACACTTATTAACCACTTCATAAAATGTCTTTGATTAGCTTGAGAGTGGATTCATTTCAAATGAGGAGAGTAAACAGAAGCTGTTGCCTATCCTGTCCACACTTCTTCAGGAACTTAATGTTACAGGAGCCTGCACTCTACCTATTGGTTATATATGTATTTTCTAACTATATGTTTCGCTGTCAGTGATTATTGCTGTTTTTATAATCACCTTTTCTCCTTCTCTCATAACAGATGACTCTAACACCATCCACTTGAAGCTAATTGAACAAAGGAAAGATCCTCTGGTTGTTCAGGAGTATGACGTACCAGTATTTACCAAGAATAAAGACCACTTTATAAAGTCACAATGGGATCTCACTACACAACAGGTCTACAAAAATTCTGTTTACCTTTACTGGCTTAATTTGACTTCATTTCATTTTTGTTTTTTTCTTAGTGGTGCGTGAGCAGCGTGTTGTTTTCGTTGTTGTTCCCACTCATTTTAACAAACGCGAGTGTTCACATTGGGAGGAGAATTGATAAATTTCTCAAAATCTGCTTTTATTTGTAGTGTAGTGTGTTTTGTTATGGAGTACGTCTGAAAAAAAAAGAAGAAACAAAACTTAATCCATTGTTTGAAATGATTCTTTTGTCCGGCTTTGAGCAAGTAGCACACGGTCACATTACACTGCATGCTTTACTACAAGTAAAGTATCTGAGCAGTTTATAACACTCAAGCTTTTTTTTACCATATTAGATATACAACAGATAAGATTTCACAAAAATTAAGTTTGTAATACTGACAGTGAAACGAGTATAATATTCTTTTGTTTGGTATACTGAATTAAAATATCATTTGTTTCCAGAAATGTTTCATTTATAATATTTTTCATAAATATTTTGATGACTTTTTTTTCAGATCCTACCCTTTGTCGATGGTTATCGACACATTCAGAAGATCTCCGCTGAGGCCGATGTTGAGCTTAATTTGGTGCGGATTGCTGTTCAGAATTTATTGTAAGTACGATATTATTCCTGTTTGAGCTGCTGTCGTAATCTCAATGATAACTTATTAAAAGGAAAATTCTTTGTTAAATACTGATTAACTCGCAGCTGCATTTGACACACAGATGTCTTTAAAGGGTCATGAAACCCCAAAACACATTTTTTGAGATGTTAACAGATACGGACAGGTTGCTTTGAAAACACTAAAGGTACTCATTAAGTTTATCCACAAGTGGAAATTAGTTATTTTTGCATTTTTTTAGAGCAAAGTTGGAGCAACATCACGGCTTCTGACGTGAATGTATAATACCAGCAAGATTGGCTACCAGAGCTTCAATTTTAGCTGGACGGACGGGCTTACGTCAACCATTTCTGAGTGCTTCTCTGAATTTTTTCATTAAAGAGAGCTCATTAATTCTAGTTATTCATGAGAATTAACTCTTTTTAATCCAAGCAATGTGTTGTATTTTAGCATGAGATGGCATTACAGCGGAGAATTCCAATGCTGACTTCTTCATTTAGAGCTTCAGTTTGACTACGAACTCATGGCAAATATCACTGTAACAATATTTAATATGTAAAAAACGTGTATGTGAGCAGTTTCTGCACAGAACGACGCGATGAGTTTAGCAACAATCGTCACGTGGATCATAGATCATATGTGGACTGAAGTAAGCATGTTTCAAGTTTTTATAGACATATTTCATATAATCAATTGTTCTAAACACGAACCAACACTGTGTAAGCGCACATAGTTCATCATGTATTTTCAAATGAAATATACAGTGGTGAGAACAAGTATTTGCAGGTTTGCCCACTTACAAAGCATGTAGAAGTCTGTCATTTTTATCATAGGTACTCTTCGACTGTGAGTGATGGAATCTAAAACAAAAATCCATAAAATCACATTGTATGATTTTTAAATAATTAATTTACATTTTATTGCATGACATTAGTATTTGTTACATCTTAATATTTGGCACAGAAACCCTTCTCCAGATCCTTCAGGTTTCGGGGCTGTCGCTGTGCAATACGGTCTTTCAGCTCCCTCCAAAGATTTTCTATTGGGTTCAGGTGTGGAGACTGGCTAGGCCACTCCAGGACCTTGAGATGCTTCTTACGGAGTCACTCTTTAGTTGCCCTGGCTCTGTGTTTCGGGTCGTTATCATGCTGGAAGACCCAGCCACGACCCATCTTCAATGCTCTTACTGAGGGAAGGAGGTTGTTGGCCAAGATCTCGTGATACATGGCCCCATCCATCCCTCCCTCAATACGGTGCAGTCGTCCTGTCCCATTTGCAGAAAAGCATCCCCAAAGAATGATGTTTCCACCTCCATGCTTCACTGTTGGCATCCTTCTTCTTCCTCCAAACACGAGTGGAGTTTAGACCAAAAAGCTCTATTTTTATCTCATCAGACCACATGACCTTGTTAAATCTAAATTGTTATTTCCATATAAATAGCCATGGCACAGCCACTACTTTGAATTGAACAGCCATGCTTTAACATAGCTTAACAGCCACAAGTTTAACATAGCTTTTCATAATCTTTGATATTGGGACTACAGATTCATGGCTTGAGCCTGGTGCAAACTTTACCAGTGGACAATAGTTATAGCAGGAAGTGGAAAACCTGAAGTGGGGTGGAAATAATCCATGAAAAACCATAAAAGAAAACCATGCAAATACATTTCTGGCACCTTTGGTTTTGCTTTGCATGTTGCCATTTCAAAATAGATTTAAACTCTCTGGTAGAAAATACATGCCATATATGCTGCTGACAGAGCTTAAATTGTATTTAACCCAGAATATTCTTGTAATTTGCATATACCTCCTGACACAAGGCATCACTTGATACAATAATGAATGCAGGAAAATCAAGCAGCTAATTAAGTTTTAATAATGAAATGCACTAAAACCATGAATAGATCATTACAGTAGTAATAGAGTTGCAGATTTCGTAGATGTTATAGTAGATCAAGAGTAATGGACTGAACAATGCTACTGTTTCACAGGTATTATGAGGTGGTGACTCTGGTATCCATATTTCAGGTAAGTTTTTGTTTTGTTCGAAATTTTATTTTAGATTCTTTTTCTTACATTGTTTTTGGTTTTCATATTCTACAGTACTCAAATGTTTACTGCACAACACCTAAAGTACAAAACTTGATAGATAAGAAGTGCCTTCAGGAAGAGTGTCTACATTACGTCAGTAAGCTAGGTGAGCAAGTGCAGAGATTGTAAATGTATGTGTATGAGAGTGAAATTTGCCCAGTTCACAGTACGCATTTTACTATGTGCATGTCACCAGGCCAGAGGACAAGTCTCCGGGATGTGTTCCAGCTGTATTGTGGTTTGACCCCAGGTACAACTGTGCGGGACCTCTGTTCTCGCTATTCTCACCAGCTACAGAGGGTGGATGAAAGGCAAGGCCATCTGAATTTGAGTGTTGTTCACATAAGGCATGTCAGTCTTCTGTAACTACAGAAGAACAATATGTAAAGATTATGCAGATTTTTGTGTCCTATTGACTCATTTAGCTGTTGGTTAAGTACTAGTTTGAGCTGAAAGAAAATATGCTATATAAAATAAATGTTATACTTTTTTACTTTTATATATGTTGTTGTTGTTGTAGGAAGTTGATTCAGTTCGGCTTGATGAAAGGTTTGATTCGGCGCCTGCAGAAGTATCCAGTCAAGGTCGTTAAAGATGATCGGAGTCGTCCACCTAGACTTTACACTGGCTGCCATAGTTATGATGAAATCTGTTGCAAAACTGGCAAGTATTGTGTTTCTTACTGCTTTTTCACATGAATGACTTTAAACCACTGACATTATTCCCTGCATGTGTTTTCAGGAATGAGTTACAGGGAGTTGGATGAGCGCTTGGAGAATGATCCAAACATTGTTGTTTGCTGGAAATAATGTTGCTGTGACAGAATTATGATTACAGAGACTATTATAGTACAAGTGACTTTGTAACATGAGAGAAACAGATCCTGGTGCTTTTGCGGACATTTTGTTCTGTACCTTTATTTATTGTAAATCACCTGCCCTTCACATGTATTCGATGCTATTACAGGTCGAAGTTTGAATGCACAAGCTTGCTGAATAAATCAGATTTTTATTTTAAAAATAGTGTCATGTTTTTTGATGGGTGAATGTTCTACATAAAAAGCTGTCACTGGTTTTAAATAGATTTCTTATGGTTTATTATGTGGGTTCGATCGAACCCAGGTTAAGAACCACTGAGTTAGTAGTTGTGTTAAGTTGTATTCAGTCAGGTCTTGGTATACACTACCTTACAGAAGATGCTGAGGACTAAGAACAAACTCTATAGAAAATATGTTCTAAATCCTACTTCTCTCATATACGGTGTTTATAAATCTTTCAGAAATAAATTTGATCATTCTATGATCTGCAGAAAAATAATACTTTACAAATTAAGAGGTGAATTAAAAATATCTTCAGCTGGTCAGCTGTATTTCTGGTCAAACAGGTGAAATGTTCAATATTGCAGCATCTTGCACACATTTTTTCCTCTTTCTTTGAAAACAGGCATTGTACCAGAAGATTTAAAAATAGGTAAAGTTATTCCTGTTTAAAGCAGATGATCTTCAGTGTTTTAACTACTGACCTACATCTATTTTGACATGTTTAAAAAATAAAACTAATAAAAATAGAAAACGGATTCATATAAACAGTATTTTTCCATTTAAATTCAAATTCTACCCTTAAATTCTTTTGTGGCCCAGCCACATCTGGCTGAGAGTCGGCTGGGCCCCCGGGCCAGATGTGGCCCAGTACCTGGCAATGAAACACAAATTCAACCATTTAAAAAGACTAAGGGTTTTTATTATAAAATTAACAAATGCACTTTAAAATAAACATGCATTAACAATCAACAAATACACTAATATTAATGGCACATTTTTAAACCAAAAAATAATTATATTTACTGAATATTGTTTTTAAAAAATTCTCTTTCACTCTCTTTAACTAAAATCTTTTTGCAAATGTCAGGTCACCTTTAAATATATAGCGCTCTTTACAGTAAAGACTTGTTTCAAAGCAGCTTTATGGGAGTAAACAGGAAATTGATCAGTGACGCAATCAGTTCAGTTTGGCTGTGAAGCAGCTCTAAAAAGAAAACTGTCATTGTTCAGCTGATATGTTGATTCACTTCTGTTCAATAACTGTGTAAAGTTCATCAGTTATAGAAAAAAAGAGTTCATTTCAACTATAAAGCAGTGGTGTCGTCGTCCAGCTCAGATTCAGTTCTCATCCAACAGTGTCAGAGCAGTCTGATCAACAATATTACGATAATGATAATGCAATATTGTGTCCCAACTAAGAAAGCCAGAGGTGACAGTGGAAAGGAACCCATATGGCAAGCCGTTTTGACTTTTATTCATTCTCAGGATATGAACTTGTGATATCAACAATTACATTTTCACTAGTAAAAACTATCATTCTTGATATCAGGAATTAGATTTCCACTAGTAACAAAGTTCATTCTTGATATCAACAATTCAATTTCCACTAGTAAAAACTATCATTCTTGATATCAACAATTGTATTTTTACTAGTGAAATCTCGCCATAGGCTGCCATTCAAATTCAATTGTTGATATCAGGAATACAATTCTTACTAGTAACAATGCACATTTCTGATATCAAGAATTACATTGTCACTAGTGCAAATGTCTATTCTTGATATCAACAATTGAATTGCTACTAGTAAAAATGTTCATTTCTGATATCATGAATGTGGTTGTTACTAGTAAGAAAGCCGTTTTAGATATCAGAAATTATCTTGATATCAGGAATTCATTTCAGATATCAAAAATGAATATTTTTACTAGAAGCAATTCAATTGTTGATATCAAGAATAGATATTTGCACTAGTAACAATGTGATTGTTGATATCAGAAATTTGCATTGTTACTAGTAAGAATTGTATTCCTGATATGTGAAACTGGAATTTCAACTAGTAAGAAATGAATTCTTGATATCAACAATTGAATTTGAATGGCAGCCTATGGCGAGATTTCACTAGTAAAAATACAATTGTTGATATCAAGAATGATAGTTTTTACTAGTGGAAATTGAATTGTTGATCTCAAGAATGAACTTTGTTACTAGTGGAAATGTAATTCCTGATATCAAGAATTAACATTTTAACTGGTGAAAGTTCATATCCTGAAAATGAATAAAAGTCAAAACGGCTTGCCATAAACCCAAACTCCATCAGATGACAGAATGGACTGGTCTGGAGGATCCTCAGGATTTAACTTTTTCCCGGCGGCAAAGTTCCTGAATTCTAGAGTTGGCCCGCCTGAGACAAAACGATCTCGGGCCGATGTTGAATACACACAGCTACAGCGAGTATGGATCTGACATCGGTACAACTGCTTTCAACCGAGACTGGCCCATGAGAAAAAGACAGATCTGTTTTGTTACGGATCTGGCCCATTATCTTCTCACCGATGCCGACATTGAGTTTTTGACAAATTAGCGTTGTTTGTTTTGCCATACGGCTCGCGAGGACAGGACAGCTCAATAGAAGGACATACGCTATTTTTTGATCACCATATTCACTTCAGCCTTCAGAATTACATTCACAAATCTGCTAAATGGTTTTTTTTAATGTGCCTCGCAAACACAAACTCGAGCACCTATAACGTTAAATCAACCATTCAGACGATCGAAATCGAGTCAGTAAAGTTTATTTGGGGACAGAAATGTGTTTTAAAGTATTTAATTTAGATTAATAATATAATATAGATACTTATTAAGAGAATCCGCGAAAACAACCGTTGAGCTCCGGCGCTTGATTTGAATTGTGACGTCATCGATGCATCTCGAACAAGCGCAAACAATTCGTTTCTATGGGAACCGTGGAACGCGGCGTCCTTTATTCTATTACGTCACAGACAGAAGGGTATACAAAGGCCAGCGCTCGCGCGGGTCTCCTCAGAACGACTTTCCGAGCTGTAGCGATTTCTACTGGTGTTATCTATCAGAGCATTTTAGCAGAGCATCGTGCGAGACGACTTTCTATACAGACAGATTCTATTTTCGGCGTGTACATACAAACAGTTTATAGAGCGACAGTGTATAGAGTCACTTACTGTATCTTACACAGTTTGACAACGGATATTATCAGATTCATTTTGATTTGTCAGCATCAGATACAAACATACAATGGCTACCAATCTCAGAGAGGTGTGTTTGGAGATATATGTCGACGGCGAATTCCACTGCCGTGACAGCCGCTGGATACCAGATGATGGAGATGTTGATCTGGAGTTTGATCTCTCCGATGACATCTGTGACCTTATCTGTCATCCACTGATAAGCGGGGAGCTGGAGCATGAGACAGACGATCCCATGTCAGTCAATCGCTGCTCTATAGTGGGGAATGTTGTGAAGCTTGCTGTGAAGAACGACGCAACATACGTCTGCCAATGTGACCAATGTGCTGCGAGGCGTGTGGAGACAGGTGTTGAAGGCCCTGAGGACCGCCCAACAGGTGAATGTCAACAGAGCATTTGAGATGCAACATTACAATTAGATGCAAATAGTAATGTCTTCCGAGTTCTGTGCTCGCTCGAAATTCTGTGTAAAGACGCTATGCAACATACTAAATTATGTCTACTCTGACCCTTGTATAACAATATGCAGTTAAAATTGTTGTGTAAATGCATTTGTGCCAGCTCTCAATTTCAGATTCAGTCGCTTAGTTTGAGAAACTTTGCAATGTGTACATAAACAGTGGCATAAAAAATAAAACTTGTATTCAAATTATATACAGAAACCGAGCAAAGAGCGACCCCATTATAATACATTTATTTCATACTAAGTATAATATATTTTTTGACGCATCACTTAAGACTTGCTGATATAAAATTAATGATATATTTAATATAATTAAACTGAAATGATATGAAACTTTATTTGGTGCTTTTCTTCATTGCATAATGTACATTTCTTAATATTATGCCTAAAAGGTGTTTTAATATCACTATTAATAAGGATATTATGATGTTTGTTTAATATCAGTCTTTAAATAACATTGTTTTTCTTCTTTTTTCAGACAGCACTAAAGCGAAGAAGAAGAACAAAATTTGTTCTTTCTTAAAAAAGCTTTTTCTTGAGGATCTGGTTATCCCAGAAGAGCCAAGTGATCCTGAAAGTAAATATCAACAAATTACATGCAAACAGAAATGACTTTCAAGTTGGATTAATTATTCATGATTGATCTGTGGTTAGAGATGTTTCTGATAACATATTATTTGTTTTCTTCTTTTTTTCAGAAAGCACTAAAGTGAAGAAGAAGAAGAAGGACAAAATTTGTTCTTTCTTAAAGAAGCTTTTTCTTGAGGATCTGGTTATTCCAGGAGAACCAAGTGTTCCTAAGCCAGAACCTGAACTGGATCCGGTTGATCCACAGGAGCCAAGTGTTCCTGAGCTGGAACCTGAATTGGATCTGGTTGATGCAGACGGGTCAAGTGTCCCAGGTCCAAGCAGTTCCGAGCCATTAGTTCAGGATCTTGACAGCGACGGCAGTGGGGTCGATCAGGATGGCATTGACTCTTCTTCTGAAAGCCCTGAAGAGAACATCCCAAAAAGTAAATATCAACCGAACATTTGAGATGCAACATTACAATAGCCACACACACATTGTAAAATTTCAGGAATGACAACTGCTTTTGAATCCCCTAAATTATCATTCCATGTGTCAACAGAACACGACTCGCTCCCTAAACTTCACCGAGTGTGCCATGTAGAATTTTTGTAAGTGCGCTTGTCACTACCGTCATTTTTTGGGAGTTAATTCAGTTGTAGGATGCGGTTGTCACTCTTGTAAATTACTTAACTGTGTGTACAGAACAAATTAGATGCAATCAGAAATTATTTTCAAGTTGGATTAATTATTCATGTTTGATCTGTGGTTAGAGATGTGTATGATAACATATTATTTTTCTTCTTTTTTTCAGAAAGCACTAAAGTGAAGAAGAAGAAGAAGGACAAAATTTGTTCTTTCTTAAAGAAGCTTTTTCTTGAGGATCTGGTTATTCCAGGAGAACCAAGTGTTCCTAAGCCAGAACCTGAACTGGATCCGGTTGATCCACAGGAGCCAAGTGTTCCTGAGCTGGAACCTGAATTGGATCTGGTTGATGCAGACGGGTCAAGTGTCCCAGGTCCAAGCAGTTCCGAGCCATTAGTTCAGGATCTTGACAGCGACGGCAGTGGGGTCGATCAGGATGGCATTGACTCTTCTTCTGAAAGCCCTGAAGAGAACATCCCAAAAAGTAAATATCAACAGAACATTTGAGATGCAACATTACAATAGCCACACACACATTGTAAAATTTCAGGAATGACAACCGCTTTTGAATCCCCTAAATTATCATTCCATGTGTCAACAGAACACGACTCGCTCCCTAAACTTCACCGAGTGTGCCATGTAGAATTTTTGTAAGTGCGCTTGTCACTACCGTCATTTTTTGGGAGTTAATTCAGTTGTAGGATGCGGTTGTCACTCTTGTAAATTACTTAACTGTGTGTACAGAACAAATTAGATGCAATCAGAAATTATTTTCAAGTTGGATTAATTATTCATGTTTGATCTGTGGTTAGAGATGTGTATGATAACATATTATTTGTTTTTTGCTGTTTATTTTTTCAGAAAGTACCAAAAGCTGGAGAGACACCATTGGTGGAGTCTTTAAAGGGTTTTTTTGGATGGACCCGGCTGTTCCAGAGCCAGTGTGTGTCGCAGATGCAAGCTCCTCTGAGCCAACATCTGACTTGGATCTGGCCGATACCGAGAAATCGAGTGATTCTGAAACGGAATCTGAATTGGATCTGGTTGATGCAGACGGGTCAAGTGTCCCAGGTCCAAGCAGTTCCAAGCCATTAGTTCAGGATCTTGACGGCGACGGCAGTGGGGTCGATCAGGGTGGCATCGATGCTTCTTCTGAAAGTCCTGAAGAGAACATCCCAAGAAGTAAATATCAACAAATTAGATGCAAACAGAAATGACTTTCAAGTTGGATTAATTATTCATGATTGATCTTTGGTTAGAGATGTTTCTGATAAACATATTATTTGTGTTCTTCTTTTTCAGAAAGCACTAAAGTGAAGAAGAAGAAGAAGGACAAAATTTGTTCTTTCTTAAAGAAGCTTTTTCTTGAGGATCTGGTTATTCCAAAAGAGCCAAGTGATCCTGAAAGTAAATATCAACAAATTAGATGCAAACAGAAATGACTTTCAAGTTGGATTAATTATTCATGATTGATCTGTGGTTAGAGATGTTTCTGATAACATATTATTTGTTTTCTTCTTTTTTCAGAAAGCACTAAAGTGAAGAAGAAGAAGAAGAAGAAGGACAAAATTTGTTCTTTCTTAAAGAAGCTTTTTCTTGAGGATCTGGTTATTCCAGGAGAACCAAGTGTTCCTAAGCCAGAACCTGAACTGGATCCGGTTGATCCACAGGAGCCAAGTGTTCCTGAGCTGGAACCTGAATTGGATCTGGTTGATGCAGACGGGTCAAGTGTCCCAGGTCCAAGCAGTTCCAAGCCATTAGTTCAGGATCTTGACTGCGACGGCAGTGGGGTCGATGCTTCTTCTGAAAGTCCTGAAGAGAACATCCCAAGAAGTAAATATCAACAAATTAGATGCAAACAGAAATAACTTTTAAGTTGGATAAATTATTCATGATTGATCTTTGGTTAGAGATGTTTCTGATAACATCTTATTTGTGTTCTTCTTTTTCAGAAAGCACTAAAGTGAAGAGGAAGAAGGACAAAATTTGTTCTTTCTTAAAAAAGCTTATTCTTGACGATCTGGTCATTCCAGAAGAGCCAAGTGATCCTGAACCGGAACCTGAACTGGATCTGGTTGATCCACAGGAGCCGAGTGTTCCTGAGCCGGAACCTGAACTGGATCTGGTTGATCCACAGGAGCCGAGTGTTCCTGAGCCGGAACCTGAACTGGATCTGGTTGATCCACAGGAGCCAAGTGTTCCTGAGCCGGAGCCTGAACTGGATCTGCTCGATCCACAGGAGCCAAGTGTTCCTGAGCCGGAACCTGAATTGGATCTGGCTGATGCAGACGGGTCAAGTGTCCCAGGTCCAAGCAGTTCCGAGCCATTAGTTCAGGATCTTGATGGCAACGGCAGTGGGGTCGATCAGGATGGCATCGACGGTTCTAAAGTGACGAAGAAGAAGAACAAAATTTGTTCTTTCTTAAAAAAGCTTTTTCTTGAGGATCTGGTTATTCCAGGAGAGCCAAGTGATCCTGAGCCAAGTGATCCTGAACTGGATCTGGTTGATCCACAGGAGCCAAGTGTTCCTGAGCCGGAGCCTGAACTGGATCTGGTTGATCCACAGGAGCCAAGTGTTCCTGAGCCTGAACTTGAACTGGATCTGGTTGATCCACAGGAGCCAAGTGTTCCTGAGCTGGAGCCTGAACTGGATCTGCTTGATCCACAGGAGCCAAGTGTCCCAAGTCCAAGCAGTTCCAAGCCATTAGTTCAGGATCTTGATGACGACGGCAGTGGGGTCGATCAGGATGGCATTGACTCTTCTTCTGAAAGCCCTGAAGAGAACATCCCAAAAAGTAAATATCAACAGAACATTTGAGATGCTACATTACAATAGCCACACACACATTGTAAAAATTTCAGGAATGACAACCGCTTTTGAATCCCCTAAATTATCATTCCATGTGTCTAAAGAACACGACTCGCTCCCTAAACTTCACCGAGTGCGCCATGTAGAATTTTTGTAATTGCGCCTGTCACTACCGTCATTTTTTGGTAGTTAATTCAGTTGTAGGATGCGGTTGTCACTCTTGTAAATTACTTAACTGTGTGTACAGAACAAATTAGATGCAATCAGAAATTATTTTCAAGTTGGATTAATTATTCAAGTTTGATCTGTGGTTAGAGATGTGTCTCATAACATATTATTCGTTTTTTGCTGTTTATTTTTTCAGAAAGTACCAAAAGCTGGAGAAACACCATTGGTGGAGTTTTTAAAGGGCTTTTTTGGATGGACCCGGCTGTTCCAGAGCCAGTGTGTGTCGCAGATGCAAGCTCCTCTGAGCCAATATCTGACTTGGATCTGGCCGATACAGAGAAATCGAGCAATTCTGAAACGGAATCTGAATTGGATCTGGTTGATGCAGAGGACTCAAGTAATTCCGACCCGGAACCTGAATTGGATCTGGCTAATGCAGAGGAGTC
Source organism: Opsariichthys bidens (assembly GCA_037194245.1). Classification (NCBI taxonomy): domain Eukaryota; kingdom Metazoa; phylum Chordata; class Actinopteri; order Cypriniformes; family Xenocyprididae; genus Opsariichthys; species Opsariichthys bidens. Next base: position 12,041,906 of record CM074305.1, on the reverse strand, counting down.
AAGTGTCCCAGGTCCAAGCAGTTCCGAGCCATTAGTTCAGGATCTTGACGGCGACGGCAGTGGGGTCGATCAGGATGGTATCGACGCTTCTTCTGAAAGTCCTGAAGAGAACATTCCAAGAAGTGAATATCAACAAATTACATGCAAACAGAAATGACTTTCAAGTTTGATTAATTATTCATGATTGATCTGTGGTTAGAGATGTTTCTGATAACATATTATTTGTTTTCTTCTTTTTTCAGAAAGCACAAAAGTGAAGAAGAAGAAGAAGAAGAACAAAATTTGTTCTTTCTTAAAAAAGCTTTTTCTTGAGGATCTGGTTATTCCAGAAGAGCCAAGTGATCCTGAGCCAAGTGATCCTGAGCCGGAACCTGAACTGGATCTGCTTGATCCACAGGAGCAAAGTGTTCCTGAGCCGGAACTTGAACTGGACCTGGCTGATACAGACAAGTCAAGTATCCCAGTTACAAGCTTTCTTAGGCCGGGCTTGCATCTGGTTGATTCGTGTACCTTGGTTCCAAGATTTCATGAACCGGAACCTTACTGGTATCTGGATGATTCAGATGAATCATGTGTCCCAGGTCCAAGCAGTTATGTACCAAAACCTTTCAAGCAGGATCTATTTCAAGAACAGCTCCAATTGGAAGAGCTTCTGAAGGGCTGTACAATCGGTTACAAAGATGTCACTGAGGTCTGGACCAACATCTTCATTGGAAATGAGTAAGTCTACAACCTACCTTTGGCTAAAATAAACCATGTGATTCAAAATGTAATGCAGGAGTATGAACAAGAATCAAACACAATTATATTTCTACATTGTAAATCCTCATTAGTGAAAGGCTAATCTAGACTGTTGTGTTCTTGTGCAGAGAGATAGCAAGAGACCGAATGAGACTGAAGGAGCTGGGTATTACTCACATCCTGAATGCTGCAGCTATGAAAAAGAAACTGAGGATCTTGTTGGGAATGCCACGGGAGAAAGACCTGAGGGACACAGTTGACACAGGGGCGAGGTATTACAGAGGCATGAAGATCACTTATTGTGGCTTGCCTACAACACTCGGATCAAACATCAGCCAATACTTCTTGCCAGCTGCTGAATTTATCCACATGGCCCGGAAAAACTCAGAAAGTAAGATCTTTTATCAAATGTTCTGTAGTGACAAACTGTTTGGGAATTGTTTTTTGACTGTCTTTCTGTTTTTATTTCCACAGATAAGATGTTTATTCACTGCAAAGACGGTGTCAGCAACGCTCCTACACTTTTTCTGGCTTACCTCATGATCCATCAAAATAAGACTGTGGAGAATGCCATTGATTATCTCATAAAATTGAGATACATCGAGCCCAAAATAGAGTTCCTGAGGCAGCTGGCGATCCTCAATGTAGAACTTGGAATGAAGTTCCAGTAAAAACAAATGCAGCACAGCACCGAAAAAAACACATGCACACATAAACAGATTGATAAACACCTTCAGTGTTCGGGCAGCCGGCAGGAGTCCCACGTTAACTCCTCCTCGCGATAGACGGCAGCAGAGCAGGCTCCGGCTTCAGGGAACGGCGGCGACTCCTCCGCTCCCTCATGGACTGCAAGCAGCCGCACCTCCACTCCCCAGGCGGTTGGCCGCGAATTCGACCGTCCCCCTAGCGATGGCACTGCTCAGCGATACCTGGCAACAGCACTGGATAGCTATTAGTGGACGGCTCGATAATTTTCCGCCGCCTGGTGGCCGTGCGCAGACGGCCCTTCAGTGTTCGGGTAGCCGGCAGGAGACCCACGTTTCCTCCTCCTCGCGATAGACGGCAGCAGAGCAGGCTCCGGCTTCAGGGAACAGTGGCGACTCCTCCGCTCCCTCACGGACTGCAAGCAGCCGCACCTCCACTCCCCAGGCGGTTGGCCGCGAATTCGACCGTCCCCCTAGCGATGGCACTGCTCAGCGATACCTGGCGACAGCACTGGATAGCTATTAGTGGACGGCTCGATAATTTTCCACCGCCTGGTGGCCGCCCGCAGACGGCCCTTCAGTGTTCGGGTAGCCGGCAGGAGACCCACGTTTCCTCCTCCTCGCGATAGACGGCAGCAGAGCAGGCTCCGGCTTCAGGGAACGGCGGCGACTCCTCCGCTCCCTCATGGACTGCAAGCAGCCGCACCTCCACTCCCCAGGCGGTTGGCCGCGAATTCGACCGTCCCCCTAGCGATGGCACTGCTCAGCGATACCTGGCAACAGCACTGGATAGCTATTAGTGGACGGCTCGATAATTTTCCGCCGCCTGGTGGCCGTGCGCAGACGGCCCTTCAGTGTTCGGGTAGCCGGCAGGAGACCCACGTTTCCTCCTCCTCGCGATAGACGGCAGCAGAGCAGGCTCCGGCTTCAGGGAACAGTGGCGACTCCTCCGCTCCCTCACGGACTGCAAGCAGCACCTCCACTCCCCAGGCGGTTGGCCGCGAATTCGACCGTCCCCCTAGCGATGGCACTGCTCAGCGATACCTGGCGACAGCACTGGATAGCTATTAGTGGACGGCTCGATAATTTTCCACCGCCTGGTGGCCGCCCGCAGACGGCCCTTCAGTGTTCGGGTAGCCGGCAGGAGACCCACCCCAGGCGGTTGGCCGCGAATTCGACCGTCCCCCTAGCGATGGCACTGCTCAGCGATACCTGGCGACAGCACTGGATAGCTATTAGTGGACGGCTCGATAATTTTCCGCCGCCTGGTGGCCGCGCGCAGATGGCCCTTCAGTGTTCGGGTAGCCGGCAGGAGACCCACGTTTCCTCCTCCTAGCGATAGACGGCAGCAGAGCAGGCTCCGGCTTCAGGGAACGGCGGCGACTCCTCCGCTCCCTCATGGACTGCAAGCAGCCGCACCTCCACTCCCCAGGCGGTTGGCCGCGAATTCGACCGTCCCCCTAGTGATGGCATTGCTCACCGATACCTGGTGACAGCACTGGATAGCGATTAGTGGACGGCTCGATAATTTTCCGCCGTCTGGTGGCCGCGCGCAGATGCCCCTTCAGTGTTCGGGTAGCCAGCAGGAGTCCTACGTTTCCTACTCCTCGCGACAGACGGCAGCAGAGCAGGTTCCGGCTTCAGGGAACGGTGGCGGCGACTCCTCCGCTCCCTCATGGACTGCAAGCAGCCGCACCTCCACTCCCCAGGCGGTTGGCCGCGAATTTGACCGTCCCCCTAGCGATGGCACCGCGGATTCCTCACTATCTATCTATCTATCTATCTATCATCTGAATGTATCTATCAATCTATCTATCATCTGACTATATCTATCTATCTATCATCTGACTCTATCTATCTATCTATCTATCATCTGACTATATCTATCTATCTATATATCATCTGGCCAAATCTATCTATCTATCTATCTATCTATCATCTGACTATATCTATCTATCTATCTATCTATCTATCATCTGACTATCTATCTATCTATCTATATATCATCTGACCATATCTATCTATCATCTGACTATATCTATCTATCTATCTATCTATCATCTGACCATATCTATCTTATCTATCTATCTATCTATCTATCTATCTATCTATCTATCTATCTATCTATCTATCTATATGTCTATCTACAGTTATGTTCAAAATAATAGCAGTGTGTTTAAAAAAGTGATTAAAGTTCAAACTACTTATAATAACGTTTATTTCACTACACACAAATGCATTGGGAACACTGCACATTCTATTCTAAATCAAAACATGAAGACAATTGTATCTAAAATGGTTAAATAATTTACAGAAAGTGAAGAAAAAGGAATATTAGGCTGTTCAAAAAAATAGCAGTGTCTGCATTTTTCTTTAGAGTCAAACATTTCTTGTATAAACTGAAAAATGCTTGAAGATTTAGCTTTCTTGTGAATCACTGAACTAATATTTAGTTGTATAACCACGGTATCTGAGAACTGCTTCACATCTGTGTTGCATGGAGTCGACCAACTTCTGGCACCTGTGAACGGGTATTCCAGCCCAGGACGATTGCGCTACATGCCACAATTCCTCTGCATTTCTTGGTTTTGCCTCAGAAACAGCATTTTTGATGTCACCGCACAAGTTTTCTGTTGGATTAAGGTCTGGGGATTGGGCTGGCCACTCCACAACATTAATCTTGTTGGTCTGGAATCAAGATCATGCTCGCTTACTGGTGTGTTTGGGGTCGTTGTCTTGTTGAAACACCCATTTCAAAGGCATTTTCTCTTCGGCATAAGGCAACATGACCTCTTTAAGTATTTTGATATACTCAAACTGATCCATGATCCCTGGAATATGATGAATAGGCCCAACACCATGGTAAGAGAAACATCCCCATATCATGATGCTTGCGCCTCCATGCTTCACGGTCTTCACAGTGTACTGTGGCTTGAATTCCGTGTTTGGGGGTCGTTTGACAAACTGTCTGAGGTCCCTAGACCCAAAAAGAACAATCTTGCTTTCATCAGTCCACAAAATATTACGCCATTTCTCTTTAAGCCAGTCAATGTATTCTTTGGCAAATTGTAACCTCTTCAGCACGTGTCATTTTTTCAACAGTGGGACTTTGCAGGGGCTTCTTGCCGATAGCGTGGCTTCACATGGGTGTCTTCTAATTGTTACAGTACTCACAGGTAACTTTAGACTTTCTTTGAGCTGATCATTGGCTGAGTCTTTGCCATTTTGGCTATTCTTCGATCCATTCGAATGGTAGTTTTCTGTTTTCTTCCACGTCTTTCTGGTTTTGGTTGCCATTTTAAAGCATTTGATATCATTTTAGCTGAGCAGCCTATCATTTCTGCACTTCTTTATATGTTTTCCCCTCTCTAATCAACTTTTTAATCAAATTACGCTGTTCTTCTGAACAATGTCTGGAACGGCCCATTTTACTCAGATTTTCAGAGAGAAATGCACAGTACAACATTTGCTGCCTTCGTCCTTAAATAAGGGCTACTTGTTACAGTTTTTTTTTTTCACAGAATTAATTTTCTCTAATTGAACTCCACATTGCTATTATTTTGAACACGCCCTTTTCAATTTTTTTCAAGCCAACTTAAAGTTTGTCTCAAACTTTTCTATCTAGTTACTATTTATGATTTGAAATTTTATGATTTTCACAATATTCAGGTGTAGATAACATTCCAGAGCAATTTAGGATGCATTTTAAAGTAAATTCACGGGTTCACTGTCACTTAACTCATCAATTTTTAAAATTTAATCTTCCAAAAATTCTCACTTGTAGAGGTCAATCCTCTTAAGATTAGGGGTAGTTTAAGTACTTTGTGTACCCTATAAGGTTTGTTTCTGGAGAACATCATTTTTGGGGTTTTGATATGTTGTAATTAACTTGTTGCATTTTTTTATATATTTGTAAGTTCGTTTTTTAATTTCACAATTAGTTTCTTTTTGTTGTTTTGGTAGAGGCTTTAAATAAGCCCTTTTGGGTTTTCTGCCTCTTCCTGTACAGTATATGGATTGGTATGGTTTAGTTTATTTGCACAATTATGAAATATATACAATAAAAAACTAAAAGTACAAAGCAAAGTTTTTCCATGAAGCAACCAAAACATCAAATAAATACTAGATGTGACAGGGTTTTATTTGAAGTTGGTATGAGAGCTATTGCTATATACAAAAAGGACAGAAATAAAACAATCACATAAATTCATAAATAGCTCTGCTCCATGTCTGACATTCCAGATGTAAATGTACCAAATTATTCCTCTCCATCTCTTCATCGGAACTTTGGAAAGAGATAAATCGGCAAATGTGCTACCCATCAAATTCAGACAAGATAAGGGTATGAATATGATGAGAGGACAAAAGTTGCAAAGAGAGACAGCATATCAGTGAGAGCTGATAGCCCAAGGAACATTTAAAATCGAAGCCAGTACATGGCACTTCTCATTCTGTTATAATCTGGAAGCTGCTCTACTGGACCTGCAAAGAGAAAGAAAAGTTACAAGGTTACAAAAATTTGTTCGTAAATACCATTGAATTTTCATGATTCTTAATAACGATTTCAATACCACAGCACTGGGTTTGATGTGCAACAATTTCCATCTATTAAATTCTGATAGCAGAATTAACTATTGGACCAACTGTCTTCCATAAATAAGCTCCAGCTAAATCCAGACAATATAACCATATTAGGATTATGATGAATTTGGAAAGTTAAGGGTGCTCCCATTGATCAGGTGCCTATCATTATTGGCTGATAATAGCTTTATATAGTTTTCTCTGTGGTCTAAAAAAAAAACACTGATCGGAAGAGCCAATCAGATGATGCAAAACACGAGACAATTTTTATATGTGCAGCTGAAATTGCTTAAATACATTAACCAGACTGCCAGTTGTATGAAAAGAACAATAAATTTGATATGTCTAAGCGGAGACACTGCAACAGCAACTCCACAGTAATAACAGCAAGAAATTAGAGCCATGCGATTTTATTTCTCCAAAAAAGACAAAATTTAACATCCAAGTCAGTGATTGTTGTAAAATGCAGTCTACAGTTACTAAAGTGCAGGACATGCTCAATAATACTTTCTGTGTGCGTGCTCCGAGACGGAGTGGAACATGGACAAATCAAAGTGAACTTTGAGCTTCAGGTTCATGCCTAAATACAGGTGCTGGTCATATAATTATAGAATATCATCAAAAAGTTGATTTATTTCACTAATTCCATTCAAAAAGTGAAACTTGGATATTATATCTATTCATTACACACAGACTGATACATTTCAAATGTTTGTTTTTTTTTATTTTGATGATTATAACTGACAACTAAGGAAAATCCCAAATTCAGTATCTCAGAAAATGTGAATATTGTGAAAAGGTTCAATATCGAAGACACCTGGTGCCACACTGTAATCAGCTAATGAACTCAAAACACCTGCAAAGGCCTTTAAATGGTCTCTCAGTCTAGTCCTGTAGGCTACACAATCATGGGGAAGACAGCTGACTTGACAGTTGTACAAAAGACGACCATTGACACCTTGCACAAGGGGGGCAAGACACAAAAGGTCAATGCAAAAGAGGCTAGCTGTTCACAGAGCTCTGTGTCCAATCACATTAATAGAGAGGTGAAGGGAAGGAAAAGATGTTGTACACTTTTTTTTCTACAAGCAATAGGGATAACCGCACCCTGGAGAGGATTGTGAAACAAAGCCCATTCAAAAATGTGAGGAAGATTCACAAAGAGTGGACTGCAGCTGGAGTCAGTGCTTCAAGAGCCACTACGCACAGACGTATGCGAGACATGGGTTTCAGCTGTCGCATTCCTTGTGTCAAGCCACTCTTGAACAACAGACAGCATCAGAAGCGTCTCGCCTGGGCTAAAGACAAAAAGGACTGGACTGCTGCTGAGTGGTCCAAAGTTATGTTCTCTGATGAAAGTAAATTTTGCATTTCCTTTGGAAATCAGGGTCCCAGAGTCTGGAGGAAGAGAGGAGAGGCACACAATCCACATTGCTTGAGGTCCAGTGTAAAGTTCCCACAGTCAGTGATCGATTGGGGTACCATATCATCTGCTGGTGTTGGTCCATTGTGTTTTCTGAGGGACAAGGTCAACAAAGCTGTATACCAGGAAGTTTTAGAGCACTTCATGCTTCCTGCTGCTGACCAACTTTATGGAGATGCAGATTACATTTTCAAAAGGACTTGGCACCTGCACACAGTGCCAAAGCAACCAGTACCTGGTTTAAGGACCATGGTATCCCTGTTCTTAACTGGCCATAGAAAATCTATGGGGTATTGTGAAGAGGAAGATGCGATATGCCAGACCCAACAATGCAGAAGAGCTGAAGGCCACTATCAGAGCAACCTGGGCTCTCATAACACCTGAGCAGTGCCACAGACTGATCGACTCCATGCCATTGCTGCAGTAATTCAGGCAAAAGGAGCCCCAACTAAGTATTGAGTGCTGTACATGCTCATACTTTTCAGTTGGCCAAGATTTCTAAAAATCCTTTCTTTGTATTGGTCTTGAGTAACATTCTAATTTTCTGAGATACTGAATTTGGGATTTTCCTTAGTTGTCAGTTATAATCATCAAAATTAAAAGAAATAAACATTTGAAATATATCAGTCTGTGTGTAATGAATGAATATAACATACAAGTGTCACTTTTTGAACGGAATTGGTGAAATAAATCAACTTTTTGATGATATTCTAATTATTTGACCTGCACAAACACTTTGCTTAAACACAGTCGGTTATGTTTTGGAACCGTTGGAAAGTAAGTCACATGTGAAACAATATATTGGATCCACTCATTAGGTCTTAAAGTGACAGCAACTACTTCAATGAAGAATTGCAAAAAATGTAAATATAAGAGTAAATGGACTCACCGACTGCAGACACAGCTGGGCATTTGTCATAGATGTATTTAGAGCAGACATCCCGCACAATCCTGGGAGTCACAGCCTAGTAAAACGCAAAAAAACAATGGTATTCTTAAAATTAAACAAACTTCAAGTTAATCGCAAACAGTGCAGTGACTCATCTTAACACGGGCAATTTACCTCAATTCTGGCATCCCACTCGGCCAATGGGATGCGGCGACCATAATTGAGTATATGCCTGCCAATGTCATCACAAACAGGTGTAGTTCCTGAGAACAGAAAGAAAGATGTTATAGATAGAACTTCAATTAATAGGCTATAATTAATTCCTGCCACTCAACCTCCAAAATGCCACAGCGGTGGTAAAAAATAAATAACCTTAAAAGAGGCAATACAGCAATCCTTCCCAAACGTATGTTTGTCTTACCCTATTTCACTATGGTAAGCCTAACAAGTTTTTATTTTAGACCTAGCAGGATGGTTTTCACGGGAAATTGTGTACATCACTCACCTGTGTACATCAAATTCGCAAATAAAAGCTGCTCGGGCTACTTTGATAGTGATATATTCTACATTATCATATGTAGCTCTATAAAAGTTTATTGTAAAGCATTATGTATCGTGAAATGTCATTTCATTATGGGTTGTTGTAGCACTGTGCTGGAATTTATTTGAGTACCATGTCTATTAATGGGTATAGGCTACAGTAACATCTTCAGCAAGTCAGCTTGAGATCCTTTCCATCTGAACTTGTTATATCTCTTAAGCCTCGTAGTGAATGTTTTATGAATGTTTCATTCGCAGAGTCATGGAGCCGAAGCACAACCAAAACAATGTTCTTCCACGAAATACAACTGAATCTGTACTAAATACAGAGAGTGATCAGTATCCTTGAATGACAATTATGAGTTTTGATGCAAAGAGAGTGAATGTATAGACTGTATATAAGTATGGTTGAGTTTCTTACCATTGAGCTGTCCTACTAAGGTGGCCTTCAAAGCATTTTTGGCTCGAGCCACATCACTGTCAGTCACTGTGGTGCACAAATTCATCCTGTAATACATCAACAACAACAAATAGGACTTCAACACATCAGATGACAATTTTATTTTCTGTCAGGAATAGCTGAAAGTGACTTACCAGGCATTCTGAGCCCAATGCATCATGTCCTCTATTTTATGTTTGTCTGTAACAAAATAAATACCCAGCAGTCCAGTGTCACTGTATGAGGAGTGGAAAGCCTGGAAACTATGACACAGGTTCAGCTCTGCAGCCAGGCGAGCCAGACGACTGCTTAAGTGCTGTATACAACATACAAATGAAGAGTAGAATTATTTCATAATCATAATCCAACCACCATTTTTCTTGATAAATGACCTGACCATTTGTTTTGTACCACGCTCAGCTAATTTACAATTCAAATTTTTATTACCATTGTTTATGCATGGCAGTAATGTCTATGCTGGGGACAGTACGTAAAAAAAAAAAACATTACAAATACTATTTTACAAGATAGTCTGCATTAAATATCTATTTAACAGGTTAAGTAAAAATATATTGGAAATACAATACCGTGCATATATTCAGTAAAACGCTCCTCTCTAGAGTTATTTTTTATAGTTAACTAACAAGCTTTGGACATGGAATGGCATCAAAATAAAAAAAATGTTTAAATTTTGTGATGTAATTGACAGTATTTGAAAGCTCGGGCTTTAAAGCACAAAGCTTATCGTGATTGTTGAATGTGATATGCACTAAAAGTAATGTTTAGTGAAGTTTTGTTCACTCATCAACAGTAAACATCACAGACCAAGAGATTCATCTTGGAATTTACCTAGATTCCCACTTCTACTCCACACTATTGTTGTCACAATACCTTGAAAAGTATTGAATTGAATAAAAAATTTCTTCTGAAGAGATCACTTTATAACCCTGGACCACAAAACATAAGGGTCATAAAGGCAAATTCATTAAACTGAGATTTATACATAATTTGAAAGGTGAATAAAAAAGCTTTCCATTGATTTATGGTTTGTTAGGATAGGACAATATTTGGCCGAGACAACCATTTGAAAATCTAATCTGAGGGTGCAAAAAAAGAAATCTAAATATTTAGAAAATCACCATAAAAATTGTCCAAATTAAGTCCTTAGCAATGCATATCCACTCACGAAAATAAATCTGATATATTTACAGTAGGAAATTTACAAAACCTCTTAATGGAATGTGATCTTTACTAAATATCCTAATGATTTTTGGCATAAAAGATAAATCAATAATTTTGACCCACACAATGTATTGTTGGCTATTGCTACAAACATTCCCGTGGTACTTAAGGTTTTGTAGTCCAGGGTCACGTATGATGAAGCTTTTTTTCCATTTATAAATGTTGATAAATTACCATTACAATTATCTCACAAATATTTACAATAGGGAAATTTTGTTGCAATTGCTTACACACAGCTTGAGGGCTTGATTTCAAATGGTAAATTGAATTTAAAAAAAGACAAGTAAATGGTATAAAAATAAGAACAAAACAAATTACTAATGATAGCACAAATAAATAAAATAGACTGCTTTATTTTTCTCAGGTAGATCTAACAGTAGTAAGAAACAAAGTAATCCAATTTAAAATAACATTGATAATCTTCGTTTAAAAAAATATGCGGGAATGAGTAGAATTCTAAGCAATCCAGTGCCCAAATTCAGACCCAGTCAAACAAACACTACTTAACCGGAGAGAATGAGAGGAGGTGGGTGCATGTCAGATGAGAGCAAGAAAGCACATAGCTGTTATTTGTGTATCAATACTGCAGAAAGGAGTATTGGAATTGTTTCAGATATTTCAGTATCGATACATAAATATCATTATTTTTGATAACACTACTCCATACATGGGGAAAAAAAAAAAAGGTTTAGGAGATAGAAGTTAAACCAAATTTATAAACTAACCTTGCCACCTCCAAATGTGATGTCGTAGCTACCAATGATGGAATTGGCAACCATGAGTGGCACAATATCAGGACTTGCAGCTCCAGCTCCCTCTACAGCAATAGCAACATGTGCTAATGGCATTGCATCGTCACGCATACGAATCTGAAAGCAAGACAGGATCAGACTAACGGCGAGTCAAGTAATGGCAAGAAAATGAGACGCATGCAATTCATACCTCACTCCCAGTGAAACGGCACGGGGACAGAATAGGTACAGCATCACCCTCGTATTCAAAAGAAACACCACTGAAATGCTGCTTAGCCAGAGCCACAAGCTCATCATGGTTCACTCCTACAGTGGAAGAGAAAGACAGTGTTTAAGCAATAAAATCTGCTGTCTGTGGCTTTTATATTATAACACTACTGCATGACAAGTTGTTTAATAATTTAATAATTATTTAAGAGCAGTACCTCCAGCTGTAGCCAGGACCATGCGAGGAGCTTTATAATGGCTATTGATGTATTCCACCAAATCATTACGAGTTAATGACCTTAAATTCAGAGGGAAAAAAAATTCCATTCATTGCTTTAGGAACATGTTTCATTAGGTATATGTACATGTAGGTTTATCAAAATGCAGTTTTTGGTTCTAGAGCAAAAGCTATTGAATGAAGTACTTTAAAAATGTGAGTTCACAAATTCACAAAACGGGAGTTGTGTGTCATCCACTGGTTATTCACTGTCAATCATCATAGTTTCCGATTCAGTTGCGCATTTAAATTTGGTGGTCAATCCAGAAACTTTGCAGTGTACTAAGCAACATGAAAAAATTAACTTGTCTTCATATTGTGAAGGGGTAATGCACAAAACAAGAGAAGAGCCTCTTTATAGGCTGTCAAATCTCTAAAATGCAAGAGAAAATTCCTTTCATAATAAAAAATCTTAATTATACAATGAATTTCTTATTTACATTGTGTTTACACTTTGTTGGCGGCTTGTGTTGAACGAAATCTTGTGCATTTTCAGTGGTGTTACGTGGCTTTTGACTAATTTACTGACTGAACTCTGACAGGGCATTGAATTCACGGGCTCAACAGATATGATTCTGATTGGCTACAATGCTCAATGCTTGTAAAATCACACTGTAAATAGAAACCTTTGATGCTCAGGGAGCACTAAAACAAACACAAATGACAGCATTTGAAGGCAGTGTCTATCAGCGGGTACCAAATATACCAGGTACTGCAGAAATGCTGGTACAGTTAACTTTATTTATTTATTTATTTATTTTTTTAAGTAGGGGTAGTCGTGGCCTAGTGGTGAGGGAGTCTGGCTTGTAATCAGAAGGTTGCTGGTTCGATTCCCACGCTGGCAGGATTGTGAATAAACCTTTGATATCATGACTAAAGTGACCTTGAGCAAGACACCTAACCCCTAATTGCTCCCCTTGTAAGTTGCTTTGGATAAAAGCGTCTGCTAAATGATGAAAAATTAAAATGAAAAATAAGTACCGAGCTGGTACCGATAGTATTGCTATGCACTCGTTTTCATCAATCCGAATTAATTCAATCCAATTTCAGATTCTGAAAGTTGTTTATATGAACCCTAAACTTTGCAATCTAACTGACATTTGTTTACATGTGTACTTATGCATTCCGAAAAAAACTTCTGCACATGCGCAGTCCCCTAGTCACTGCATTCAGAGGACATGTCACCTAAGCTGACAAATATGAGAGATGTTTTGCCAAATATTTTATAAATATTCAGCTTCCTCCACTGACCAATTTGTAAGACGTAAATAAACATATGCATGTTCAAAAAAGAAATAAAACTTATGTAAACAGATCTTAGTACAAAAAGGCTCTGATAAACATACGCATTACAGTGCTGTGCATGTGCTCAAGGTTTTTTTTTTTAATCCAATTGAGAGGTTAGTCACATTCAAGCATTTACATACTGAGTTTTTTGCTATTGGTTGAATTATTTCAGGTCTAACACACACACACACCTTTCAATCCAATCAAAAATTCATATGGATCAAGCTCAATCTGACGGACTGAGGTTTTTGTATGACGTCTTAAAATCTGAATGACACGCAATTTAGCATATGAACCAAGATACAATCTTGCATCCTGGAAGCTGTGTGCATACCTGGCATTGACAGAGGGACCAAGAACACTATGGCCAAGAGGAGTACCCTGGAAAGCAGTAGCATGGAGCAGATCCAGGCAAACATCCTGCAAACTGCCTTCCACCTCCTCCAGCTCTCTTAGCACCACACTCCTCTGCTGCTCCATCTCAGCCTCACTCAAAGATGAGTTCTGCACTACTTCTGCTAACAGCTCCACCGCTAGAGGGAACAAAACAATGAAGAAACACTGTTAATAAGATTTGCCATTTTAGATCTTAATATACATTAGCATAAATAAACTGTGACTGTTGGAGAAATGGGTCTATTTTAATAGTTCAGTTGTTTGTTCTCGAACCTTTAGGCAAGTCCTTGGCAAGAGTCTTCATGTAGTAAGCGGTATGTTCCCGGGAGGTGTATGCACTCAGGTGAGCTCCCATCGATTCCACTGCCTGTTCAAGAGCAGACTGAGGGTGCTTCTTTGTGCCCTTGTTCCAAGAATAGTTTGGAATTGGAAGGAAAGCATGCAAATTAGTGAATGAGTTTTTAATTGTTTGGCTAATGAAATGGGTTGTGGTATGCAAGCAGTCTAAGCTATTTTTAAAAGGAAGACAATGTTCATGTTTTCCCCCACTATACACAGAAATTCTGAATTTTGCACCATGTGCTCATAGGAAGTCCTAGAATTCAATCATTTTTGCAAATGTAAACACAACCTTTTGAACACTTGTTAGCAAAATACAAATGTCAGAATCCTAAAGGTGTGGTAAGTTATCGGGAAGGCCTGATAACAGGAATTGGACAATGATTCAAGTGGGAAGAGGTCAATGAGGAAAAGTCTCTGATGAGATCTGTGCGGAGCTTTCATTTACCATATTTTTCCCAAAGTATATGATACAAATCTAACAGAGTAGAAATATGTTCAGAATTAATGTGACTAATTTTACCACTCTTTTTTTTATTCCCTTTTAAATGCAATTCTTTAAGTTTATGTTACACTTAAAATTTTAAAGACTTGGTTCCCTTTTTCCTAAACAGTTAAGCAAAAGTTAAATGTTCACAGAGACACTGTGCTAGCAGGTTACGAAGATATTTTTTATTATAGTTACTGACTTATGCTTTTCCTCAATAGGTGTCATTTCAATGAATTTGCACATTTGAATGCAAACACTCAACTTAAACTTTAATAATAAAAAAAAGATTTTATCATGATAATATATTATAATATAAAATATAATGCTTTATGTTGTAATAAAATTGCATCATAACACATATCATTTAGCAGCAATACCCTAGCCTTAGTAACAACATTAATTTCGAGAAAACAAGTAAAGGTATTATGTATACTTTAAATGCCATATGCTCCAGGAAAAATCCAGCACCATTATTCTTCTCAGTCTCATATCTGCTCCCACAACCTATCCAAAGACCGACCTGCAAAAGCCAGACAAATGAAAAGCACAAAGGACTAAGTTAGCAGTACTCAGCATTTTTACTGTATACATACAATTTATATATATATATAAAAAATTGTAAAGCCTATAAAAAATAAAAAAAATCACCGTGCATGTGGCCTGATTGGTCTCTTCAGAGGCAATCCTCAAGCCATTGCTTAGGGTAGTGAGCCGGGTTTCTGGAGCTCCAAGCAGACTCTGAGCATACGATACAGAGGCCTGTCCTCGTCTCAGAGACAGCAGAAGAGGCTAGAACAAAAAGACCGACAGACATAAGTATATGGGGCAAATTCCTTGTATCAATTTTAAAAAGCAAGGGGAAAAAATGTATTAAAAAAAGAATGATATGGACTAGAGGTTGACCAATGAGACAAGATTAGTAGTTAGAGATTTGCAGTTCTGGTTTTGTGTTTACACTTTTCAGTGAGTAGAAATGTGTCTAAGCAAGTCGATGACATAAATCAGGCATTAGCTTTTAAAATCAACAACATGAAACAAAATTTTCACTCAAAATAAAAAAGACTGATTTATTATAAACTTAACAGCGAAAGAAAGTTTTTTTAGACAAAAAAAAAAAAAAAAACGACACACACACTTTTTTTTTTTTTTTATACAATTTATTTTCATAAAAAAAACACATGATGTATGGGGAGAGAGAGAAGAGAGGGAAAGGATAAAAAAGTTTTTTTTTTTTAAGTTTGAAAATAATGTGTATTATGTTATGTATATATATATATAGCCTATGATGATTGATGCAAGAGAAAAATGCGGACGAGAGTCCAGTCGGAAGAAAAAAAAAGTATCAGTCATCACGATAGATTTCGCATATAGACTAATGTCTGTGTGATATTAAAAAAAAAAAAAAACTATTTAAATAAATATCCTCCATGATGACGGCGGTATTTTTTTTTCAGCCTCTACCGACTCATGATATGAGGATGCATGCATGAACTCCATCTCCAGAGCCGCTTTGAGAGTTCATTTGAGAGTCATTTTACCATTTGAGAAAAAACTAATTCTAATCATAATTGTCATATACACACTTAACATAGAAACTTGAAGAAATAAATATATAATATATGTACATTCAAAATCAAATTTATCTCAGAATAATAATAAAACTAATAATAATAAAAAAAAAATTTAATAATTTTTCTTTTTTTTTTTTTTTTTTTTATTTTTTAAGCAAAAAGCTAGTGTTAAAACAAAAAAAGTTTAAAAAAAAAAAGTTTTTCATAATATTAAAAGAAAGAATACATTTTATGTTTAGAAAAAATTTTTTTGCATTTTTTTTAAAATAAATTTTTTTTTTTAAAAAATTCTTTTTTTAAAAGCTTAGGGGGGGGGGAGGCAATTAGGGGGGGTACTTCTTACAAGGTGGGCACTTTAAGTGTTTATCAACTTTCCATCCCCCAATTCAAACCTTCTGAATCGAACCAACACGAACCGGCAACCTTCTGATTACCTCACTCTCCACCTCTTTACCCACCCCTACCTTTTTTTTTATTTTTTTTTTTAATTAAAAATTAAAAAAATTATATTTTAAAATAAACTTTTAATAAATTATTGTTACCCTGTATAAGTTTCATTATTTCACGTTACGATATAGATTTTTTGTTTTTTTTTACAGTTTCGTTCTATTGACATTGGCATAGGTCACGGATTAATATATGCATAGAATGTTCTTTATTAGCAGTCAATAAGTGAGTTCCTCGTCAAAGCATTTTCTTTGTGGTTTTGTAATTGTTTGATGCTACACTGAGGACACAACGCTGTCTAACGTGTTTTTGTTATTTGAATTTAATGTTATAAAACACCGATAGGTTATAGGCTTCATGTCTACAGTTTAACAGTATAAAACTAAACAACTATCTATATATCAGGATGACGTCAGTTTTGAATGACCTTGTCAGCCGAAATTTCAGGCTCACTTAACCTTACCGAGAATAAAAATAAACATAAAAGTGCGATATATAACTTACTAAGGTTCCAAAGCGACTTGCTTAAAAACTCGTCTATTTCTCCTCAAAGCTCTCACACCGGTAAGACTCTAACCTTCACTGTGTCTGAGCTATCAGCTCGCTCTCCGACATTGACAAGGCCATTGTGACCACGGAGATCGACTGGGGTTAATATGCCTGTGCTTAAATGTAACGATTTAAAGCCTAATTCCTAAAGCCAGAAAAACATTTCAAAGCCATGAAATACTCACGTAGCCAGCTTTAGACAGAGCTCGATTCACTGTCCCACTGATCCGCCAGAGAGAGGAAACCATCTTGTCCACAGTGTGCACTACCTCCACCCGCGAACGATCTTCTTCTTCGTCTTCATCTTCTTCTTGTTTTGGACTTTATGGCGGTTGTCAAACCAGCTTTGGGGCATTTTCGCCATCTACCGGGGTGGAGTGTGAAGCGTTGAAAGGAAAGAAAGGAAATCAAACAACAACAACAAAAAAACCTTAAGATATTCTAATAAAGCTGTGGTTATATTTGAATTATTGTTGTTCAGAACGTTCTTTAATGTAAACCTTTTTATTTTACTCCCTTAAACTCTTCTAGCTGAGATCTTTCTTCATTAACAGAATTCTGTTTCTGGTAATCCACATTTGCTGCAACCCTTACAAAAAAGAACTGCAGTATATTGAAGTAGAACTGCAGTAAACTGCAGTACCAAGTAGTTTAACTGCAGTTTAATTCAAATTTGCAGTATAATGAAGTATAGTCACAGTACAACCGCAGTAAAACTGTAGTATAAGTACAGCTGCAGTAAAATGAAGTACAACTGAAAGTTGCATGAAGTATAAAAACAGTATAACTGCAGTTTTATTTTACTAGTACTTTAGATGTATTGCAGTATAGTTGTACTCCAGTAAAACTACAGACATTTGAGGTTATACTGCAATACTGCAGTTTTTTTGTGTCCAAAAAACTGCATTTTTCTATATGTAACAAAAACTGTAGTATTACTTCTAAAAAACTGCAGTAATCTTTTGTAAGGGAATCCTGGATTGTGCTCACCAATTTTAAAAAGTGGCTGATTCAAAGCTGTGGAGTTGGGACATTATCATGTCAATTTTGCCACAAACCTCTCACGCATTTCTTACCTCTTTATTTATTTCATGTGAGTGTCTTCCATTTCCTTCCTGCGTCCACAACTCTTGCCATTGTAATTATCTTTTTAATTAACCCCTTCATATCAGCTTTTCCCATAGCGGAATTAACATTGTATTAACGTCATATTCTTGAATAGCCTACTTCAAAGCCTTTTTGCCAACTCAGCCATTTCATTTCCCAAAATACCCTCTTGAGCAGGAATTCTCAAAAAGAATATTTTAATTCTTAGATGTTGAAATCTGAACAGGGTCTGAAGGGTTTCTATGAGAACATCCTATCTTTTAGGTTTAAAAAATTGAATCGAACCTCCACCTATTAAAAGTCGCAATCCATTTGAGGAGTAAACAGATAAAAAATTAGATGTACTTTTACCTATTTTAATGTCCAGCTGTGGAGTGACTGCGGCTCTATGCCCAGATCCAGGATCTTTTGAGACATCAGTATAATTGAGTAGCCTACAATAATGATGCTCTTGATCTAAAAATTGTTTCACCACAAGTCTTTTGAGATCTTTCTCTTCCAGCAAGTGCAGATCGAACAATGGCTACGAATATTCATATTCCCAGAAGTTCTTATCTTTTACAGAGTGACTATTCTTGTGTCATTTCACTGATAAACCAATTGCTCAACTGGTGAGTTGTGGAGTGTGCAGTCAATGAAACAAATGTAGTTTTTCTGATACGAGACTTTAATTTTGAAAGACATGTATGAAAGTTTTTGATACTTCTCTTAGATGCATAAAGAGAGCTGTCCTGCACTGTTAAAAATTACTGTAAATTTTACAGTATAATACTGGCAGCAGGGTTGCCAGCCAGTTACTGTAAAATTTACAGTAGTGTTACTGTAATTTAATTTACAGAATTTCCCTGTATTCTCTGATTACAGTAAATAACTGTATTTTTTTTAAAAATTACGTAGGGTCAAGTTACAGCAATATTCTGTAAATTTGAGTCAAACCAACACATGACCCCAGAATGCATTGCAGTTTACAGCACTATGCTGTATTATTAAAAAACTGCCAGCGGCTGTAAAATAACGCTGTAATTTTTACAGTAATTCATTACAGTGCACTGTTAAAAAACTACTGTAAATTTTACAGTATAATACTGGCAGCAGGGTTGCCAGCCAGTTACTGTAAAATTTACAGTAGTGTTACTGTAATTTAATTTGCAGAATTTCCCTGTATTCTCTGATTACTGTAAATAACTGTATTTTTTAAATTATGAAGGGTCAATTTACAGCAATATTCTGTAAATTTGAGTCAAACCAACATGTGACCCCAGAATGCATTGCAGTTTACAGCAATATGCTGTATTATTAAAAAACAGCCAGCAGCTGCAAAATAATGCTGTAATTTTTTACAGTAATTCATTACAGTGTGATGCAGTATCTTTCATTATTTTAATGTTTTTTGTGACTTGTTATGAAATAAAAAGTCTCTCACCTCAGAAAAGCAAACTTTTTTTAATTCTCTGTTCATCATTGTGCTTTTAGCAAATCTTTAGAAATATCATCTTCTTCTGATTCTGGTGTATAACCTTTGTTCCAGCAAAAGCTATATAATCATTCAAGGTTTTTTATTTCAAAAACACTTTATGTTGTATAAGAACCAGATCATGATGTTATTATTTGTGTTCAAATTTGGTCAAATACATGTAACTCAGGTGTTCAGATGTTGCTTGGAAAGATTCATTTTTGTGTACAGACCCAAGGCCATCTCCACCAGCAATGCGTACGTTGTAGCATAAAGTAGCTAAAGGCCTGAGAGCCAAGAATACAGACAAAACTTTTAGGCAATTTATGTGCCATAAGGCATATACCAGGTAACATATGCACAAGGTTCCCCAGATGTCATGACAACTTTGTGCCAAGACACTAAAGGATCCTAAAGGTGACACTACATTTAAAGGTGCTAGCAAAGACAAAGTTGCAGCCTGAGTCTGGCTAAAACAAGGTGGTTTTAATATGTGTGTTTGAGAGGCAACCTGTCAGCATGTTTGAATCAATCACATCCCCAGAAAGAGCGCCTTCTGATTCAGCACACCACTTTACTACTCCCAAACTTGAGTTATGCTAGTAGAAAATGTCTGCAAGCCCTTGCCAGATTCTCTGAATAAGCTGGTAGTCCAAGAAATAGAGAATACAAGTAACACTCATTCACCCTCAGCAGAGACATTGTCAACTCCATGCACTTTGTGAAAGTGAGAGGACGAAAAAGAACAGACTGAAAGAAAAGATGAGGAACTTCTATATTTAGCAGAAACAAGCAATTTGAACATGACAACCCAGGTAGCCAAGACTTCTGGCCCTGATTTGGCATTCAGTCGGCACTGGCATAAGGCATGTGAACCGAACATGGCCCGGTTATGGTGGAGATGGAACCGTCTTTAAGACGACAAACAAGATATGGGCCAGTTGTTAAGTGTATTATTTGGCCCACATGTAAAATATAGAACTGTGGGCCACATATGTGTGGCCAGTCTTTTCCCACAGATATTTCATAACTGATAATATTTTCATACACACAGCTGTTTCCCCTATTCCTGTTTGCAACGTGGGTTTATTGCTCTGTATTAAAAACGTTTCATCAATAATTATGAAACACCATAAACTTTAAATTTACATTACATTTAGGCTGCATTTAATCATCCAGCAAAATCTTTTATCCCAAGAGATTTACAATAGAGGACAACAAACCGTAAGCAAACCAACAAAAGCACAATATGTACTAAGACAGTGTAACACAAAGCAAATATTACACACACACAAACACACACACACACACACACACACACACACACACACACACACACACACACACACACATATATATATATATATATATATATATATACACACTAACACTATCTATATATATAATAGTTAGTGTTAGAAGGAAGCAAGCCTGGCCCCGGATAGGGATGGTGGCAGGAGAGAGAGGATGAAGAGAAAGGAGCGTCAGGAGAGTACAACAGGTTAACGGACTTGTTTACCTCATGAACTGAATCAGATGTTGAAGAGTTGTGTACACAGTGCCATTAGTCCATGAACTGAATCAGATGTTGAAGAGTTGTGTGCACAGTGCCATTAGTTCATGAACTGAATCAGATGTTGAAGAGTTGTGTGCACAGAGCCATTAGTTCATGAACTGAATCAGATGTTGAAGAGTTGTGTGCACAGTGCCATTAGTTCATGAACTGAATCAGATGTTGAAGAGTTGTGTGCACAGAGCCATTAGTTCATGAACTGAATCAGATGTTGAAGAGTTGTGTGCACAGTGCCATTAGTTCATGAACTGAATCAGATGTTGAAGAGTTGTGTGCACAGTGCCATTAGTTCATGAACTGAATCAGATGTTGAAGAGTTGTGTGCACAGTGGCATTAGTTCATGAACTGAATCAGATGTTGAAGAGTTGTGTACACAGTGCCATTAGTTCATGAACTGAATCAGATGTTGAAGAGTTGTGTGCACAGTGCCATTAGTTCATGAACTGAATCAGATGTTGAAGAGTTGTGTGCACAGTGCCATTAGTTCATGAACTGAATCAGATGTTGAAGAGTTGTGTGCACAGTGCCATTAGTTCATGAACTGAATCAGATGTTGAAGAGTTGTGTGCACAGTGCCATTAGTTCATGAACTGAATCAGATGTTGAAGAGTTGTGTGCACAGAGCCATTAGTCCATGAACTGAATCAGATGTTGAAGAGTTGTGTGCACAGTGCCATTAGTTCATGAACTGAATCAGATGTTGAAGAGTTGTGTGCACAGTGGCATTAGTTCATGAACTGAATCAGATGTTGAAGAGTTGTGTGCACAGTGCCATTAGTTCATGAACTGAATCAGATGTTGAAGAGTTGTGTGCACAGTGCCATTAGTCCATGAACTGAATCAGATGTTGAAGAGTTGTGTGCACAGTGCCATTAGTTCATGAACTGAATCAGATGTTGAAGAGTTGTGTGCACAGTGTCATTAGTTCATGAACTGAATCAGATGTTGAAGAGTTGTGTGCACAGAGCCATTAGTTCATGAACTGAATCAGATGTTTCACAATACTCATAAAAGAGTAATGATATTATTTTTTTGAATCTGCAGACTAAAAATTTGATAGAGAAATACTGTGACAAGTAGTTAAAATTAATGTTATGAAAATAAAAATGCTGATAGTACTAGTGAAAATATTTTTGAACATGTTAAGTCAAATCAAGTTAATATTATGAAATTGATAATGGCTTATAGTACACATTTGTATAATTTATTAAGTAATATGGAAAATTATATCTATAAAATTGTGTTTAATGTTTATGCTAATTTTGGGGCAATTGCAAGACTGATAAGTATCACTGCCAAATGACAGAAGCTTAATATTTTGCTAATTTAGCCCAAGATATTGAGAACAAAACTAATTATTTGACTTTGAATACTGTACTGTTGACATGGTCTGAGTACTGTGAAATGTTGTGAAAATTGAGTTTAAGATTACGAATAATTAGGTATTGTCTTGAAAAAGATATTTGCAAAAATTTAAGACAAACAAGTTGTTGCTATTATTGAATTTTTATGTTTTGATGCTTATGTAATTTTGATGAAATGCAAGTTTAAGTTTATGTTCATTTGTGTTCTATTTTATTTATGTGGGCTATAAATGTGACTGTAAATTGATCTGTTGTGAAAAGAAAGTTGGGTTTTTTTAAGGTTTAGTGAAGATAATGAAAGAATTGATTGTGACTTTTCTGTTTTATTTATATTTTTAAAAGATTTTAAAAAAAAAGATGTCCTGCAATTAAGATGGTACATGATATTTGTCTGTAGACTGTAAGCTGAAGGATGATTCCTGTTGAGATTTAAAGTAGTTAGATGAATTATCATAGGTGTTACTTATTTTGAGTTAGACAATTTTGTTTTTAAAAAATCTTAAAAATGATCCAAGGGGAAGGAGTGGATTTAGAATCCATCTTCTTGTATTACATAATAAATTTCAAATTATATTTTTCTAAAAATCAGCGTATATATCTTGCTATTTATGGTTACAGCCAAAGTCTGTATTTAGGATCTGAGGGATGACTGAAGGTCTGGCTCATGCCAGGAATGCAGTAACAGTGATTACTCATTTAGCCCGGCTTCCAGAGAATAAATATGTACTTGTTTTGTAATCAATGAATTTGATGATAATCCGTATTTGCCAAGATTGATGTGAAGTTGATGTGAACTATGTTTAAGGTCTGAAGGTCAATAATGCACTATGTGGGAAAAAGGGAAAACTTTTGGTAAAAACTCAGCATTCTTTCTCCTCCAACCATGACAAGTTGAGTTGCATCCAAAGAACACCATCCCTACTGTGAAGCATGGGGGTGGAAACATCAGGCTTTGGGGCTGTTTGTCTGCAAAGGGACCAGGACGACTGATCCGTGTAAAGGAAAGAATGAATGGGGCTATGTATTGTGAGATCGAGTAAAAACCTCCTTCTATCAGCAAGGGCACTGAAGATGAAACGTGGTTGGGTCTTTCAGCATGACAATGATCCCAAACACACCGCCCGGGCAACGAAGGAGTGGCTTCGTAAGAAACATTTCAAGGTCCTGGAGTGGCCTAGCCAGTCTCCAGATCTCAACTCCATAAATCTTTGGAGGAGTAGAAAATCTGTGTTGCCCAGCAACAGCCCAAAAAAAATCACTGCTCTAGAGGAGACTTACAGAAAACGTTTGACCTCTGTTATATACCCTTTGTTGGCAATGACAAAGTATTGAAATGAACTCTTGTTATTGACCAAATACTTATTTTCCACAATAATTAGCAAATAAATTCTTAAAAAAAAAAAAAAAAAAAAAAAAATCTGACAATGTGATTTGAATCTGAAAAAAGATCCCCCCCCCCGTATTTAAGTGGGAGAACGTGCACAATTGGTGGCTGACTAAATACTTTTTTGCCCCACTGTGTATAATATATATATACATTCAGCAATTACGTGAAGTTATCAAGTCCATCTTATTCCCACTTACAAAACAAAACAAGTTGAATATCAAAATTCAGAGAAAGCTTGAGAGATTTATTATTGGTTACATATTCTGATTATACACAAAGCAGAGCGAGACACAATCAAAGGTGAAAATGCATTTCCTTTGCAAGGCAGGATGAAGAAATAAGAGCTGCAGATAATGAAGAACTTCATGACATACAAAAAAGAGAGAGAAAAAAAAGGTATATCATTACACCAGAAAGCTAAAGCATGGCTTCCTTACTCGTATCAAAAGCCACTGCTCACATCACCATTGCTTATGAGCAGTTGGCCCCCTTCTGATTGGTCCATAAAAAATACGCATTGCCATGCCATTGGTCCAGGTGTTAGCCAAATTGAGGTCTCTCTCCCAAATCTTACACTAACGCAGGTCTTCCAAGATGTGATGTGAAGCTTGACGAATCTAAAGACAAGGAGGGGCAGGCGTCAGTCAATACAGCATTCTGCTTTTCAAATCAATTTATTTTTGGTTTTGTGTTCCCCATGAACAAAAGTAATGTTTACACATTGTCAAGAGAGGCATAATGCTTAATTATTACATCTTTATTCTCTGACAGGCCAATTCCAATGGCAACCAAGTTTTACAGATCATTTTCCTGTATTAAGAGATTCATCTAATAAGTAGATCAGAGACCAAGATTTTTCATATATCCCCCTCTGCACAGTCACCCAAACACCTGATACTAGTCCATTTATCAACACAAGGAAAAAAGGAACACAGACACTAAATATAATGTTCTTAAATTAGCGCCTTGATTTTGTATTAATAAAAATATATTTCAATATTTTTGCTGGAAACAAATGTTTTGAAGCATAAAAATGTGGGTTCCTAAAAGAAATGTATTAAAAGATGAAAACATCCAAAGTAATTTAAAGGCTAAAAATAATCCCATTTCCTTTGCATCTTTCTTAAGCCTCAACACTGCTGAATTTTTTAGATTTCTCCTATGAATGCTCTGCACATACTACCACAAACCATCACATCTATGTGCGGCTATACTGCATCAGACCAATCCAGACAGCCAACAGCTGATGTTTAAGACCGATGGTCTGTTTGACTACTGAAAATATATGTATGGCAGTATGGTCTGTCTTGCAATGCCATCTAAAGTTGATCAAGTTAAAGTGCTCCGCAATGCAGATTAATGTAATAATTTTTGAAATTCAAAACTTCAGATTAAACCAAAAATCATTAAATACACTTCTCTACAGAAGACCAGGAGAAATGTCATACAAAAAGTAAGGCATCCATTACAAATCTTTCCATTTTGTAGCTTAGGCCTTTTCAGGTTTTTACATTAGATTAAAGTCCTTAGATGATCAAATCAGATTTGATTTGAACACTTAACTCCATGCATAAGAATTGAAGCATTCAAATAAAAGTGGAAGTAAATGAATCATTTTCTTCAATTCAATACTTGGCTACTGGAGTCACCTATAACATGCATACAAGAGAGTCAATACACAGTTGAGAGTTTGTGTGGGCAAGTTTTTTTGTTTCGTTTTTGTGCACAATATGTGCGTATTTTTAATGCCCAGATATTAAGATCTGTATATTCTTCTGTAAAACAACAATTCAGTGGACAGTTAAAATAAGATATGTTAGCACATGATATACAAGTTTAACTTAAATGATTTCAAATGAATTCTATTATCATCTTATGGCTTCAATGGAAGTTTGCTGAGGACTCCTAGCAGCCCTGGCCTTCTGCTTGAGAACAATTCAAATAGACTGAATAATGAAATAGAATGGAAACATCACAGCTAGATTTATGAATATTACTACAGCACTGCAAAACAAAAGGTTTCAGTCCTAATAAATAGTTACTTTCCTTACATGGCCTTGTTTTATATAGTGGCTTTTTTAGTATACAAAGGATACATCATTCTATTCAATGTGTGATACACTTCAATTCTGAACATTTAATTTCAAACTGAAGTAGAATCTCCTTTATATATACACCATAATATAAACGATTGTACGCTCCTTTAGAATTTATCCCACTAAGCTACGAGCAACTTATTTATCCATCAAGAGCCACCAAAGGAATCAGAAACCATCACAACGGCACACAAAAAGAAAGTCAGCGCAAGTCGGCGAAGTACACCGGCCCTTGCCCGGTGAAAGACAGTCTCCATGGTAATGGATATCCCGCTCTCACCATTTCTTGTTCCGAGGCTTCAGTTCCTCAGCCGCATTCCTCAAGAAGATGTAATTCTTTTTCTGGGGATTGTAATATTCATGTCCCTGTTAAACAAAGCAGAGGAAATAAAAGTGAGCATCACACTAGCTGGCTGTCACTAGAAACACACAGAACTTACTCGAGTTCTCGTTTTGAAACTGTATCCAAGTAGCAAAAACAATACCAGATCATAAAAGCAACATTGTAAGGGCCCATTCACACCAAGGACTGAACCATAATGATAATTATCGGGTCAACAGTTTACAGAAGAAAGAAATTCATACAGGTTTGGAATTACTTGAGGATAAGTAAATGATGACAGAACTTTCATTTTTGGATGAAGTATACAGAGCCCCTAAAAGGACCTTAGCAAAAATAAATAAATATACAGGACTTCGTATCCTCACGAGTTAGAATTTCTGGTTTATGTACTCTATAACCTAGCCATTTCCTTTGAGTGTCACTGCCACCTTATGAAGAGAATGAGAGTATGGATACACACAAATCAATAAAACTGTACATTAGAGCTGCAACTAACGATAATTTTTTCTGTCGACTAATCTAACGATTATTTTTATTAATCTAGTGATCTTTTTTAAGTAAGAAGTTAGAACTAATTTAGCTGTTCATTGAGGTGTAGAAACACTGGGACACGCCATTATGTAATAATACGATTTGATTTCGATTAAAAATAAGTCATTATGTGTGTTCGTCCTGTGGAAGACATTTGAACTTTAACATGAAGAGTGTCAAAGACTTTCTCTACAGTCTTAGAGGAACTTTGATAGTGTTCAAGCCACTGAACAAACGTCTCCTGAACCGTGTGTTTTTCCTCTCGCTCTGTCTGTGATGCAGCGAGTCTCAGCGAGCGCGCGGGGCGGGAATCAGGAGCGCGAGCAGCTGAAACCTCGCACGTGTGAAAGAGAACGTCCGCGCACATCCAAATAAACTTCTTTGAAATGCAAAACTGATTTTCGTTCGCTCTAAATATTTTCTTATTTGTAAGACGCAGATTTTCTCCTCAACTCAGTTCACGCGCGAAACGCCCTTTCGCGCTCAAAATATGATTTTGCGCGCGCAAAAATTTGGCAGAGATCCTGTTCCATAGGTGGTCCGCCATTTCGGTTCTGCAAAGGGAACAAAGGAGCGTTTTATTCGGCCTCTGTTTAAAGTATTCCCATACTTTTGATCATCGTGGTCTGGGTTTTTGTGATTGAATGGAACTTTCTCCGTTCCCAGGAGCAGAAGCCGCCATTACGCCAGATGAATGTAAACTGTGACGCGTCAACGCATTTCACGCACGTCGACGCGTCGTTGCAGCACTACTGTACATGCTCAAAATTTGGTTTTGTTGGGGCAATATAGGCCGTCTAATATCACGGCCTTATGTCCTCTTTAAGGCATCTTGCTGTGAAAGCGCACTGTGAAATTGGGCTGATGCCACAATATGGTTGTGTGCATTGGGCGCTCATTTTGTAGTTCATTAAAGCAGTTCGTCTAGTACCCCATGAGGATGAATCCAGCAACTTGTCTTTTGTTTAAAACGTGAGCCTCTCTTTATATCTTTGCAAAGTTTTCTTAAAGGGCACCATAGAACTGTCCCTTTAATGGTGATTTACATTCTTATTGCATATTCCCCCTACTGGATGACTGCAATAATGTTTTTAATTTTAAATATTTGTATTATTATTACTGTGAACAAAAATTATATCGATTATGTGACTCTAAATACATAAATAAAAAAATGGCTGAACTAAAAAAAAAAAAAAAAACACAAAGGAAATCATTTCACCGGATGATTTGAATGGGTCTATTTGTAAAGAATTAATCTCCCTGGGATGTTTGGTGTGGTTTTGTAGGGTAGCGCATCTGGATAGAAAATATAATTACAAGCATAAATACTGCTTATTTCATATTTTTCTATTGTATTTATGTTTTTCAGGTAAACTTAACTGTATTCGGGTATAGACACTGAATATTGAAAACGTAAAAACTGCATAGTCTTCTCTGTATAAATTAAATACAATAAACAATTTATCTTTGTTAAAACTACAAAAGTGATTTTCGCTTTCTCTTTTGTTGTTTGTTTAACATCGGTGACACATAACGATATATTGTGCAGGCCTAATGAAGCTTAATCTACCAGAAATTCGAAGTGACTACAACCCTAAAATCTCCTAGAAAAAAGATCAGTAATTTTATATTACTGTCCGAAACTCTCATAATATTTCGCAAGTTAATCATATACAAATGTTAAATAGGCACAGAGAATGTACCTTAGACCAGTCATAGCTGGAGGCGTAGGCAAATATGTTCCCATTGTTATTGAAGCAACAGGCTGTTATTGGTTGATCCAATTGTTCAGAGGTCTTCAGCTTCGTGCGAGCATCTTTATCCCAGAAACTGAAACGCCCATCAGAGCCTACTGTCGCCAGAGTGCCATGTACAGGGTGAAAGGAAATGGCATTTACCTACAACAGAGAAATACACAACAATACTGTTTCAGTTCGCTGAACAGCAGGCCAATCAGGGTATGTTTGTTCCTTTAGCGATTCGGAAGTATTATTCACTGAATATTGTCTTTGCTACTGTAATATTGGCCAGCCTTAGACTACAGCCAGACTAAATACCAAGCAAAATTCTCACTGCATTCAAAAACTAGAACACTCACAGCATAAATATCTTGGGGTGTGGCGGTATTGGTTCCGTTTGACCTGTGGCACTTAAAGGTGAAATTGTCCTTGGCTCTGGGTTGAAAGATATATACGAGTTAGGTAATATAGCATACATAGTGTTAACTGCATTAAGCCGCGGTCACACTAGACTTCATCGGATGCTGCAATGGTCGTGAAATGACGTCACGGTCTACAACATGAATTCAACATAAAACACAGTAACACATTCAAAAATATACAACCTGCAAGACTTTACTGCAAAAATAGAATTCTTTTAATTCAGCCAAGAGGTCATGCCATGATGAATCGATCTTCTACTAGTCAGAGTTCAACAAAGTTAAACTTTTTGCACGAGCTGGCATTTCCAGTCCGACGCATTCGCATAGGTTTGAATGGAAGTCAATGGAACGAAAAGTGCAGTGTGACCGCCCCTTTATAAACCAGATCAGATCCAGACTCACGGGTTAGGTGGGTTTATGTAGTGAATGGCGACTCGGCCCTCAATGCTGCCCAATGCAAATCCAGTAGGTTTACTCTGCTTGTCCTTGAAGATAGCCACACAGCGGTGCTGTTAAACAAAACATAAGTTTAATACATTTGTTTGTAAAAGTACCGGCAGAGAAATTTTTTTTAAATGATATAATAAGGTGTATATGTGCTATATTCAAAGTCGCCATACAATTGAGTTCCTCACAAAACTAAAACGACTAAAGTAGTTATTTCACCAAAAATCTTCCAATCCTCTGCAGATCTCAAATTTAATTAATGCCTCCATATATATATATATATATATATATATAATTTGTAACAGATGGTTACAAGATGAGAGAACGAACAGCATTTTGGCTATTTAAATTGCTAAATGTTGATCATAATTTAGTGTATAATAGCCAAAGACAAAAATGTTAATTATATATGCCTTTGCTTAAAGAATTTCTGGTTTGCCAAAAACATTGGCAAAAAAAAAAAAAAAAAAAAAAGAGACCCTCAGTCAAAGACATTATAGTGTGAACTGGATTTCTTCTAGGGCTGGATATTGACAAATTTTACAATTTACAATTCTATTTACAAGCTTGTGATTCGATTCAAATTCAATTAATTTGATTTTGGATTTGATTTAATTTATTTAGAATATATATCAGGTACAGTACATGGAATTTAAGGAAGAAAAAAAAAACTCAAATTTAATTAATTATATATGAACATTTACACAAGTATATTTCTACTCAAATTCATGTTTTGAAATATAAACATTTAAATGGTGTCTATCTCAAAAACTTGACTTGATTTATTCAAACTTACTTTGACAAACAGCAACAAATATAATAAATATGTAATATGATACATATATTTAGCAAAAAATGCTCCTTTTGAGAGTTCATGTTTCTAACTATCAAGTTTATGTTATATGAATGGCTCTGATGTCAATAACATTACGTGACTGTTTACCAGCCATTTTATCTACATCTTTCTGCAGTTGAAACACTGAGCGATCACATGTCACAGATTTTCTGTAAGTTGTACTGTATCTTTTAACATGCCTTGTGATGTGTATTCATGTTTATTTCATGCTGTAACTAGCAGTAAAGATCATGCATTTCATTTGAACTGAGGTACTACAGCAATCCGTCAAACCACATTAAAGAGCGTCAAACAGTATTTATTGTTTGAATTTCATAATAAAAAGAATGGACAGACTTATTTCGATTTATTGGATGGGAGGCGCTCTACAATGTTTCGGTCATTCAACAACTGAAAACAGCACAAAACTTTAATTTTAATAATTGATATTTGTTCTTAAATTAAATGAGGATTTTTTTTTTTTTTACCCAGCCCTAATTACTTCTCAAAGTTGAGTTAGAAAGGACTAAAAAGATAAACTTTAAAAAAAAATATATAGATTTGTGTTTGTTAAATCTCACACAGAAAAAAAGAAAAAAAGTTATATGATCATATGACCTAATCATTGTACGGTGTTTTCAGATTTCATGCAGTGTGCATTGTATATTCACATTACCACAATAAACAAAGAGTTTTAATATTATACTAATTTCTATGTTACAATAATGAAGTTGAACAAGCAGGGAAACTTGCATGAATAAAAGATTTCAAGTGAACCTGTTATCAATTCACATTATCAGCCGTTTGTTTTCGAATCAAATGTTTTGTCTTTGGACTTTAAATTTGTTTTGTAAGAAATCTACTATTATGTGTACAAGCTCCTTTGCTTGTTGAACTTTACGCCCCTAATTTATTATCATTTATTATAATAATTATCTACCAAGTCTTCCTAGATTCCTCTGCTTTTTGGCTGTTTTACACTATATACCCTTTGTCTTCACAAAATTGTATTTTATACAATATTTATTATCCTCCTAAGACAAACTTGCAGTTAGGAATTTGCTAGACAATCACTTCAAAAATTTGCGTTTATAAATGAACTAATACGAACCTGATGCTTCAGAGGTGACTCTATACGTCGAAACTCTGAAGGCTGATTTTCCAACTGGTAAACAATAAGACCACGTTCTGCAGTTGCGACAACAGCCATTGGATATACCTAAAAACAACAAAGAGATATGATTTCAGAAAAAAACCTTGTACTGAACTGAGACAATGCTCAGATGTTAAGATAGAAAGAGGTCCAATTTGCTAGAGAGTACACAAACACAAGCTACCAATTACTCTGTAGGAGTGAGAGGAACAGAGAACCATCTAAATTGATACTATATCAAATCATCAAAATCACACTCCATTACCACATCTGCACAGTAACACCTCTCTGGCATCTGCAGGGACATCATGGGGTTTGGGGAACGTGTATCCCAAAACTGTCAAAATAAGAGAAGTAGAGAAACAGTTGCTAATCTACCCAAGACTGCACAATTGGGTTAAATTAATATCATTATGTCAAATAGTGCACACTAAACAGTGATATAATTAGTATTTACAAACATAAGGTACAGTGGACTAAAAGATATGAGCTAAGTATGATCAAGTCAAATAGAACTGAACAATGTTCCACTAAAAGATTGCAGTTTAAATACATCGTGGTCCATAAAATAGAAAATATTTGATTGTGAAAAAGTGAACCTGGCATGCATTTTGGGGTTTAATAAGATGCACGAGACCATATGAGTATTTCGATTTTACTTCAACTGTGCAACTCTAAAGACGTCAATGATGGGTTCCAGCACCTTTAGTGTTTTGTCCCAGCTACCACTCATAATACAGCTGTAGTTTGGTGCTTTTATCCAGTGAATTGTCTTGATTGGGCCTTCATGCTTGTCAAAGGAAAAGGTTGTAGAACCTGTTAATCATACTGTAAACCAACACAACTGAAATACATAGACAAATTGGCTTTGCTGATCATTTACATTAGCCCATTATACAGAAGCATAAGAATATAAAACGAACACAAATTAACTGCTTACTTGCGCTATCTGAATGGTCTGATTGCTGTTCAGATCCCACATCTTGGCGGTTTTGTCACAGGAGGCTGTAAATACTTTACTGCCATCCTATTAATACAAAGTATTACATATTCATGAAAAAAATACTCCAACTCCAATACTATCATTATGCACCTCCATTTGATTTAGGAAGTCCTAACTGGATTACAACAATTTGTGTGAAGCTCATAAAAATTAAGCAAAAAAGCCATTCTAAAATTCTATGCCACGTCTAACCCAACAACAGAAATAAAGTAAACGCATACAGTAGCCTAGGATCAGAGGCAGCATTGAGGTCTTTATTCTGTACCAATGTACGGTCTAATCAGAGTCAGTATTGTGGCTTTTATTGTTTAAAAGAAATGTAATCTGAGCAACCAGCACGAGAATTACATAAACGTTAGTTTTCACAAAGTTTGCAGCTAAACTGCTTTTAGATCTTTGTTTCAGTTGTTTCTGTGATGTGCTGAAATATAATTACGAGCACTTCATACGTTTCAAATTACACGACATTTATGCAAAGAGTCGGTATTTGCAGTGTTGGCCGTACACAACAATGATTTGTGCGATTCCAATTCATTTCCTTTAAAATAGACTTTATGGTGAAGAGTGTTGATTGATTGGCTGGTTGAAGTCTTTAAGAAGATAAATTACCCATTAATATTTATAATGTGTGCATGTTCTTACGTCACTCCAGCACACATCAAGCACAGGGCCCGTGTGCATCTGCTGGGCTTTAGGGACAGTTTGACCATTATCTTGAACCTCCCAGCACCGCACCTGAGGATGTTACGGTCAATGTTGTAGAAATATAAAAACACTGACAGAAAGATTAGCAAGAGAAACATTTGGTTTTGGATAGGAGGCTTACGTCATTGGCCCACGAGCCTCCGACGAGAAAGTTTCCAGGCATCGTAGGAGGACTGAATGCCAAGCAGCTTATGCTGTCATCAGGTGGCGATGTTACTTCAACATCCTGTTATCAACGACACCTCAAATGCATTAACATGAACATATACACATATAATATTTGCACGGATATTACATTTCCGTCTTCACCTTCATTGGATTATGACTATCTGTGGTGGTGCTGCCAAATACACCTGTTCCCCCAGACCCAAAGCCCGCGTTCGTCCCGAATAAACTCATTTCAGTCCGTTAAGAGCTGATCGAACAACAATGAACCAGATCCTATTCACGTAACATACAACATAGCATTAACACGTGACAACAAAGATCAACTACAATATCGACCCCAATTCAAGTCAATTTAATGGTAACGTTAATAAACCGCTACTATTTTGAAAGTGGCTAAAATTAAATCAACATAATCTGGTTGTAAAAAGTGAAATGGTAAATTCTACCTCTCGTTTACATGCATACAACCACAAACCGTGCGATACGTTTTAATAGCCTTTATCAAAATATAAATATAAAATATAGGCCTGGGCAACCGCTACATTAATTTCAACAATCTTTTAAAACATCTTAACCAACTAAACTCACTAACTGCCGCGGAAATATTTGATTACACCAATAAAACCGGTTCCCGCTTTAGAAACGATACACACACACACTCTCTGGTAAACACACTTCCGTCGCAGAGTTATTGAGGACGTGCTTTGATGACGTCATCCGTTGGTTTCAAAAACGACATCTTTATTTCATTTTATTATCGTTTTTTATACTATTACATAATTTCGGTCGAGAACGAAGAATACAAAAAAAAAACTAACATAGGCTGTAAGTAATATTGAGAGATCCATAGAGAGCCAAAAGTCCAAAAAAGATAATCCAATGTACACTTAAATATAACACTGGCTGCACGGCTACTTGCAAATAACTTGCCATAGGGTAGTCTTTTTTCTGATTTCATTTTTAACAGCATTTTATGTTTTGAGAATTTGTCCTTCAAGCCTGCTTTGTACTTATAATGTAAAAACAACAAATATTCCACATATTGTCTGTTAAAATTGATTTAAAAAAAAACGTAATTTCCTAAACTGTTTAACTTCCTTTACTTTTCAAAGATTGCAAGAGCCACATTTATGTAAGCCCCTTAAAGACTAATAAAGCCAGGTGGGTTTTTTTTCTTGCTCTATATACGACTTACTCATTTATCTTATGGACTTGCTCTTTTATAACCAATTTTATGTAGTGCCTCAATAACATTTTGCTACTTTACCTCAATTACCACATGCTACATATATAAAGCTGATCTTGAAAAAAACAACAACACTGTATTTCAGATAATTATACAATATTTTAGCCCATTTTTGAGAACAGAAAGTTAAGCTTAAATCCAATTTTGGTCAACCCATGCAAATTGGGTTCGTTTTTAACCTCATTTTTCTGTTTTTAGCTTAGTGGCACCCGGCATGGTCTAGTTTCTTTTACGGCGCTGTAGTTTCTGAAATACTCTGATCAGCCCGTCTGGCACCAACAATTATGCTTCCTCATTCAAAATCATTTAAATCACCATTCTTCCCAATTCAGATACTTAGTTTAAACTTCAGTAGATCTTTTTGACAGTGTCTACATGCCTAAATGCATTGAGTTGCTGCCATGTAATTAGCTGACTTCCATTAACAACCCACATAGCAAAACTGGTTTGGCCCAGTGATGGGCCACACAACCCACTTTCACTTGGCCCAAATACAGCAGTGAATTACAGTACATGACTGGACCAGTTCTGGTTGCCAGAACTCGGGCCACATATGGCCCATGGCATAGCCATATCTCAGCCAAATGTATGACTATAGCTGGCCCTATTCTGGTACTATTCAGGACCAAACAATTGGTTCCACATGTCAGCCTCAACAAAACCTTGATCTAGCCACGTGAAAGTGAAAGTGGTGACGACTTTCATCATCGGAGCAATTAGGGGTTAGGTGTCTTGCTCAAGGGCACTTTAGTCATGGTATCAAAGGTGGAGAGAGTGCCTTTATTTACAATCCCCACCTTCAATTCCTGCCGGTGTGGGAATCAAACCAGCAATCTTCATGTTACAAGCCCAACTCCCTCACCATTACGCCATGACTACCCTTTATACACAATGAAAATGAAAAATGCCTGAACAAAAAATATTTATTGTTTCACATTTAAACAAAACAACAAACAAACAAACAAACAAAAACAAGGCTTGCATGTCAATGACACTGTGTACACAACTCTTCAACATCTGATTCAGTTCATGAACTAATGGCACTGTGCACACAACTCTTCAACATCTGATTCAGTTCATGGACTAATGGCACTGTGTACACAACTCTTCAACATCTGATTCAGTTCATGAACTAATGGCACTGTGCACACAACTCTTCAACATCTGATTCAGTTCATGAACTAATGGCACTGTGCACACAACTCTTCAACATCTGATTCAGTTCATGAACTAATGGCACTGTGCACACAACTCTTCAACATCTGATTCAGTTCATGAACTAATGGCACTGTGCACACAACTCTTCAACATCTGATTCAGTTCATGAACTAATGCCACAGTGCACACAACTCTTCAACATCTGATTCAGTTCATGAACTAATGGCACTGTGCACACAACTCTTCAACATCTGATTCAGTTCATGAACTAATGCCACTGTGCACACAACTCTTCAACATCTGATTCAGTTCATGAACTAATGGCACTGTGCACACAACTCTTCAACATCTGATTCAGTTCATGGACTAATGGCACTGTGCACACAACTCTTCAACATCTGATTCAGTTCATGAACTAATGCCACTGTGCACACAACTCTTCAACATCTGATTCAGTTCATGAACTAATGGCACTGTGTACACAACTCTTCAACATCTGATTCAGTTCATGAACTAATGCCACTGTGCACACAACTCTTCAACATCTGATTCAGTTCATGGACTAATGGCACTGTGCACACAACTCTTCAACATCTGATTCAGTTCATGGACTAATGGCACTGTGCACACAACTCTTCAACATCTGATTCAGTTCATGAACTAATGGCACTGTGCACACAACTCTTCAACATCTGATTCAGTTCATGAACTAATGCCACTGTGCACACAACTCTTCAACATCTGATTCAGTTCATGAACTAATGGCACTGTGTACACAACTCTTCAACATCTGATTCAGTTCATGAACTAATGGCACTGTGCACACAACTCTTCAACATCTGATTCAGTTCATGAACTAATGGCACTGTGTACACAACTCTTCAACATCTGATTCAGTTCATGAACTAATGCCACTGTGCACACAACTCTTCAACATCTGATTCAGTTCATGGACTAATGGCACTGTGCACACAACTCTTCAACATCTGATTCAGTTCATGGACTAATGGCACTGTGCACACAACTCTTCAACATCTGATTCAGTTCATGAACTAATGGCACTGTGCACACAACTCTTCAACATCTGATTCAGTTCATGAACTAATGCCACAGTGCACACAACTCTTCAACATCTGATTCAGTTCATGAACTAATGCCACTGTGCACACAACTCTTCAACATCTGATTCAGTTCATGAACTAATGGCACTGTGTACACAACTCTTCAACATCTGATTCAGTTCATGAACTAATGCCACTGTGCACACAACTCTTCAACATCTGATTCAGTTCATGGACTAATGGCACTGTGCACACAACTCTTCAACATCTGATTCAGTTCATGGACTAATGGCACTGTGCACACAACTCTTCAACATCTGATTCAGTTCATGGACTAATGGCACTGTGCACACAACTCTTCAACATCTGATTCAGTTCATGAACTAATGGCACTGTGCACACAACTCTTCAAAATCTGATTCAGTTCATGGACTAATGGCACTGTGCACACAACTCTTCAACATCTGATTCAGTTCATGAACTAATGGCACTGTGCACACAACTCTTCAACATCTGATTCAGTTCATGAACTAATGGCACTGTGCACACAACTCTTCAACATCTGATTCAGTTCATGGACTAATGGCTCTGTGCACACAACTCTTCAACATCTGATTCAGTTCATGAACTAATGGCACTGTGCACACAACTCTTCAACATCTGATTCAGTTCATGAACTAATGGCACTGTGCACACAACTCTTCAACATCTGATTCAGTTCATGAACTAATGCCACTGTGCACACAACTCTTCAACATCTGATTCAGTTCATGAACTAATGCCACTGTGCACACAACTCTTCAACATCTGATTCAGTTCATGAACTAATGCCACTGTGCACACAACTCTTCAACATCTGATTCAGTTCATGAACTAATGCCACTGTGCACACAACTCTTCAACATCTGATTCAGTTCATGAACTAATGCCACTGTGCACACAACTCTTCAACATCTGATTCAGTTCATGAACTAATGCCACTGTGCACACAACTCTTCAACATCTGATTCAGTTCATGAACTAATGCCACTGTGCACACAACTCTTCAACATCTGATTCAGTTCATGAACTAATGCCACTGTGCACACAACTCTTCAACATCTGATTCAGTTCATGAGCTAATGGCTCTGTGCACACAACTCTTCAACATCTGATTCAGTTCATGAACTAATGGCTCTGTGCACACAACTCTTCAACATCTGATTCAGTTCATGAGCTAATGGCTCTGTGCACACAACTCTTCAACATCTGATTCAGTTCATGAACTAATGGCTCTGTGCACACAACTCTTCAACATCTGATTCAGTTCATGAGCTAATGGCTCTGTGCACACAACTCTTCAACATCTGATTCAGTTCATGAGCTAATGGCTCTGTGCACACAACTCTTCAACATCTGATTCAGTTCATGAACTAATGCCACTGTGCACACAACTCTTCAACATCTGATTCAGTTCATGAACTAATGGCTCTGTGCACACAACTCTTCAACATCTGATTCAGTTCATGAACTAATGCCACTGTGCACACAACTCTTCAACATCTGATTCAGTTCATGAACTAATGGCTCTGTGCACACAACTCTTCAACATCTGATTCAGTTCATGAACTAATGCCACTGTGCACACAACTCTTCAACATCTGATTCAGTTCATGAACTAATGCCACTGTGCACACAACTCTTCAACATCTGATTCAGTTCATGAACTAATGGCTCTGTGCACACAACTCTTCAACATCTGATTCAGTTCATGAGCTAATGGCTCTGTGCACACAACTCTTCAACATCTGATTCAGTTCATGAACTAATGGCTCTGTGCACACAACTCTTCAACATCTGATTCAGTTCATGAACTAATGCCACTGTGCACACAACTCTTCAACATCTGATTCAGTTCATGGACTAATGGCACTGTGCACACAACTCTTCAACATCCAAACAGCTGTGTGTAGGAAAATATTATCAGTTATGAAATATCTGTGGGAAAAGACTGGCCACACATAGGTGGCCCACAGTTCTATATTTTACATGTGGGCCAAATAATACACTTGATAATACACAACTGGCCCATATCTTGTTTGCCGTCTTAAAGACGGTTCAATCTCCACCATAACCGGGCCATGTTCGGTTCACATGCCTTATGCCAGTGCCGGCTTCATGCCAAATCAGGGCCAGAAGTCTTTGCTGCCTGGAAGCAGCTAAACAGGTGTACCTAATAAATCATACAAAATGTGCCTGGAAAAAAATATGATCAAAATATTGACTTGCAAAATGCTGTTTCTATTATTGCTTAATAACTCCTGACAGATACCACATAATGCAAGTTGATATTCTTATCATATTTCTTTTTTTCAAGTACATTTTACCAATTCCAAACCACATCAATCTTAATAACTACTATTACATTTGTATATAATCGTTTATAACTGACACACAATTGTTAACGAGGGCTGGAACTGACAAACGGCTTATCAGATGAGCACAATTATTAAGTACATTTTCTTTCACTGGGGCAAAAAAGAGAATCACACTAAAAGTAACAATTAAATGACCATGTGAAGGATGAAATACTATAGAAATTGCACAATTAAGGTGTGACCACTGGACAAGAAATATGAATTGGGGCAACAGGGTCATTGAGAGGGAAAATATCAACTTAGGTGTGAAACTATCAGGAACCTATCAGTGCCACAATTATCCAAAATTGCAGCCTACATGGAGTCTCCAGGGTTCTGTTTCCACCTGGTATTAAGATGACTTCTTTGGTTGATCAGAGCATGAGGGAGACACATACCTATTTACAGAGTAAAATTTTAGTCTTGAGTGTGTCAAAATTCTGAGAATGATGTAAATTTACTCTTTTTCCTAGACTTAAGAATAAGAGTAATTCATAAAGGTTCCTAAGTGTCAAGACTACGTTTTAGCTCCTAAATCATTTAAGAGAGCTGGAGAGGTCTCCTAACCTAGTTTGGGGTAACAAGATGGCAGCAAAGAAGAGGTAAACTTGAATGACAATTCTTTTTTTTAAATAAATTTAATAAATGTTACTTAAACAATAATGAACACAATTAATATATTTTAATAAATTTTATGACTTTGAATAAACCTTTTATAACTTTAAATGTAATAACTTCTTGGACAAAATGGTGGTTATGATTGGTTAGATCGCCTGTCAATCAAACTGCTGGTGAAGGGTCAATTGTAAATGAGGAGAAAAATATCAATAGAAAAACATTCCACACCATCAATACTAATTTGTGATATTTTTGCACAATGCAAAGCTATTTTAAAAATAAATTTAAATATTAAAATGTGTCAATGTCTTTTTGAATTTTATGTATTTTTTTTACATTAAATGATTGTTGTCGTACTGCTGCGACTTCACCCTTGCAGGCTCACTATTGGCTGATTCAGAGGTTGAGGGTGGCCATTTTGAGTTGACATCATTGTAGTGCTTTGTTCAGAACACTGTAGCTGTGCTTGGAGTTAATTGTGATAATAAAATGAAATTTCAAATTATTTTTGGTCATACAAAGAAATTATGAACACAAGCGAAAACGAGAGGACCAATGAAATATTAAGAACTCATTATGCTTATAATGCCTAGTGTTGGTCTTGTGTTCATGTTTAATATCTTGTATTTTGTTGTCATTGTTATACTTCATGCATGTTTTGCCATGTCATGTGATTCCCCTGTATGTCATGTGGTCCTCCCATGTGCTCCTGTCATGTGACTCCCCTGTTTCATGCCTTGTTTTGATTAATTAGTCAGTGTATTTAAACCCTCATGATTGTGGATTATGTCCCTGTACCACTGTGAATGAGGGCTATGTTCTTGTTAGTTTTTTCATCAAATGATGGCCAAATGATGGCCAAATGAAGCGCTTCGAAGCATTTCGAAGCATTATTGTTTTCTGATACAATTGTGTCGAAAATGGTTCATTACTCGAAGCTTCATTCATTCGGGGCGATGATGGTGCAACCAAGGATGACAGGGAGGTCGTGAGGAGGGAGGAGTCCGATGACGCCAGAGGGGTGATGGGTGGAGGCGTAGCCGCAGTCCCGGATGTCCGAAGTGGCAGCTGGGCGACGGCCCCCGAAGGCCGACCTGGAGAGACGCTGAGCATCCGGGCAGAGGAGCTGGTGAAGGAGGCGTGGGCCCAGGCGCTGTAGACAGGCTGACGGGACGAGGTGAAGTCACGGGCCTGGAGGCCTGAAGGGGAGCTGGGGACTCCGCCTCAAGCTGGGCTGGTGGATGGGAAGCCCGAGGTGCTGGAGAAGAGCCGCATGGAATGAGCGGCGGGGGCAGAGCCGAGGAGCTTGCCGACAGCAGGGGGACCGACGGGTCCAGGGGACTGGCCGTAACCAGTGACGGGACCGGGAAAACAGGCAGGGAAACAGGTGGAAGGCTTCCGGACGGGACCAGAAGAGCAGATGAAGGTTGAAGGGTGGGGGTCCCGAAGTCATCCACTTCTGCTCCGATCTCAGAGCGCACCCCGGGCTGCCATGCTGAGGCGGAGTGCTCATCCCTCCGGCACATCCAGACCCAGTAGTCCAGGTTCGGTCGAGCCTCCGGGCTCAGCATGTATCGCAGAGCGGGTGAGTCCATATTTAAATTTCTCGCGTTGAGAGGTCAGTTCTTCTGTAACGCTGGTGTTAGCAGGAACAGGCAGAACAACTGAATTCACTAAACACAGTTTTAATCATGAACAGAACAGACGGGTTATCAGAAGTTACACCAAACATGATACATTTAGAACTGACAAGGATTGGACAGACACGGAGGGTATATATACAGATGAACACAAGCGGGGCACAGGTGACAGGCATGACTAATAACGATACACAGCTGACGACAATGGACTAATAACGAAGCACATGGGGAACCAAAACAAAGATCACATGACAAGGACTGACGAAAGCAAAACAAGGAACACATGACAGGAGACAGGACTAGAATACATGTTACACATCCGGTGCTTATGATTTTAGGTAAAACTTTTCTTAATCTATTAGCTAAAACCTTTGCTAAAATTTTAAAATCTGTATTTAGCACTGTAATTCTTAGGATCGTTAGGATTTCCTCTTTTTTTGTAAATCATTTTAACCATTCCTATCTTCATTCTTTCACATAATTCTTCTTTTTTTAAAAATATCATCATATACCTCTTTTAAAACCGGTAGCATTTCTCTAAAATTCTTATGAAACTCATTTGTTATACCTGGGCTCTTCCCCATAGTTAATTGCCATATTGCTTTGTTAATTTCCTCTTCCGTTACCTCTGCTTCACATAAAACCTCATCTTCTACAGAAACCTTTGCCCTGTCCCTTAAACATGTCTTTATAAAAATTCTTAACTACCAATAAGATCTCTTCAGTTCCTTGTTTTATCTCACTGTTTTTATCTAACACCTCTTTCATTAAATCTGCTCTCAGTCTATTTTTCTCTAAAATAAAAAAGAATTTTGTGCTTCTTTCCCCCCTCCACTACATATTTTGCTTTACTTCTAATGATAGCCCCCTTACATTTTTCATCTTCCATTTCTCTTAATTGTTCTTGTAGATTTAAAATTTTGCATAGTTCTTCTTCCTTTTGATTTTCTTCCTGTCTTTTTTTTCTTTTCTTCCAGTTCTTTCCTTATGTCAGTTTCGTTATACGTTTAACTTTTTTTTTAACATTTTACAAAATTGCATTGAAAAATTCTTTATATCCAATTTCATATTGTCCCACCGTATTCTTTTCTCTCCTATGTACATTCTATTAAGTTTACTAACTTCTATTAACTGTTTAATTCTTTCTTTGTAAAATTCTTCTTTTAAAATGGTTGCATTTAAAACCCATACCCCTGGTCCTCTTTCCACTCTTATAAAATCTAATTTCACCATAAAAACAAATGATCATTAAAACCTACTTCTTTATAATACACATTTTTGATATTTCCCTCCATTTCCCCATTACATAAAACAGAATCAATCCTACTTTGCTTTATCTTATTCATTACCACTTGCATTTTTGAAAATTTCCTCTTTGTCCTATTTCTTTCCCTCCATACATCTATCAAATTACATTCCCTCATTATTTTCACCAACTCTTCTCTCCCTTTATCTGTCTTAAAAATCATTTCACCTGCCAAATCTAATTCTGTAAAAACAGTATTGAAATCTCCTATTAAAATAACATTCTGCCATTTTTTTTTTAATTAATGTTCACTTTAAAAAAAAAATCCACCTTTTCCTTTTCTTCATTTGGTACATGAATATTATAAATGATAAAATTCTCTTCTCCCTTTTCTATTTTCACAGCCATACTTTTCCCCACTCCATCATCAAATATTACTTGTTCTTGTTCACATACTCCTCCTAATTAAAAATGCTACCCCACAACCTACTTTATCATCTCCATTATTAAAAAGTATATTACCATCCCATTTTGTTTGAAACCTCCTCACACTTTCATTTTTCCAATTTGTTTCCTGCAATACAATTACATCAGCATCTTTGCATAAAACCTCCAATCCTTTTCAAATTTTTCCATATTCAATAAACCCCTTGCATTCCATGATACAATATTTAAAACCATAAAAATAAATAAGTAAAATAATAAAAAGTTAAAACCAAACATTTTTTTCCTATTCTCCCTCCTCCTCCTCCTCCTCCTCCATCAACACTTGAAATCTATTTTCCCATAAAATCTTTTCTTTACTCCCTTCTTTTCTTACAAGTCTCTTCTTCCGAAACCACCTGTTCAGCAACTAGAAATACATATAAGGACTATGCGTTAATAATCACTGTAGTGTTCTCGTGCAGTGTGTCGAAACTCTGACTAAACACCGAGTTAAACCGTAGCCAATGAAGACAGAGTCGTAGTAAGATTTGCTCATTTACTGTCACTCTTCGTCATCAACATTGCAGTGAAAACTGTAATAAAACAATACAACAATATTCAATATCTATGTTTTGATTAATTATCTAATAATAAAATATCTGCAACAAGCAAACGCTGCTGTTCTCACTGTAATTACTATAACAGCTATTAGCATTACGGTCAGCTTGTTCTCACAACTTATCAAACATCACATCTATTCACAAATTCTCATTACTATACAATCTTTAACATGTTCAATGTCACATAGATGAACTTACGGCATTGCCTCTATGATTATTTAAACTGGATGCAATGGATTGCTAGCGAGAGCACACCGTGTCTGTCTCGTTGTTTTCATGCAACCAGGAAGAACTAACAGGAAGTGACTAAACAGGCAGTGACATCATAACAAATAATAGTATTAATTTTTAGAAA
This sequence comes from Opsariichthys bidens, assembly GCA_037194245.1. Classification (NCBI taxonomy): domain Eukaryota; kingdom Metazoa; phylum Chordata; class Actinopteri; order Cypriniformes; family Xenocyprididae; genus Opsariichthys; species Opsariichthys bidens. The sequence continues at coordinate 11,997,939 of CM074305.1, read as the reverse complement.
TGAGGTAGATAAACACAAAAGTAATTAAGAACTTTACATATTTGCTAAGAATATGTACCAACAAAATAAAACAAGATAAACTTTGAAAGTTGACTTTCTTAAAGGGCAACACACTCCCCGCCTGACCTAAGTGAGGTCACTATGAATTTGTGAGAGTATTGAACTTTAACCTTTAAATCAGTCTTTGGGTAGAAGTACAACAACTTCCACGACTGGCCTTAGAAAGGTTTTTATATTGCCTTGATCACTTGTCGTCACCTCAACCTTTCTTACATGTCCATCCTTTCCAGGAAATCTGCCAGTGATTCTAGCCATGGGCCAGCGGTTGCGGGTCATCTGCTTGTCCCTGAGCAGAACTAGATCTCCAACTTGAAGGTTTCTGCGAGGCACTGTCCACTTCTGTCTGTGTTGCAAGCAAGGTAAGTATTCACGGCTCCAGCGGGCCCAGAACTGGTTTGCAAGAGGCTGAACTTGTCTCCATTGTTTGGTATACAGGTCCTTGTCCGAGAAGTCTCCAGGAGGAGGTGGAACTCCTGTCTTCTGCGTAAGGAGCATCGATGGTGAAAGTATGAAAGGTTGTTCCGGGTCTGCAGAGACAGGTAAGAGTGGTCGTGCGTTAATGATAGCAGTAACTTCTGCCATTAGTGTGCAAAGCACTTCATGAGTTAAACGAGTGTTCAGCTGCAGAAACATTGAATCTAGGATTCTTCTGGCAATGCCAATCATGCGCTCCCATGAGCCACCCATGTGAGAACTGTGCGGTGGGTTGAATTCCCAGCTACATCCTTGCTCACTGAGATACCTCTGCACTATTTTGTCCATTCCAAGCTCCTTGCATGCTCCAATGAAATTGGTTCCACAATCGGAACGGAGCTGTTTTGCAGGTCCCCTGAGTGCAAAGAATCGCCTGAGAGCATTTATGCAGCTTGAAGTGTCCATAGACTCGATGACTTCAACATGTACAGCTCTCGTACTCATACAACAGAACATGATGGCCCAACGCTTGTTCTCTGCCTGTCCTCCTCTGGTGCGTCTGGTTGTGACAGACCAGGGTCCAAATACATCAAGCCCCACATACGTAAAAGGAGGGCAGTTGCTGAGGCGTTCAGATGGCAGGTCCGCCATGCGTTGTTCTTCCAGCTTTCCACGCAGCTTGCGACAGGTTATGCATTTGTGGAGTACTGAATTGATTAGCACCTTGCCTCCTAAAATCCACAGTCCTGCTGCCCTTATCGCTCCTTCAGTCAAGTGACGGCCTTGATGTTTCACTTGCTCATGGTAATGTCGCGTGAGAAGTAGAGAAATGTGGCTATCTTCAGAATTATTGGGTTCTTTTCTGCAGCTGCTACCTGAGAGTGTTTTAGTCGTCCTCCAACACAAATTAAATTGTCCTCCATGATCGGACTGAGTTTCCTCAAGCGGCTACTTTTAGATACTGCTTGGTTAGCTTGGAGAGCTGACAGTTCTTTTGCAAAAGCAGCCCTTTGTGTTGCTTTAAGGATAACGTTCCTCGCTTGGTCCAATTCATCCGGAGTATAAGGTAAGTCACATCGGTGCCAACCTTTGCATTTATCGTTTTGGTTCGTGTGTTTACAGGATTTTGCCACATGAACTAGAAATGTTACTGCTCTTACAAGGGAGGTGAAGGTGGAAAATCGAATCGGTCAGAGGTAAGCTCCGATTCTTCCAGATTAGTAGCACATGTTTGTACCTGTGGTCGGATTTCTGAGTCCTTATCAGGTTCGATTAACTCAAACGTTTCATTCATTTGTGTTTTCTCTTCAGGTGACAGACGAAGGAAGGAGGGACCGGTGAACCAAGACGTCTGTGCCAGGCAGGATGCTGGTAAGGATCTTGATGCATGATCCGCAGGGTTTTCTTCCGTGCACACATAGTGCCACTGCTCAGGTTTTGAGGACTGACGGATACGTTGCACTCTATTGTGAACATAAACGTAGAATCGTTTTGTCTCATTATAAATGTAGCCAAGCACCACTTTGCTGTCTGTAAAGAACTTTATATTATTCAACTCTACGTCCAGTTCATCCTGGATGAGATCTGCCATCTCAACTGCTAAGACAGCAGCACACAGCTCCAGCCTTGGGATTGTAGGTTCGGATAGGGGTGCTAGCTTTGCCTTGCCCATAACAAATCCTACTTCAACCTGCGCATCCTTTCAAACTGCTTTCAGATATGCCACAGCACCTATGGCCTTGGTCGATGCATCAGAGAATACACATAGTTCTGTACATACTGCTTCGGTGAGTGAGATTGTTGTGTATGTACGCCGAACATGCAGCTGTTTCAGGTCTCTGAGAGAATCTCTCCAGGCTTCCCATCTGCATAGTTTATCCTCCGTGAGGGGCGTGTCCCAGTCTGACAGTTCAGAGGTAAGTTCTCTGAGAAGAGCTCTTCCTTGGATTGTGACAGGTGCCAGTAGACCCAGAGGATCGAAAACACTGTTGACGGTGGAGAGAACTCAACGGCGGGTGAATGGTTTGTTAATGGTTGAAGTGGAGTAGGTGAATGTGTCTGTCATGATCTCCCACAGCAGACCTAAACTCCGTTGTGTGGGTGAAGTTTCTCCACTCAGATCTAGGTCCTTGATCACTGGAGCACAATCTTCAGGTGAGAAAGCTTCCATGACTGTCTGAGAGTTTGAAGCAAACTTGTGTAAGCGGAGGTTCGACTCAGCTAGTGAGGCCTGTGTACGTCGGAGCAATTCAATTGCCTCAGGTTCAGATGGTAAAGATACCAAACCATCATCAACATAGAAATGTCTTTCCACAAACTTAACTGTGTCAGCACCATGCTTTTGTGCACCTTCTCTGATAGCTCTTCGTAGCCCATAAATGGCCACTGCAGGAGATGGCCCGTTTCCAAAGACGTGGACCTTCATTCTGTACTTGATAACTTCCTTGTTGACATCATTGTCTTTGTACCATAGAAAACGTAAGAAGTTACGATGGTCTTCACGCACCAAGAAACAGTGGAACATCTGCTGAATGTCCGCTAGAACTGCAACCTTCTCTTTCCGAAAGCGTAGGAGGACGCCCACAAGGGAGTTATTGAGGTCGGGGCCTGTGAGGAGCACGTCGTTGAGAGAGACGCCAGAGTAACGAGCGCTGGAATCGAAGACTACCCTGATTTGATTGGGTTTCTGTGGATGGTAAACCCCAAATGTTGGAAGATACCAGCGTTCGTCCTCTTCTCTCAGTGGTGGCGCTACCTCAGCATGTCCATTAGCAAAGATCTTTTCCATGAATGCCACATACTGTTGCTGCATCTCAGGTTTCCTTTTCAGGGCACGTTGCAGGGATGCAAATCGATTAACTGCTTGCTCTTTGTTGTTTGGCAGGGGCTAACGTGGTTCTCTGAATGGTAAAGGAGCTACCCAGCTGTTAGCATCATTTCTGTAAACATTTTCGTCCATTATTTTTAGGAAAGCTATGTCTTCCATGGAGGCAGCAGGTTTGTTGTCTTGCTCAGTTCTATTTAACACTGTCTGTCCTAGCGTCTTCTCAGTTGTTTTGTCAGACATGTTATAGCTTTGCTGCCTCTCCTTAATCTGCATAAAGCTTGTGCAGGGTTGAAAGATTGAATGTCGTCCACTTTCCAGCACGTTCGTCTTAAACGTGTTGACTGTTGGTTTATGTACATTACCTAAGCACACTTCTCCTATTACTACCCAGCCCAGGTCCAGTCGTTGAGCAAAGGGGGCGTTGTTTGGTCCGTTGACCTGCTGCCTGACCTTGTGTGCCCTTATGACATCTCGTCCGAGTAACAGAAGTATATCTGCTTCTGGATCCAGGTCTGGAATGTACCTGGCAATGTGTTTGAGATGAGACTGATGTAGAACAGCACTTGGTGTTGGAATTTCAGACCTATTATTTAAGATCTCATGACACTCAAGGAGTGGTGGAAGAGAGATGAGAACTTTACCATCCAGTGACTCAATCTGAAAACCTTCTGCTTTCTTTCCAGATGTTTCCATGATGCCAGAGCAAGTTCTGAGATGATATGAAAATGGTTTACTCTCCACATTGAAAAGCTTGAAGAACTCTGGTCTGGCTAATGACCGATTGGTGTGGTCGTCTAGAATTACGTAGGCTTTGATGGCCATGTCCTTCGAACCCTTGGGGTATAACTTCACAAGGCAGATTTTTGAGCATGAGTGGCTCCACTGACCTGGACCGCAAACTTCTGTGCAACTTGAATTGACAACAGCCATGTTAGAATGATCTTCTCCCTCCCCGCCGTCCTCCTGTGATGGTGAAGGAGCCTTAACTGCTTGAGGTGATGGGCCTGGGTGCATGGCCGCATCATGACTGGTGCTTCCACATTCACTGCACTTAACGGAAGACTTGCATTCTTTAGCGAGGTGAGAAACTGAAGAACAGCATTTGAAACATATTCCTCTCTCTTTGAGGAAGGCCTTCCTGTCATCGAGCAGTTTGTTTCTGAATGTTCTGCATTTCTTCAAAGGGTGAGGTTTATTGTGTAATGGACAGTTTTTGCTAGGATCGTCATTGGCTGCAAACACATCTGTCTTGTGCACCGAAATATGTTTGTTGGCGTGAAAACTCTTAACAATGGGTCTGTCAGGTCTTGCTGGTGTTGCAGCACTGCTTTGATACATAAAGCTAGGGTCATTTCGCTTCTTTGCTTCATGACACACAAAATTACAGAAATACTCAAAGGAAGGAAACTGACCGTGATTTTCTTCCTTGTAAAATGAACCAGAAGACACCCACTTATCTTGAAGCCCATATGGAAGCTTGTCTACTATTGGTCCAATTCCACGTGAAGTGTCGAGGTATGACAAGCCTCTGAGGTAACCATCTTCTTTGGCACCTTGAATTTCCATAAGTAAATCCCCGAGTTCACGTAATTTGATACGGTCTTTTGCTGAAATTTTAGGAAAACTGTCCAACCTCTGAAACAGTGACCTTTCAATGATTTCTGGTGCAGCATAACACTCACGTAATCTGTCCCATGCTTTTCGTAAAGCGAGATTAGGGTTGTTGACATGCACTGAGCGAATGCGTTTCACCTGTTCACCAGATTCTTTTCCCAGCCATTTAGTCATGAGGTCTAATTCTTGTGTTGCTGTGAGGTGAGCTTCACGAGCCGCACTGGTGAACGAAGAATACCACGATCGATAATTCTCCGGCTTATCATCAAATTGATACAGTCCTGAATTAACAAGGTCCCGTCGTGCTAAATATTGTGCTAAAGGCTCTGCCTGAGGTGGCGTGCTAACTGGAGGAATATATCGAGGGACATATGAGTTGGCATGCACGTTCATAATGGGGCTTTTTACTTCAGACTTTATCGCACCTGCAGATAGTTCAGGTAGGTTTGTTGCGGGAAAGTGCATACTATCAGCTTTCTCAGACCCTTGCTTGTTGATAGGCTCTGTGCGTGAAATCTGTTTAGCAGATGGACTCCATGTTATGAAGCTGTTATGTGAACCAGCGTATAATGGTGGAGCGACAGGTAAGGCTGATAAGAGTGGAGAGGGAGATTGACTGTGAATGTTAATTTGTGAATTGACATATTTGCTGGTACGTTCAATTTTAACTTTCTCTGACTCACATCTTCCTTTTTCAACTACAGCATGCATAGACAGTTCAGCATCTTCCAGCACTTGTGCCTCCACTGCTGCCGCATCAGCTTCTCTATGTAACGTTAACACTTCTAACTCAGTGTCTATTCTTACTGTTTCCAGCTGATTTTGAGCTTCTCTTGCAGCCTTTTCCATTTTGAGTTTAGCTTCTTGGCTAGCGTATGACGCTCTCACTCTGGCGGCTTCTGCTCTGGCTCTTGCGCGGGCCACACTCGCCGATGATGCGGATGACTTGCCACTTCTAGCGCTGGACACGGACGACTTGCTGCTCGTTGCCATCTTGACCACTCTAAACATCAAACGGTGCCTTTTCACTGTAGTGTTCTCGTGCAGTGTGTCGAAACTCTGACTAAACACCGAGTTAAACCGTAGCCAATGAAGACAGAGTCGTAGTAAGATTTGCTCATTTACTGTCACTCTTCGTCATCAACATTGCGGTGAAAACTGTAATAAAACAATACAACAATATTCAATATCTATGTTTTGATTAATTATCTAATAATAAAATATCTGCAACAAGCAAATGCTGCTGTTCTCACTGTAATTACTATAACAGCTATTAGCATTACGGTCAGCTTGTTCTCACAACTTATCAAACATCACATCTATTCACAAATTCTCATTACTATACAATCTTTAACATGTTCAATGTCACATAGATGAACTTACGGCATTGCCTCTATGATTATTTAAACTGGATGCAATGGATTGCTAGCGAGAGCACACCGTGTCTGTCTCGTTGTTTTCATGCAACCAGGAAGAACTAACAGGAAGTGACTAAACAGGCAGTGACATCATAACAAATAATAGTATTAATTTTTAGAAATGAGGTAGATAAACAGAAAAGTAATTAAGAACTTTACATATTTGCTAAGAATATGTACCAACAAAATAAAACAAGATAAACTTTGAAAGTTGACTTTCTTAAAGGGCAACACAATCACATGATGTCTGGGTTAGTCTGAGGGGTAAACAAGATTACACAATGTCTAGATATTTGTCCAATGGGACACAAGAAAAAGTCTCAAGTCAGCAAAAAAAGAAATACATGATCATAGGGAGACAGGGCACAAGATGTTCTGAATCTTACAGTTATCCTTCTTCTTAATTTCTCTATTCTGTCCATTCTAAAGTCCATTTTCATCCCCTCAGTTGTTTCTTTCTTTCCTTCCTCATTTCTTTTAACTTGTTTCTCCTCCATTTCCTCCAAAGTTCCTTGCGTTATTTCCAGTGGTGTCCAGATTCCTTCGTCCATTGCTACTTCCAGTCTATTATTTTCGATCTCCTCTTGATTCTCCGCTTTAGCCTCTTTATTCCCTTCATTATCTTTCTCAGTTTCTTCAACATTTTCCAGTTCCGTCTCTTTCAACATTTGCTCACCCACATCATTTGACTCTGTATTTTGTGTTATGTTCAAATCTTCTATCCAACACTCCCATCTTAACATCCCCTTTTTGCAATCTGGGCATTTAACAGCGTCACAGTCCCTTGCAAAATGTCTGTAATGGCCGTAAGCGAAACTAGCACTCCACAGCAGGCTATTTAAGACATTTAGGCACTCTTTTTTAAAAAAAATAAAACATAAAGTTTACAGCTCCTGGTATTCCCATCCCAGTACTAACCAGGCCCAACGCAGCTTAGCTTCCAAGATCAGATGAGATCGGGTATGCTCAGAGTGGTGTGGCCGTTATTGAAATCAGAAGTCAAGAGTGGGCTATTTAAGACATTCAGACAATCTTTATTTTAAGTTAAATAAAAAGCTTACAGCACCTGGTATTCCCAGGCAGTCTCCCATCCAAGTACTGACCAGGCCCAACCCTGCTTAGCTTCCGAGATCAGACGAGATCAGGCATGCTCAGAGTGGTGTGGCCGTAAGCAAAATCTGCAGTCAAGAGTGGACTATTTAAGACATTCAGAAATTGAGATATTCAGATGTTTCAGAGGGTTACGATAGTAACTTATTGTTCTCTTCTTTTAAATCTTTGAATTTCTGCTGCCAGTACTCATTTACAATAGGCTTTTTAAAAATTCCATCTCTAAAAAACCCATAAAACATTTTAACCGTACAAGAGTGGGCTATTTAAGACATTCGGGCACTCTCTTTTTTTTTTTTAAATAAACCAAAAAGCTTACAGCACCTGGTATTCCCAGGTAGTCTCCCATCCAAATACTAACCAGGTGCTACCCTGCTACTAGAGTGGTATGGCCATAAGCGAAATCAGCAGTCAAGAGTGGGCTATTTAAGACATTCAGACTCTCTTTTTTTTATTAAATAAACTAAAACGCTTACAGCACCTAGTATTCGTGTTTTCCACGGGCTCGTGGTCAAACTCCAGTTCTGACTGCTTCTCGGCAATGTGGATCGATGATGTAATCGATCTTTGTCAGACACGTGGGTTTACTGTGCGTGTCGTCACCGATGCGCCATGTAAGGTATAGCAATTCAGAGAAGAGATTAGAAATCGTTAAACTGTTGAAGAAGAAGTTATTATTTGCTGCTAGGAAGGATTCGTTTCGATTCTTTGCTTATTTGTATGTTTGCGCTTTGATTTGTATCTGTTTGTAATTGTATTCGCTGCCATTTAGAAGAACTGTAGCGGTTGTTAGTTTTTGGCATTGCTGGGCTGTGAACTTAAGTGCTGGACGTGCGCTTCCTGCAGTAGTTTCGATTTGGCCCATTCACGGCGAAACTCTTTTGCTGAGCTAATTGTTAGGGCGGACTCAGCTGTTTTCACTCATACGTTAGTAGGAAAGCTATTTATTTAGTGTGTAGCGCGGAAGCGTCAGCGGAAGCGTTCAGCCTCCTCGTGTTCAGCCTCCTCGTGTGAAGACCGACTTGGGTAAAGACCTGCGACTCTACCGAGCAAAAACACCGACAGGACACTTAAGTATCCCCCTTCCCCCCCTTTTTCTTTGCTCCCATTCTCAACATGTGCTTTCAATATATTCCTGTTGTCACTCGCATACGCTCCACTATCACCCGTAGAAGGCAGCGCAACACTACTAACCTGCGTCCTATTTACTCCTCTCCTAACCAACCTCTATCTGTTTCTGTAGGTTTATGGAATTGTCCGTCAGCTGTTAACAAAGCTGACTTCATTCCAGGCTTTGCCACTTACTCTTTTCTCAATATCTTAGGCTTGACTGAGACATGGATTCATCCAGAGGACTCCTCAACCCCCGCTGCTCTTTTTAACAACTTCACTTTTACTAATACCCCTCGTCAGTCAGGAAGAGGAGGGGGCACAGGTTTCCTCATTTCTAACAATTGGAAATACTTAGCTCACCCTGCTCTATACAGCAACTATTCGTTTGAATCTCATGCCATTACAATTACATACCCTGTCAAAATTCATCTTGTACTCATCTATCGCCTCCCCAGGTCAATTGGGTACCTTTGTCGAGGAATTGGACATGCAATCCTCATTCCCAGACGATGGTAGTCCACTTGTACTACTGGGCGATTTCAACATTCACCTCGATAAACCTTATGCTTCTGACTTCCTCTCTCTCCTAGCCTCATTTGATTTCAACCGACTCATCACCACAAGCACCCACAAATCTGGCATCCAATTGGACCTGATCTACACACGTAACTGTATCACTGACAACATTCTGGTCACACCTCTGCACGTCTCTGACCATTTCTTCATCACTTTCAATCTGCAACTTATTTGTGCACCACCAACCACTTCACATATTTCCTTCAGAAGAAACCTGCGCTCTCTTTCCCCTTCTCATCTCTCCTCTGTTGTGTCATCCTCCCTTCCCACACAAACACAATTCTCATCTTTGGACTCGTCTCTCCACACAGGCACTTTTCCTACCACATTCAAGCAGGCTCGAGTAACCCTGCTGCTTAAAAAACCCACGCTAAACACGTCACTCGTGGACAACTACAGACCTGTCTCTCTCCTACCATTCATATTCAAAAACACTTGAACGAGTTGTGTTCAACCAGGTCTCATCCTTCCTCACACAGAACAACCATCTGGATGTCAACCAATCTGGTTTCAAGAGTGGCCATTTCACAGAGACTGAGCTACTGTCTGTCACGGAATCCCTGCGAATTGCGAAGGCTGGTTCCAAATCATCTGTTCTCATTCTGCAGGATCTATCTGCTGCCTTCGACACCGTAAACCATCAAATTCTTCTGTCCCCCCTCTCGTCACTGGGTATCTCAGGTACTGCACTTCAGTGGTTTGAGTCCTATCTCACAGGTAGGTCTTTCAGAGTTGCCTGGGGAGGGGAGGTATCCAAACCTCATGAACTGATCACTGGGGTTCCTCAGGGTTCAGTTCTTGGTCCCCTCCTATTCTCCATTTATACTACATCACTGGGTCCCATCATACAGGCACATGGTTTCTCCTACCACTGCTATGCTGATGACACACAACTCTACCTGTCCTTCCAACCAGATGATTCCACAGTAGCTGCACGGATCTCAAGCTGTCTGGCGGACATCTCCACGTGGATGGAAGAACACCACCTGCAGCTCAACCTGGCAAAGACTGAGCTTTAAGTCTTCCCTGCCACTCCTACTCTACAACACGACATCAACATACAGCTTGGTACAACCACCATTACCCCATCGAAGTCGGCCAGAAATCTTGGAGTTATCTTCGATGACCAACTGACCTTCAGAGACCACATCTCAAAGACGGCGCGGTCATGCAGATTTGCACTTCGCAACATCAGGAAAATCCGTCCCTCCCTGACTGAGCATGCAACACAACTGCTTGTCCAGGCCCTGGTCATTTCAAGGCTTGATTACTGCAATGCTCTTCTGGCTGGACTGCTGTCAAGTGCAATCAAACCTCTTAAAATGATCCAGAACGCTGTTGCTCGTCTTGTCTGCAACGAGCCTAAGAGAGCCCACGTCACGCCCCTCTTCATCTCTCTGCACTGGCTACCCCTTGCTGCTCGCATCAAGTTCAAAGCACTGATGCTTGCTTACAGATCCACCACAGGCTCTGCACCTTCCTACCTCCACACACTGCTACAACGCTACGTCCCCACCAGAAGCCTGCGATCACTAAAGGAACTTGTGGTACCATCACAGAGAGGCACAAAATCACTCTCCAGAACATTCTCCTTCACTGCTCCCTGCTGGTGGAATGATCTCCCTACTTTCATCAGGAACGCAGAATCCTTGGCAATATTCAAGAGACAGCTGAAAACACATCTCTTCCGTGAACACTTGATCCCTCATAAAAAAAGAAAAAAAGAAAAAAAATACTTTTCCCTTCCTACTCTAGCTTATGTGTAACGTGTTCCTGGTTTTGCTGTCGTCAGTCCTTGTCATGTGATCTTTGTTTTGGTTCCCCATGTGCCTTGTTATGAGTTTATTGTCATCAGCTGTGTTCGTTAGTTAGTCATACCTGTCACCTGTGCCCCGCTTGTGTTCCGCTGTATATATTCCTCTGTGTCTGTCCAGCCCTTGTCAGTTCTTATAGTTTCATGTGTGGTGTGAATCCCTGTATCCTGTCCATTAAATCCATGTTTTTTGTGAACTCTGTCGTTCCGTCTGTTCCTGCCTACACCAGCGTGACAGAAGAACTGACCCCTCAACGCGAGGAAAATTTAAAGATGGACTCACCCGCTCTGGAGTATCTGATGAGCCCGGAGGCTCGACCGCTCCTGGGCTACTGGACCTGGATGAGTCGGAGGGATGAACGCTCCGCCTCAGCATGGCAGCCCGGGGTGCGCACCGAGGCCAGCGCGGGGCAGTCCATCACAGAACCAGAAGCCCACCGGAATACCATCAACTGGTGGGCCGCGGATCCAGTTCCCACCCAAGTCCCCACCCAGATCCCCGCCCTCAAGACCTCGTCTGCCCCGTTCCAGTTCGGAAGCCCGCCTGTCTCCCCGATCCCGTCTCCGTCGCCGAAGACAACCAGCCCTCTGGATCCGTGGCCACCGCGGCTGTCATCAAGCTCCTCGGTTCTGTCCCCGTCGCTCTCTCCGTGCGGCTCCGCACCAGCACCTCGGGCTTCTCCTCCAGCCCAGCCTGAGGCGGAGTCCCCGGCGTCCCTTCCGGCCTCCGGGACCATGTCACCACCGCGTCCCGTCAGCCCGTCACCAGCGCCTGGTCCCACGTCTCCCTCACCAGCTCTTCGGCCCGGCTGTCCGGATGCTCAGCTGGGCTCCCTCGTCCCTCCGGGTCGGCGTTCGGGGGTCGTCGCCCAGCTGACGCTTCGGACATCCGGGACTACGGCCACGCCTCCGCCCGTCACCCCTCTGGCGTCATCGGACTCCTCCCTCCTCACAACCTCCCCGTCATCCTCGGTCCCACCACCTTCGCCCCGGCCAGCCAGCGCCTCATCACCGGCTCGGCCCCGTGAGCCTGCGGCCTGGCGTCGAACTTCCGGTCCGGCGGTGTCGCCCAGGTCCGTCGGCCGGAGAGTTCCGCCGGGTCCCCCTACCAGCGCCAGGGTTCCGCTGCCGGCGATCGGGTCCAGTACGTCATCCCACCTCACAGTCTGGACTCCTCCCTGGCCCCTCCCTCTGTCAGCTTCACCTGGGCGGTGGCCATCTGCTCCAGAACACTGCCCGTCACCAGTTCCACGCCCTCCTCCAAAGCCTCCGCCTTATGGACTTCGTCACGGCGCGAGGACGCGCCTTCTTCGGGGGGGGGGGGGGGGGTGTAATGTAACGTGTTCCTGGTTTTGCTGTCGTCAGTCCTTGTCATGTGATCTTTGTTTTGGTTCCCCATGTGCCTTGTTATGAGTTTATTGTCATCAGCTGTGTTCGTTAGTTAGTCATACCTGTCACCTGTGCCCCGCTTGTGTTCCGCTGTATATATTCCTCTGTGTCTGTCCAGCCCTTGTCAGTTCTTATAGTTTCATGTGTGGTGTGAATCCCTGTATCCTGTCCATTAAATCCATGTTTTTTGTGAACTCTGTCGTTCCGTCTGTTCCTGCCTACACCAGCGTGACATTATGGTACTGAGCAATGTATGAAACTTGTATTGTGAGCACTTCCTGTGTTATTTGCCAATTCATGAAGAATCGCTTGTTTGTTTTCCTCACTTGTAAGTCGCTTTGGATAAAAGCGTCTGCTAAATGACTAAATGTAAATGTAAATGTAAGAATAAAACTTGAGACGATACCATACCGAGATAAATTGATGAAATATTCCAGGAGCCTTATTTGGATAAACTGTTATCGATTCAGAACATTTATCCATACCTTTGCCATACTCTTAGCCTACCTGTGAATTTGTTTTAAAAAAAAATAAAAAATTCAAATAACTGTATGTGCAACATTTGGTTTGCATACTTCATTTTGCTGTTGAAGTGTTGATTACAAGAAGACAATAAACACCACATTTTTGAAAAATGTAATTTTACATGCTTTATTGCTCAAGCAAGACTGGATAAAGCATCAGCACAAAATGTATTCTTAAACTGGGCACAGTGAAAGTAAGTTGCATAAACATAAAATGATATATAGTATTCTAGGAGCAACACATCAGCACATTTCTAAACTACAATTCTACAACAGATTCAAGCATGCACTTTCATATTGGATGGTTTCTCTGTGAAAATCTCAAAAGAGACAATAATCACTTCTACTTTGTTCAAAGGACACATCATTTTGTGTGAATCATCTCTGTCTGCCCGTACAGTTGAAAGCTTCAAGTTTGCATTTAGAAATGATGCGACTTCATTGAATGTTCTGTATACTGTCTTTGTAAGGTGATTGAACTCAAATGATTAACAGGTGATGACTCCATAGTCAGAAACTATAGTAACAAACGAGGAGTGGGAAACAACTGGAACAAAGGAAAACAGGTAGTATAGAAACAAATGAAAACAAAAAAAAAAAAACGAAACAGGCAGTTTGTGACAATTACATTTGATTATTTTTCTAAATTGCCATGGTGGAAACTCTCAGACAGGCTGTAGCCTAAAGCTTTCAGTGGCAATGTGGACTGATGTAAATGGCAGACATGTGATGCACTGCAAATTCAAACAAGAGTACCGATCAAAAGCATCAGAATAGCATCACTTTACTGAACGGCCTTTAAACGGCAGGAGATATCGTGCGCATTAAAAACATGCAAAGCAACAAAATAATTTTATTCAACATATCCTAGCTTCTTACAGAAAATATTCCGATGTAACTCCCTTTGTAATCGTTAACATTTTCTTAAGTAACTACAGTTTAATTTACAGTTTACATTTATTTTGTAATTAAGTGTCGTAACTCCGTTACATGTAATAGTGACTCCCCAATAGAGGGCTGCATTGGGTTTGGGCTCCAGCGGGACCCAATGCAAATCTCGCTGGAGCGGGCGGGAGTGGGCGGTCAGAAAATTTAGCGGCAGACCCGTGGGGAACGGTGGGATTTGGCTGTAGTAGAAATCACAAGAAGTTGAGAAGAAAATTTAAGTGGCTGTTTACTTCACAAAAGCAAAACAAGGCAAGTCAGACATATGAAATCAATTCTCAATTGACCCTTCGCAAATAGTCTGATTGACAGGCGACAATAACAATGCCGAATCCGCCGTCTTATCCGACAAAGCTGTCAGGAAGTAGCCTATAGTACATTAACATTGGTAAACTTGAAAAGTTGTGTGTACTCACATCTTTCTGCGGTTGAAACAACTTTCCTTCTGATGTCTATTCCTGTTTATTTGACTCTATAAATGAACTAGTATGAAGAGATGATCGGTTCACGAGCCGCTTGAAGGAGCTACAGCGATCTGTCGCGACACATTAAAGAGACACTATACGGTATTTATTGTTTAAACTTCTTTAAAAAATGACAATATTTTAAATACGGAAACTGTTTCATACGTTGTCAGTGTCCTCTGTGCTCCGCGATGTATTTTTCCCTGCGGGAGAACATGATGTGTGGTGTGAGAGAGCATGGGTCGTCGGGCATTGCAGCTGGGGGCGGGTTTCATGAAGGGTCAATTGTCACTGTCAAAAATGGGAGTTAAACTCCGTAAGTTGCGATAAATGTGTAAAAGTGTTCGTTTACAACGGACATAAATCTGGCACCTGTGCCCTGAGGCGACACACCTGCAGTTTTCTGTTTCCAAGTTCCTCGTTTGGTGAGTGTGTATGCAGTCGCCTAAAAACTGAGGTGCCGCTAGTTGTGGTTTTGTTTTAACAGTTAGGCCTAATGTTTTACAACCCTAATAAAAAAATAAATTAGCCTACCCAATATGTTTGTCATGTGTGGTGCTTTGGTTTAGCATGAGTTAATTCATCTTATTTAAACACAATCATGTTTAAAGTCTGTTATTCTGGATGTTAACTTGAACGAATATTTAGTCTGAGTATATGTGTAGCTACATCACGTCAGATAAAGTCTGGGCGGGAGTGGACACAAACATTGCGGAACACACAGGTTGCGGGAGCGGGCAGTCCTGGTCATACATTCAGCGGGAGCGGGCGGGTGCGGGTTTAAGAAAACAGGCCCGCGCAGGGCTCTACTCCCCAACAGTAAAGCGCTATATAAATAAAGTTGACTTGTCTTGACTCGACTTTTAAAACAAAGCAAATGTGGCTGTGATGACTTGATGATTCTTTCCAGTCTTGCCGTCCCTCGTGTTCTTGCGCAGACGTGGACGGCTCCGAGCTCTCTGGTGCGGCGGCTCTGGGTTTCCTGCCAGGTTGGGGTTGGACTTCAGGCTTCAGTCAAGTCTCGAGTTCAAGCCCTCCACCGAGGACAGCAAGTCATTCATTTCCTATCCAATAAAAAGATTAAACGAACAAGTCACCACATGAATGTTTTCAGAACTGATGTACAAGAGAATAGAATTCTGTTTGCATCACTGATTCTGTCATGATAATAATCCTCCTCTGTCTGTTACACTTCCTCACACCTGAAATAACTGATCGAGTCAATCTCCGGAGCTTCTCCTATCGACATCATTTCTAATCCATTTATGTCGTCACATCTGCTCTGTCCTCGGCCGTTTAGATGGATCCCGGGTTAGGCACTGGCTAATCAGATCACTGCATTCTGTACACATTTTAATAAGGAGAGAGCTGGTTAGTTATGACCACGTGACCATGACCACCTTGGCAACTTAAATAGTAATAGTAACGTAAACACATCTTAAATAGTTTTTTAAACTCTTGGCTCAGTACCTAAAACCATTTGTGGTGAACAATCCTGTCCAGATCAAGCCGACGCTCAGGCTTCTGCTGCAGAAGAGAGCAGATCAAATGGCAGCAATCTGTGCAGAAAGACGGAGAGAGGTCTGATTATTACCGTAAACGTGACATCCGCTCTACTGAGTCCTTATTCTGAGATCTTCGGGTCAGAATGCAGGAATTTGTCGGCTTTCTATCTATACGGCCGTCTCCTGTAAAGCCTGTGAAGTTTTGCATTAGATTTGCAGTTGGAGTAGTAAACATTACCTTCTGTCAAGTCGGGTTTGTACCAGGTGTTCATATTGATCCTGTAAAAGTCGAATGTATCTGGAAAGTGTCCACACAGTATTCTGAACAACAGGATCCCCAGAGACCAGACCGTCGCCGGCTTTCCATGAAACTCGCCCTTCATCCTGTACTCGGGAGGGCAGTACATCACCGTGCCTGGAGGAAAGAGAGTTTGTCCCATGTGAGAGTCACGTCTTCTCGGCACCCATTAGCTTACGAGTGTTGAGTTCACTGATTCACAAGAGTTTAGAGAACTAACACACACCACAGAATCTCGTGTAGGCAGATTCTGTCAGGAGATCGCCGCATCCAAAGTCAATGAGTTTGACTTCGAGCTTCTTAAAGTCTATCAGGAGGTTCTCTAACTTGATGTCGCCATGGTAAACCCCCTGGCGACAGCACGCATCAGCGGCTACTGTTGCCCCCCACATGATGAGCCGGGCAAACTTCTCGCCGATGCTGCCGCCAAAATGCATGCTCACAAAGTGAAACACATCCACGCAGTGTGAGAAACGCTCCAGGACCATGACGTAGAAGTCCTGCTGGTCCTGCCAGTCCAGCAGCTTGATAATCTGCGTCACTGGACCTTTATTGGCCAGGATTGTCAGAGCGACTTCTTTGGGAAGGGGCTCGGGATGATCAGGCTGAAAGAAAGAAACATTATACGATGTCAGATGAGTTTAAATAGGGATTGAACTCAATCTTGGAGGACTGATACTCACAATCCTGATGCATTCCGTATGTTTTGTCTTTCTGACAAATTTCACTGCCACCTGATGGACAAAACAAGAAGCAATTAATGTGTGTAGTGGTCATATCATAAATTCCAAGCGAGAATTTAAATCCCTAAGAGATCAAGATCCCTAAATACTGAATATTTAATAAAGAATATTTGATGGCTTGCACTGGATAAAGTGAGATGTCAAAAGGATGAGAAATAATTCAGATAAAAAACCATTTGCCAAGTAAAAAAAGTCAAACCTTCTGGCCGTCCGCCAAACGAGTGCCTTTATAGACGACACCGAATCCGCCTTGCCCCAGCTTACTGCCAATTGCATATCGGCAGCAAATGTCGTCTTTTAAAAGATGAACAGAAGAAGACAATGTTTAGTGGTGCTGCTTTGCAGAGATTGTGAGATTATTGTTTGGGACAGTGGCAGGAAACTCACCCTCAGGTCTCATGTTCACTTCGTTACTGTCCTGCTGTTTCGTCAGAGGTGACGTTTCACCTGCTGTCAGACTGACTGGACTGTCGTGAACTTGAGTTTGGAGCTCTTCTTGCAGCAGAGGCTCAGCAGCGGGAAGGACTTCAATAACTTTGACTGGAGGTTCCTCGAGATCAATGAGCTCTACAGAGCTCGAGATGGACTGCAGAGACTTTTGATCTGAAGAGGAGAATATCAGCACAAGAAGTTAGCTAGCAGTCAGTTACCTGGTTAAAAGACTGATTTATTGGAAACACATTTATTGACTAGCCTCTTGTCCAGCATATTAGGAATACTCTCAGCTGTGCTGCATTTGTCTTTATGAAAGCGTGTCTTTCTGAACGGGTGCGTGATGATCACAACGCTCTGTTCACTTTGAAGTGTTTGTGACCCTTTGCTTTATGTGTGTGTTTATCAATGTTTTCAATATTATTCACTCACATTTGGACAAGCTTAAGATATTTTTAGTGGAAAACAAGATGACAATACTGTTTAAAATAAAGTTGGAGAAATAATGACAGGCGATTTACCGTTACTTGTCTTGACGGCGGAGTGATCTGGCGCAGGTGACGGCTCACGATCAGGCTCTGGCTCCAGATCTGCTGGAGGGACAAAAGGCTCCACAACATCCACAGCACTACTGTGGCCACAGCAGCCGAAAGGACTCTTCATAGCCTTCCGCAGCCACCGGAAGAAAGAACCAATTCCTTTCCTCTTCCGACGTTCTGTAGGCTTTTCTGAAATGAAGACAAACCATATAAACTTTTATAAACATCTCTTACCTGCCAAATGACATGCCTTACATTTTACTGTTCAGTTCTTATCTGTAATGTTACAAATCCAAAGTAATGGAAATATTTCCAATTTCAGCTCAATTTTGCTGAGCAACAGTAAATGTGAGCAGACATTAACATGTTAAAAGCTCTTACAGATGAAATAGCAGAATCTCTGTCTGTACACTTGACACCGTCCTGCCTTATTCCAGTCTCACCTGTTGAGCTCTTCTTCACAGGAGAAGCCTCCTCCAAGGCACCCTGAGCAGTTCGGCCATTCGTGGTCTCTGATGGCCCGACAGGAACTTGACCCGGCAGCGGAGGGCACATCCACTCTTCTAGGCTCAACGGCTCTCGGCATAACCGCCTCTCCACATTGTCCTCAGAGAGGGACTGACACGATGCGGACATGACGCCCAGTGAAGAATCTGTCCGAGTGGATCTGGAGGGGCCTGAGGCTGGAATAAACATTAAAAACTGTTTTTTTTTGGGGGGGGGGGGTTAATAATATCATAATATCAGTAATCAATGTCAGTGGTCACATCAAATTGCTTTTTTTTTTCAACTTTCTTTTTTCAATGACCAATCTCCTTTAATAAAAGGCTGTTCTGACCTCTGTGAAAGCGTTCATCCAGTCTTGTAAATGGAGTGGACGGATGTCCATCATCTGGGCTCTGCTGGCTGCCGCTCTGCCCCTTCCTCCTCCTGCTCCGGCTCCGGCTCCTCCTCCTCCGGTGATCCTGACCTGTGGACACAAAAACAGAAAACTCTGACGGCAGAGGTGTTAAAGATCCAGGTAGCTCCTGGCTCAGTGTCTGGGTCGGGTCTGGCAGAGGATCCTGATCACGACCATCAGAACCGGGTCTCCAAACCTCCTGACCAGCCATCTGACCAGCTCTCCTGGATCGGGAGCGGCCTGAGGATGGAATATTTCAGACATCACATAGTCATGTTTTAATAATAATCAATAATCAATGTCAGTGTCAATTACACATTGGTACTACAGTTACTCAAATTGAGTAGTTTCATATGCAAGGAACCAAATACTTGTGATCACCTAGCTAGGAAAACTGGGGGATCAAATGGGTTCCTTGGCACACGTTTCTTCATGTTAATTTACTAAATCATTGTAAAACATCACACCATAACATACCATAAACAATTGAAAAACTAAAGCACTCACCTGCTCTTTCACCCCCGTAAGCCACTGACATCCTCTTCCAAACTCTAATAAAAACAATACAAAATACAATATACAAAAGAATAAAATGCGGCTCTCCTCAGAAATAATCCTTCAAAACAAATAAATAAAAATAAAATAAATAATAGCCAAAATGAAAGAAAAAAATAAATGAAACTCCAAACTCCGCCTAAAATAAAAAAGAACAATAAAATAAAACTGTCCTCAGAAATGTGAAGTCTTCCAAAAAAAAATAATAAAATAAATAAAATGTAAAAGAAATGCCCTCCGATCTCCTTCTAGAATAAAAGTCTCCTCTGAGCAAAATCTCTCAAAATTGTCTCCAAGTGTCTGAATTCGCCTCGTCTCTCAACCAACAGTAGCGATCTGGTTCGAGTGTGTATATATATCAATTCACAATTCATAACACGCGTCACTATAGCAACTAAAATTTGAATCACTCATGCGGAAGCAGCACATTTGAAGTCGCGCAAGCCGAGTCGAATCTGAAGACATTTATTGAATATTTACAAACTTAATTTTGACGTTTACTTAAAAGCAAAATATATGTATATACCTCATATATTTATATATGCGATTTATTCTTTAATTACAGTTATTATTTTTATCATTGGAATTATTCGTGTCCGAAATCATTTATCATAATTGAGCAAAAGCGTCCGCTTTAGGAACTTACAGTGGGTCCCATAACCATGCTTCAGTTAGGATAAAGCGGACATCATATTATAAATAAATATATATATATATATCTTGAAATAAATGTAAGTGCCCTTTTCCGCGTAGCCTATATAACCATCGAGGCCAATCAGCTTTCAGTATCACTAATGCGTCTTCAAACGGACTCTTGTGAACGAGTTATTATCCCCGCTATGTAACGTGATGTGCCTATGTTTGTAACTCTTTAATTCGTATCTTTGTGTTCATATCTTTATTGCTGTCAGTGCTAGATATGCATTTATTGTTACTGTTACATTTTATGTGACTGTTTGAAGAAAAGTTCGCTGTATTTCTATGTATTGGGAGAATTGTTGTAAAGCACTTGCTACACGCATGCGCGTTCAGCGCCCAGTCAGAGCTGCGCCACACAAGCTCTGCAGCGCCAACAAGGTGTCCGGTTATAGCTGTGCATTGCACATAATATCTCCTTTCATTTGCTTGAAATCTTTTGGGATTTAATGTTCATGTTTAATTATTCATCTTAATTCAGTGTGCTGTATGTTTAATTGTTTATTCGTGTTTGCGACTGTTTCTTAATTTGAGAAAACCACAACCAAAACACAAATTAGTGTGATGAATGGTGACAATAAATGGGTTATTCCCAGAAAAACAAGTCAATCTTCGTTTCGTCTCTAATCGGACAGTCTTCGGTGGGTCAGCACCACGAGCCGGCAAATTGTAAATGGTGAAGAGCTACAACGAGCCAGCCATTTTTTTTCCACGTACGCTCATACGGTTTTATATTTACCTCCTAAGACCCGAGCTTTGATTTGGCTTGCATTTTAGATTTCTTCCAGCTATTTGGGGTGAGGAGGAACCAATAAATATAATAACCAGATATTATCTTTGAACATCAAGCTCTTTTTGAAAAAATTGTTGTCCACAAAAAAAAGACACCATTGTCTAACAAAGTGCAAATCTCTTTTATTTACAGCCTGAGCACTGTGCCTGAACATTTTTTTATTGTTACTGTTGCTTACATAACTGTTTCAACTAATGAACATGGATATGGAAACTAAATTTATACGAAACAACTGGGTTGGGCTCCATTGGCAGATATTGTCAGCAAGGACAGGCTCCTATAAATGATCTCACATGCTCATCAATAGAAACGCTCTTGGGTCTTGCCTGAGACCTGCAGCCTTTCAGAACGCGGTCAAGAAAAGGCCTCGCCTTCCAGAATTTGTCACATTCCCTCAGGTCTTCTGGAATGTCATCATCAACGACCACCTTTATCGATTGCCTCGGTTTGTAAAATCTGTCGCGTGTGAATCTTTCTGCGATGGCTGGGAATCTGAACCAGTAACTGGACCAGTACATCCTGAATTGTGGGTACGGGACACAGCACATCAAAACTGAGACACCAAAGAAATGATGCTTCTCGTCAGCTGATGTGCTGAGTGGGTCCCCACTCCTAGTTTCTCCTCAGTTTCATGAAATCGTTATCAATATACTGGTTTACATAGTCCAGTGTGGCCTTCTCTGTCCTGCTCAGTTTCCTCCTCAGGCTCAAACTGGGCTAGGTTTGGGGTCAGTTGCATCCCTTCAGCACACTCTTCATCCTTGCTTGGGTTGTCCTTGAAAACTTGATCCTGGTGTTTGCTCTCCAGAGTGAGACGATACCATACCGAGATAAATTGAAGAAATATTCCAGGAGCCTTATTTGGATAAACTGTTATCGATTCAGAACATTTATCCATATCATCAGCCCGTAATAACTTGAGTGCCGATCTCACATTGGTAAATTCTAGTAATCATGGGTAAGTTAAATATCTGGTTACGGATCGTGGATATTATTAATTATCTTGTTGACGCGATAAGGGCGTATAGCCTACCTGTGAATTCATTTAAAAAAAAAAAAATACAAATCACTTAACCTGTATGTGCAACATTTGGTTTGCATACTTCATTTTGCTGTTGAAGTGTTGATTACAAGAAGACAATAAACACCAAATTTTTGAAAAATGTAATTCTACATGCTTTATTGTTCAAGCAAGACTGGATAAAGCATCAGCACAAAATGTATTCTTAAACTGGGCACAGTGAAAGTAAGTTGCATTAACATAAAATGATATATAGTATTCTAGGAGCAACACATCAGCACATTTCTAAACTACAATTCTACAAAAGATTCAAGCATGCACTTTCAGATTGGATGGTTTCTCAGTGAAAATCTCGAAAGAGACAATAATCACTTCTACTTTGTTCAAAGGACACATCATTTTGTGTGAATCATCTCTGTCTGCCCGTACAGTTGAAAGCTTCAAGTTTGCATTTAGAAATGATGCGACTTCATTGAATGTTCTGTATACTGTCTTTGTAAGGTGACTGAACTCAAATGATTAACAGGTGATGACTCCATAGTCAGAAACTATAGGAACAAACGAGGAGTGGGAAACAACTGGAACAAAGGAAAACAGGTTGTATAGAAACAAAAAAAACGAAAACAGGCAGTTTGTGACAATTACATTTGATTATTTTTCTAAATTGCCATGGTGGAAACTCTCAGACAGGCTGTAGCCTAAAGCTTTCAGTGGCAATGTGGACTGATGTAAATGGCAGACGTGTGATGCACTGAAAATTCAAACAAGAGTACCGATCAAAAGCATCAGAATAGCATCACTTTACTGAACGGCCTTTAAACGGCAGGAGATATCGTGCGCATCAAAAACATGCAAAGCAACAAAATAATATTATTCAACATATCCTAGCTTTTTACAGAAAATATTCAGATGTAACTCCCTTTGTAATCGTTAACATTTTCTTAAGTAACTACAGTTTAATTTACAGTTTACATTTATTTTGTAATTAAGTGTCGTAACTCCATTACAGGTTGCAATGGGTTTGGGCTCCCGCGGGACCCAATGCAAATCTCGCGGGAGCGGGCGGGAGCGTTGGGTCAGAAAATTTAGCGGCAGACCCGCGGGGAACGGTGGGATTTGGCTGTAGTAGAAATGGAGTCAACACAAGAAGGTGAGAAGAAAATTTAAGCGGCTGTTTACTTGACAAAAGCAAAACAAGTCAGACATATGGAATCAATTCTCAATTGACCCTTCGCAAACAGTTTGATTGACAGGCGACAGTAACAACGCCGAATCCGCCGTCTTATCCGACAAAGCCGTCAGGGAGTAGCCTATTGTACATTAACGTTGGTAAACTTGAAAAGTTGTGTGTACTCCCGTCTTTCTGTGGTTGAAACAACTTTCCTTCTGATGTCTATTCCTGTTTATTTGACTCTATAAATGAACTAGTGTGAAGAGATGATCGGTTCACGAGCCGCTTGAAGGAGCTACAGCGATCTGTCGCGAGACATTAAAGAGACACTATGCGGCGTTTATTGTTTAAACTTCTTTAAAAAATGACAATATTTTAAATACGGAAACTGTTTCATACGTTGTCAGTGTCCTCTGTGCTCCGCGATGTATTTTTCCCTGCGGGAGAACATGATGTGTGGTGTGAGAGAGCATGGGTCGTCGGGCATTGCAGCTGGGGGCGGGTTTCATGAAGGGTCAATTGTCACTGTCAAAAATGGGAGTTAAACTCCGTAAGTTGCGATAAATGTGTAAAAGTGTTCGTTTACAACGGACATAAATCTGGCACCTGTGCCCTGAGGCGACACACCTGCAGTTTTCTGTTTCCAAGTTCCTCGTTTGGTGAGTGTGTATGCAGTCGCCTAAAAACTGAGGTGCCGCTAGTTGTGGTTTTGTTTTAACAGTTAGGCCTAATGTTTTACAACCCTAATAAAAAAATAAATTAGCCTACCCAATATGTTTGTCATGTGTGGTGCTTTGGTTTAGCATGAGTTAATTCATCTTATTTAAACACAATCATGTTTAAAGTCTGTTATTCTGGATGTTAACTTGAACGAATATTTAGTCTGAGTATATGTGTAGCTACATCACGTCAGATAAAGTCTGGGCGGGAGTGGACACAAACATTGCGGAACACACAGGTTGCGGGAGCGGGCAGTCCTGGTCATACATTCAGCGGGAGCGGGCGGGTGCGGGTTTAAGAAAACAGGCCCGCGCAGGGCTCTACTCCCCAACAGTAAAGCGCTATATAAATAAAGTTGACTTGTCTTGACTCGACTTTTAAAACAAAGCAAATGTGGCTGTGATGACTTGATGATTCTTTCCAGTCTTGCCGTCCCTCGTGTTCTTGCGCAGACGTGGACGGCTCCGAGCTCTCTGGTGCGGCGGCTCTGGGTTTCCTGCCAGGTTGGGGTTGGACTTCAGGCTTCAGTCAAGTCTCGAGTTCAAGCCCTCCACCGAGGACAGCAAGTCATTCATTTCCTATCCAATAAAAAGATTAAACGAACAAGTCACCACATGAATGTTTTCAGAACTGATGTACAAGAGAATAGAATTCTGTTTGCATCACTGATTCTGTCATGATAATAATCCTCCTCTGTCTGTTACACTTCCTCACACCTGAAATAACTGATCGAGTCAATCTCCGGAGCTTCTCCTATCGACATCATTTCTAATCCATTTATGTCGTCACATCTGCTCTGTCCTCGGCCGTTTAGATGGATCCCGGGTTAGGCACTGGCTAATCAGATCACTGCATTCTGTACACATTTTAATAAGGAGAGAGCTGGTTAGTTATGACCACGTGACCATGACCACCTTGGCAACTTAAATAGTAATAGTAACGTAAACACATCTTAAATAGTTTTTTAAACTCTTGGCTCAGTACCTAAAACCATTTGTGGTGAACAATCCTGTCCAGATCAAGCCGACGCTCAGGCTTCTGCTGCAGAAGAGAGCAGATCAAATGGCAGCAATCTGTGCAGAAAGACGGAGAGAGGTCTGATTATTACCGTAAACGTGACATCCGCTCTACTGAGTCCTTATTCTGAGATCTTCGGGTCAGAATGCAGGAATTTGTCGGCTTTCTATCTATACGGCCGTCTCCTGTAAAGCCTGTGAAGTTTTGCATTAGATTTGCAGTTGGAGTAGTAAACATTACCTTCTGTCAAGTCGGGTTTGTACCAGGTGTTCATATTGATCCTGTAAAAGTCGAATGTATCTGGAAAGTGTCCACACAGTATTCTGAACAACAGGATCCCCAGAGACCAGACCGTCGCCGGCTTTCCATGAAACTCGCCCTTCATCCTGTACTCGGGAGGGCAGTACATCACCGTGCCTGGAGGAAAGAGAGTTTGTCCCATGTGAGAGTCACGTCTTCTCGGCACCCATTAGCTTACGAGTGTTGAGTTCACTGATTCACAAGAGTTTAGAGAACTAACACACACCACAGAATCTCGTGTAGGCAGATTCTGTCAGGAGATCGCCGCATCCAAAGTCAATGAGTTTGACTTCGAGCTTCTTAAAGTCTATCAGGAGGTTCTCTAACTTGATGTCGCCATGGTAAACCCCCTGGCGACAGCACGCATCAGCGGCTACTGTTGCCCCCCACATGATGAGCCGGGCAAACTTCTCGCCGATGCTGCCGCCAAAATGCATGCTCACAAAGTGAAACACATCCACGCAGTGTGAGAAACGCTCCAGGACCATGACGTAGAAGTCCTGCTGGTCCTGCCAGTCCAGCAGCTTGATAATCTGCGTCACTGGACCTTTATTGGCCAGGATTGTCAGAGCGACTTCTTTGGGAAGGGGCTCGGGATGATCAGGCTGAAAGAAAGAAACATTATACGATGTCAGATGAGTTTAAATAGGGATTGAACTCAATCTTGGAGGACTGATACTCACAATCCTGATGCATTCCGTATGTTTTGTCTTTCTGACAAATTTCACTGCCACCTGATGGACAAAACAAGAAGCAATTAATGTGTGTAGTGGTCATATCATAAATTCCAAGCGAGAATTTAAATCCCTAAGAGATCAAGATCCCTAAATACTGAATATTTAATAAAGAATATTTGATGGCTTGCACTGGATAAAGTGAGATGTCAAAAGGATGAGAAATAATTCAGATAAAAAACCATTTGCCAAGTAAAAAAAGTCAAACCTTCTGGCCGTCCGCCAAACGAGTGCCTTTATAGACGACACCGAATCCGCCTTGCCCCAGCTTACTGCCAATTGCATATCGGCAGCAAATGTCGTCTTTTAAAAGATGAACAGAAGAAGACAATGTTTAGTGGTGCTGCTTTGCAGAGATTGTGAGATTATTGTTTGGGACAGTGGCAGGAAACTCACCCTCAGGTCTCATGTTCACTTCGTTACTGTCCTGCTGTTTCGTCAGAGGTGACGTTTCACCTGCTGTCAGACTGACTGGACTGTCGTGAACTTGAGTTTGGAGCTCTTCTTGCAGCAGAGGCTCAGCAGCGGGAAGGACTTCAATAACTTTGACTGGAGGTTCCTCGAGATCAATGAGCTCTACAGAGCTCGAGATGGACTGCAGAGACTTTTGATCTGAAGAGGAGAATATCAGCACAAGAAGTTAGCTAGCAGTCAGTTACCTGGTTAAAAGACTGATTTATTGGAAACACATTTATTGACTAGCCTCTTGTCCAGCATATTAGGAATACTCTCAGCTGTGCTGCATTTGTCTTTATGAAAGCGTGTCTTTCTGAACGGGTGCGTGATGATCACAACGCTCTGTTCACTTTGAAGTGTTTGTGACCCTTTGCTTTATGTGTGTGTTTATCAATGTTTTCAATATTATTCACTCACCTTTGGACAAGCTTAAGATATTTTTAGTGGAAAACAAGATGACAATACTGTTTAAAATAAAGTTGGAGAAATAATGACAGGCGATTTACCGTTACTTGTCTTGACGGCGGAGTGATCTGGCGCAGGTGACGGCTCACGATCAGGCTCTGGCTCCAGATCTGCTGGAGGGACAAAAGGCTCCACAACATCCACAGCACTACTGTGGCCACAGCAGCCGAAAGGACTCTTCATAGCCTTCCGCAGCCACCGGAAGAAAGAACCAATTCCTTTCCTCTTCCGACGTTCTGTAGGCTTTTCTGAAATGAAGACAAACCATATAAACTTTTATAAACATCTCTTACCTGCCAAATGACATGCCTTACATTTTACTGTTCAGTTCTTATCTGTAATGTTACAAATCCAAAGTAATGGAAATATTTCCAATTTCAGCTCAATTTTGCTGAGCAACAGTAAATGTGAGCAGACATTAACATGTTAAAAGCTCTTACAGATGAAATAGCAGAATCTCTGTCTGTACACTTGACACCGTCCTGCCTTATTCCAGTCTCACCTGTTGAGCTCTTCTTCACAGGAGAAGCCTCCTCCAAGGCACCCTGAGCAGTTCGGCCATTCGTGGTCTCTGATGGCCCGACAGGAACTTGACCCGGCAGCGGAGGGCACATCCACTCTTCTAGGCTCAACGGCTCTCGGCATAACCGCCTCTCCACATTGTCCTCAGAGAGGGACTGACACGATGCGGACATGACGCCCAGTGAAGAATCTGTCCGAGTGGATCTGGAGGGGCCTGAGGCTGGAATAAACATTAAAAACTGTTTTTTTTTGGGGGGGGGGGTTTAATAATATCATAATATCAGTAATCAATGTCAGTGGTCACATCAAATTGCTTTTTTTTTTCAACTTTCTTTTTTCAATGACCAATCTCCTTTAATAAAAGGCTGTTCTGACCTCTGTGAAAGCGTTCATCCAGTCTTGTAAATGGAGTGGACGGATGTCCATCATCTGGGCTCTGCTGGCTGCCGCTCTGCCCCTTCCTCCTCCTGCTCCGGCTCCGGCTCCTCCTCCTCCGGTGATCCTGACCTGTGGACACAAAAACAGAAAACTCTGACGGCAGAGGTGTTAAAGATCCAGGTAGCTCCTGGCTCAGTGTCTGGGTCGGGTCTGGCAGAGGATCCTGATCACGACCATCAGAACCGGGTCTCCAAACCTCCTGACCAGCCATCTGACCAGCTCTCCTGGATCGGGAGCGGCCTGAGGATGGAATATTTCAGACATCACATAGTCATGTTTTAATAATAATCAATAATCAATGTCAGTGTCAATTACACATTGGTACTACAGTTACTCAAATTGAATAGTTTCATATGCAAGGAACCAAATACTTGTGATCACCTAGCTAGGAAAACTGGGGGATCAAATGGGTTCCTTGGCACACGTTTCTTCATGTTAATTTACTAAATCATTGTAAAACATCACACCATAACATACCATAAACAATTGAAAAACTAAAGCACTCACCTGCTCTTTCACCCCCGTAAGCCACTGACATCCTCTTCCAAACTCTAATAAAAACAATACAAAATACAATATACAAAAGAATAAAATGCGGCTCTCCTCAGAAATAATCCTTCAAAACAAATAAATAAAAATAAAATAAATAATAGCCAAAATGAAAGAAAAAAATAAATGAAACTCCAAACTCCGCCTAAAATAAAAAAGAACAATAAAATAAAACTGTCCTCAGAAATGTGAAGTCTTCCAAAAAAAAATAATAAAATAAATAAAATGTAAAAGAAATGCCCTCCGATCTCCTTCTAGAATAAAAGTCTCCTCTGAGCAAAATCTCTCAAAATTGTCTCCAAGTGTCTGAATTCGCCTCGTCTCTCAACCAACAGTAGCGATCTGGTTCGAGTGTGTATATATATCAATTCACAATTCATAACACGCGTCACTATAGCAACTAAAATTTGAATCACTCATGCGGAAGCAGCACATTTGAAGTCGCGCGAGCCGAGTCGAATCTGAAGACATTTATTGAATATTTACAAACTTAATTTTGACGTTTACTTAAAAGCAAAATATATGTATATACCTCATATATTTATATATGCGATTTATTCTTTAATTACAGTTATTATTTTTATCATTGGAATTATTCGTGTCCGAAATCATTTATCATAATTGAGCAAAAGCGTCCGCTTTAGGAACTTACAGTGGGTCCCATAACCATGCTTCAGTTAGGATAAAGCGGACATCATATTATAAATAAATATATATATATATATCTTGAAATAAATGTAAGTGCCCTTTTCCGCGTAGCCTATATAACCATCGAGGCCAATCAGCTTTCAGTATCACTAATGCGTCTTCAAACGGACTCTTGTGAACGAGTTATTATCCCCGCTATGTAACGTGATGTGCCTATGTTTGTAACTCTTTAATTCGTATCTTTGTGTTCATATCTTTATTGCTGTCAGTGCTAGATATGCATTTATTGTTACTGTTACATTTTATGTGACTGTTTGAAGAAAAGTTCGCTGTATTTCTATGTATTGGGAGAATTGTTGTAAAGCACTTGCTACACGCATGCGCGTTCAGCGCCCAGTCAGAGCTGCGCCACACAAGCTCTGCAGCGCCAACAAGGTGTCCGGTTATAGCTGTGCATTGCACATAATATCTCCTTTCATTTGCTTGAAATCTTTTGGGATTTAATGTTCATGTTTAATTATTCATCTTAATTCAGTGTGCTGTATGTTTAATTGTTTATTCGTGTTTGCGACTGTTTCTTAATTTGAGAAAACCACAACCAAAACACAAATTAGTGTGATGAATGGTGACAATAAATGGGTTATTCCCAGAAAAACAAGTCAATCTTCGTTTCGTCTCTAATCGGACAGTCTTCGGTGGGTCAGCACCACGAGCCGGCAAATTGTAAATGGTGAAGAGCTACAACGAGCCAGCCATTTTTTTTCCACGTACGCTCATACGGTTTTATATTTACCTCCTAAGACCCGAGCTTTGATTTGGCTTGCATTTTAGATTTCTTCCAGCTATTTGGGGTGAGGAGGAACCAATAAATATAATAACCAGATATTATCTTTGAACATCAAGCTCTTTTTGAAAAAATTGTTGTCCACAAAAAAAAGACACCATTGTCTAACAAAGTGCAAATCTCTTTTATTTACAGCCTGAGCACTGTGCCTGAACATTTTTTTATTGTTACTGTTGCTTACATAACTGTTTCAACTAATGAACATGGATATGGAAACTAAATTTATACGAAACAACTGGGTTGGGCTCCATTGGCAGATATTGTCAGCAAGGACAGGCTCCTATAAATGATCTCACATGCTCATCAATAGAAACGCTCTTGGGTCTTGCCTGAGACCTGCAGCCTTTCAGAACGCGGTCAAGAAAAGGCCTCGCCTTCCAGAATTTGTCACATTCCCTCAGGTCTTCTGGAATGTCATCATCAACGACCACCTTTATCGATTGCCTCGGTTTGTAAAATCTGTCGCGTGTGAATCTTTCTGCGATGGCTGGGAATCTGAACCAGTAACTGGACCAGTACATCCTGAATTGTGGGTACGGGACACAGCACATCAAAACTGAGACACCAAAGAAATGATGCTTCTCGTCAGCTGATGTGCTGAGTGGGTCCCCACTCCTAGTTTCTCCTCAGTTTCATGAAATCGTTATCAATATACTGGTTTACATAGTCCAGTGTGGCCTTCTCTGTCCTGCTCAGTTTCCTCCTCAGGCTCAAACTGGGCTAGGTTTGGGGTCAGTTGCATCCCTTCAGCACACTCTTCATCCTTGCTTGGGTTGTCCTTGAAAACTTGATCCTGGTGTTTGCTCTCCAGAGTGAGACGATACCATACCGAGATAAATTGAAGAAATATTCCAGGAGCCTTATTTGGATAAACTGTTATCGATTCAGAACATTTATCCATATCATCAGCCCGTAATAACTTGAGTGCCGATCTCACATTGGTAAATTCTAGTAATCATGGGTAAGTTAAATATCTGGTTACGGATCGTGGATATTATTAATTATCTTGTTGACGCGATAAGGGCGTATAGCCTACCTGTGAATTCATTTAAAAAAAAAAAAATACAAATCACTTAACCTGTATGTGCAACATTTGGTTTGCATACTTCATTTTGCTGTTGAAGTGTTGATTACAAGAAGACAATAAACACCAAATTTTTGAAAAATGTAATTCTACATGCTTTATTGTTCAAGCAAGACTGGATAAAGCATCAGCACAAAATGTATTCTTAAACTGGGCACAGTGAAAGTAAGTTGCATTAACATAAAATGATATATAGTATTCTAGGAGCAACACATCAGCACATTTCTAAACTACAATTCTACAAAAGATTCAAGCATGCACTTTCAGATTGGATGGTTTCTCAGTGAAAATCTCGAAAGAGACAATAATCACTTCTACTTTGTTCAAAGGACACATCATTTTGTGTGAATCATCTCTGTCTGCCCGTACAGTTGAAAGCTTCAAGTTTGCATTTAGAAATGATGCGACTTCATTGAATGTTCTGTATACTGTCTTTGTAAGGTGACTGAACTCAAATGATTAACAGGTGATGACTCCATAGTCAGAAACTATAGGAACAAACGAGGAGTGGGAAACAACTGGAACAAAGGAAAACAGGTTGTATAGAAACAAAAAAAACGAAAACAGGCAGTTTGTGACAATTACATTTGATTATTTTTCTAAATTGCCATGGTGGAAACTCTCAGACAGGCTGTAGCCTAAAGCTTTCAGTGGCAATGTGGACTGATGTAAATGGCAGACGTGTGATGCACTGAAAATTCAAACAAGAGTACCGATCAAAAGCATCAGAATAGCATCACTTTACTGAACGGCCTTTAAACGGCAGGAGATATCGTGCGCATCAAAAACATGCAAAGCAACAAAATAATATTATTCAACATATCCTAGCTTTTTACAGAAAATATTCAGATGTAACTCCCTTTGTAATCGTTAACATTTTCTTAAGTAACTACAGTTTAATTTACAGTTTACATTTATTTTGTAATTAAGTGTCGTAACTCCATTACAGGTTGCAATGGGTTTGGGCTCCCGCGGGACCCAATGCAAATCTCGCGGGAGCGGGCGGGAGCGTTGGGTCAGAAAATTTAGCGGCAGACCCGCGGGGAACGGTGGGATTTGGCTGTAGTAGAAATGGAGTCAACACAAGAAGGTGAGAAGAAAATTTAAGCGGCTGTTTACTTGACAAAAGCAAAACAAGTCAGACATATGGAATCAATTCTCAATTGACCCTTCGCAAACAGTTTGATTGACAGGCGACAGTAACAACGCCGAATCCGCCGTCTTATCCGACAAAGCCGTCAGGGAGTAGCCTATTGTACATTAACGTTGGTAAACTTGAAAAGTTGTGTGTACTCCCGTCTTTCTGTGGTTGAAACAACTTTCCTTCTGATGTCTATTCCTGTTTATTTGACTCTATAAATGAACTAGTGTGAAGAGATGATCGGTTCACGAGCCGCTTGAAGGAGCTACAGCGATCTGTCGCGAGACATTAAAGAGACACTATGCGGCGTTTATTGTTTAAACTTCTTTAAAAAATGACAATATTTTAAATACGGAAACTGTTTCATACGTTGTCAGTGTCCTCTGTGCTCCGCGATGTATTTTTCCCTGCGGGAGAACATGATGTGTGGTGTGAGAGAGCATGGGTCGTCGGGCATTGCAGCTGGGGGCGGGTTTCATGAAGGGTCAATTGTCACTGTCAAAAATGGGAGTTAAACTCCGTAAGTTGCGATAAATGTGTAAAAGTGTTCGTTTACAACGGACATAAATCTGGCACCTGTGCCCTGAGGCGACACACCTGCAGTTTTCTGTTTCCAAGTTCCTCGTTTGGTGAGTGTGTATGCAGTCGCCTAAAAACTGAGGTGCCGCTAGTTGTGGTTTTGTTTTAACAGTTAGGCCTAATGTTTTACAACCCTAATAAAAAAATAAATTAGCCTACCCAATATGTTTGTCATGTGTGGTGCTTTGGTTTAGCATGAGTTAATTCATCTTATTTAAACACAATCATGTTTAAAGTCTGTTATTCTGGATGTTAACTTGAACGAATATTTAGTCTGAGTATATGTGTAGCTACATCACGTCAGATAAAGTCTGGGCGGGAGTGGACACAAACATTGCGGAACACACAGGTTGCGGGAGCGGGCAGTCCTGGTCATACATTCAGCGGGAGCGGGCGGGTGCGGGTTTAAGAAAACAGGCCCGCGCAGGGCTCTACTCCCCAACAGTAAAGCGCTATATAAATAAAGTTGACTTGTCTTGACTCGACTTTTAAAACAAAGCAAATGTGGCTGTGATGACTTGATGATTCTTTCCAGTCTTGCCGTCCCTCGTGTTCTTGCGCAGACGTGGACGGCTCCGAGCTCTCTGGTGCGGCGGCTCTGGGTTTCCTGCCAGGTTGGGGTTGGACTTCAGGCTTCAGTCAAGTCTCGAGTTCAAGCCCTCCACCGAGGACAGCAAGTCATTCATTTCCTATCCAATAAAAAGATTAAACGAACAAGTCACCACATGAATGTTTTCAGAACTGATGTACAAGAGAATAGAATTCTGTTTGCATCACTGATTCTGTCATGATAATAATCCTCCTCTGTCTGTTACACTTCCTCACACCTGAAATAACTGATCGAGTCAATCTCCGGAGCTTCTCCTATCGACATCATTTCTAATCCATTTATGTCGTCACATCTGCTCTGTCCTCGGCCGTTTAGATGGATCCCGGGTTAGGCACTGGCTAATCAGATCACTGCATTCTGTACACATTTTAATAAGGAGAGAGCTGGTTAGTTATGACCACGTGACCATGACCACCTTGGCAACTTAAATAGTAATAGTAACGTAAACACATCTTAAATAGTTTTTTAAACTCTTGGCTCAGTACCTAAAACCATTTGTGGTGAACAATCCTGTCCAGATCAAGCCGACGCTCAGGCTTCTGCTGCAGAAGAGAGCAGATCAAATGGCAGCAATCTGTGCAGAAAGACGGAGAGAGGTCTGATTATTACCGTAAACGTGACATCCGCTCTACTGAGTCCTTATTCTGAGATCTTCGGGTCAGAATGCAGGAATTTGTCGGCTTTCTATCTATACGGCCGTCTCCTGTAAAGCCTGTGAAGTTTTGCATTAGATTTGCAGTTGGAGTAGTAAACATTACCTTCTGTCAAGTCGGGTTTGTACCAGGTGTTCATATTGATCCTGTAAAAGTCGAATGTATCTGGAAAGTGTCCACACAGTATTCTGAACAACAGGATCCCCAGAGACCAGACCGTCGCCGGCTTTCCATGAAACTCGCCCTTCATCCTGTACTCGGGAGGGCAGTACATCACCGTGCCTGGAGGAAAGAGAGTTTGTCCCATGTGAGAGTCACGTCTTCTCGGCACCCATTAGCTTACGAGTGTTGAGTTCACTGATTCACAAGAGTTTAGAGAACTAACACACACCACAGAATCTCGTGTAGGCAGATTCTGTCAGGAGATCGCCGCATCCAAAGTCAATGAGTTTGACTTCGAGCTTCTTAAAGTCTATCAGGAGGTTCTCTAACTTGATGTCGCCATGGTAAACCCCCTGGCGACAGCACGCATCAGCGGCTACTGTTGCCCCCCACATGATGAGCCGGGCAAACTTCTCGCCGATGCTGCCGCCAAAATGCATGCTCACAAAGTGAAACACATCCACGCAGTGTGAGAAACGCTCCAGGACCATGACGTAGAAGTCCTGCTGGTCCTGCCAGTCCAGCAGCTTGATAATCTGCGTCACTGGACCTTTATTGGCCAGGATTGTCAGAGCGACTTCTTTGGGAAGGGGCTCGGGATGATCAGGCTGAAAGAAAGAAACATTATACGATGTCAGATGAGTTTAAATAGGGATTGAACTCAATCTTGGAGGACTGATACTCACAATCCTGATGCATTCCGTATGTTTTGTCTTTCTGACAAATTTCACTGCCACCTGATGGACAAAACAAGAAGCAATTAATGTGTGTAGTGGTCATATCATAAATTCCAAGCGAGAATTTAAATCCCTAAGAGATCAAGATCCCTAAATACTGAATATTTAATAAAGAATATTTGATGGCTTGCACTGGATAAAGTGAGATGTCAAAAGGATGAGAAATAATTCAGATAAAAAACCATTTGCCAAGTAAAAAAAGTCAAACCTTCTGGCCGTCCGCCAAACGAGTGCCTTTATAGACGACACCGAATCCGCCTTGCCCCAGCTTACTGCCAATTGCATATCGGCAGCAAATGTCGTCTTTTAAAAGATGAACAGAAGAAGACAATGTTTAGTGGTGCTGCTTTGCAGAGATTGTGAGATTATTGTTTGGGACAGTGGCAGGAAACTCACCCTCAGGTCTCATGTTCACTTCGTTACTGTCCTGCTGTTTCGTCAGAGGTGACGTTTCACCTGCTGTCAGACTGACTGGACTGTCGTGAACTTGAGTTTGGAGCTCTTCTTGCAGCAGAGGCTCAGCAGCGGGAAGGACTTCAATAACTTTGACTGGAGGTTCCTCGAGATCAATGAGCTCTACAGAGCTCGAGATGGACTGCAGAGACTTTTGATCTGAAGAGGAGAATATCAGCACAAGAAGTTAGCTAGCAGTCAGTTACCTGGTTAAAAGACTGATTTATTGGAAACACATTTATTGACTAGCCTCTTGTCCAGCATATTAGGAATACTCTCAGCTGTGCTGCATTTGTCTTTATGAAAGCGTGTCTTTCTGAACGGGTGCGTGATGATCACAACGCTCTGTTCACTTTGAAGTGTTTGTGACCCTTTGCTTTATGTGTGTGTTTATCAATGTTTTCAATATTATTCACTCACCTTTGGACAAGCTTAAGATATTTTTAGTGGAAAACAAGATGACAATACTGTTTAAAATAAAGTTGGAGAAATAATGACAGGCGATTTACCGTTACTTGTCTTGACGGCGGAGTGATCTGGCGCAGGTGACGGCTCACGATCAGGCTCTGGCTCCAGATCTGCTGGAGGGACAAAAGGCTCCACAACATCCACAGCACTACTGTGGCCACAGCAGCCGAAAGGACTCTTCATAGCCTTCCGCAGCCACCGGAAGAAAGAACCAATTCCTTTCCTCTTCCGACGTTCTGTAGGCTTTTCTGAAATGAAGACAAACCATATAAACTTTTATAAACATCTCTTACCTGCCAAATGACATGCCTTACATTTTACTGTTCAGTTCTTATCTGTAATGTTACAAATCCAAAGTAATGGAAATATTTCCAATTTCAGCTCAATTTTGCTGAGCAACAGTAAATGTGAGCAGACATTAACATGTTAAAAGCTCTTACAGATGAAATAGCAGAATCTCTGTCTGTACACTTGACACCGTCCTGCCTTATTCCAGTCTCACCTGTTGAGCTCTTCTTCACAGGAGAAGCCTCCTCCAAGGCACCCTGAGCAGTTCGGCCATTCGTGGTCTCTGATGGCCCGACAGGAACTTGACCCGGCAGCGGAGGGCACATCCACTCTTCTAGGCTCAACGGCTCTCGGCATAACCGCCTCTCCACATTGTCCTCAGAGAGGGACTGACACGATGCGGACATGACGCCCAGTGAAGAATCTGTCCGAGTGGATCTGGAGGGGCCTGAGGCTGGAATAAACATTAAAAACTGTTTTTTTTTTGGGGGGGGGGTTTTAATAATATCATAATATCAGTAATCAATGTCAGTGGTCACATCGCTTTCTGCGATGGCTGGGAATCTGAACCAGTAACTGGACCAGTACATCCTGAATTGTGGGTACGGGACACAGCACATCAAAACTGAGACACCAAAGAAATGATGCTTCTCGTCAGCTGATGTGCTGAGTGGGTCCCCACTCCTAGTTTCTCCTCAGTTTCATGAAATCGTTATCAATATACTGGTTTACATAGTCCAGTGTGGCCTTCTCTGTCCTGCTCAGTTTCCTCCTCAGGCTCAAACTGGGCTAGGTTTGGGGTCAGTTGCATCCCTTCAGCACACTCTTCATCCTTGCTTGGGTTGTCCTTGAAAACTTGATCCTGGTGTTTGCTCTCCAGAGTGAGACGATACCATACCGAGATAAATTGAAGAAATATTCCAGGAGCCTTATTTGGATAAACTGTTATCGATTCAGAACATTTATCCATATCATCAGCCCGTAATAACTTGAGTGCCGATCTCACATTGGTAAATTCTAGTAATCATGGGTAAGTTAAATATCTGGTTACGGATCGTGGATATTATTAATTATCTTGTTGACGCGATAAGGGCGTATAGCCTACCTGTGAATTCATTTAAAAAAAAAAAAATACAAATCACTTAACCTGTATGTGCAACATTTGGTTTGCATACTTCATTTTGCTGTTGAAGTGTTGATTACAAGAAGACAATAAACACCAAATTTTTGAAAAATGTAATTCTACATGCTTTATTGTTCAAGCAAGACTGGATAAAGCATCAGCACAAAATGTATTCTTAAACTGGGCACAGTGAAAGTAAGTTGCATTAACATAAAATGATATATAGTATTCTAGGAGCAACACATCAGCACATTTCTAAACTACAATTCTACAAAAGATTCAAGCATGCACTTTCAGATTGGATGGTTTCTCAGTGAAAATCTCGAAAGAGACAATAATCACTTCTACTTTGTTCAAAGGACACATCATTTTGTGTGAATCATCTCTGTCTGCCCGTACAGTTGAAAGCTTCAAGTTTGCATTTAGAAATGATGCGACTTCATTGAATGTTCTGTATACTGTCTTTGTAAGGTGACTGAACTCAAATGATTAACAGGTGATGACTCCATAGTCAGAAACTATAGGAACAAACGAGGAGTGGGAAACAACTGGAACAAAGGAAAACAGGTTGTATAGAAACAAAAAAAACGAAAACAGGCAGTTTGTGACAATTACATTTGATTATTTTTCTAAATTGCCATGGTGGAAACTCTCAGACAGGCTGTAGCCTAAAGCTTTCAGTGGCAATGTGGACTGATGTAAATGGCAGACGTGTGATGCACTGAAAATTCAAACAAGAGTACCGATCAAAAGCATCAGAATAGCATCACTTTACTGAACGGCCTTTAAACGGCAGGAGATATCGTGCGCATCAAAAACATGCAAAGCAACAAAATAATATTATTCAACATATCCTAGCTTTTTACAGAAAATATTCAGATGTAACTCCCTTTGTAATCGTTAACATTTTCTTAAGTAACTACAGTTTAATTTACAGTTTACATTTATTTTGTAATTAAGTGTCGTAACTCCATTACAGGTTGCAATGGGTTTGGGCTCCCGCGGGACCCAATGCAAATCTCGCGGGAGCGGGCGGGAGCGTTGGGTCAGAAAATTTAGCGGCAGACCCGCGGGGAACGGTGGGATTTGGCTGTAGTAGAAATGGAGTCAACACAAGAAGGTGAGAAGAAAATTTAAGCGGCTGTTTACTTGACAAAAGCAAAACAAGTCAGACATATGGAATCAATTCTCAATTGACCCTTCGCAAACAGTTTGATTGACAGGCGACAGTAACAACGCCGAATCCGCCGTCTTATCCGACAAAGCCGTCAGGGAGTAGCCTATTGTACATTAACGTTGGTAAACTTGAAAAGTTGTGTGTACTCCCGTCTTTCTGTGGTTGAAACAACTTTCCTTCTGATGTCTATTCCTGTTTATTTGACTCTATAAATGAACTAGTGTGAAGAGATGATCGGTTCACGAGCCGCTTGAAGGAGCTACAGCGATCTGTCGCGAGACATTAAAGAGACACTATGCGGCGTTTATTGTTTAAACTTCTTTAAAAAATGACAATATTTTAAATACGGAAACTGTTTCATACGTTGTCAGTGTCCTCTGTGCTCCGCGATGTATTTTTCCCTGCGGGAGAACATGATGTGTGGTGTGAGAGAGCATGGGTCGTCGGGCATTGCAGCTGGGGGCGGGTTTCATGAAGGGTCAATTGTCACTGTCAAAAATGGGAGTTAAACTCCGTAAGTTGCGATAAATGTGTAAAAGTGTTCGTTTACAACGGACATAAATCTGGCACCTGTGCCCTGAGGCGACACACCTGCAGTTTTCTGTTTCCAAGTTCCTCGTTTGGTGAGTGTGTATGCAGTCGCCTAAAAACTGAGGTGCCGCTAGTTGTGGTTTTGTTTTAACAGTTAGGCCTAATGTTTTACAACCCTAATAAAAAAATAAATTAGCCTACCCAATATGTTTGTCATGTGTGGTGCTTTGGTTTAGCATGAGTTAATTCATCTTATTTAAACACAATCATGTTTAAAGTCTGTTATTCTGGATGTTAACTTGAACGAATATTTAGTCTGAGTATATGTGTAGCTACATCACGTCAGATAAAGTCTGGGCGGGAGTGGACACAAACATTGCGGAACACACAGGTTGCGGGAGCGGGCAGTCCTGGTCATACATTCAGCGGGAGCGGGCGGGTGCGGGTTTAAGAAAACAGGCCCGCGCAGGGCTCTACTCCCCAACAGTAAAGCGCTATATAAATAAAGTTGACTTGTCTTGACTCGACTTTTAAAACAAAGCAAATGTGGCTGTGATGACTTGATGATTCTTTCCAGTCTTGCCGTCCCTCGTGTTCTTGCGCAGACGTGGACGGCTCCGAGCTCTCTGGTGCGGCGGCTCTGGGTTTCCTGCCAGGTTGGGGTTGGACTTCAGGCTTCAGTCAAGTCTCGAGTTCAAGCCCTCCACCGAGGACAGCAAGTCATTCATTTCCTATCCAATAAAAAGATTAAACGAACAAGTCACCACATGAATGTTTTCAGAACTGATGTACAAGAGAATAGAATTCTGTTTGCATCACTGATTCTGTCATGATAATAATCCTCCTCTGTCTGTTACACTTCCTCACACCTGAAATAACTGATCGAGTCAATCTCCGGAGCTTCTCCTATCGACATCATTTCTAATCCATTTATGTCGTCACATCTGCTCTGTCCTCGGCCGTTTAGATGGATCCCGGGTTAGGCACTGGCTAATCAGATCACTGCATTCTGTACACATTTTAATAAGGAGAGAGCTGGTTAGTTATGACCACGTGACCATGACCACCTTGGCAACTTAAATAGTAATAGTAACGTAAACACATCTTAAATAGTTTTTTAAACTCTTGGCTCAGTACCTAAAACCATTTGTGGTGAACAATCCTGTCCAGATCAAGCCGACGCTCAGGCTTCTGCTGCAGAAGAGAGCAGATCAAATGGCAGCAATCTGTGCAGAAAGACGGAGAGAGGTCTGATTATTACCGTAAACGTGACATCCGCTCTACTGAGTCCTTATTCTGAGATCTTCGGGTCAGAATGCAGGAATTTGTCGGCTTTCTATCTATACGGCCGTCTCCTGTAAAGCCTGTGAAGTTTTGCATTAGATTTGCAGTTGGAGTAGTAAACATTACCTTCTGTCAAGTCGGGTTTGTACCAGGTGTTCATATTGATCCTGTAAAAGTCGAATGTATCTGGAAAGTGTCCACACAGTATTCTGAACAACAGGATCCCCAGAGACCAGACCGTCGCCGGCTTTCCATGAAACTCGCCCTTCATCCTGTACTCGGGAGGGCAGTACATCACCGTGCCTGGAGGAAAGAGAGTTTGTCCCATGTGAGAGTCACGTCTTCTCGGCACCCATTAGCTTACGAGTGTTGAGTTCACTGATTCACAAGAGTTTAGAGAACTAACACACACCACAGAATCTCGTGTAGGCAGATTCTGTCAGGAGATCGCCGCATCCAAAGTCAATGAGTTTGACTTCGAGCTTCTTAAAGTCTATCAGGAGGTTCTCTAACTTGATGTCGCCATGGTAAACCCCCTGGCGACAGCACGCATCAGCGGCTACTGTTGCCCCCCACATGATGAGCCGGGCAAACTTCTCGCCGATGCTGCCGCCAAAATGCATGCTCACAAAGTGAAACACATCCACGCAGTGTGAGAAACGCTCCAGGACCATGACGTAGAAGTCCTGCTGGTCCTGCCAGTCCAGCAGCTTGATAATCTGCGTCACTGGACCTTTATTGGCCAGGATTGTCAGAGCGACTTCTTTGGGAAGGGGCTCGGGATGATCAGGCTGAAAGAAAGAAACATTATACGATGTCAGATGAGTTTAAATAGGGATTGAACTCAATCTTGGAGGACTGATACTCACAATCCTGATGCATTCCGTATGTTTTGTCTTTCTGACAAATTTCACTGCCACCTGATGGACAAAACAAGAAGCAATTAATGTGTGTAGTGGTCATATCATAAATTCCAAGCGAGAATTTAAATCCCTAAGAGATCAAGATCCCTAAATACTGAATATTTAATAAAGAATATTTGATGGCTTGCACTGGATAAAGTGAGATGTCAAAAGGATGAGAAATAATTCAGATAAAAAACCATTTGCCAAGTAAAAAAAGTCAAACCTTCTGGCCGTCCGCCAAACGAGTGCCTTTATAGACGACACCGAATCCGCCTTGCCCCAGCTTACTGCCAATTGCATATCGGCAGCAAATGTCGTCTTTTAAAAGATGAACAGAAGAAGACAATGTTTAGTGGTGCTGCTTTGCAGAGATTGTGAGATTATTGTTTGGGACAGTGGCAGGAAACTCACCCTCAGGTCTCATGTTCACTTCGTTACTGTCCTGCTGTTTCGTCAGAGGTGACGTTTCACCTGCTGTCAGACTGACTGGACTGTCGTGAACTTGAGTTTGGAGCTCTTCTTGCAGCAGAGGCTCAGCAGCGGGAAGGACTTCAATAACTTTGACTGGAGGTTCCTCGAGATCAATGAGCTCTACAGAGCTCGAGATGGACTGCAGAGACTTTTGATCTGAAGAGGAGAATATCAGCACAAGAAGTTAGCTAGCAGTCAGTTACCTGGTTAAAAGACTGATTTATTGGAAACACATTTATTGACTAGCCTCTTGTCCAGCATATTAGGAATACTCTCAGCTGTGCTGCATTTGTCTTTATGAAAGCGTGTCTTTCTGAACGGGTGCGTGATGATCACAACGCTCTGTTCACTTTGAAGTGTTTGTGACCCTTTGCTTTATGTGTGTGTTTATCAATGTTTTCAATATTATTCACTCACCTTTGGACAAGCTTAAGATATTTTTAGTGGAAAACAAGATGACAATACTGTTTAAAATAAAGTTGGAGAAATAATGACAGGCGATTTACCGTTACTTGTCTTGACGGCGGAGTGATCTGGCGCAGGTGACGGCTCACGATCAGGCTCTGGCTCCAGATCTGCTGGAGGGACAAAAGGCTCCACAACATCCACAGCACTACTGTGGCCACAGCAGCCGAAAGGACTCTTCATAGCCTTCCGCAGCCACCGGAAGAAAGAACCAATTCCTTTCCTCTTCCGACGTTCTGTAGGCTTTTCTGAAATGAAGACAAACCATATAAACTTTTATAAACATCTCTTACCTGCCAAATGACATGCCTTACATTTTACTGTTCAGTTCTTATCTGTAATGTTACAAATCCAAAGTAATGGAAATATTTCCAATTTCAGCTCAATTTTGCTGAGCAACAGTAAATGTGAGCAGACATTAACATGTTAAAAGCTCTTACAGATGAAATAGCAGAATCTCTGTCTGTACACTTGACACCGTCCTGCCTTATTCCAGTCTCACCTGTTGAGCTCTTCTTCACAGGAGAAGCCTCCTCCAAGGCACCCTGAGCAGTTCGGCCATTCGTGGTCTCTGATGGCCCGACAGGAACTTGACCCGGCAGCGGAGGGCACATCCACTCTTCTAGGCTCAACGGCTCTCGGCATAACCGCCTCTCCACATTGTCCTCAGAGAGGGACTGACACGATGCGGACATGACGCCCAGTGAAGAATCTGTCCGAGTGGATCTGGAGGGGCCTGAGGCTGGAATAAACATTAAAAACTGTTTTTTTTTGGGGGGGGGGGTTTTAATAATATCATAATAT
Source organism: Opsariichthys bidens (assembly GCA_037194245.1). Classification (NCBI taxonomy): domain Eukaryota; kingdom Metazoa; phylum Chordata; class Actinopteri; order Cypriniformes; family Xenocyprididae; genus Opsariichthys; species Opsariichthys bidens. The sequence continues at coordinate 11,955,390 of CM074305.1, read as the reverse complement.
CAGTAATCAATGTCAGTGGTCACATCAAATTGCTTTTTTTTTTCAACTTTCTTTTTTCAATGACCAATCTCCTTTAATAAAAGGCTGTTCTGACCTCTGTGAAAGCGTTCATCCAGTCTTGTAAATGGAGTGGACGGATGTCCATCATCTGGGCTCTGCTGGCTGCCGCTCTGCCCCTTCCTCCTCCTGCTCCGGCTCCGGCTCCTCCTCCTCCGGTGATCCTGACCTGTGGACACAAAAACAGAAAACTCTGACGGCAGAGGTGTTAAAGATCCAGGTAGCTCCTGGCTCAGTGTCTGGGTCGGGTCTGGCAGAGGATCCTGATCACGACCATCAGAACCGGGTCTCCAAACCTCCTGACCAGCCATCTGACCAGCTCTCCTGGATCGGGAGCGGCCTGAGGATGGAATATTTCAGACATCACATAGTCATGTTTTAATAATAATCAATAATCAATGTCAGTGTCAATTACACATTGGTACTACAGTTACTCAAATTGAATAGTTTCATATGCAAGGAACCAAATACTTGTGATCACCTAGCTAGGAAAACTGGGGGATCAAATGGGTTCCTTGGCACACGTTTCTTCATGTTAATTTACTAAATCATTGTAAAACATCACACCATAACATACCATAAACAATTGAAAAACTAAAGCACTCACCTGCTCTTTCACCCCCGTAAGCCACTGACATCCTCTTCCAAACTCTAATAAAAACAATACAAAATACAATATACAAAAGAATAAAATGCGGCTCTCCTCAGAAATAATCCTTCAAAACAAATAAATAAAAATAAAATAAATAATAGCCAAAATGAAAGAAAAAAATAAATGAAACTCCAAACTCCGCCTAAAATAAAAAAGAACAATAAAATAAAACTGTCCTCAGAAATGTGAAGTCTTCCAAAAAAAAATAATAAAATAAATAAAATGTAAAAGAAATGCCCTCCGATCTCCTTCTAGAATAAAAGTCTCCTCTGAGCAAAATCTCTCAAAATTGTCTCCAAGTGTCTGAATTCGCCTCGTCTCTCAACCAACAGTAGCGATCTGGTTCGAGTGTGTATATATATCAATTCACAATTCATAACACGCGTCACTATAGCAACTAAAATTTGAATCACTCATGCGGAAGCAGCACATTTGAAGTCGCGCGAGCCGAGTCGAATCTGAAGACATTTATTGAATATTTACAAACTTAATTTTGACGTTTACTTAAAAGCAAAATATATGTATATACCTCATATATTTATATATGCGATTTATTCTTTAATTACAGTTATTATTTTTATCATTGGAATTATTCGTGTCCGAAATCATTTATCATAATTGAGCAAAAGCGTCCGCTTTAGGAACTTACAGTGGGTCCCATAACCATGCTTCAGTTAGGATAAAGCGGACATCATATTATAAATATATATATATATAATATATATATATATATATATATATCTTGAAATAAATGTAAGTGCCCTTTTCCGCGTAGCCTATATAACCATCGAGGCCAATCAGCTTTCAGTATCACTAATGCGTCTTCAAACGGACTCTTGTGAACGAGTTATTATCCCCGCTATGTAACGTGATGTGCCTATGTTTGTAACTCTTTAATTCGTATCTTTGTGTTCATATCTTTATTGCTGTCAGTGCTAGATATGCATTTATTGTTACTGTTACATTTTATGTGACTGTTTGAAGAAAAGTTCGCTGTATTTCTATGTATTGGGAGAATTGTTGTAAAGCACTTGCTACACGCATGCGCGTTCAGCGCCCAGTCAGAGCTGCGCCACACAAGCTCTGCAGCGCCAACAAGGTGTCCGGTTATAGCTGTGCATTGCACATAATATCTCCTTTCATTTGCTTGAAATCTTTTGGGATTTAATGTTCATGTTTAATTATTCATCTTAATTCAGTGTGCTGTATGTTTAATTGTTTATTCGTGTTTGCGACTGTTTCTTAATTTGAGAAAACCACAACCAAAACACAAATTAGTGTGATGAATGGTGACAATAAATGGGTTATTCCCAGAAAAACAAGTCAATCTTCGTTTCGTCTCTAATCGGACAGTCTTCGGTGGGTCAGCACCACGAGCCGGCAAATTGTAAATGGTGAAGAGCTACAACGAGCCAGCCATTTTTTTTCCACGTACGCTCATACGGTTTTATATTTACCTCCTAAGACCCGAGCTTTGATTTGGCTTGCATTTTAGATTTCTTCCAGCTATTTGGGGTGAGGAGGAACCAATAAATATAATAACCAGATATTATCTTTGAACATCAAGCTCTTTTTGAAAAAATTGTTGTCCACAAAAAAAAGACACCATTGTCTAACAAAGTGCAAATCTCTTTTATTTACAGCCTGAGCACTGTGCCTGAACATTTTTTTATTGTTACTGTTGCTTACATAACTGTTTCAACTAATGAACATGGATATGGAAACTAAATTTATACGAAACAACTGGGTTGGGCTCCATTGGCAGATATTGTCAGCAAGGACAGGCTCCTATAAATGATCTCACATGCTCATCAATAGAAACGCTCTTGGGTCTTGCCTGAGACCTGCAGCCTTTCAGAACGCGGTCAAGAAAAGGCCTCGCCTTCCAGAATTTGTCACATTCCCTCAGGTCTTCTGGAATGTCATCATCAACGACCACCTTTATCGATTGCCTCGGTTTGTAAAATCTGTCGCGTGTGAATCTTTCTGCGATGGCTGGGAATCTGAACCAGTAACTGGACCAGTACATCCTGAATTGTGGGTACGGGACACAGCACATCAAAACTGAGACACCAAAGAAATGATGCTTCTCGTCAGCTGATGTGCTGAGTGGGTCCCCACTCCTAGTTTCTCCTCAGTTTCATGAAATCGTTATCAATATACTGGTTTACATAGTCCAGTGTGGCCTTCTCTGTCCTGCTCAGTTTCCTCCTCAGGCTCAAACTGGGCTAGGTTTGGGGTCAGTTGCATCCCTTCAGCACACTCTTCATCCTTGCTTGGGTTGTCCTTGAAAACTTGATCCTGGTGTTTGCTCTCCAGAGTGAGACGATACCATACCGAGATAAATTGAAGAAATATTCCAGGAGCCTTATTTGGATAAACTGTTATCGATTCAGAACATTTATCCATATCATCAGCCCGTAATAACTTGAGTGCCGATCTCACATTGGTAAATTCTAGTAATCATGGGTAAGTTAAATATCTGGTTACGGATCGTGGATATTATTAATTATCTTGTTGACGCGATAAGGGCGTATAGCCTACCTGTGAATTCATTTAAAAAAAAAAAAATACAAATCACTTAACCTGTATGTGCAACATTTGGTTTGCATACTTCATTTTGCTGTTGAAGTGTTGATTACAAGAAGACAATAAACACCAAATTTTTGAAAAATGTAATTCTACATGCTTTATTGTTCAAGCAAGACTGGATAAAGCATCAGCACAAAATGTATTCTTAAACTGGGCACAGTGAAAGTAAGTTGCATTAACATAAAATGATATATAGTATTCTAGGAGCAACACATCAGCACATTTCTAAACTACAATTCTACAAAAGATTCAAGCATGCACTTTCAGATTGGATGGTTTCTCAGTGAAAATCTCGAAAGAGACAATAATCACTTCTACTTTGTTCAAAGGACACATCATTTTGTGTGAATCATCTCTGTCTGCCCGTACAGTTGAAAGCTTCAAGTTTGCATTTAGAAATGATGCGACTTCATTGAATGTTCTGTATACTGTCTTTGTAAGGTGACTGAACTCAAATGATTAACAGGTGATGACTCCATAGTCAGAAACTATAGGAACAAACGAGGAGTGGGAAACAACTGGAACAAAGGAAAACAGGTTGTATAGAAACAAAAAAAACGAAAACAGGCAGTTTGTGACAATTACATTTGATTATTTTTCTAAATTGCCATGGTGGAAACTCTCAGACAGGCTGTAGCCTAAAGCTTTCAGTGGCAATGTGGACTGATGTAAATGGCAGACGTGTGATGCACTGAAAATTCAAACAAGAGTACCGATCAAAAGCATCAGAATAGCATCACTTTACTGAACGGCCTTTAAACGGCAGGAGATATCGTGCGCATCAAAAACATGCAAAGCAACAAAATAATATTATTCAACATATCCTAGCTTTTTACAGAAAATATTCAGATGTAACTCCCTTTGTAATCGTTAACATTTTCTTAAGTAACTACAGTTTAATTTACAGTTTACATTTATTTTGTAATTAAGTGTCGTAACTCCATTACAGGTTGCAATGGGTTTGGGCTCCCGCGGGACCCAATGCAAATCTCGCGGGAGCGGGCGGGAGCGTTGGGTCAGAAAATTTAGCGGCAGACCCGCGGGGAACGGTGGGATTTGGCTGTAGTAGAAATGGAGTCAACACAAGAAGGTGAGAAGAAAATTTAAGCGGCTGTTTACTTGACAAAAGCAAAACAAGTCAGACATATGGAATCAATTCTCAATTGACCCTTCGCAAACAGTTTGATTGACAGGCGACAGTAACAACGCCGAATCCGCCGTCTTATCCGACAAAGCCGTCAGGGAGTAGCCTATTGTACATTAACGTTGGTAAACTTGAAAAGTTGTGTGTACTCCCGTCTTTCTGTGGTTGAAACAACTTTCCTTCTGATGTCTATTCCTGTTTATTTGACTCTATAAATGAACTAGTGTGAAGAGATGATCGGTTCACGAGCCGCTTGAAGGAGCTACAGCGATCTGTCGCGAGACATTAAAGAGACACTATGCGGCGTTTATTGTTTAAACTTCTTTAAAAAATGACAATATTTTAAATACGGAAACTGTTTCATACGTTGTCAGTGTCCTCTGTGCTCCGCGATGTATTTTTCCCTGCGGGAGAACATGATGTGTGGTGTGAGAGAGCATGGGTCGTCGGGCATTGCAGCTGGGGGCGGGTTTCATGAAGGGTCAATTGTCACTGTCAAAAATGGGAGTTAAACTCCGTAAGTTGCGATAAATGTGTAAAAGTGTTCGTTTACAACGGACATAAATCTGGCACCTGTGCCCTGAGGCGACACACCTGCAGTTTTCTGTTTCCAAGTTCCTCGTTTGGTGAGTGTGTATGCAGTCGCCTAAAAACTGAGGTGCCGCTAGTTGTGGTTTTGTTTTAACAGTTAGGCCTAATGTTTTACAACCCTAATAAAAAAATAAATTAGCCTACCCAATATGTTTGTCATGTGTGGTGCTTTGGTTTAGCATGAGTTAATTCATCTTATTTAAACACAATCATGTTTAAAGTCTGTTATTCTGGATGTTAACTTGAACGAATATTTAGTCTGAGTATATGTGTAGCTACATCACGTCAGATAAAGTCTGGGCGGGAGTGGACACAAACATTGCGGAACACACAGGTTGCGGGAGCGGGCAGTCCTGGTCATACATTCAGCGGGAGCGGGCGGGTGCGGGTTTAAGAAAACAGGCCCGCGCAGGGCTCTACTCCCCAACAGTAAAGCGCTATATAAATAAAGTTGACTTGTCTTGACTCGACTTTTAAAACAAAGCAAATGTGGCTGTGATGACTTGATGATTCTTTCCAGTCTTGCCGTCCCTCGTGTTCTTGCGCAGACGTGGACGGCTCCGAGCTCTCTGGTGCGGCGGCTCTGGGTTTCCTGCCAGGTTGGGGTTGGACTTCAGGCTTCAGTCAAGTCTCGAGTTCAAGCCCTCCACCGAGGACAGCAAGTCATTCATTTCCTATCCAATAAAAAGATTAAACGAACAAGTCACCACATGAATGTTTTCAGAACTGATGTACAAGAGAATAGAATTCTGTTTGCATCACTGATTCTGTCATGATAATAATCCTCCTCTGTCTGTTACACTTCCTCACACCTGAAATAACTGATCGAGTCAATCTCCGGAGCTTCTCCTATCGACATCATTTCTAATCCATTTATGTCGTCACATCTGCTCTGTCCTCGGCCGTTTAGATGGATCCCGGGTTAGGCACTGGCTAATCAGATCACTGCATTCTGTACACATTTTAATAAGGAGAGAGCTGGTTAGTTATGACCACGTGACCATGACCACCTTGGCAACTTAAATAGTAATAGTAACGTAAACACATCTTAAATAGTTTTTTAAACTCTTGGCTCAGTACCTAAAACCATTTGTGGTGAACAATCCTGTCCAGATCAAGCCGACGCTCAGGCTTCTGCTGCAGAAGAGAGCAGATCAAATGGCAGCAATCTGTGCAGAAAGACGGAGAGAGGTCTGATTATTACCGTAAACGTGACATCCGCTCTACTGAGTCCTTATTCTGAGATCTTCGGGTCAGAATGCAGGAATTTGTCGGCTTTCTATCTATACGGCCGTCTCCTGTAAAGCCTGTGAAGTTTTGCATTAGATTTGCAGTTGGAGTAGTAAACATTACCTTCTGTCAAGTCGGGTTTGTACCAGGTGTTCATATTGATCCTGTAAAAGTCGAATGTATCTGGAAAGTGTCCACACAGTATTCTGAACAACAGGATCCCCAGAGACCAGACCGTCGCCGGCTTTCCATGAAACTCGCCCTTCATCCTGTACTCGGGAGGGCAGTACATCACCGTGCCTGGAGGAAAGAGAGTTTGTCCCATGTGAGAGTCACGTCTTCTCGGCACCCATTAGCTTACGAGTGTTGAGTTCACTGATTCACAAGAGTTTAGAGAACTAACACACACCACAGAATCTCGTGTAGGCAGATTCTGTCAGGAGATCGCCGCATCCAAAGTCAATGAGTTTGACTTCGAGCTTCTTAAAGTCTATCAGGAGGTTCTCTAACTTGATGTCGCCATGGTAAACCCCCTGGCGACAGCACGCATCAGCGGCTACTGTTGCCCCCCACATGATGAGCCGGGCAAACTTCTCGCCGATGCTGCCGCCAAAATGCATGCTCACAAAGTGAAACACATCCACGCAGTGTGAGAAACGCTCCAGGACCATGACGTAGAAGTCCTGCTGGTCCTGCCAGTCCAGCAGCTTGATAATCTGCGTCACTGGACCTTTATTGGCCAGGATTGTCAGAGCGACTTCTTTGGGAAGGGGCTCGGGATGATCAGGCTGAAAGAAAGAAACATTATACGATGTCAGATGAGTTTAAATAGGGATTGAACTCAATCTTGGAGGACTGATACTCACAATCCTGATGCATTCCGTATGTTTTGTCTTTCTGACAAATTTCACTGCCACCTGATGGACAAAACAAGAAGCAATTAATGTGTGTAGTGGTCATATCATAAATTCCAAGCGAGAATTTAAATCCCTAAGAGATCAAGATCCCTAAATACTGAATATTTAATAAAGAATATTTGATGGCTTGCACTGGATAAAGTGAGATGTCAAAAGGATGAGAAATAATTCAGATAAAAAACCATTTGCCAAGTAAAAAAAGTCAAACCTTCTGGCCGTCCGCCAAACGAGTGCCTTTATAGACGACACCGAATCCGCCTTGCCCCAGCTTACTGCCAATTGCATATCGGCAGCAAATGTCGTCTTTTAAAAGATGAACAGAAGAAGACAATGTTTAGTGGTGCTGCTTTGCAGAGATTGTGAGATTATTGTTTGGGACAGTGGCAGGAAACTCACCCTCAGGTCTCATGTTCACTTCGTTACTGTCCTGCTGTTTCGTCAGAGGTGACGTTTCACCTGCTGTCAGACTGACTGGACTGTCGTGAACTTGAGTTTGGAGCTCTTCTTGCAGCAGAGGCTCAGCAGCGGGAAGGACTTCAATAACTTTGACTGGAGGTTCCTCGAGATCAATGAGCTCTACAGAGCTCGAGATGGACTGCAGAGACTTTTGATCTGAAGAGGAGAATATCAGCACAAGAAGTTAGCTAGCAGTCAGTTACCTGGTTAAAAGACTGATTTATTGGAAACACATTTATTGACTAGCCTCTTGTCCAGCATATTAGGAATACTCTCAGCTGTGCTGCATTTGTCTTTATGAAAGCGTGTCTTTCTGAACGGGTGCGTGATGATCACAACGCTCTGTTCACTTTGAAGTGTTTGTGACCCTTTGCTTTATGTGTGTGTTTATCAATGTTTTCAATATTATTCACTCACCTTTGGACAAGCTTAAGATATTTTTAGTGGAAAACAAGATGACAATACTGTTTAAAATAAAGTTGGAGAAATAATGACAGGCGATTTACCGTTACTTGTCTTGACGGCGGAGTGATCTGGCGCAGGTGACGGCTCACGATCAGGCTCTGGCTCCAGATCTGCTGGAGGGACAAAAGGCTCCACAACATCCACAGCACTACTGTGGCCACAGCAGCCGAAAGGACTCTTCATAGCCTTCCGCAGCCACCGGAAGAAAGAACCAATTCCTTTCCTCTTCCGACGTTCTGTAGGCTTTTCTGAAATGAAGACAAACCATATAAACTTTTATAAACATCTCTTACCTGCCAAATGACATGCCTTACATTTTACTGTTCAGTTCTTATCTGTAATGTTACAAATCCAAAGTAATGGAAATATTTCCAATTTCAGCTCAATTTTGCTGAGCAACAGTAAATGTGAGCAGACATTAACATGTTAAAAGCTCTTACAGATGAAATAGCAGAATCTCTGTCTGTACACTTGACACCGTCCTGCCTTATTCCAGTCTCACCTGTTGAGCTCTTCTTCACAGGAGAAGCCTCCTCCAAGGCACCCTGAGCAGTTCGGCCATTCGTGGTCTCTGATGGCCCGACAGGAACTTGACCCGGCAGCGGAGGGCACATCCACTCTTCTAGGCTCAACGGCTCTCGGCATAACCGCCTCTCCACATTGTCCTCAGAGAGGGACTGACACGATGCGGACATGACGCCCAGTGAAGAATCTGTCCGAGTGGATCTGGAGGGGCCTGAGGCTGGAATAAACATTAAAAACTGTTTTTTTTTTGGGGGGGGGGGTTTTAATAATATCATAATATCAGTAATCAATGTCAGTGGTCACATCAAATTGCTTTTTTTTTTCAACTTTCTTTTTTCAATGACCAATCTCCTTTAATAAAAGGCTGTTCTGACCTCTGTGAAAGCGTTCATCCAGTCTTGTAAATGGAGTGGACGGATGTCCATCATCTGGGCTCTGCTGGCTGCCGCTCTGCCCCTTCCTCCTCCTGCTCCGGCTCCGGCTCCTCCTCCTCCGGTGATCCTGACCTGTGGACACAAAAACAGAAAACTCTGACGGCAGAGGTGTTAAAGATCCAGGTAGCTCCTGGCTCAGTGTCTGGGTCGGGTCTGGCAGAGGATCCTGATCACGACCATCAGAACCGGGTCTCCAAACCTCCTGACCAGCCATCTGACCAGCTCTCCTGGATCGGGAGCGGCCTGAGGATGGAATATTTCAGACATCACATAGTCATGTTTTAATAATAATCAATAATCAATGTCAGTGTCAATTACACATTGGTACTACAGTTACTCAAATTGAATAGTTTCATATGCAAGGAACCAAATACTTGTGATCACCTAGCTAGGAAAACTGGGGGATCAAATGGGTTCCTTGGCACACGTTTCTTCATGTTAATTTACTAAATCATTGTAAAACATCACACCATAACATACCATAAACAATTGAAAAACTAAAGCACTCACCTGCTCTTTCACCCCCGTAAGCCACTGACATCCTCTTCCAAACTCTAATAAAAACAATACAAAATACAATATACAAAAGAATAAAATGCGGCTCTCCTCAGAAATAATCCTTCAAAACAAATAAATAAAAATAAAATAAATAATAGCCAAAATGAAAGAAAAAAATAAATGAAACTCCAAACTCCGCCTAAAATAAAAAAGAACAATAAAATAAAACTGTCCTCAGAAATGTGAAGTCTTCCAAAAAAAAATAATAAAATAAATAAAATGTAAAAGAAATGCCCTCCGATCTCCTTCTAGAATAAAAGTCTCCTCTGAGCAAAATCTCTCAAAATTGTCTCCAAGTGTCTGAATTCGCCTCGTCTCTCAACCAACAGTAGCGATCTGGTTCGAGTGTGTATATATATCAATTCACAATTCATAACACGCGTCACTATAGCAACTAAAATTTGAATCACTCATGCGGAAGCAGCACATTTGAAGTCGCGCGAGCCGAGTCGAATCTGAAGACATTTATTGAATATTTACAAACTTAATTTTGACGTTTACTTAAAAGCAAAATATATGTATATACCTCATATATTTATATATGCGATTTATTCTTTAATTACAGTTATTATTTTTATCATTGGAATTATTCGTGTCCGAAATCATTTATCATAATTGAGCAAAAGCGTCCGCTTTAGGAACTTACAGTGGGTCCCATAACCATGCTTCAGTTAGGATAAAGCGGACATCATATTATAAATAAATATATATATATATATATATATATATATATATCTTGAAATAAATGTAAGTGCCCTTTTCCGCGTAGCCTATATAACCATCGAGGCCAATCAGCTTTCAGTATCACTAATGCGTCTTCAAACGGACTCTTGTGAACGAGTTATTATCCCCGCTATGTAACGTGATGTGCCTATGTTTGTAACTCTTTAATTCGTATCTTTGTGTTCATATCTTTATTGCTGTCAGTGCTAGATATGCATTTATTGTTACTGTTACATTTTATGTGACTGTTTGAAGAAAAGTTCGCTGTATTTCTATGTATTGGGAGAATTGTTGTAAAGCACTTGCTACACGCATGCGCGTTCAGCGCCCAGTCAGAGCTGCGCCACACAAGCTCTGCAGCGCCAACAAGGTGTCCGGTTATAGCTGTGCATTGCACATAATATCTCCTTTCATTTGCTTGAAATCTTTTGGGATTTAATGTTCATGTTTAATTATTCATCTTAATTCAGTGTGCTGTATGTTTAATTGTTTATTCGTGTTTGCGACTGTTTCTTAATTTGAGAAAACCACAACCAAAACACAAATTAGTGTGATGAATGGTGACAATAAATGGGTTATTCCCAGAAAAACAAGTCAATCTTCGTTTCGTCTCTAATCGGACAGTCTTCGGTGGGTCAGCACCACGAGCCGGCAAATTGTAAATGGTGAAGAGCTACAACGAGCCAGCCATTTTTTTTCCACGTACGCTCATACGGTTTTATATTTACCTCCTAAGACCCGAGCTTTGATTTGGCTTGCATTTTAGATTTCTTCCAGCTATTTGGGGTGAGGAGGAACCAATAAATATAATAACCAGATATTATCTTTGAACATCAAGCTCTTTTTGAAAAAATTGTTGTCCACAAAAAAAAGACACCATTGTCTAACAAAGTGCAAATCTCTTTTATTTACAGCCTGAGCACTGTGCCTGAACATTTTTTTATTGTTACTGTTGCTTACATAACTGTTTCAACTAATGAACATGGATATGGAAACTAAATTTATACGAAACAACTGGGTTGGGCTCCATTGGCAGATATTGTCAGCAAGGACAGGCTCCTATAAATGATCTCACATGCTCATCAATAGAAACGCTCTTGGGTCTTGCCTGAGACCTGCAGCCTTTCAGAACGCGGTCAAGAAAAGGCCTCGCCTTCCAGAATTTGTCACATTCCCTCAGGTCTTCTGGAATGTCATCATCAACGACCACCTTTATCGATTGCCTCGGTTTGTAAAATCTGTCGCGTGTGAATCTTTCTGCGATGGCTGGGAATCTGAACCAGTAACTGGACCAGTACATCCTGAATTGTGGGTACGGGACACAGCACATCAAAACTGAGACACCAAAGAAATGATGCTTCTCGTCAGCTGATGTGCTGAGTGGGTCCCCACTCCTAGTTTCTCCTCAGTTTCATGAAATCGTTATCAATATACTGGTTTACATAGTCCAGTGTGGCCTTCTCTGTCCTGCTCAGTTTCCTCCTCAGGCTCAAACTGGGCTAGGTTTGGGGTCAGTTGCATCCCTTCAGCACACTCTTCATCCTTGCTTGGGTTGTCCTTGAAAACTTGATCCTGGTGTTTGCTCTCCAGAGTGAGACGATACCATACCGAGATAAATTGAAGAAATATTCCAGGAGCCTTATTTGGATAAACTGTTATCGATTCAGAACATTTATCCATATCATCAGCCCGTAATAACTTGAGTGCCGATCTCACATTGGTAAATTCTAGTAATCATGGGTAAGTTAAATATCTGGTTACGGATCGTGGATATTATTAATTATCTTGTTGACGCGATAAGGGCGTATAGCCTACCTGTGAATTCATTTAAAAAAAAAAAAATACAAATCACTTAACCTGTATGTGCAACATTTGGTTTGCATACTTCATTTTGCTGTTGAAGTGTTGATTACAAGAAGACAATAAACACCAAATTTTTGAAAAATGTAATTCTACATGCTTTATTGTTCAAGCAAGACTGGATAAAGCATCAGCACAAAATGTATTCTTAAACTGGGCACAGTGAAAGTAAGTTGCATTAACATAAAATGATATATAGTATTCTAGGAGCAACACATCAGCACATTTCTAAACTACAATTCTACAAAAGATTCAAGCATGCACTTTCAGATTGGATGGTTTCTCAGTGAAAATCTCGAAAGAGACAATAATCACTTCTACTTTGTTCAAAGGACACATCATTTTGTGTGAATCATCTCTGTCTGCCCGTACAGTTGAAAGCTTCAAGTTTGCATTTAGAAATGATGCGACTTCATTGAATGTTCTGTATACTGTCTTTGTAAGGTGACTGAACTCAAATGATTAACAGGTGATGACTCCATAGTCAGAAACTATAGGAACAAACGAGGAGTGGGAAACAACTGGAACAAAGGAAAACAGGTTGTATAGAAACAAAAAAAAACGAAAACAGGCAGTTTGTGACAATTACATTTGATTATTTTTCTAAATTGCCATGGTGGAAACTCTCAGACAGGCTGTAGCCTAAAGCTTTCAGTGGCAATGTGGACTGATGTAAATGGCAGACGTGTGATGCACTGAAAATTCAAACAAGAGTACCGATCAAAAGCATCAGAATAGCATCACTTTACTGAACGGCCTTTAAACGGCAGGAGATATCGTGCGCATCAAAAACATGCAAAGCAACAAAATAATATTATTCAACATATCCTAGCTTTTTACAGAAAATATTCAGATGTAACTCCCTTTGTAATCGTTAACATTTTCTTAAGTAACTACAGTTTAATTTACAGTTTACATTTATTTTGTAATTAAGTGTCGTAACTCCATTACAGGTTGCAATGGGTTTGGGCTCCCGCGGGACCCAATGCAAATCTCGCGGGAGCGGGCGGGAGCGTTGGGTCAGAAAATTTAGCGGCAGACCCGCGGGGAACGGTGGGATTTGGCTGTAGTAGAAATGGAGTCAACACAAGAAGGTGAGAAGAAAATTTAAGCGGCTGTTTACTTGACAAAAGCAAAACAAGTCAGACATATGGAATCAATTCTCAATTGACCCTTCGCAAACAGTTTGATTGACAGGCGACAGTAACAACGCCGAATCCGCCGTCTTATCCGACAAAGCCGTCAGGGAGTAGCCTATTGTACATTAACGTTGGTAAACTTGAAAAGTTGTGTGTACTCCCGTCTTTCTGTGGTTGAAACAACTTTCCTTCTGATGTCTATTCCTGTTTATTTGACTCTATAAATGAACTAGTGTGAAGAGATGATCGGTTCACGAGCCGCTTGAAGGAGCTACAGCGATCTGTCGCGAGACATTAAAGAGACACTATGCGGCGTTTATTGTTTAAACTTCTTTAAAAAATGACAATATTTTAAATACGGAAACTGTTTCATACGTTGTCAGTGTCCTCTGTGCTCCGCGATGTATTTTTCCCTGCGGGAGAACATGATGTGTGGTGTGAGAGAGCATGGGTCGTCGGGCATTGCAGCTGGGGGCGGGTTTCATGAAGGGTCAATTGTCACTGTCAAAAATGGGAGTTAAACTCCGTAAGTTGCGATAAATGTGTAAAAGTGTTCGTTTACAACGGACATAAATCTGGCACCTGTGCCCTGAGGCGACACACCTGCAGTTTTCTGTTTCCAAGTTCCTCGTTTGGTGAGTGTGTATGCAGTCGCCTAAAAACTGAGGTGCCGCTAGTTGTGGTTTTGTTTTAACAGTTAGGCCTAATGTTTTACAACCCTAATAAAAAAATAAATTAGCCTACCCAATATGTTTGTCATGTGTGGTGCTTTGGTTTAGCATGAGTTAATTCATCTTATTTAAACACAATCATGTTTAAAGTCTGTTATTCTGGATGTTAACTTGAACGAATATTTAGTCTGAGTATATGTGTAGCTACATCACGTCAGATAAAGTCTGGGCGGGAGTGGACACAAACATTGCGGAACACACAGGTTGCGGGAGCGGGCAGTCCTGGTCATACATTCAGCGGGAGCGGGCGGGTGCGGGTTTAAGAAAACAGGCCCGCGCAGGGCTCTACTCCCCAACAGTAAAGCGCTATATAAATAAAGTTGACTTGTCTTGACTCGACTTTTAAAACAAAGCAAATGTGGCTGTGATGACTTGATGATTCTTTCCAGTCTTGCCGTCCCTCGTGTTCTTGCGCAGACGTGGACGGCTCCGAGCTCTCTGGTGCGGCGGCTCTGGGTTTCCTGCCAGGTTGGGGTTGGACTTCAGGCTTCAGTCAAGTCTCGAGTTCAAGCCCTCCACCGAGGACAGCAAGTCATTCATTTCCTATCCAATAAAAAGATTAAACGAACAAGTCACCACATGAATGTTTTCAGAACTGATGTACAAGAGAATAGAATTCTGTTTGCATCACTGATTCTGTCATGATAATAATCCTCCTCTGTCTGTTACACTTCCTCACACCTGAAATAACTGATCGAGTCAATCTCCGGAGCTTCTCCTATCGACATCATTTCTAATCCATTTATGTCGTCACATCTGCTCTGTCCTCGGCCGTTTAGATGGATCCCGGGTTAGGCACTGGCTAATCAGATCACTGCATTCTGTACACATTTTAATAAGGAGAGAGCTGGTTAGTTATGACCACGTGACCATGACCACCTTGGCAACTTAAATAGTAATAGTAACGTAAACACATCTTAAATAGTTTTTTAAACTCTTGGCTCAGTACCTAAAACCATTTGTGGTGAACAATCCTGTCCAGATCAAGCCGACGCTCAGGCTTCTGCTGCAGAAGAGAGCAGATCAAATGGCAGCAATCTGTGCAGAAAGACGGAGAGAGGTCTGATTATTACCGTAAACGTGACATCCGCTCTACTGAGTCCTTATTCTGAGATCTTCGGGTCAGAATGCAGGAATTTGTCGGCTTTCTATCTATACGGCCGTCTCCTGTAAAGCCTGTGAAGTTTTGCATTAGATTTGCAGTTGGAGTAGTAAACATTACCTTCTGTCAAGTCGGGTTTGTACCAGGTGTTCATATTGATCCTGTAAAAGTCGAATGTATCTGGAAAGTGTCCACACAGTATTCTGAACAACAGGATCCCCAGAGACCAGACCGTCGCCGGCTTTCCATGAAACTCGCCCTTCATCCTGTACTCGGGAGGGCAGTACATCACCGTGCCTGGAGGAAAGAGAGTTTGTCCCATGTGAGAGTCACGTCTTCTCGGCACCCATTAGCTTACGAGTGTTGAGTTCACTGATTCACAAGAGTTTAGAGAACTAACACACACCACAGAATCTCGTGTAGGCAGATTCTGTCAGGAGATCGCCGCATCCAAAGTCAATGAGTTTGACTTCGAGCTTCTTAAAGTCTATCAGGAGGTTCTCTAACTTGATGTCGCCATGGTAAACCCCCTGGCGACAGCACGCATCAGCGGCTACTGTTGCCCCCACATGATGAGCCGGGCAAACTTCTCGCCGATGCTGCCGCCAAAATGCATGCTCACAAAGTGAAACACATCCACGCAGTGTGAGAAACGCTCCAGGACCATGACGTAGAAGTCCTGCTGGTCCTGCCAGTCCAGCAGCTTGATAATCTGCGTCACTGGACCTTTATTGGCCAGGATTGTCAGAGCGACTTCTTTGGGAAGGGGCTCGGGATGATCAGGCTGAAAGAAAGAAACATTATACGATGTCAGATGAGTTTAAATAGGGATTGAACTCAATCTTGGAGGACTGATACTCACAATCCTGATGCATTCCGTATGTTTTGTCTTTCTGACAAATTTCACTGCCACCTGATGGACAAAACAAGAAGCAATTAATGTGTGTAGTGGTCATATCATAAATTCCAAGCGAGAATTTAAATCCCTAAGAGATCAAGATCCCTAAATACTGAATATTTAATAAAGAATATTTGATGGCTTGCACTGGATAAAGTGAGATGTCAAAAGGATGAGAAATAATTCAGATAAAAAACCATTTGCCAAGTAAAAAAAGTCAAACCTTCTGGCCGTCCGCCAAACGAGTGCCTTTATAGACGACACCGAATCCGCCTTGCCCCAGCTTACTGCCAATTGCATATCGGCAGCAAATGTCGTCTTTTAAAAGATGAACAGAAGAAGACAATGTTTAGTGGTGCTGCTTTGCAGAGATTGTGAGATTATTGTTTGGGACAGTGGCAGGAAACTCACCCTCAGGTCTCATGTTCACTTCGTTACTGTCCTGCTGTTTCGTCAGAGGTGACGTTTCACCTGCTGTCAGACTGACTGGACTGTCGTGAACTTGAGTTTGGAGCTCTTCTTGCAGCAGAGGCTCAGCAGCGGGAAGGACTTCAATAACTTTGACTGGAGGTTCCTCGAGATCAATGAGCTCTACAGAGCTCGAGATGGACTGCAGAGACTTTTGATCTGAAGAGGAGAATATCAGCACAAGAAGTTAGCTAGCAGTCAGTTACCTGGTTAAAAGACTGATTTATTGGAAACACATTTATTGACTAGCCTCTTGTCCAGCATATTAGGAATACTCTCAGCTGTGCTGCATTTGTCTTTATGAAAGCGTGTCTTTCTGAACGGGTGCGTGATGATCACAACGCTCTGTTCACTTTGAAGTGTTTGTGACCCTTTGCTTTATGTGTGTGTTTATCAATGTTTTCAATATTATTCACTCACCTTTGGACAAGCTTAAGATATTTTTAGTGGAAAACAAGATGACAATACTGTTTAAAATAAAGTTGGAGAAATAATGACAGGCGATTTACCGTTACTTGTCTTGACGGCGGAGTGATCTGGCGCAGGTGACGGCTCACGATCAGGCTCTGGCTCCAGATCTGCTGGAGGGACAAAAGGCTCCACAACATCCACAGCACTACTGTGGCCACAGCAGCCGAAAGGACTCTTCATAGCCTTCCGCAGCCACCGGAAGAAAGAACCAATTCCTTTCCTCTTCCGACGTTCTGTAGGCTTTTCTGAAATGAAGACAAACCATATAAACTTTTATAAACATCTCTTACCTGCCAAATGACATGCCTTACATTTTACTGTTCAGTTCTTATCTGTAATGTTACAAATCCAAAGTAATGGAAATATTTCCAATTTCAGCTCAATTTTGCTGAGCAACAGTAAATGTGAGCAGACATTAACATGTTAAAAGCTCTTACAGATGAAATAGCAGAATCTCTGTCTGTACACTTGACACCGTCCTGCCTTATTCCAGTCTCACCTGTTGAGCTCTTCTTCACAGGAGAAGCCTCCTCCAAGGCACCCTGAGCAGTTCGGCCATTCGTGGTCTCTGATGGCCCGACAGGAACTTGACCCGGCAGCGGAGGGCACATCCACTCTTCTAGGCTCAACGGCTCTCGGCATAACCGCCTCTCCACATTGTCCTCAGAGAGGGACTGACACGATGCGGACATGACGCCCAGTGAAGAATCTGTCCGAGTGGATCTGGAGGGGCCTGAGGCTGGAATAAACATTAAAAACTGTTTTTTTTGGGGGGGGGGGGGGTTTAATAATATCATAATATCAGTAATCAATGTCAGTGGTCACATCAAATTGCTTTTTTTTTTCAACTTTCTTTTTTCAATGACCAATCTCCTTTAATAAAAGGCTGTTCTGACCTCTGTGAAAGCGTTCATCCAGTCTTGTAAATGGAGTGGACGGATGTCCATCATCTGGGCTCTGCTGGCTGCCGCTCTGCCCCTTCCTCCTCCTGCTCCGGCTCCGGCTCCTCCTCCTCCGGTGATCCTGACCTGTGGACACAAAAACAGAAAACTCTGACGGCAGAGGTGTTAAAGATCCAGGTAGCTCCTGGCTCAGTGTCTGGGTCGGGTCTGGCAGAGGATCCTGATCACGACCATCAGAACCGGGTCTCCAAACCTCCTGACCAGCCATCTGACCAGCTCTCCTGGATCGGGAGCGGCCTGAGGATGGAATATTTCAGACATCACATAGTCATGTTTTAATAATAATCAATAATCAATGTCAGTGTCAATTACACATTGGTACTACAGTTACTCAAATTGAATAGTTTCATATGCAAGGAACCAAATACTTGTGATCACCTAGCTAGGAAAACTGGGGGATCAAATGGGTTCCTTGGCACACGTTTCTTCATGTTAATTTACTAAATCATTGTAAAACATCACACCATAACATACCATAAACAATTGAAAAACTAAAGCACTCACCTGCTCTTTCACCCCCGTAAGCCACTGACATCCTCTTCCAAACTCTAATAAAAACAATACAAAATACAATATACAAAAGAATAAAATGCGGCTCTCCTCAGAAATAATCCTTCAAAACAAATAAATAAAAATAAAATAAATAATAGCCAAAATGAAAGAAAAAAATAAATGAAACTCCAAACTCCGCCTAAAATAAAAAAGAACAATAAAATAAAACTGTCCTCAGAAATGTGAAGTCTTCCAAAAAAAAATAATAAAATAAATAAAATGTAAAAGAAATGCCCTCCGATCTCCTTCTAGAATAAAAGTCTCCTCTGAGCAAAATCTCTCAAAATTGTCTCCAAGTGTCTGAATTCGCCTCGTCTCTCAACCAACAGTAGCGATCTGGTTCGAGTGTGTATATATATCAATTCACAATTCATAACACGCGTCACTATAGCAACTAAAATTTGAATCACTCATGCGGAAGCAGCACATTTGAAGTCGCGCGAGCCGAGTCGAATCTGAAGACATTTATTGAATATTTACAAACTTAATTTTGACGTTTACTTAAAAGCAAAATATATGTATATACCTCATATATTTATATATGCGATTTATTCTTTAATTACAGTTATTATTTTTATCATTGGAATTATTCGTGTCCGAAATCATTTATCATAATTGAGCAAAAGCGTCCGCTTTAGGAACTTACAGTGGGTCCCATAACCATGCTTCAGTTAGGATAAAGCGGACATCATATTATAAATAAATATATATATAATATATATATATATATATCTTGAAATAAATGTAAGTGCCCTTTTCCGCGTAGCCTATATAACCATCGAGGCCAATCAGCTTTCAGTATCACTAATGCGTCTTCAAACGGACTCTTGTGAACGAGTTATTATCCCCGCTATGTAACGTGATGTGCCTATGTTTGTAACTCTTTAATTCGTATCTTTGTGTTCATATCTTTATTGCTGTCAGTGCTAGATATGCATTTATTGTTACTGTTACATTTTATGTGACTGTTTGAAGAAAAGTTCGCTGTATTTCTATGTATTGGGAGAATTGTTGTAAAGCACTTGCTACACGCATGCGCGTTCAGCGCCCAGTCAGAGCTGCGCCACACAAGCTCTGCAGCGCCAACAAGGTGTCCGGTTATAGCTGTGCATTGCACATAATATCTCCTTTCATTTGCTTGAAATCTTTTGGGATTTAATGTTCATGTTTAATTATTCATCTTAATTCAGTGTGCTGTATGTTTAATTGTTTATTCGTGTTTGCGACTGTTTCTTAATTTGAGAAAACCACAACCAAAACACAAATTAGTGTGATGAATGGTGACAATAAATGGGTTATTCCCAGAAAAACAAGTCAATCTTCGTTTCGTCTCTAATCGGACAGTCTTCGGTGGGTCAGCACCACGAGCCGGCAAATTGTAAATGGTGAAGAGCTACAACGAGCCAGCCATTTTTTTTCCACGTACGCTCATACGGTTTTATATTTACCTCCTAAGACCCGAGCTTTGATTTGGCTTGCATTTTAGATTTCTTCCAGCTATTTGGGGTGAGGAGGAACCAATAAATATAATAACCAGATATTATCTTTGAACATCAAGCTCTTTTTGAAAAAATTGTTGTCCACAAAAAAAAGACACCATTGTCTAACAAAGTGCAAATCTCTTTTATTTACAGCCTGAGCACTGTGCCTGAACATTTTTTATTGTTACTGTTGCTTACATAACTGTTTCAACTAATGAACATGGATATGGAAACTAAATTTATACGAAACAACTGGGTTGGGCTCCATTGGCAGATATTGTCAGCAAGGACAGGCTCCTATAAATGATCTCACATGCTCATCAATAGAAACGCTCTTGGGTCTTGCCTGAGACCTGCAGCCTTTCAGAACGCGGTCAAGAAAAGGCCTCGCCTTCCAGAATTTGTCACATTCCCTCAGGTCTTCTGGAATGTCATCATCAACGACCACCTTTATCGATTGCCTCGGTTTGTAAAATCTGTCGCGTGTGAATCTTTCTGCGATGGCTGGGAATCTGAACCAGTAACTGGACCAGTACATCCTGAATTGTGGGTACGGGACACAGCACATCAAAACTGAGACACCAAAGAAATGATGCTTCTCGTCAGCTGATGTGCTGAGTGGGTCCCCACTCCTAGTTTCTCCTCAGTTTCATGAAATCGTTATCAATATACTGGTTTACATAGTCCAGTGTGGCCTTCTCTGTCCTGCTCAGTTTCCTCCTCAGGCTCAAACTGGGCTAGGTTTGGGGTCAGTTGCATCCCTTCAGCACACTCTTCATCCTTGCTTGGGTTGTCCTTGAAAACTTGATCCTGGTGTTTGCTCTCCAGAGTGAGACGATACCATACCGAGATAAATTGAAGAAATATTCCAGGAGCCTTATTTGGATAAACTGTTATCGATTCAGAACATTTATCCATATCATCAGCCCGTAATAACTTGAGTGCCGATCTCACATTGGTAAATTCTAGTAATCATGGGTAAGTTAAATATCTGGTTACGGATCGTGGATATTATTAATTATCTTGTTGACGCGATAAGGGCGTATAGCCTACCTGTGAATTCATTTAAAAAAAAAAAAATACAAATCACTTAACCTGTATGTGCAACATTTGGTTTGCATACTTCATTTTGCTGTTGAAGTGTTGATTACAAGAAGACAATAAACACCAAATTTTTGAAAAATGTAATTCTACATGCTTTATTGTTCAAGCAAGACTGGATAAAGCATCAGCACAAAATGTATTCTTAAACTGGGCACAGTGAAAGTAAGTTGCATTAACATAAAATGATATATAGTATTCTAGGAGCAACACATCAGCACATTTCTAAACTACAATTCTACAAAAGATTCAAGCATGCACTTTCAGATTGGATGGTTTCTCAGTGAAAATCTCGAAAGAGACAATAATCACTTCTACTTTGTTCAAAGGACACATCATTTTGTGTGAATCATCTCTGTCTGCCCGTACAGTTGAAAGCTTCAAGTTTGCATTTAGAAATGATGCGACTTCATTGAATGTTCTGTATACTGTCTTTGTAAGGTGACTGAACTCAAATGATTAACAGGTGATGACTCCATAGTCAGAAACTATAGGAACAAACGAGGAGTGGGAAACAACTGGAACAAAGGAAAACAGGTTGTATAGAAACAAAAAAAACGAAAACAGGCAGTTTGTGACAATTACATTTGATTATTTTTCTAAATTGCCATGGTGGAAACTCTCAGACAGGCTGTAGCCTAAAGCTTTCAGTGGCAATGTGGACTGATGTAAATGGCAGACGTGTGATGCACTGAAAATTCAAACAAGAGTACCGATCAAAAGCATCAGAATAGCATCACTTTACTGAACGGCCTTTAAACGGCAGGAGATATCGTGCGCATCAAAAACATGCAAAGCAACAAAATAATATTATTCAACATATCCTAGCTTTTTACAGAAAATATTCAGATGTAACTCCCTTTGTAATCGTTAACATTTTCTTAAGTAACTACAGTTTAATTTACAGTTTACATTTATTTTGTAATTAAGTGTCGTAACTCCATTACAGGTTGCAATGGGTTTGGGCTCCCGCGGGACCCAATGCAAATCTCGCGGGAGCGGGCGGGAGCGTTGGGTCAGAAAATTTAGCGGCAGACCCGCGGGGAACGGTGGGATTTGGCTGTAGTAGAAATGGAGTCAACACAAGAAGGTGAGAAGAAAATTTAAGCGGCTGTTTACTTGACAAAAGCAAAACAAGTCAGACATATGGAATCAATTCTCAATTGACCCTTCGCAAACAGTTTGATTGACAGGCGACAGTAACAACGCCGAATCCGCCGTCTTATCCGACAAAGCCGTCAGGGAGTAGCCTATTGTACATTAACGTTGGTAAACTTGAAAAGTTGTGTGTACTCCCGTCTTTCTGTGGTTGAAACAACTTTCCTTCTGATGTCTATTCCTGTTTATTTGACTCTATAAATGAACTAGTGTGAAGAGATGATCGGTTCACGAGCCGCTTGAAGGAGCTACAGCGATCTGTCGCGAGACATTAAAGAGACACTATGCGGCGTTTATTGTTTAAACTTCTTTAAAAAATGACAATATTTTAAATACGGAAACTGTTTCATACGTTGTCAGTGTCCTCTGTGCTCCGCGATGTATTTTTCCCTGCGGGAGAACATGATGTGTGGTGTGAGAGAGCATGGGTCGTCGGGCATTGCAGCTGGGGGCGGGTTTCATGAAGGGTCAATTGTCACTGTCAAAAATGGGAGTTAAACTCCGTAAGTTGCGATAAATGTGTAAAAGTGTTCGTTTACAACGGACATAAATCTGGCACCTGTGCCCTGAGGCGACACACCTGCAGTTTTCTGTTTCCAAGTTCCTCGTTTGGTGAGTGTGTATGCAGTCGCCTAAAAACTGAGGTGCCGCTAGTTGTGGTTTTGTTTTAACAGTTAGGCCTAATGTTTTACAACCCTAATAAAAAAATAAATTAGCCTACCCAATATGTTTGTCATGTGTGGTGCTTTGGTTTAGCATGAGTTAATTCATCTTATTTAAACACAATCATGTTTAAAGTCTGTTATTCTGGATGTTAACTTGAACGAATATTTAGTCTGAGTATATGTGTAGCTACATCACGTCAGATAAAGTCTGGGCGGGAGTGGACACAAACATTGCGGAACACACAGGTTGCGGGAGCGGGCAGTCCTGGTCATACATTCAGCGGGAGCGGGCGGGTGCGGGTTTAAGAAAACAGGCCCGCGCAGGGCTCTACTCCCCAACAGTAAAGCGCTATATAAATAAAGTTGACTTGTCTTGACTCGACTTTTAAAACAAAGCAAATGTGGCTGTGATGACTTGATGATTCTTTCCAGTCTTGCCGTCCCTCGTGTTCTTGCGCAGACGTGGACGGCTCCGAGCTCTCTGGTGCGGCGGCTCTGGGTTTCCTGCCAGGTTGGGGTTGGACTTCAGGCTTCAGTCAAGTCTCGAGTTCAAGCCCTCCACCGAGGACAGCAAGTCATTCATTTCCTATCCAATAAAAAGATTAAACGAACAAGTCACCACATGAATGTTTTCAGAACTGATGTACAAGAGAATAGAATTCTGTTTGCATCACTGATTCTGTCATGATAATAATCCTCCTCTGTCTGTTACACTTCCTCACACCTGAAATAACTGATCGAGTCAATCTCCGGAGCTTCTCCTATCGACATCATTTCTAATCCATTTATGTCGTCACATCTGCTCTGTCCTCGGCCGTTTAGATGGATCCCGGGTTAGGCACTGGCTAATCAGATCACTGCATTCTGTACACATTTTAATAAGGAGAGAGCTGGTTAGTTATGACCACGTGACCATGACCACCTTGGCAACTTAAATAGTAATAGTAACGTAAACACATCTTAAATAGTTTTTTAAACTCTTGGCTCAGTACCTAAAACCATTTGTGGTGAACAATCCTGTCCAGATCAAGCCGACGCTCAGGCTTCTGCTGCAGAAGAGAGCAGATCAAATGGCAGCAATCTGTGCAGAAAGACGGAGAGAGGTCTGATTATTACCGTAAACGTGACATCCGCTCTACTGAGTCCTTATTCTGAGATCTTCGGGTCAGAATGCAGGAATTTGTCGGCTTTCTATCTATACGGCCGTCTCCTGTAAAGCCTGTGAAGTTTTGCATTAGATTTGCAGTTGGAGTAGTAAACATTACCTTCTGTCAAGTCGGGTTTGTACCAGGTGTTCATATTGATCCTGTAAAAGTCGAATGTATCTGGAAAGTGTCCACACAGTATTCTGAACAACAGGATCCCCAGAGACCAGACCGTCGCCGGCTTTCCATGAAACTCGCCCTTCATCCTGTACTCGGGAGGGCAGTACATCACCGTGCCTGGAGGAAAGAGAGTTTGTCCCATGTGAGAGTCACGTCTTCTCGGCACCCATTAGCTTACGAGTGTTGAGTTCACTGATTCACAAGAGTTTAGAGAACTAACACACACCACAGAATCTCGTGTAGGCAGATTCTGTCAGGAGATCGCCGCATCCAAAGTCAATGAGTTTGACTTCGAGCTTCTTAAAGTCTATCAGGAGGTTCTCTAACTTGATGTCGCCATGGTAAACCCCCTGGCGACAGCACGCATCAGCGGCTACTGTTGCCCCCCACATGATGAGCCGGGCAAACTTCTCGCCGATGCTGCCGCCAAAATGCATGCTCACAAAGTGAAACACATCCACGCAGTGTGAGAAACGCTCCAGGACCATGACGTAGAAGTCCTGCTGGTCCTGCCAGTCCAGCAGCTTGATAATCTGCGTCACTGGACCTTTATTGGCCAGGATTGTCAGAGCGACTTCTTTGGGAAGGGGCTCGGGATGATCAGGCTGAAAGAAAGAAACATTATACGATGTCAGATGAGTTTAAATAGGGATTGAACTCAATCTTGGAGGACTGATACTCACAATCCTGATGCATTCCGTATGTTTTGTCTTTCTGACAAATTTCACTGCCACCTGATGGACAAAACAAGAAGCAATTAATGTGTGTAGTGGTCATATCATAAATTCCAAGCGAGAATTTAAATCCCTAAGAGATCAAGATCCCTAAATACTGAATATTTAATAAAGAATATTTGATGGCTTGCACTGGATAAAGTGAGATGTCAAAAGGATGAGAAATAATTCAGATAAAAAACCATTTGCCAAGTAAAAAAAGTCAAACCTTCTGGCCGTCCGCCAAACGAGTGCCTTTATAGACGACACCGAATCCGCCTTGCCCCAGCTTACTGCCAATTGCATATCGGCAGCAAATGTCGTCTTTTAAAAGATGAACAGAAGAAGACAATGTTTAGTGGTGCTGCTTTGCAGAGATTGTGAGATTATTGTTTGGGACAGTGGCAGGAAACTCACCCTCAGGTCTCATGTTCACTTCGTTACTGTCCTGCTGTTTCGTCAGAGGTGACGTTTCACCTGCTGTCAGACTGACTGGACTGTCGTGAACTTGAGTTTGGAGCTCTTCTTGCAGCAGAGGCTCAGCAGCGGGAAGGACTTCAATAACTTTGACTGGAGGTTCCTCGAGATCAATGAGCTCTACAGAGCTCGAGATGGACTGCAGAGACTTTTGATCTGAAGAGGAGAATATCAGCACAAGAAGTTAGCTAGCAGTCAGTTACCTGGTTAAAAGACTGATTTATTGGAAACACATTTATTGACTAGCCTCTTGTCCAGCATATTAGGAATACTCTCAGCTGTGCTGCATTTGTCTTTATGAAAGCGTGTCTTTCTGAACGGGTGCGTGATGATCACAACGCTCTGTTCACTTTGAAGTGTTTGTGACCCTTTGCTTTATGTGTGTGTTTATCAATGTTTTCAATATTATTCACTCACCTTTGGACAAGCTTAAGATATTTTTAGTGGAAAACAAGATGACAATACTGTTTAAAATAAAGTTGGAGAAATAATGACAGGCGATTTACCGTTACTTGTCTTGACGGCGGAGTGATCTGGCGCAGGTGACGGCTCACGATCAGGCTCTGGCTCCAGATCTGCTGGAGGGACAAAAGGCTCCACAACATCCACAGCACTACTGTGGCCACAGCAGCCGAAAGGACTCTTCATAGCCTTCCGCAGCCACCGGAAGAAAGAACCAATTCCTTTCCTCTTCCGACGTTCTGTAGGCTTTTCTGAAATGAAGACAAACCATATAAACTTTTATAAACATCTCTTACCTGCCAAATGACATGCCTTACATTTTACTGTTCAGTTCTTATCTGTAATGTTACAAATCCAAAGTAATGGAAATATTTCCAATTTCAGCTCAATTTTGCTGAGCAACAGTAAATGTGAGCAGACATTAACATGTTAAAAGCTCTTACAGATGAAATAGCAGAATCTCTGTCTGTACACTTGACACCGTCCTGCCTTATTCCAGTCTCACCTGTTGAGCTCTTCTTCACAGGAGAAGCCTCCTCCAAGGCACCCTGAGCAGTTCGGCCATTCGTGGTCTCTGATGGCCCGACAGGAACTTGACCCGGCAGCGGAGGGCACATCCACTCTTCTAGGCTCAACGGCTCTCGGCATAACCGCCTCTCCACATTGTCCTCAGAGAGGGACTGACACGATGCGGACATGACGCCCAGTGAAGAATCTGTCCGAGTGGATCTGGAGGGGCCTGAGGCTGGAATAAACATTAAAAACTGTTTTTTTTGGGGGGGGGGGGGGGTTTTAATAATATCATAATATCAGTAATCAATGTCAGTGGTCACATCAAATTGCTTTTTTTTTTCAACTTTCTTTTTTCAATGACCAATCTCCTTTAATAAAAGGCTGTTCTGACCTCTGTGAAAGCGTTCATCCAGTCTTGTAAATGGAGTGGACGGATGTCCATCATCTGGGCTCTGCTGGCTGCCGCTCTGCCCCTTCCTCCTCCTGCTCCGGCTCCGGCTCCTCCTCCTCCGGTGATCCTGACCTGTGGACACAAAAACAGAAAACTCTGACGGCAGAGGTGTTAAAGATCCAGGTAGCTCCTGGCTCAGTGTCTGGGTCGGGTCTGGCAGAGGATCCTGATCACGACCATCAGAACCGGGTCTCCAAACCTCCTGACCAGCCATCTGACCAGCTCTCCTGGATCGGGAGCGGCCTGAGGATGGAATATTTCAGACATCACATAGTCATGTTTTAATAATAATCAATAATCAATGTCAGTGTCAATTACACATTGGTACTACAGTTACTCAAATTGAATAGTTTCATATGCAAGGAACCAAATACTTGTGATCACCTAGCTAGGAAAACTGGGGGATCAAATGGGTTCCTTGGCACACGTTTCTTCATGTTAATTTACTAAATCATTGTAAAACATCACACCATAACATACCATAAACAATTGAAAAACTAAAGCACTCACCTGCTCTTTCACCCCCGTAAGCCACTGACATCCTCTTCCAAACTCTAATAAAAACAATACAAAATACAATATACAAAAGAATAAAATGCGGCTCTCCTCAGAAATAATCCTTCAAAACAAATAAATAAAAATAAAATAAATAATAGCCAAAATGAAAGAAAAAAATAAATGAAACTCCAAACTCCGCCTAAAATAAAAAAGAACAATAAAATAAAACTGTCCTCAGAAATGTGAAGTCTTCCAAAAAAAAATAATAAAATAAATAAAATGTAAAAGAAATGCCCTCCGATCTCCTTCTAGAATAAAAGTCTCCTCTGAGCAAAATCTCTCAAAATTGTCTCCAAGTGTCTGAATTCGCCTCGTCTCTCAACCAACAGTAGCGATCTGGTTCGAGTGTGTATATATATCAATTCACAATTCATAACACGCGTCACTATAGCAACTAAAATTTGAATCACTCATGCGGAAGCAGCACATTTGAAGTCGCGCGAGCCGAGTCGAATCTGAAGACATTTATTGAATATTTACAAACTTAATTTTGACGTTTACTTAAAAGCAAAATATATGTATATACCTCATATATTTATATATGAGATTTATTCTTTAATTACAGTTATTATTTTTATCATTGGAATTATTCGTGTCCAAAATCATTTATCATAATTGAGCAAAAGCGTCCGCTTTAGGAACTTACAGTGGGTCCCATAACCATGCTTCAGTTAGGATAAAGCGGACATCATATTATAAATATATATATATATATATATATATATATATATATATATATATATATATATCTTGAAATAAATGTAAGTGCCCTTTTCCGCGTAGCCTATATAACCATCGAGGCCAATCAGCTTTCAGTATCACTAATGCGTCTTCAAACGGGCTAGTAGAGTGGCGAAGAAATCCAAAATAATACAGGATCCCAAAACAAGACCAAACGAAAAAGCCCATTCATGATTTTGCCAATGATAGTTTATTTTATCTGCGCTGTCATGTGCCGATTTGGATTGAAAACTTGAAAACTTTCCGTGATTGATCACTTTTCCGATGGACGGCAAACCACAGCCTGCTATTTTAATTATGGGCCTATTAATTCAGTTAAATCAAATAACAGAATCCCATTAAAAATGCATCTGAATTAACCGTCTACAGTGATTAAAGGGGTGTCAATTGCAATAAACTGTGAATTCATTAAATGATTGTAACTCAGTTAGCGATGGTGAATAATTAAGGCTTTGAAAATGAATAATTCCACGAATTACAAAAACAGGAATTTAAAGGTGAAATGTGTAGTTTGTGACACTAAACACTCACTAAAACCTCATGATCTGAAGTGCAGTTTGGACCGTCTCCGCTTGTCCGCCGTTTTAATGGTGGGAAAACACGTAGGCAGACATTCGCTGTCAAAAACTCCATTTGAGCTTGATTTTATTGGAAAGTTAATAATGTAATGATACATGCGAGTGTCCTCCGACCTTGAAGCCACATTATCAACTTTGACAACACACAGTTTCATTATTTAAAAAAAAATACAGTGACTATAGTGTTACAATATGAGGTAAATCTGGCCCTGGCGTTAAAGTGTCGTGAATCTTGTGACACTCTTCGCGCTGAAACCGATCATAGGCTTGTTGTAAAAAAGGCTGTTCTGCGGTGTCCTGTCACTCTAACCTGAGCCAATCAGCGTCCAGAAACCTTGACCATGTGACCACCTTGACTCCACCCTCTCACAGAGAAGCTGCTCCTTTGCAGCGCGTCACGGAGAAGGACGCGGAAGTTACAGAGGCATAATTTGCTTACAGATCTTTTATAGATTGGGTTGTACGTGAATGCAAAAGTAAGTTTGCTGTCCTTAACTCTATAGCTGATGAGAAAAATGAATTCACTCTTGTGAACGAGTTATTATCCCCGCGATGTAACGTGATGTGCCTATGTTTGTAACTCTTTAATTCGTATCTTTGTATTCATATCTTTATTGCTGTCAGTGCTAGATATGCATTTATTGTTATTGTTACATTTTATGTGACTGTTTGAAGAAAAGTTCGCTGTATTTCTATGTATTGGGAGAATTGTTGTAAAGCACTTGCTACACGCATGCGCGTTCAGCGCCCAGTCAGAGCTGCGCCACACAAGCTCTGCAGCGCCAACAAGGTGTCCGGTTATAGCTGTGCATTGCACATAATATCTCCTTTCATTTGCTTGAAATCTTTTGGGATTTAATGTTCATGTTTAATTATTCATCTTAATTCAGTGTGCTGTATGTTTAATTGTTTATTCGTGTTTGCGACTGTTTCTTAATTTGAGAAAACCACAACTAAAACACAAATCAGTGTGATGAATGATGACAATAAATGGGTTATTCCCAGAAAAACAAGTCAATCTTCGTTTCGTCTCTAATCGGACAGTCTTCGGTGGGTCAGCACCACGAGCCGGCAAATTGTAAATGGTGAAGAGCTACAACGAGCCAGCCATTTTTTTTCCACGTACGCTCATACGGTTTTATATTAACCTCTTAAGACCCGAGCTTTGATTTGGCTTGCATTTTAGATTTCTTCCAGCTATTTGGGGTGAGGAGGAACCAATAAATATAATAACCAGATATTATCTTTGAACATGAAGCTCTTTTTGAAAAAATTGATGTCCACAAAAAAAAGACACCATTGTCTAACAAAGTGCAAATCTCTTTTATTTACAGCCTGAGCACTGTGCCTGAACATTTTTTATTGTTACTGTTGCTTACATAACTGTTTCAACTAATGAACATGGATATGGAAACTAAATTTATACGAAACAACAGCTT
The DNA here is from genome assembly GCA_037194245.1 of Opsariichthys bidens. NCBI lineage: Eukaryota > Metazoa > Chordata > Actinopteri > Cypriniformes > Xenocyprididae > Opsariichthys > Opsariichthys bidens. The sequence continues at coordinate 11,925,201 of CM074305.1, read as the reverse complement.
GAGCTCCATTGGCAGAATCAATTCTCAATTGACCCTTCGCAAATAGTTCGATTGACAGGTGGCAATAGCAACGCGAATCCGCCGTCTTATCCGACAAAGCCGTCAGGGAGTAGCCTATAGTACATTAACGTTGGTAAACTTGAAAAGTTGTGTGAAGGAATGTTTTTTCAACCGCAGAAAGACGGGAGTACACACAATATTTCAAGTTAAACAACGTTAATCTACTATAGGCTACTCCCTGACGGCTTTGTCGGATAAGATGGCGGATTTGGCGTTATGATTGGTTAGATTGCCTGTCAATCAGAATGTTTGAGATGGGTCGATTGCCTTTGCAAAATAGCGAAAATAGAATTTAGGTCATTACCGTGTCTCTTATGTGAGCTCAATACTCACGATATCAGATGGGTAAGTGTCGTGGATAATCTAGAGTTTGGGAGGAGTGAAAACACAAGTGGGGTCGCCAAGTTGGTTTAGGTGATAAGGGTTTGATGTGCTTTTTTTATGTGGAAGTGGTTTAATCTGATGTAGTTTTTGGAAGCCTCTGATGACCAAAGACCAAGAGCTTGAATCTGTTTCTGGGAGAGGTCTTTTGGGGCAGCTATGGTTGTAGCACTTATGCAAAAAGACTGGCCTGAAAAGTGCTCCGCTGAGATGCCAGATTGGATCTGGAATCGATTTGAAGTTTTTTTGAAACAAAAAATGTCTGACGGGGTGGTTTGAATAGTCTGTGTAAATTGGGTCGGAAGGGGAACCTGTGAGTATCTGAGCTGTAGGTAGGATAGGAGGCAACTGAAGCTAATCTGAAGGTTGCCGGTTTGATTCCCACGCTGGCAGGAATTGAAGGTGGGGATTGTGAATGAACAGCACTCTCTCCACCTTTGATACCATGACTAAGGTACCCTTGAGCAAGACACCTAACCCCTAATTGCTCCCCACCAAGGGCAACCTCTCACTTGTAAGTTGCTTTGGATAAAAGCATCTGCCAAATGAATAAATGTAAATGAAATGGCCTTTTTTGGTCTGATCTGTCTTAGTTTGTTTGATGAAGTAGGAGATGGTTTCGTTGTCTAACATGAATTTCAGGGTTAAAATTAGAGGTAATGGTGAGTTTGGAACATCTGGGAAAATCGAAAAAGGCTAAAATGAGCATATCGTTCAGTATGTGGGCAGTATTGATGGAGTGCTAGCTTAGGCGGAGGGTAGAGATGCATTTGGTGAGTAAGTGTAGTGTTAAAGGTAGTCTAGCATCTGGATGGGTAGGGTGGGTTTTTTTGGATACCTTTAATAAGCAGTAAGGTCTGTGATTTTATTTAGGAGGAGGGTGAGTCGAAAATTAGTTTGTGGAAAAATTGGATTCCACTTAAATAACCTTTGATGGAACCAATTTGAAGGATCTTTGCTGTGTTGAGATTAACGATGTAATGTTGAGCAGAGAAACCTCTGGGAAAGGCAGGGTAAAAGTGAGATGAAAAGTTTTAAAACATCTCCAAGCTGTTAGGTATGATTGGAGGGTTCTAGGGGAAAGGCTTGAAAAATGTAGCTGGAAGTGTCGAGCAGTGGTCTCAATGGCTGATTTATGGGAAGATTAATTCTGAATAGTGAGGCCACTTCTGGAGCCAGCTGTCTGAATTTCTGAAAAGCGAAGCGTGAGAGAGTGAGCGGATTGATTTTTTGACCCAGGAACATGTTACACCGTTATTGTAAATTGATCGCAAGATACAATCTAAATAAGGTGTCTTAGAAGTGGCATCATTGCAGATTTGTGAGAGTGGGTTTTATTGAGGCAATGCACAGTTGCTTCGTTGTCACAGTAAACTATGATGTTGTTTGTGAACCATTTTTTCCCCCATAGAAAGGTTGCTATACGACGAGAGGATAAAGTTCAAACAGCGCTGAAGAGGCTGGGAATTATGTTGTCTAAAAGCTGGGGTGACCATGCAGACGCGAACCAACGGTCGATTGGATAGTGTTGGATATCGATGGGGAGAGAAACCAAATTATTATAGAAGAAGGAAAAACCATTCCATTGTTTAGGGAAGGTTATCCATAATTTAAGCTCGTCACGGAGAGAAATTTGGTCTTCTAACACAAAATGGAGGATGGGAGGGAGAGAAGATGTAAGATGAAAGGGCGGCCTGGCAGGATTTTGTGGATTTCAAAGTTTAGGTGGCCGAGCAAAGATAGGAGTTTGAGCAGTTTGGGCTGTCTAGTAGAGTGGAAGTGACCAGAATTATTTTGTAGATTTTCTCTTTGAGTAAGGAGGCCTGGTGTCCAGATTAATGGCTAAAAATTCAATGGACGTGGCTGGGTCGATAACTGTGATGAGATGCGCTGATGGCGAGATGATTAAAAAGTTGTAAAGCAGATGAAAAAGGTAAGGAATTGCGCAGTTGAAATAATCTAGTTAAGGCGAAGTAATATTAAATCCGGGTGGATGGGTATCACTTTAAATGCCGAAGTAATATCTACTTTAGCGAGCCAAGTGGCATTGTTTTATTAATGATGTTGCTTGGTATCGATATCGTGATAGTGAAGAGAAAATTCTTTGAGTGGGATAAGGCTGTTTATGCATGAAAAAGGAGAATTTTGAGGTTGATTATTAAGAGTTTTTTACCAGGGAATTTCCTTGTAGCCACTCCAATAGGGCTGATGAGAAAGTGTTCGAAATGAGGAACATCAAAAGGTCTGAACATGAAGCCTGAATCAACTTCCTTACTGATCCAGTTGTCTACTGTGTCAGGTTCTGCAAGAGCGGATTGAAGATTATCATTGATCATATTTGAAGACTATCTAGGCTGGGTTCAAAACCATGCATGAGACCACAGCAAATTTCACTATATATAGAATGGAAACTTTCTGTAAACCAATAAGCTGTTCTTCACCGTAGCATTTTTACAGTATTTTACCATTAAAATCACAGTCATTTTTTACAGTGTAGGATGTCGTCGATGTACACGAGAATATGGAGGGCGTATTGACCAGTCCATATGACATGACGAGATATTCGTAGTACCCTGTAGGAGTCACGAAGGCGGTCTACCACTTGTCCGCCAAATGTAGCCAGATGAGATTATACGTGCTGTGGACATACAGCTTAGTAAACACGGATGTACCACGGAGTTGGGTCATGGCTTCTGGGATGAGGGGAAGTGGATAGCTGAACTTGTTAAGAGCTATGTAGTCAATACAAGGCCACAAACCTTCGTTCTTTTTTTGTCACAAAGAAGAAGCTCGAAGCAGCAGGGGATATGAAAGCGCAGATGTAACCTTTTTGAAGAGCCTCTTCAATGCACTCCTCCAAGGCCTTCTGTTCTGGAAGTGATAGAGGGTAGATTTTACCACAGGGCACTGGCTCACTCGGAAGAATGTTGATGGCACAGTCCCATGGCCAGTGGAGGCAACAACAACGCTTTCTTGGGACAGAATATGTCAGTGAAGGTGGTGTAGCAGGCTGGAATATCCACTGATTGCTATTCAACAGAGCTCTCAATAGACATGGAATTCACACACAAGAGGAAGTTGAGGGAAACAGCTATTTCCCCACTTCAGGACTTCTCCAGAGGTCCAGCATATCGGGGTCGTGTTGTACTAGCCATGGGCACCCTAAAACATACCAAGAGTGGAATTCTACAGTACCAGGAAGGGGAATGATTCACTGTGAAATGGTCTGACTTGCATCTGGAGGGGGTCATACTGTCTGTCTCACATAGTTTCCGCTGAGGGGTTTTCCAGTTATTAACTGGACTTTTGGTAGACCTCTTCTTGAGGTTAAGAGGCTCCCTGAGATGAAGTGTCTGGCTTACCCAGAGTCAAAGAGAGTGATTACGTGAAGAGATACACCAAAGGCAATAAGGATAACTTCAGTGGTGAGTGGTTTTATTTGACCGTCACAGAGTGAATAACACTCACCGTTGATCGGGGAGGATGAATAGGACATGCAGATATGACCTGTCCTCCAGCACCACATTATAAACAGAGACCCTGGGTCAGCCTCCTCCGCTGCTCAGTAAATGTTCTGAAGAGCTGGTCTTCTCTGGCTGGCCAGGAGAACACAAGGAATTCTGGCACTGTAGGTTTTCTAAAAAGGCTGCATAAGCTGATCCACATGGGTAGATAACTGGATGAAAATCATATCATGAAAATCGTATGCAGTGAGATGCAGTCATAAACTGGAAATCAATCCCTGCTGACAGGTGGTGAGGAGCATTTTTCCTGCATGAAGATGACATTGCTCACCAGCAGATGAATCACCCTCAGGAACTCCAAACACTTGAGAAATGAGTGGTGAAACTGTTCAAAGTCTGTGTGACGGGGCCAGCTTGATATTGGAGCACTCACCCCATCAGCAAGGATATAATGAAGACAATCTTGGCTCATTCAGTGGTGAAACTGTGCAAATGCGTCTCCAGGGCTAGCGAACATTGCAGGAGAAATCCATTGCAATCCTCCACGAGCCAGAGGTGCTGGGTTGGCCATGGGACTGGCAACAACTGGTAGTGAAGGAGTGGTGGTGATCAATTATGCGGAAGGGAAGTTTGTTCCCTCTGGCTACTTATATTTTTCATTCTTGTTTTGTATTGAATACCATTAAATTTAAAGGATTTGTTGTGAAAATAGCGTAAAATACATATTTATAGCTTAATGTTTGTATATATTTAGTTTCTACCTGTATTTTAGTTTTAAGTATTTTTAAATGTATTATAAAGTGCAACTGATACATCAATGAGATTTATCTGGGTGTTTTTTTTTCTCAAAAAAAAATGTAGTCTGACGGTGCATGTGACATAATCAGGTGCGACTTATTTTCCAGAAAATAAGGAATGCTAAATAATAAAATTGTGCTTTATTATTAAAAACTGCATATTTACAAATGGGGACATATGCCAATAAAATATATAGTGTTCATTACTCCCAGCCACTGTGAATTTGGGTTTAACCACTGTTATACTATTATGGGGTCCTTGCTAAATGTTCTCATAAGTTTTATAGAGTTTGCTTTAGATGAAGTATCTGTGAACTGTACACCAAATCACAACAATCTCGTGCAGTGGGCACTGCCATTGATAAAGGCATTGAAAGGCTAAATTCTCTATTATAGATCAGATAAAGGTCTATGTGTCGTACACATCACCTACAAAATATGACGTTTTAATTATCTAACATCTCGTTACTACGAGAAAAAATGTAGTTTTAACGAGACACTTAATAAATATGTTAATGCATTTGAAGTACACTTAGTGTGAAATAAAAGTATTTTAAATAGAGTTTGCTGTAGTTTTTTTTTTTTTTTACTAGGATTACTTTGTTTGAAATATTGATTTTATAAAGAAAACAGATATGTTCCTAATTCTGAAACGGATCGAAGTGTCTGGCTATTTTCACTGTCATACAGTAGGGGGCGCTATTACGCATGTTCTGAAAGAGTACATAATCTCCGGATCAAAACGCGGGAGAAAAGCTGAAACAAAAGATAAGATTGCTCACGCAAATATCAAATAACGCGATCATCAATCATTAAACAGCATGTAAATACTGCCTAAAAACTACAAAGCTGTCTAATGTCCTGAACAGGGCCGTTGCAAGCACAACTGCCGCTATAGGCAAAACACCGTCGTGCCGCCCCCAATTCACACTCGATCAGATGCATGGAAAAGACTGGAGATTTGGTTTATTGATTTATTAATAAACTTGCACTAAAATAAAAGCATGTACAAGCACGTTTTCAGATATCTTTTTTCAAAGTAAAAAAAAAATGTAGTCAAGTAACAACTAACTGCAAATGCATGCTGTATTATATTATATATGTAAATCTCCTGAAAGATTCGGGAGAATTCCAAGTGGGCCGCTGATAAACTGGGCTAGAAGTAGCCTACTTCGACAAAAAGACAGTTTACGGAACGTGTAAAGCAAGTCTCGATTTCATTTTCAGTGAGAGACACACAAAAGTGGCAAATCTAGTTCTTGTAGTGGCGAAGCGTCGATGTGCAAGCAGTGCTCGTACACCTGAAATCCCATCACTTGCGCGTGCACAGCTCTTCGATATAAATAGAGGTTATAAATAAATGGCATATATAAATATTACCCACACAAAAAGGTGAGCTACGAGACCTCTCCTCCGCTTTCTCTCTCACACACACAGGCGGAGAGTGAGGCCAAGGAGAAGTGCTTCCCCTTTAAAAACACATACATTTCCTTGTAATAGTTTCAATACGTGTCATCGCACAACCTACACAGCCCAGCAAACACTCCAGATAAATCATTTGTTATTAAGGTGTCTATGTTCACAAAGCAGTGTTAATTTTAACAGAAAAATAAACATACTGTGTAAGGGATTTGGCATGGCAGAAAGTCACCTCTATAATCACTAAAAAGTTGTCATATTAGGCAGGGCCGGTTCTAGACATTTGGAGGCCCTAGGCAAAATTTATGTTGGAGGCCCCCCCCCCCCCCAAAACAAATTTAATTCCAAAAGTTTTTAAATACAAAAACTGTTATCCGGATTTTTATATTTTTACTTAAACATGCATATTAATTGAACTTTTACACACAAAAAATGTCATTTTAATTGAAACGCACACAAAATATTCATCTGAAAAGTCCTGTGGACCAGCACTTATTATTCCTATTCCTTGGCCATGGCCACCTACAAAGGCACTCTTCTGCTTTTTTTTGATGCAAAATCATCAATAACTGTTTCATAAGAAATCTGCTGTGCAAGTTCTCTGTTAATGCTGATTAAAGCAAGTCCACTAAGCCGTTCTTGAGTAATTTTGGAGCGCAGGTAATTTTTTACCAGCTTCAGTTTTGAGAAACTTCTCTCGGCTGCTGCTACGGTTACTGGCAGGGTAACTGCAATTCTGAGAGCAATCCAGAGGTTTGGATATATCTCCTGTAGTTGTTTCTGGTGAAGAAATTTCAGAAGCTCCATGGCTGTGTTTTTTGATGGTAACGGTGGAAGGTTGAGGATCTCCTCTGCCATTTCCATTCCACAGATATCTGCATGTCCTTCCTTGCTGAGTGCCTTCTCAATGTCTTCACAGTGTTTCTTCACTGTACCTCTTGACATGGTTGCAACATCATTAAAATTCAAAAGGATACCGAAAGTGTCCCTAACATTTTCCATGGTCTGAAATCTCTCCTCAAGAGAATGAAGTGCTACATCCACAATTGTGTTAAAAAATGTCACTTCCAGGTTTTGCAGTGCGTCTGTCAGAGGCTCATCAGCAGCCTCATAAGAGAACTGCTTCCTGGTGTTCCGTAGTCTCTTCTGTTTGAGAACTGCCTCTATGTTCATTTCTTCACAGAGATCCTTTGCAGTTGCTTGTGCTGCAGCAAAGCCAGAGGCCCTGTACTGTGAGAGTGCTGCTTTGGTGGAAGTAATCAGGCTTGAATGACTGGAAAAGCTTATTGACCTGGTTGACAAGTGTCAGAATGTCACACCACACAACAGAACAAATTAAAAATCGATAAGACCCCAATTCTTCAGCAAGAGCTTGGGCCTCCACTTTAGAAACGGGGTCTGACAAATTCTGCCGTACTTCAACAAGTGCTTCTCTGATTTGGGCAACCTGGAACCTGACAGCCTGAACACTTTGTAATCTGCTCTCCCACCTTGTGTCACTCCATGATTTAAGAGTGAGGTCCACATATTTTTTCAAAATAGACCATCTCTGAGTGGATCCTGATAAAAAGCTGAATAGTTTCTGCAGGTGTCCAAAAAATCCAATGGCATCCTTTGAAGCTTTTGCAGCATCTGCCAGAACCAGGTTTAATGTGTGTGCCCCACATGGGACAAACAGGGCTCTTGGGTTCTTTTCAAGCAGCCTGGCTTGTACACCTTGCTTCTTACCCTTCATATTCGAACCGTTGTCATATGACTGACCTCGACAATCCATGAAGTCAATCTGAAGGTCCCGCAGCCTGTTTAGGATTACCGTAGACAGATTTTTACCAGTTGTCTCTTTCACAACCAAGAATCCCAGGAAATATTCTTTTATTTCTGGCTCTGGCTGTAGTTCCACAATGCGTAGAATGATAGACATCTGTTCCAGGTGGCTAATGTCTGGTGTACAATCAAGGATGATAGAAAAGTACTTTGCAGTGTGGATTTTTGCAACAATTTCTTTGGTCAGTTGACTACTTATCAGATTCAGTAGCTCATTTTGTATGTCTTTCCCCAAGTAGTGTGTGTGTGTGCTTCCATCTTTGATTTTAGCCAAGTGCTCCTGCATGACTGGATCAAACTTTGCCAGGAGCTCCACTTCCTTTAGAAAATGACCATTATCAGAAACATTGAGTTTGTCTGTGGATCCCCTAAATCCAAGATTCCTCTCAGCAAGAGACTGTATAATTGCTAACAGTCTTGTGAGAACATTTCGCCACCTCTGTCTTTCTTCTTCCAATAGGGTCATCTGTCTCTGGTCTATGGTTTGAACTGTCGTAGAACGCAACTCTAATTCCCTCCACTTCTGCATGGTGCTTATATGCTCAGAACTGTTCTCATGGCTGTGCAGGATGGTGTGGACATTCTTCCAGTCTTTTAATCCTCCTTTAATGAGCCTAATTACTTGGGTAGAGAAAAGTTTGCAGCTGTAGCAAAAGACGGCATCATTCACTTCTGAATATGACAACCATGATCGTTTGACTCTTTCACCATTAGGCATTTTTCTGTAAAATAGACTGTGTGAAAAGGCTCGTCCATCTTTATTTTTTGGAAAAACACAACTTTCTCTGACTTGAAATGGTCCTCTTCGCACTGCCTCTGTTCTGTAACTTTGCAAAATTGTGTCAGGCCACAAGGCTGGATCAACAGGTTGAGCTTTGGGTACTGTCCTTCCTATTTTACTTTTTGTTGATGGTTCAGGTGTGGCGTTGTCTCTTCCAGACTCAATGACTTCCAGTCTCTCACTACTATTGCTTTCAACCTCATGGCTCCTCTCTGGCCCTTCACTCTCTTTGCTGACTTGATGTTCTACCTCAGAAAAAACACACTCTGGCCCTACACTCTTCTTGCCCTGTAGTTGCTCTTCCTCAGAATAACTCTCTGGATCTTCACTTTCTTTTCCCTGTAGTTGTTCTTCCTCAAAATCACTCTCTGGATCTTCACACTCTTTGCCCTTTTGATGATCACTACTCTCTTGCTCCTCTCTCTCTTTGCCCTGTTTTTCCTCTGACTCACCACTGGTTTTTAAAAACCTCATCAGTGATCCTATAACAGGTAATATTTAAAACAATGTCATTATATAAGCTGCATTGGATTTTCTACACTGTAAAAATTAATTTGCACAAGTTATGACATTTTCCCCTCATTAATTAACAAAAATGTTAATTAAACTAGTCAGTTTAAGAATTACTCATAGACACTATTTTTTGGCAATAATTTGTTCAGTAATTTATTTACAGTAACACACTAACCCACTATTTGGGATAATGAACAGCTTTGCCTATTCTATACAGTAAAATGGGGATGGTGGTGTGTGTGGGGGGGGGGGGTCATCTGTTCTTCAGAAAAATGAATAAATTATAGAGCAGTAATGTAAACATCAGCGATTTTTAAGACATACAAACATTTGAGGTACTGTTTTGAAACATAATAAATAATACTCAAGTATAGTGCGTTTGCTCTTTAACTGACAAACGTCTTTACTTTTTCTTTAGTATTCTGCTAGTCAGCTCCTGACTACGGCTGGGAATCGATTCTAAAAGCAATAGATTCCTTGATTCTGAGGCGTTAGGAACTCCTTTAAATTCGCCTCTAACTCATATAGACTGTAAAAAGCTCCAACTACAGTGACTGGAAGTCCAATTCATTTCCGAGAACAGATTCTTTCAGACGGTTCGTGAACCAGTTCAAAAAATGATTCAGAGGTTAATTTTACGTCATCACGTAAGGACATCACTTGAACGTATTTCTAACAAAATTCTGCATTATATGTTCGGATTCAAAGTGTCTGAAGCGGATTCAAAGTCCGTCTACGGTACTTTTGAACTCAGAATAATTGTCATCCGATCTATCCCAAAATGACGCTGGCGCTGACCGCTGTAACCCTCGTTCCCTGAAGGAAGGAACGGAGACGTACGTCGGAACTGACCGTCAGAATAAGGCTCAATTTATTTTTACAATCACTCACTCCAAAACAGATACCTGCTTCACGAGCTGCACTCTCTTTGCGTGCCTGTTTAGCCTTACGCTTAGCAGACCCTGAAGGATGAGTTCGTTTAGACGCCATCACATCAGTTTGCAGAAAATCTGGATTTTATTCATCTTCGTACACAATCTCTTCATTCATACATTCAGAGGGTGGGACTCACATTTAAACGGTGTCATTGGTGTCACAGGTGAGTGACAATTCTTTTATATCCAATGGACAAAGAGCCTATATTTTGCTGCTTTTGATTGGTGGACTAGCACTAGCGTATAGTGACGTTATGGAGGCCCCGCGTCCAAGCCCGAGGCCCTAGGCAATAGCCTTCGCCGCCTATAGGTAGCGCCGGCCCTGATATTAGGGGACGTGGTGGTGGAAAAAAAATGGGATGGGAGGAATTTTTTTTAAAGAAATCTTTTGCGTTCCCACGCAAAGATATTATCGTTCCCTTGCAAAAGCTGTTGTGAGCTCGGACAAAACCTTCCTGTTTAATGTCCCTCTGGCTGGCAGTAGTGTTTATTAAGTCAGCTCCGTGCATTAATACACTCAAATAATGCGCGGCTCATTTAGAGTTTGAATTTTCCTCAAACAAGCTTTATAATATATAAACTGGTCTCTATTAGCAGGCGGCGGTGAGACAAGGGGGGGGGGGGGGGGGGGGGGGGGGGGGGGGGGCAGCCCATTTATCATGGGGGTCGCGGGCTAAAAAGTTTGGGAACCCCTGGGTTACACCACTTAGTTTGGCGAGTAGCACAAAAGGCCTTCTTTACACAAATGATGCTATGCAGTTTACATACTTACAACCAGCATGGACCAGCATGATATGGTCATGTATAATTGTGATGTTGTATAATTGCTTACTGAATTTGATGGCATTACAAGTTATTAGATGTTTTACTATTAACAGTGAAGTTATTGATTTTGTCTCATAATAATCATAAAAGTTACATATAATTTTTTTCTTATCAAACTAGGTGTTCTAGTAAAACCAGCAGGAGAGCAGTGACGTGTTACAGTGAAGTTATTGAGCGTTTTTCATAATATAAAAATGGGTTTTGCACTTTTCAGACGGTCCCTTGTCTCGCCGGCTTGTAGAGACAAATGTATATATTATAAAGCACATTTGAGGAAAATTGGGTTGTTGTAGCTCGTTGTCTATGTTACTTTGATTGGAAATAGCTGCATTTGTGTTTTAACAACGTTTAATCCACGAGTTCTTGATCCGGGAAGCTCGAATAGGTGAATATATTGCCAGCTTTACTGAACTCCTTAAACATTGACCGCATTTCTTTATATTTGAGTCAAACAAGTTAAATGAGTGTATTAATGTTCGAGCTGACTTAATAAACACTACTGCCAGCCAGAGGGACATTAAACAGGAAGGTTTTGTCCGAGCTCACAACAGGTTTTGCAAGGGAACGATAATATCTTAGCCAGGGAGCGCAAAAGATTTCTTTAAAAAAAATTCCTCCCATCCCATTTTTTTCCACCACCACGTCCCTTTAGGGGCTCCGTACGATCTCACAAAGTTCTGTTATAATAAATGAAGCTGTCTGCATAATGAATCTCTTATTTACGTAATGTCTAAAATGTAAAACCTTTCCGTAAACCTACCCCTTCCATAAAAATGTACTGAAGAGTTTCATAGTCAAAATACTTAAAAAATGACGAAAACAAACAACATGACTGTGGCCGGATGAATAACAGTAAATTAAATGTGCTACTTATCAAATTGTGTTTTATTAACATCTACACCCACCCCAACCCTAAACCTACCCTTACAATACTGCAAATACAGTTATTAAATTAAATAAATACATATTATATGACGGAGTATTGATGTGCGCATGTGCAGCGGCTGCATCATCTCTCTTTGACATCTCGCGTGGTTCTGTGTGACTTGGACAACCTCAGGTTACGCCCCCTGCAACAGGTTACGCCTTCTTCCTGTTACGCCCCCTCTCTTGCAGTCCGCAGACAGATTCTATTGGAGATTCCAGTGTTGATAAAAAGGTTACATGAAGCTAGAATAAAATGTTTGAAAAATGGAAAGAGTTAAAGGTATACCGAAATAGGAACACAGTAGTATGCTTAAAGTGCAAAAATAATACATAAATAGTAAACTAAAACTGTGAAGTTGTGTTATTATATCATAATATTGAACTAGTAGTTTACTGAGAATTAAAAATAGTCATAGTTTACTGAATTTCAAAAAGTACTACTATATTAAAATTGTACACTAGTATACTCATAAGTTCACTATATACAAATGAGAAAGGTAATTATGAGCTCGTTGTGCACAAAGTTTACTACTGTTACACTTATCGTATATTAAATGTATACTTTTATATACTTAAAGTGGGGCAATTTAGTACCAAGCGAACAATAATATTGTTTTCAATAATATTAATTTTATGTTTTGAAACAAATTATAAGCAAACTGTTTGTCTCTCTTGAAAATTATTGCTTCAATTAATGTTTTGCAAGATATAATTCTATCTGGATTTGACCCGTTCCAAAAATCCTCATTCCCAAATTTGAGAGGATTTTGATATTGTACAGTTATAACACATTTAGGGTCTCTGTCATTTTCATGGAAAGAGACTTGTTCCCCAATCATTTTTGCTATATGCCAAATTGTTGAGGCTCAATATTTCAAAACGGCTCAGAATGCAGATAGAACCTCCAAGGTATAATTCCAAGGTGACGAACTGCTATTTTGTTAGACGCTGTATTAAAGGTTGCTTGCACCAAAATCCCTTTCATAGTCTGTGATTGAACTATCTAGCGTTGAAAAAAATCTGGATTTTAAAAAAAGAATGTAAAGTCAACTTTTAAATAAATTGGTTTCAGCACATGGAATTTTAAATAGTAATAACTTTTAATGTCTCATCAATGTTGGTGGTTAAGGTATGGAATTGACACATTTCTGAGCATGCACAGTTTGATCATTGATGCTCAGTTCTGTAAAACCATTTTAGACAAAACAATTTTAATGCCATTATGATTATTACTGGTTACAGTATTACTAATTACAACTGGTTTTGACTTGATTTGATGATTAATATTTTTATATTTAATATGGAATGTATTTATGAAATGTAAGTTTTGTGATAATACTGAAGGGGTGGATTCTTATGGGATTAGTTTTGTGCCAATAAGAACGAACGTAACTTTTTAAGAAACAAACGAAAAAATGAATTGAAACTGAAAAAAAATTAAATTGCAACCAAAATGTTTGACTTCGTTTTTAATACACTGCATGTTTTGCTAATTGTTTTCTCCATCTTCGTTCGATGATTTGTACTTACAGATGCGTTTCCAGAGTTTTCATTTACGCTTCTGAAATTTTCGTTTACGATCCCAAAGTTTGCGTTCGATATTCTGTCACAATTCTCTCGCGGGGGCGGGGATAGCAGTGGTGTGTTCTTATTGGCTACTGAGTTTCTGATTGGCAGCTTCCGTGACCTGGAAGTCAAGACGTCATGTCAGTGTTGTGTTGACATCTTCGCATGTGCGGATGTGATGGACTGTAATGGCTTCCTATTTCATTTTAGTGATATAAAGATATTAGTTTAGTTTTTGAATTATATCTGCTGCTAGTACTTTGTCGACAAAAGCTTTTAGAAGCCCGAGAGATCAAACGCGAGAGAAAATGAAAGTCTTGAGGTTTAATTGTACATTAAAGTACTGTTAAACGTAATACTGAAAATATTGCATAATGTCCAATGTGTTCGGAGAATATTTGTTTATTCTTGATGGTTCTTTATTGTTGGGTCTGATTAGGTTGTGCTTTAAAGAGAATAATGTAAATGTAAGTGTATATTCTGCTGTCGAGAAAGTCTCACTCCAACCAGGTCAGGTTGGAAACCCTGGCCATCACGCTGAACATTATTAGAAATACGCATTTACACAATCACAATTAATCACTTAAATCTGAAGAATTCAAACAAAATATAAATAATTACAATTGTGGCTTGCTGTCAGACGGTATAATCCTCAAAGGCCATCTCAGTAAATATTCTTTTAAAATTGGAAATCCTTTTTTAATAATAATCAACAGTTTCAATTGTGACTTTTATAAAAAAAACAGTTGAATAAATGTAAATTAAAATATAGATCAATATAAATAAATTTAACATTCTTTATTGTCACTACAGCATATACACAAGTATCAAAGTGAAAGTGTTGAATGCAATCATGTTGTGATGGGAAAGACCAGAATCCACAAAACACTAAAATATTCAAGTAATGCACAGTATTGTCATGATATACATTACCTTAAAAAACACACAAGTACATATATAGAAAACATGTGAAAAATTAATTTATATTTTAAATGAAACAATGATCCTTTGAACAGTTCCTGTTACAGTACAAAGTGACAAAACAGTGACTGGGTGGGTACATTATGTGGTAATGGAGTAAAATATTAGTCTTTACAGGGATAGTTCACCCAAAAACATTTACATTCTCTCATCATTTCACCTTCATGCTTTCCCAGATGTTTATGACTTTCTTTCTTCACATAAACACAAAGAAAGACTTTTCAGAAAATAATCCATTTCTGTGAGTCCTTATAATACAAATGGATTGTAACCCGGCAGTTGGTCTGGAGCAATTGTTAATAGTTAAAACAGTTTAAATTATTAGTAATGGTCGCTGTGCATTTATTTTTTTAAGTGTCTTTACGACTTAATTTGTGTTTATCTATAGAAAGAAAGTAATATGCATCTGGAATGGCATGAGGGTGAGTACAATATATGAGAATTTTTATTTTAAGGTGAACTATCCCCTTTAACATTCATATGATGTTGGTATGCTAATACGAGATCAGCATACACTAATAAGAATAAAGTGCAACCTCTTGTGTATTTGTGCTCTGTGTTTGTTTTAATCTAGAACTCCAAAGAAATTTAAAGTTTTGCACAATATCAGGTGTCTGAATATCAAGATCCAGTCATCCAAAGGTGACGTGTCTGAACAAAATAAGATTCTTGTGTTTGGGACAGTGGATCTCTGGCACTACCACTCCATCCTCTGGGTCAGCATCTGAATTTTATTTATGGAAAAGTTGCTCCACTCCCTGGAAAACGAGAAAGGATATGTATTATAATCTAACAATACAAACTCCCACACAACACACTGCATACTTAACATATAATGTTTATTTAAAACAAATTTGTATATGTATAATTAATATATATATATATATATATATATATATATATATATATATATATATATATATATATATATATATATATATATATACACACAAATTTGTTTTAAATAAACATATATAAGTTTCATTCATAATTACTTGCAAGTAATAGGTTATATATTTGAACAAATATGTATTATTATTAAACACAACTTTTACCCTTAAATATGATCTAATCGAAGACTGTAATATGCATAAGCAGCAACACTGCTGTACAACATCGTGGGCTCTAAATGTGCTCTAAAATACATCTCCTCAAGACAAAGCAAAAGCAAGTACTTACTGATTTATTTAAAACTTAAAAATTAATAACTTACCTCGAGTATCCAGTATCCTGATAGCGACGATGATTGATGTTAATGATGATTATATCATTCATCTGTGCTATTCATAAGAAGTCATCTCAACATAGTGTAGCAGCAGATAAAATAATATAGAAATATATAAACTCCCAGCTGTATATCACCAAAACTAAGACGATCACATTCACACGATCCGCACATGTGAAGATGTCAACACAACACTCACATGACTTCACTTCCAGGTCACGAAGCTGCCAATCAGAAACTCAGTAGCCAATAAGAACACACCACTGCTAGCCCCGCCCCCGCGAGAGAATTGTGACAGAATATCGAACGCAAACTTTGGGATCGTAAACGAAAATTTCAGAAGCGTAAATGAAAACTCTGGAAACGCATCTGTAAGTACAAATCATCGAACGAAAATGGAGAAAACAATTAGCAAAACATGCAGTGTATTAAAAACGAAGTCAAACATTTTGGTTGCAATTTAATTTTTTTTCAGTTTCAATTCATTTTTTCATTTGTTTCTTAAAAAGTTACGTTCGTTCTTATTGGCACAAAACTAATCCCATAGATTCTGGAAACCACTACAAAGTTCCACTACAAACTTCAATATATATATATATATATATATATATATATATATATATATATATATATTTTGAGCTATTTATCACGAAATTATCTTTGCTTATTGAATTATTTTGAATAACTAACTTCAACTTATGTTAAAGCCTTTAATTTCCTTTTCATTTTCAAACTCTAGAAAATAATGATGTATTGTCTTTACCTCGGACTGAGAGAAAAGGACAACTTATCAAAATGTTTTGGGAAAGTTTCCTGTTCAGTGCAGAGCTCAGATCAACTTTGTATGTGCGCTCAGTGTTCTGTACAGGTCCGTTATGTACTAGTGGACAACTGGGACTCTGCTTGAGATGTGCCAACGCCTTGTCCTGACTTAACAGGACATTCTGTGCCTAAGTTCAGGCTCCGATCGCCAGCATCATGATGGAAAGAGATATGCTTCTGACTATCTGTCCATGTGTGGAAAATGACCAGTTTTGTCTTGTGTTCTTAACCAATCAGTATCTTAGTAATGACGTAGTTAGTGGACTCTGTTAGAATATAATTGTTGTGGAAATGTGAATGTATGAGGGAGAGAGAGAGCGGCCTACGAACTCCTTGTGAGACTTGAAGCTGCTTCTGCAAACTATTCTTCAGTAAAATTTTCTTCAATTTATTTTTTTTAAACTCTGACTCCGTGTCTTCATTTATCATATCTGGTCTTTTGAGTCATTAACTGTAAAATCCCCTACAGTAAATTTACACTTAATAGTTTAAATGTTCTTTTTATAAAGCTAAATGCTACTCTAAAACTCTTATTGTTACATCTATTACTTAGCATGCCCAGAGGAGAAGCATTAAGGTTGGGGGGGATATCCATAACCCTGTTCAAAATAATTTAATATTTATTATGTGTTTGGTAAAAACATGGTTAATTATTAGGATAAATATTTATTGTACTTTAGAATTAAAGGATAAAACGCTATTTTTTTATTTTTTATTTTTTTATTTTTTTTTTTAGAATTAATCACATCCTGTCAGACAGTAGCACAATGTTTTGTCACACAAGCTGAAAAATTTAGACCTCAAATCAGATTTGACAATCCTGCAGGTATAGGCATATGATGAACCAAAAGTAGCTTTACAAACACTATACCACACGCTTGTGTCACATTTGGCTGTAAAACCACCATTCTGCCTGACCATCAAGAACAACATTCCGTGACCTCAAGATGGAAGTTGTTTCTGTCCCTTAGGGGGAGAGTGGGGTAAGATGAGTCAGTGCCACCCCCTTTATCTTGTCAACTGTACACTTTTATTATGACCATATATTTTGGAACCACCCATCATTACTGCCAAACTGAAAAGGAGAGGCCCATGCATGGGAGGAGACCTGTGTTTGGCATTTTAGCATAAGAGATGTAATGGCTGTTACATCGAAGCAAATTTGTCCATGTCTGAAACTGTTTATGATCCATATTGGTGATTTAGCAATGCATAAAACTGTTGATCTGAAATTACAGCTTTGTCCCTGTTATAGTTGAATCACAGGACCGGATACCGAGTTGCTTTGCCAAGAGAAACTCTTTATTGTGATATTTATATTGTTCTATTGTCTTCAGGCCATCTTCATGTGCTTCTCTGGGGCCAGTGTGTTTTCGTCGAACTTATATATATACCATGACTAGAGATCTTGCCATTCCTTTCAAGGTAGAAAAACAAGTTGGTACCTTTAAAATAGAACGTATACTTCATACACATTCTACCCTACTTACAGGGAATACTGTACATCAATTGATATTTGCATGGAACAACTGCATCAGCTGAAACATGTGCACCTTTCCATAATACATGTACACATACATTCCTGTGAAGCCAAAATGATCTCTCCTTCCCTGTGCACATATGACTCTACATGTTCATACAGACTTGGCTCATGAAGCTTATACTTTCTCAAACTCATTATACCTTTGATTATGAACATATAAATAATATTAAAACAATGAAATTTTAATGCTATGGAGCAAAGTGAGCCAACTGCTGTGGGGTAAATTGAGCCAGCATGTTAACTTACCCCACCACAAGACAATGGTTAAGTTAAAGTATAAACTGGTATAATTTCAATGTAATATTACGAAACTGGTTTATAGTATCATTTTATTTGATCTATTTTTAAAAATTGATTTTATTTTTATTGATTTCTTTGAGTTCATGTGATGTACAAGTACACCAAATCCACCAAATATAGCAAAACGGAAGATGCTTAATCATATATATCTTTCCACCATAGTAGCATAACTATGTCATTTCAGAAAACTACCATGCCAAAAACTTTCAATTAAAAATGTTTATAGTCTCATTGACATTTATTTGTTCGTTATAATTAATTACGTTTTTGTTTTATTTTACTCAACAAACTCTCTGTTTAGTTTGTTTTTGGGAAAGTTACAACTTTCGTGTTCAACATATTGTTTCAGAACTGCAAACAATTAAAGATACTGAAATCTTTATTTTTGAAATGTTTTATGTTGTTTAAGTTAGCTTTAAGAAAAGAAATATGACTATTTGTGGAAGGAAATTTGATTATTAAATTAGTTTTTAAAAGAGGTAAATTGACTTTAAAATTTCACAGGAGTTTGTTGGTCAGTTTACACCCACATGGTGCAACTTACCCCTAACCAGGGAAAATTGAGCCACAGGAACATTTATTTATTTATTTATTTTTTAAGCCATATTTTTAGAACCCTTTGTTATATATGTATTCTGATCATTTAAAATGATAGAAAGCATCCTAAAATTATGTAAGAATGTTTCATTGTACTTCTGCTTATTTGTCTGATATCTTGAGGATCACATACGTAATAACTGGCCCATCTTACCCCACTCTCCCCTTACCAGATGGGTACCAAAAGGCCGCCATGAAAAGTTTACTGGTAAAATCAGTTGTACAGATGTAGTTAAATACACCATAAGAAATGAGTGTGGTTTCAAGGTCATGCACAAATAACCGTAAAGTACTGTTTCAATTCATTTTATTAAAAAATGCAGAAGTAGGCTACTTCCCTAGTTCGAGAGGTCACGTGTTTCATCGCGAGATTTGGGTCTTGTGATCTCCGGTGAAGATGGCGGCTCCGCCTGACGAGCAGAGCTTAGAGTCCCGCATCAGTAAGTCAAACATATTTAAACTACAAATTTATTATATTTTAATGTGACAGTGAGAATACCAAGGACATGCATTAGGCTCAGTTGGTGCCTTGTCGCAGGCGCTTTGTTGAGCGCAGATGCGGAGTGTCATGTTGTTGTTGGCAGTGGAGTTATTAGCTTGCTAACGACGATATAGTTAAGTTTCTGACACACTTTTGTTTTTAGTGTGTTGTGTGTGTCTTTCTTGTGGTGGAAGTGTCTGTTCTGTGATGGACAGTTGTAAATTTAGTTGATAGCTGTCTCTCCTTGAATCAAAAGGGAGGAGTCTCTTAGAAAGCAGACTCATAAGATCAATAAAATGTTGAAGACATTCAATGGTTGAATATTTGTTGTGCCTCTATAATGTAAAGTCTCAATTCATGCACTGTTTCCGTTCAACCACCCAACATGTCAGTCAAGAAAAGATGATTCATTTGCTGTTTCCTTAAAGGGGCCATATCCGACCTTTGTGTGATTCTAGTAAAGATTACTCTCCAAAACAAACAAACAAACAAATAAAAGCCATCAACCCCTTTGAATTGCTGTCTTGGACCCAACATCGATAACATTGCAAGATTATAGGTTCACTCAGAATGTAGTTTTCATTTAATAGTTGTACAGACATTATTCGTTTTCCAATTAATAGTTTTGGTAGCATAAAATCAAAATTGATTTCTATATGATGTTTTTAATGTTGTCACTGGTCTTACTGTGAACGATTATCCATGCATGTATTTTTATAAATGTCATAACTTGCTCTTCCTGTGATTTGACCTCACTTCTCTCTGCTGACATTTTCACAGTCAAACTACAGTTAAGCCAATCACATTCAGATCTGCCTCCATTATGGTAAACAATGGCCACTTTTCGCAATCCAATCAACAACCGATGGATAAAATCAAGCCCTGCCCTACTTTTTCTTTTTTTTCTTGTTCTATAAGCAACCTCACTCAAAAATATGTAACAATTTTAAAGTTGTAATTTTTAATTTCTGTTTCATGACGGTTTTAAAATGAAGACTCAAGTCAAATCAGCAGAATAAAACAATTTTTTTTTGTAGTTTTTAAACTTGTCTAACTTTTTAAACTGGTCAGGTCATAGTGGCATCGATTGGCTCTAAATGAGATTTTTACCTCTGGAAGTTGTATGTAACATATATAGGATTTGAGGATCAGCACCTCAAAGTCTGAGACCATTGTTCTCAGTTGGAAAAGGGTGGTTTGCCCTCTTCAGGTTGGTGGAGAGCTCCTGTCTCAAGTGGAGGAGTTCAAGTATCTTGGGGTTTTGTTCACGAGTGAGGGAAGGAAGGAGCGTGAGGTTGACGGACGGATCGGTGCAGCTTCTGCAGTAATGCGGTCAATGTACCGGTCTGTCGTGGTGAAGAAGGAGCTGAGCTGCAAGGCGAAGCTCTCGATTTACCGGTCAATCTACGTTCCTACTCTCACCTATGGTCATGAGCTTTGGGTCATGAACGAAAGAATGAGATCCCGAGATTATTATTATTAGAGATAGTGGGAGGAGCTCAAAGTATATCCGTTGCTCCTTCACATCGAGAGGAGTCTGCTGAGGTGGCTCGGGCATCTGTTTCGGATGCCTCCTGGACGCTTCCCTAGGGAGCTCCATAGTCTGGAGAGACTATGTCTCTCGGCTGGCCTGGGAACGCCTCGGTGTCCCCCTGGAAGAGCTGGAGGAAGTGTCTGGGGAGAGGGAAGTCTGGGCATCTCTGCTTAGACTGCTGCCCCCGCGACCCGGCCCCGGATAAGCGGTAGAAGATGGATGGATATATAGGATTTGATGTTGTAAATGCGAGTGTTAATATGCTCATGGTTCTGACATCATGACCGTGAAGAATCTTGAATTAGTGTGGCTTATTGGAGAGGGAAATTTGACTTTGATGGTAATTTAATTTTTGATAATAGCATAATTATGGGCTACTTTTCATAGGGGCAAGGGAAATACTTTTTTGCTTTCTTGTTTATTTATCGGCTTCTAGATTCAGATTTTTTTTTAATAACTTTCATGGTGAAATTACGTTATTGTTTTTTTTGTTCTTGGAAATTATTTCTTATTGTTTGCTTTTATATCTTAACTTGATTTTTACAGTTCTTGTGATCTTTATACAGAAATGTAGGTTTTAGGGCTGCATGATTATGACAAAAATCCTAATTGTCGATTATTCCCTTGAAAATGAAATTGCAATTATTAATTACGATGATCACAATTTACATTTAATAATGTTTTGAATAGCTTCATACCATTGTTTGAAGGAACCGCATGCTATATTTTTATATAAAAATAAACAAGCTGAAAAAATTGCTTTTCTATAGATTTAAGCCTCAAGTGTCCACTATACATTGGTTTGGTTTCTTCTTTGAATAAAATAAAATCAAAAAATGCATGGCATAACAATGGGGAAAAAAAACCCGTAATATGACCCATAAAAAACAAACATGCAGAATAATGCAAGTGGACTTTTTTTTTTTCTTTTTGCATCTGTGCCATTTACGTTTTACGCGATTACGTAATTGTAATCACGATTAGAAATTTGATTAATTGTGCAGCCCTCGTAGGTTTAGTTAGTCTTTCTGACATTTTATTTTGCTTAACTGTTTTGTGTCCCCTGTAGACAAAGCTACCAACCCTTTAAATCGAGAAACTGACTGGGAGAGTATTCAACTGTTCTGTGACCAGCTCAGCGATGAACCTGAAGGGTGTGTCAACAATTCAATCATTTTTAAACTCAAATGTGTCACAGTGAGGAACCTTTCGCACAGACTGTGTTTTTGCTTCATACTGTACTTTTTCCCATTGTTTTTTAATGTATACATGCTAGACGCATCTTTGCATCTCACATTTTTTAAACTCAAAAATTCATTCTTTGTGAAAGCGGGTGCTTACAGAACCCTCAAGTATGTGACATTTATGAATGTGTATTGTATAGCAATTCATAAACACAAGGTCCACCCTCAGTGGTGTAATGTTGACATCTCTAGCCTGTTTTCAGTCATTTTAAGCCTTAAGCATTGGCTCAACTCCGGAAAAACTAATTCGCCACTGGTTCCCTCAAAAAATTTTCCTATAGAGTTTTAGAATAGTGTTTTTCAAAGTTTGAGTAAAATAAAGTCTTGAAGAATGTTTTGTTCAACCCCAAACCTTCTTATCTAGTTACTAAGAAACATTACTTGCCTCTCAGCATTTTCTGTGGCCACAGTTTTGTTGGGAAATCACGTTTTATTACGGGTGTGATGATACATGAGAACGTGACAATATTTTAACACTATTTTTAAGAAAACTATTAATTGAATGAAAGTCACAAAATGCAAAATAGTGCAGGTTCATTTTGAAATGTGTTGACTATTCTCGGGCTGTCACTAATGATAATTTTGGCTTAATCGAGTAATCATACAATATTTTTTATGGTAATAATAATAGACCTAATTGAACAATAGTCTTAAAAATGACTGAAAATGCATTTATAATAAGGCAGTAATAATTGGCTCAAATAAAGGATCATTTGGTCTTATTCAACAACACTGTTCAAAATATGTAATGTACATAATACAAACATAATCAACTTATGTACATTACGTATTATTACAAATGCCTGCAGTAGGCTCTGGTGATTGTTGTTGTTAAACTTTACAGCATTATCAAATCCTTGTTTAAAACTGACCAAACAACAATGAATTCAAATGTCCAATTAAACTTTAATATTTGTCCATTTCTTTGTAATAGAAATGCTAATTGAACAATAGCCTTTAAATGGACTTAAAATGCATTTCTAATAACAATAAGGCAAACATGTACTGGTAAATGTTGAGGCGTCCTGTTTTACAGATTGTTCTTTTTATTGAGCATTGTGTGTGTAGTCCACAGTTGGCCACCAGGCTTCTTGCTCACAAGATTCAGTCCCCTCAGGAGTGGGAGGCCATGCAGGCACTCACGGTAAGATTGGCATTCAGGGTTTTTCCTCAGGGTCTGACCAAATATGCTGAAACCCTGTTGTATCTGTACTTGTATTTTTTGCTTCTAAATTTTATTTGATCAAAGTACTGCAAAGATATAAGCTTATTAAATTGTCTGATATCGCCCAAATTGAGTGACATATTACTGCTGAATTTAATGAAACTTGATACTTGAACACATAGACAACAGGATTTCGCTTTCGATACTTCACTCTTACTGCGTCGCTGGACGTGATGGGGAAACTCCTTTTTACTGATAACTGAAACCTTTTTAATAATGCACTGACTCTGCATGTCCATTGGTTCCTGCAGTCATAATATACATAAAAGACAAACCAATGACGAGGCAGTAGAGCTCCATGAGCCTATGGCGATGAGGCCCGCCAGATCCCGCCGAAATGGGTGGGGTCATCTGGCTATATAAGCTGGCATTTTGCCATAGTATCCTCAGATTTATTTTCCCTCAGCGACAAAGACTATTTTTTCACGGACTTCGAGACAATCCGAATTCTCGCCGTTGAAGAAGCGTACGAGTATGGCTACGCCCCCACAAGCCGCGTTGAGGACGAGCACTCTCACTATAAAAGCGTGAGAGCGAGCTTAGTGCTCAGATGATTACAGCTCAGCTGAATATGACATGATGTTCTCCTATGACTCAGGTGAGACTCATGGAATATATTCCCTCCGAAAGAGCATATTTTCTCCAGCATTTGTTGTAAAATGGTGAACCTTATGAGTCACTCAGCATCCCTCTGAGTGGGATTCCCTCTGCTACGCATGCTGTGAGGGCGAGTACTTCACTGATGGTGATTAGTTGAGTGAAGCATTGACAGCTCTATGACATGACGTGGTCTCCTCTAAAGCTATCAGGTCAGACTCATGCAATGTATTTAATCTAAAATAGCATTATTTCACTGGGGTTTGTTGTAAAATGCCAAACCTCAGAGTGCGTCACTTGACGGCCTCGCAAGCTGTCTTGAGTGAAGATGGACGCTCTCGCTATGAGCGCGAGTCTCGCCTCACTGCGTTCACAGGCCACTTTGTCTGAAAGCAGCTCCTCCACTTGTTCTCCACTGTTCTTTTTATCTCATGCATGAGACAAAGAAACATTGGAATCGCAAGGCTGGTTGAACGGGACTAGATGAGCTCATGCCAGCCTATTTCTCGCGTGTCTCATCTTTCCTGCAGCAAGGGGATTCCCCAGCTCTATACTCACTTCTAGAGCAGGCCCAGCACTGACAGCGGCGCTAGCTGCTTGTTAATGTGTGATGTTCTCCCTTATGACTATCACTTAAATAGCTATTCTCTGTAAAAGAGCATTTAAACACTGGCGTTTGGTTTTAAAATGTCGAACCTCTGAGCACAAATGTCAGCACTTGCTGGCTCAGTCATA
The DNA here is from genome assembly GCA_037194245.1 of Opsariichthys bidens. NCBI lineage: Eukaryota > Metazoa > Chordata > Actinopteri > Cypriniformes > Xenocyprididae > Opsariichthys > Opsariichthys bidens. The sequence goes on along the minus strand of CM074305.1, from coordinate 11,900,425 downwards.
TGGTTCAGGGAATTTGGGATATCAGAGGTCGACCTCTTCGCCTCAGAAGACAACTCTCACTGCTCAACTTATTTTTCAAAGAGAAAAGATGCGCTTGCCTGCGACTGGCCCAGCCTTCTCCTTTATGCCTTTTCCCCGATCGCTCTGGTCTCGGAAGGTCATCAGACGAATCAGGGAATATAAAGCAAGGTTGTCCTAGGGGCCTCCCTCTGGAGGAACCAACCTTGGTTCTCGGAGTGCCCTGTCGCTTAAGAAGGCCGTTCTGCTAGCTGTAGCATTGGTCAAGCAGATAGGAGATTTGCAAGCGCTCTCTGTGAAGCCCTACCTTCCTTGAATTTGGATCCAACAATTCTAAGGTCGTCCTTGAGCCAAGGTATGGTTATGTACCTAAAGTACTCGCCACTCCATTTAGAGCACAGGTCATCAGATTCTCTGTGCTCTGTCCCTCAGAGGATGACCAGGAGTTTTAGCCCGTCAGGGCTTTAAGAGTTCATGTTGAAAGTCGGAACAGCTCTTTGTGTGCTTCAGGGAATCGCACTAAAGGACTTCCGGTCATGAATCAGAAGCTATCCTGCTGGATAGTCGACGCAATTGCGCTAAGCTACTCCTCAATGGGTCTACGATGCCCCATTAGTATACAAACCCACTCTAATAGAGGCTTGGCCACATCTTGGATATGGTAAAGTGGTGTATCCATTGGAGACATTTGTGCAGAGGCTGGCTGGGCCTTGTTGTCCACATTGCAGAATTTTATAACTTGGAGGTCCCTGCCTTTCAGGCCCGGGTCCTATCTGCTTCGTGAAGTTTGCCTCTGAAGAGCTCGGCTCACTAAACCCATGGGGAGGCCAGTTGTCCACCCCATCGTGTGTTAGATCATTGCAACCCCTGTGCAGCTCTGATTAAATCCGAGTTGCCAGCAACAGGCCTCAGCCTATTCTGGTACGGTCTTGGCTTAGTGCCTAAACTACTCAGAACCTCTTGGAAACGATTGTACAGGGGCAGGCTAGATCTCTGAGTTCAGCCAGCTTGCCTAATGGTGGGCTCCGATGTATGTCTACCCCTGTTAGGGTGTCACCACTCCTTATGCTTGATCCCTCTAGGCCCTTATTGGTGCTTAAGGCAAGTTCTCACATTCAGTCGTTCTTCTATCCTAGCACGGCTTAATTGAAATGGTTCCCCACTGCCTCTAGTGACGCAGTATGAGTGAAATATCGAAAGGGAATGTACACTGTTTCTAACGTAACCTCGGTTCCCTGAGCTACGAGAACAAGTACTGCGTTATGGGATGTGCTATATCACTACATGACTCGGTGTCGTCGCTTCAGTCAAATTAACCTGAGATCCCTATGGCAGAATGCCCGCTAATATAGTCAGATGACCCTGACCATTTCGGCGGGCTCTGACGGGCCTCATCACCATAGGTTCGTGCATTGCCGCTGCCTCATCAGTTGTTTGTTTTATTATAACTGCATGAACAAATGGACGTGCAGTTTCATTGATTACTGAAACCTTTTTAATAATGCAGAGAAAAAGGAGTTTCCCAACCGCGTCTAATGACGCCAAACTCGTTCCCGTATCTCAGTGTTTCTCAAACTTTTCCAGCCCAAGGACCACTTCATCTTCCAATTTTTTTCTGAGGACCACCTTACACAATCCCACTCTAACACGCCCCCCAAAAACAACAAAATAGGAAGGATAAACTAAATTTAAGTTTAATATGAAACTGTTTCAAGTGAAAAGCTAATTATTCAAACACAAATGCAATAATATGATCCATTTTTTCGTTATTAAAACACACTGATCAGGGCTCCAAACTAACTTTTCCACTGGTTGCACTGGTGCTACCAATTTTCTCAGTTGGTCGCACCTTTTTTGCTACAACAATTTTAATCAATGCATGCTTGATGAATAATCGTCTTAATCTTAAATATACTAAATCACAGTGGCTGATGGCCGATATAAATCTGGCATACATGTATAATTTACATTTATTTTAAATTATGTTTAATAAATTGGAAATATGAAAAGTATGAATTAATCGAAATATTATATATATATATATATATATATATATATATATATATATATTAGATCGCGTTTCCCGTGAAGCTGAACTGAAGTCTGAATTCACTTCACACGGATCGACTGTCACGCACAGAATACACGCTTTCACTTCAGAAAATCTCACTTTTGTATTTGAATAAATCTGCAAGGTCTGTGAAATTAAATGTTAATTAGATATTCAGAGATTTGTTTTAATGATATAGATGTGTATTTTCTGAATGCTGAAGGTAAATGAGAAAATATTAGCCGTTAGTTCGCCTTTCTGTAACTAATAATATAAAAGCAAACACTGTACTTTCTCACATACAGTTTACTTTCTTTCTTTGTTGAGGTTGCTCAGACAAAATAAACCAAACATTTTCAGTCCAGTCACATTTTAGTCTATTTTCCCTTGTCAGTTTTTGAGTCGCTGACAGACTAACTGCGCGTGACCACTGGCGCGGAGCGCAAGCATTTTCAACGCACCAGCGGTTACGCAACGCAAGCAATGATGCTGCGTTTGAATTTTCGCGACAGAGACGTGCTTTACCTTTACCTTGACGTATACATTACCTTGACAACACTATTTGACATTAGCGCGTACGTTCGCTCTCATAGCGGTTAATAAATGGAACTGCATGTGTCTTGCGGAAGAATATTGTAGCCGGAACTACTTCTCAGTGTTTGTCTATTACGAGTCACGCAGGTACTGTGATACTCCGCAGCCGAGCCGAACCTGGTCTGAAATAGTCCGAATATAAACACTTATTATAGGCGCACCGTAGTGATTCAGGATAAGACAAAAACACGGTTTGGAAAATGGATTCATGATGTACTCGTTCATTATATAAATTGTTAATTTTGAAAACAAAACAGATCATCTTTTCGCGGACCACTAGGGGGCGATGAATTACTGCCGTATCTCAAGGAACCAAGTTTACATTAGTAACCGGGTATGATTCTGAGGATGCAGACTAATCTTGGTCAAATTTTGCCCTTAGGGGTCAAGTTTTTACAAATAAAAACTTAATGAATCAACAGCCGTTTATCGAGGAAAATGATATTTTGACGCATATCATCTTAAGGGCAAGTGGAAGTCAAGCCATGAAAAAATTAATAGTACATATTGACAAAAATGGCCACCAGGAGGAATTAACTTTCAGCCATTAAGAACTTTCATTGTGAATGGTGGATCATTATGCAATTTAGCATATTCAAGGAAGCATTTTATTTTAGAGTCAACCAAAAGGTTGCGCTATTATAGGCTAATTTGCATTTTTTTTCTAATAACTCTAGAGCCGTGATGACTAGAACAAAAATGAACCTTCAAATTAATGTTCAATTTATTCTAACCATCAAGTAGACACACAAGTTTTTAATATTCTTTAAAGGAGAGGATACACAAACCTTTTTGTCAGAATTTTATCCCTAAAGCATGTTTTGTTAGATTCAAAACATGAGAATCCTTTTTAATCAGGTAATACATTGGAATACATTTTTGACAAAGGTAAATCAAATACAGCTGTACAGTTTTTAGTAAAAACCTAAATCAGTTTACCATCAAGTAATAACGTATTTTTCTTTACACCTTTAATACATCTTAATCATTTATTTTAAAAATGTTTTAAAATATGGTTCAAGGTAAAAGGCAAAACTGTTTTGTACACATGAATGAATAATATTTTAAAAATGTTCTTACATTTTTGGAAAGTTCCACATTATTTATAATCTTGCCATGTCATAAAAAGATTATTTAATATTTTAAGAGACTTATTGACCTTGACAAACTGCTTCCTTTGAATAAATGAATAGATCAATAGATCTCATATTAATAAGTGGGAGCATCATATCTTTGGTTCATCTACAAATTAGTCATAATTTGAATTTTATTGGGAGTTTTCTTGACAGTTTCATTGATTCAGTGGATATTGAGAGATGATCTACCTACATTATTCTTTCTAATAGAAATTATTTAACTGCTTGTCTCTGTGTGTTTGTGTCCTAAGGTTCTAGAAACCTGTGTGAAAAATTGTGGGAAAAGGTTCCATAATGAGGTGGGGAAGTTCCGTTTCCTAAACGAGCTAATCAAAGTGGTTTCTCCTAAGGTATGTTTTGTCTGTGTGTATATAAATGAGTAATGTTGCTTTGTTTTGAATCTACATAAAGGATGTTAGTGTATTCACAAAATGTCTTTTTTGACACATTGGGTCCATACATTTTTGGTTTATTCAAAGAATTTTTCATTTTGTTGCTTCACTAATGCATAAAGCTATGGATCCTTAACCACTGAAGTTAAGATGGAATGTGAACATGGACAAGAGCACTTCTTAACGGCTCAGAACAAAGTTGCAGAGAGGCAATTACAGAAGTGCATGGGGCCAAGTTTTATACATTAAAATACTCAATGTTTACTCAACTTTTTTTTTGTTTAATGGTTAAATTCAATTTTAGTAATCCAAAATCATGTCTAATTAATTGAAATTATTAAACTAAATTAAAACTAGTTTAAGAGATCATTATAAAATGCAGGATTGAAACAGAATTTCACAGCAGGTGGAAACACTACTGCTACCACAACAGTAAAAAAGGACTAATGAAGAGAGGAGAATAGCTAAATAAATATATATAAAAACAGCTAATATATCAATGATTTTGTATGTATGTGTATTTTTATGGGTCCACAATGATAACATAGGCTTAATAAATTTAAAAATGTTTGTGCAGTTGCATTTATGAGTTTACATACACCTTGCAGGATCTGCAAAATGTGTGTAATTTGTTCAAACCTGATTATATTGCATGAGGAACTCGAAGACCTGGAAAAAAACATTAAAATCAAAGAGAGAGCACTTGAGTAAGATGAAGAAAGTGGTGCCATTAGGCTAAGAAAAAAAAAAAGAATGATTTGGTGATATAGATGAAGACACTGCAGTTATACACATTGTCTTTTGCTGCTTTGAATGGAAATACTGGTAATAGATATCTTAAATGTGTCTGAAGTATTCCTTGTATAGAATGCAGAATATTTCATAAATGTGGTGCTAATTAGTTATTACTTATTAGTTATGATAATTGGTTAGATTGCATATACGAACTCTAGCCCTAAAGCAGTTGTCAATAACTGTCCCTGTACGCTCTTTCTGTTACAGTATCTTGGTTCTCGAGCCCCAGAACCAGTGAAGAAAAAAGTTTTAGAAGTGATGTACAGCTGGACTGTGAGCTTACCAGAAGAAACAAAGATTTCTGATGCTTATCAGATGCTTAAGAAACAAGGTAACGTACATATTTAGCTACGTATCACAACTGATATATGAATTTTCAATAAACTTATTGGCATTTGTATATTCATGAGTGCTGTTAAGAGTTATGGCAATCAAACATGATTTAGATATGTGTAAAACGATAAAGTTCTCTTGTTGCCATTGTGTGTTGTGGACTCTTTGTTAATACATAGGCTACATTGTTCATGTAATTACTACATTACTTTCCAGGTATTATTAAACAGGATCCAGATCTTCCTGATGATAAGCCCTGTCCTCCTCCACCGCCCAGGCCCAAAAACGCTATCTTTGAGGATGAGGAGAAATCAAAGGTAGTTGAGATGCAGTTTAAATTGATTCTTTTTCTTATGACTTTACTATCTGTACTATGATTAAAGGATTCAGGAATTCAATCTGACTTAATTGACATGCACAAAACTATTGCTAAGATGTTCGTAAACTCTGAGCCAGTTAAAGAATTCATAAGGTCTTTTTTTGAATGCTAATTGTCCCACGGGTGGTACAGAGGAATGATTAAGATTAGTGTTTTCTACTTTCTCTCTGATTCAATAGATGTTGTCCCGTCTTCTGAATAGTTCTCATCCTGAGGACCTGCGGGCAGCAAACAAACTCATCAAAGAAATGGTTCAGGAGGTGAGTAGATGTGTATTTGCATGTCTTATTTCAGTAGCTCTGAAGTTCTTAGCTCTTAGTGTCTATTTCCCAGAACAGCAATGTGAAAAAAATTATACAAAACGCCAACAAATGGTCTATTCACACCAAAAAGCAAATCAAATATCTGTCTGTCTAAACAAAAAACTAATTCATTTGAGAACAATAGATGCTGCAACACAGACTTCACCTTTCAGTTGAATTGTCAGAATAATAGAAGCAGGAAATGCAAGTTCAACATTCTAATTTTAGCACAAAAAAGCCTTCACATTTAACTAAATGTGATAGAGACCCGCAAGCAGAATCACTCTGTGTTGGAAAAAATGGAAAACTTAGTTGCCGTCCAAGTTGATGTTTATTAAAACGGGTGTGCAAAATGTGCAAATAAAGAGTGTTAAGAGCAGTGTTCTGACACAGTTTACAGTGTCAGTTTTAAGGGGTGTGATGGAGAGATCTTGAAGTCACGTGATTTCAGTAAACGAGGCTTTGTTGTGTCATAAGTGTTTAGAAATTGAATGGTTCGCATGACTTTGGCAGTTTAATTCGCACTCCGAACCACTGATTTGAAACTAAAGATTCGTAAAGCTTTGAAGCTTCAGTGTTTCTCGTCGCTTTATAACTTTAAGGTTGAACCACTGTAGTCGCATGAACTGTTCTAAATATGTTTTTTGTAATTTTCTGGTTGTTTTCAAGAGTAAATGACCTTGCTGTCAATGCAGGTCGCACTGAGCCATGAGATTTGATCAAACAATATCTTAATTTGTGTTCCAAGGATGAATGAAGGTCTTATGGTTGTGGAACGACATGAGGATGATCAATTAATGACAGAATTTTCATTCTTGGGTGAACTAACTCTTTAATAAATCTTTAATACATTAGCTCATCCATGAATATGATTTCTGCTTGAGTCCCATTGGATTCTTTTCTACTGGCTGTAGACGTGAAGACAACACCTCCCATGATTCCGCAAAATCAAGACATCATGAAGCTTTTTTTTTTTGAATAAGCGACACCTAACAAAATTACATATTGTACCTTTTAAGCATCTTATGCATTTATTTATTAATCATATGATGAGGCAAGAGTTAACATAAAAAAGGGTATGTTCCAATTTGTAAGAGTGGGAAAGATTGCGGTTTCTAGTCACAAGGGACTGGTGGACGAATTGTGGTTTTAGAGTAAATTAGCAGCTCTATTTTTTGACAGTTTCTTTTTATTAATAACCTTTTATTTATGCTCTTAACCATATTTATTTGTGCATTTGCACCTGCTTGAAACAAACATCTTTGTGGACGACAATATCGCTCTCGTTGTGACTGCTTGGGTATCTATCCCAAACATCTTTTATGTTTTTCTAGAATGCTGTAATTTTAATCATAGCAGGTCAGCAACAAACGTAAAGTGAGAGAAAGCAATAAACTCAAAATGATCCATTATCATTGTTAATAAATTATTATAATATCATATATATATATATGTGTCATATTTAGCATTGAAAAAAATTAAATAAAATCACTTCATTGATAGATTGTAATTGATTAAAGCTCAAAGTATATTTAAGTTTTGATGCATACAGCACGAACACAGGCGCTTGACCAATGCGCACTAGAAAGTTTAAAGTTTGTTCATTTTCTGCTATTTCTCTCAGATAAAAATGTATTTTTATTAATTTAAATTTATAAAGTTGTTGGTGTCTTTTAGGTGTTAATTAACGCTTGTTAATGCAGGTGTCTATTGTTGTAGTTTGTCTAATGGGGGGTATTCCAGAAAGCAAGGTTAACTTACTGTCACATATACCCTGAAGTCTCGGTTAATTAACCCAAATCTTGCTTACTCGAGGTATGCAGGTTCCAAAAATGCATCAGGGAGTAAGTTCAGCCTGGTTAATACACAAGACATTCTCAACCGAGCGACTAATCGATGATTCACCATGTAAACGGGCGCTAAGAAAAAGTGCGCCGTTCTTCTTCTTCCTCCTCCTCCTCCTTTAAATGGCGATTTACATAAGCTACTTGGTGTACATTGCCACCTATTTGATGGTTGTGTAATCATTTTTTTCAATCTTTTTATTGAATAAGTAATCTTGAGAATAAGAATTTGTTTGATGCTAAATATTTACCAAGATATCACATATGTATTTTGTTACAGAAATTATAGTATCGAAAACTATATTAATTTAAATAATGTGCATCTGAATACCTCTTAAGCAAACTAACCCTGGCTCATAACCTGCACTATGTTCAGAGAGCAAGTTGCTATGGCTTGTTGCATACCCTGAAAGTTACCTCCGTTTTTGGAACCGAAAGTTGAGGTTATCGGCTTACTTACTCTTAAACGTACCTGGGTATGTCACATAACCTGCTCTCTGGAATACCCCCTGTAGTTTGTTGTTGTTGTTGTTTTACTATGAAAAAATAAGCCTGGGCAGTGTTGCTACCTTGTGGACTAACTAATTAGTGCAAAAAAACAAAAGAAACCTCAAGGACATGTATTAGCTGAGAGTATTTAGTTTAGTCAAAAATGGTATGCGTGTTTAGACCAATCTCACTGAGCTCACTAGGCTTATGATGAAATCTGCGTCATGCACACTTTATGCATACCCTAACATACGCATAAAAAGAGAAGTATACTTTTGATTCAAATGTTGAAAGAGTGAGTCTGTAGTCACTGCGTTTTAATTGCACAGTACTTTTTTTGCATAAGCTTTGAAGATCGACTCTGTGTAAAGCATACAGTGTTTTTTCAGGATCAGAAGCGTATGGAGAAGGTGTCGAAAAGGGTGAATGCTATTCAGGAAGTAAAGGAGAGTGTTGGGCTTCTCACACAGCTACTGGGAGATTACAGCAAAGAGTGCAGCTCGCACAGCAACGAGGAGCTCATTAAGGTCTGTATCGCACCAGCACAACAACACACATAGCAGCCTGTCATCCTCCTGAAATGGCAGTGCTAGACTCAGAACTGCTGTGTCACTGTTACGTCCTATTTCTAATAAAAATAGGGTTTGGCGTGAGTTTGATGGTAGACGGGAAACCAACTCCAGCCGACAGATCAACACAAACATAAGTAAGGTTCACAAATGATTTATTTAAATCATTATAAATAATTAAATGAAGGAGCCATGGCTTCAGGATGTCCCAAGGCCAAAATAATAAACTAAACAATTTACAAAATGAAAATAAATAAATAACCTAACAAAGAAAATAAAAATACAATAAACTTCCCTAACTCCCTAAAATAAACAAGTCTCAAATAAGGTCAAAAACAAATGGCAGGACACCCCTACGCTCCTACAACACGTATTGGCTTCCTCGAATCACTTCACAAACAATTTACAAAAAGACAAGTTGTTAGAAGTCTGTCGGCGGGAGAAGGAATCCGGAGCTCCTCACGCCACAAGGCCAACGCCAGAACGAGCTCGCCGTCTTCCCAGAGCGCCGCCCTTTTGAAGACTGCGCAGCAGCAATCAGTTCGAGCTGAGCCAATGACGCTTCACTGCAACCAATCTCCTGCACAGACATGTAGAAAAAAAAAAAAAACTCCACACAGAAAACAGAAAACAAATATCATAACAGTCACTCAACACAATCATAGCAGGAAAGACCATTTTTTATTGAATATTTACGATATGTTAAATAGTTCTGTATGGTCTTTGTCTTTCTGTATTGTGTCATTTTAGGATCTTTACCAGCGCTGTGAGAAAATGAGACCCACTCTGTTCAGACTGGCCAGTGATACTGAGGATAACGATGAAGCTCTTGGTGAGGCATACAGGTCAAAGGGCAAAAATGATAACATCACAAATGGAGCCCTTGTGTTGATGAATAAAGTCAATTTTTGACTCTGTTTTTGTTCGTGTTTGTCTGCAGCCGAGATCTTACAGGCGAATGACAGCTTAACGCAGGTGATTAATCTGTACAGGCAGCTAGTGAAGGGGGAAGAGGTGAATGGAGACACCAGCAATACACCCGGACTCCCAGGTACAGCACTGACGCCGGCCATAAGCTTAACCCTTATGTGCCGTTCGGGATGTTTTCATCCACTATGGGGAATTTTTGAGTCTTAATTTGGCCATAACTTTCTCCGTGTTTCAGCAAATGGAACGATTTTTGGTGACAAATCTTATTTTGACACATATTTTGGGAAAATGCTTTGAAAATTTTCCAAAACTCAACAGTACTCTGTGGGCAAATTCACTACACTGAAAACAGCCACGATTTCAACTGCTTTAAAAATGTATCAGATAAATATTTTTTTTTAATCAACCTCAGTCCTGATCAAAACTACTAAATTTACAAAAAAAAATCAGGATTTTAACTCTAGGGAAAATAGACTTTCAATAAAACTTGTCTGCCTACGCAGTTGAAAGGCAAAATAATTCTTGAAATCTCTGCTACCTAAATAGAGAAAAAACTAAGATAAAAGGCTGCTGTCTTCCTATTTGCCAAATTGGTAGGAAAACTTCAACATCCATAATGCATTGGTATGTTGGCGTCCAAGGCCACTCCCACCAGTTTAATATGGTTAGCCTTAACCAGATTCAATTATTGCCTTGCTTTAGTAGGAAATACATCTTGGTAAACTTTTAGTCATAAAGGTGTTGATTTGTATGGTTCACGTATGCAAGAATTCAAAGAGTAAACAAGGGGTTGTTAAACACCGCACTTCTGTCCTGATCCAGATCCGCCTCCATTTCGAATTTCAAGAGCACTAATTGTGTAAGGGATTAAAAGTGTGGATTTCCGACTTTAATAAATGTATGTTAAACTTGAAACTTGTCTTTTTGGAGATGGTCTGAAATAAAAGCGAAGGTGAAATATTTAAAGATTTCCTGCGTGACATTAAGCGTGTTTCCATTATCCTTTAAATTGCGCAAATTGAAATTGCGAATTGGAAATACGCTCAGTGGAAACGTCAATTTCGCAAAAACTCCCGTAGATTGCAAAAAAAAAAGTTTTTATGCTCTCACGAAGGGGTTTTTCAGGCAATTCGAAAAAGGAATATTTCGCAAAACTGTAATAGAAACATCTTTTTTTCGCATTTACAGCTCACCTTACGTAAGTAAAATCGATCATTCTTTAAAGAGGGCGCTGTATGTTTAGACAGAAGACAAGAGTTTTTCATTAAACTCATATAAGACAAAGGTATTACTGGATTCTAAACAACAGAAATGCAACAATCTGAATTTATCAAGACCTCGAAGCAGATAGTAGGGAGAAACACCCAGAAACACTCCGTGGGGGCTCCCGGGCATCATAAGAGGCTTTCCTTGCCATAAATGCTTGAATGACATGCTTATGTTTCCTTTGATTAAAAATAATAGCTAGTGCAGTCGCTAGGGGTGTGACGAGACCCCTATCCCACGAGACGTGACACGAGATTGGGTTCACGACACGAGATTTTTATAGTATTTTTAAGAAATCCTCAATAATGAAACGTATGAAGGGAAAATAGTCTTTTATTCAACTGAAAATCATAAAATGCAAAAATGTTGCTGCATTTTGAAATCAACTGGTAATGCATGTCATTTTACTTCTATTTTAATGAATTATTTACAGTAAAACAACATGCAAACACTGCTAAATGTTTTGCCACAAAATCAACCAATTGTTTTCTGCCCTGTATAATTTCACATGAGAAATCTCACTGAACTTCTTTCTATAGATTGAACATAAAATAAACAATATAAATAAAATAAACATAAAAATAAAAAATTCAAATTACACTTTAAGTGTCACTTTAACTGCAGTACAAAGTTTCCCATTCCCAGTCACTATTGATTGTGTGGCTGTAACTGTTATATAGTTAGTATGTACACCGAGAAGTCCAAGCGTCTGCAGTAAAGGCGATGTTTTCTGCCTCTTTAGGGGCCGTTCACATATCGCGCCTAAAAAAGCGTGTAAAGCGCGGCCGCGTCGCTTCCTCCTTCTTTTGCGAGCGTTCGGGAGCTCGCGCCTCTGTCGCGTCTGTCGTTGCTATGCAGCCATGAACTGTGCTCTCCACGACCATCGCTTGGTTCTTGTCACATGACAAGACATTCTGAAATGTTGAGATGTTTTCATCTCGCCGCGGCACAGGTGCGCCAGGAAAAAAAACGAGTGCGCCGCACCGCATGCGCGTCGCGACCGCGTCGCTTCCGTTTTGCGAGAATGAAAATGCGCCCGATATGTGGACGGCCCCTAAGAGTCTGTACAACCTTGGCCGAGGTGTACGGCATAGTTTTCTTACAATGTTTACACATTGTTTGTGTCTTGTGTGTTATTCTTGCGCCCAAAACCAAAATGTTTCCACACAAACGATTTGAAAGTGGCGGGGGCATCTTGAATAATAATTTCACCCTCACACTGATAGCACCTATCACGTTTTAGTCTCGTCACGTTTTAGTCTCGCGAGATCTCGTGGTACGAGATCTCGTCACACCCCTAGCAGTCGCTGATATAGATACGTAAATTTACCAATATCCGTTGCCATGGTTTTTATAATGACGTATCGCAAGAGGAAAAAAGACGTTTTAGTCGCATAACATCGGTTAATGCAAACGGCGTCATTTCGTAATAGTTTTTTATTGATATTTAGAAAATATATCAAAAGTTTTACACAGCTGTTATGGAAACGTGGCTATTGTTGTCATGACATCCAGTGACTGTAAGATCTTTGACGTAATCGGGCGAGGTAGCCGGCTGACACTTCGCCTAAGCGTTTGGATGGGTGAGGATGTCAGTTTCCTGGAAAAGTAAAGTTGACGAAGAATTTTTAATTTTTTTTAAATGATTGGACAGTGAGGTATACATTCATTTTGCCCCAATCCAGCATGAACCTGTTCTGTTTGATTTTGTAATGAGACAGTTTGAGTTGTGAAGTGTGGAAATGTCAAACACCACTATGAAACAGAACATTTTAGCCGCTCTTCCACCTTTTTTGAAGGGTATAATGTGTTTCCTTTTGAATCATAAATACGAAGAGAACTCCTCAATGGAAAATCCATTGCGGAGTCAACATTTTAAAACCCCTGAAGCAAAACACGCTCGCATACAGGAAAAAAAAATACATTTACACATACTTCGATATTGTAACAATTCGAAGCGGGTTGAAGTTTAATGGACACTTTAATGGAGTGTCTTCTCAGTTTGCTGTGAACCTTGTTCTATGGTTTTTATAAATTGTGTAATAGAGTAATACCCACATTTCCTACTTTATTTCTAAAGTGTGATTGGATACTTTTGGTGTTCATAGGCAGCAGTACTGCTTTGTTGGACCTGACCGGACTGGATACTTTCCTTTCAGCTCAGTCTTTATCTGAATTTCCCTCTCAGACGCCATCTTCACATGAGCTGGGCATCAGCCTTCTGGATGATGAGCTCATGTCCCTGGGTAAGAAATTTGTGACGACACTTTGCTATGTACTGTGTTCTCTTGATATAATATGGATATGAAAAGTGGGTTGACTTAACCCTAAAATTCATGACCACAAAAAACCTAAATGAATGCATAATAATGTCAAAATGACCTGTTCTGGGTTTGAAATATACTGGGTATGGAAAATCCTCCTATTATTATGTGTGATTTTATTTTTTTAAATTTATTATTAATTTTAATTACATACTAATATTATGCATTGTAAATTATATGGTAGAGTTTTCTGTAAGTGTCATATATGTCTCATATGTCATATAGTGTTTCTCTCAGTGAATAGGACACAGATATTACTGATGCTAGTAAAATCTATATATTGAATAATATGTGTCAAATAATGTTCTTAGTCTTTTTTTCCTGTGGGGGAGCATCCCCGCCAGAGACCACAATAATTTACTTTGAGTAAAATGGAAATAAAATTAAATACAATTTATCGTGTAACCAAAATACCATTTATGCCCTGAAGAAAAAAGGGAAACTTGGTGTGTGACTTTAAATTATAAACAAGCCTGAAATACACCGGACTCTTATTTTGAAAATATCCATAATATTGCAGCTGATCATAAAAATAAGTATTTTTACAACCTTCTAAAACTTATTATCTAAAAGCCATAAAGTAGACGTCATAATTCATCAACTCGAGTTCATTAGCAATAGCTTGGCATAAATGTGGACCGTTCATTGATTGAGAATCACTTTGAAGCAGCCTGAAGTGCTTCCGCCTGTAGAACAGCGCCACCTTGTGACATTGCAACGAGCAGTGCTTTTTAAAAGTTAATCGGAAGTTAATCAGCAGGCTGTATCGCAGTTTGTTTTTCCATCCCCAAAATATAAGACGTCTTGGAATGATCATTTAGACGTTTGTTCTACCATTCAATGTATTAAAGACTTTTTATAACATTTAAATTTAAGAAAATTCATATGAAGGGATTTAGCTTTACTCACACACGTGCTCCTAAATACATTTTACAGTTCACACACAGAAGCACCCACACTTTCGAGCCCTGTATTTGTGAAATAACCACTGCGTGTCTGCAGTACATATGGAAATGTCAGGGGGAGTAAACAGTCCTCGCACACACAGAACGAGCAGGTAAAAATTTGTAGGGAGATTTTCCTCTAGTTAATCGATCAAGGGGATAAAAATAATGAAAGCAAAAACATGTCTCCAAATATACCTGGGCGGCCCGTCCAAGTAAAGTCTATGTGTGGGAAGCACTGTGATTACAGCATTATATTTATTGCATCTACAGGGAGTGCAGAATTATTAGGCAAGTTGTATTTTTGAGGATTAAATTTATTATTGAACAACAACCATGTTCTCAATGAACACAAAAAACTCATTAATATCAAAGCTGAATATTTTTGGAAGTTTTAGTTTTTAGTTTTAGCTATTTTAGGGGGATATCTGTGTGTGCAGGTGACTATTACTGTGCATAATTATTAGGCACCTTAACAAAAAACAAATTTATACCCATTTCAATTATTTATTTTTACCAGTGAAACCAATATAACATCTCAACATTCACAAATATACATTTCTGACATTCAAAAACCAAACAAATACAAATCAGTGACCAATGTAGCCACCTTTCTTTGCAAGGACACTCAAAAGCCTGCCATCCATGGATTCTGTCAGTGTTTTGATCTGTTCACCATCAACATTGCGTGCAGCAGCAACCACAGCCTCCCAGACACTGTTCAGAGAGGTGTACTGTTCTCCCTCCTTGTAAATCGCACATTTGATGATGGACCACAGGTTCTCAATGGGGTTCAGATCAGGTGAACAAGGAGGCCATATCATTAGATTTTCTTCTTTTATACCCTTTCTTGCCAGCCACGCTGTCGAGTACTTGGACGCATGTGATGGAGCATTGTCCTGCATGAAAATCATGTTTTTCTTGAAGGATGTAGACTTCTTCCTGTACCACTGCTTGAAGAAGGTGTCTTCCAGAAACTGGCAGTAGGACTGGGAGTTGAGCTTGACTCCATCCTCAACCTGAAAAGGCCCCACAAGCTCATCTTTGATGATACCAGCCCAAACCAGTACTCCACCTCCACCTTGCTGGCGTCTGAGTCGGACTGGAGCTCTCTGCCCTTTACCAATCCAGCCACGGGCCCATCAAGACTCACTCTCATTTCATCAGTCCATAAAACCTTAGAAAAATCAGTCTTGAGATATTTCTTGGCCCAGTCTTGACGTTTCAGCTTGTGTGTCTTGTTCAGTGGTCGTCGACTTTCTGCCTTTCTTACCTTGGCCATGTCTCTGAGTATTGCACACCTTGTGCTTTTGGGCACTCCAGTGATGTTGCAGCTCTGAAATATGGCCAAACTGGTGGCAAGTGGCATCTTGGCAGCTGCACGCTTGACTTTTCTCAGTTCACGGGCAGTTATTTTGCGCCTTGGTTTTTCCACACGCTTCTTGCGACCCTGTTGACTATTTTGAATGAAACGCTTGATTGTTCGATGATCACGCTTCAGAAGCTTGGCTATTTTAAGACTTCTGCATCCCTCTGCAATATATCTCACTATTTGTGACTTTTCTGAGCCTGTCAAGTCCTTCTTTTGACCCATTTTGCCAAAGGAAAGGAAGTTGCCTAATAATTATGCACACCTGATATAGGGTGTTGATGTCATTAGACCACACCCCTTCTCATTACAGAGATGCACATCACCTAATATGCTTAATTGGTAGTAGGCTTTCCAGCCTATACAGCTTGGAGTAAGACAACATGCATAACGAGGATGATGTGGTCAAAATACTCATTTGCCTAATAATTCTGCACTCCCTGTAAGGCTACTAATCATGTGTTTTTAGCACAGCTATGTCTGTTGGGTGAATGAACGCAATGGCCAATTAGAGATGTGTAGAGCAATCGCTGCAGAGAGAACATTTAGCCTCTCCTCAAATGATCTTTGTTCAGTTCAAGATCACTAACTGAGTTCTCATTATAACCAACAAAGCATTCATTATGCAGTTTTGTCATCTTCACTGATTGTACAGTTTTTGCGAGAGTGCAAAACTCGGTTACCTGTGCTGAAGTATAGCAATAATAAAGAGGACTCTGTGCTTGTTTTCTTTACATGGTATATTCGCAATTTTGAATAAAACAAAATGCAGCTTGCCTGAATAAATCGAACGAAACAGCATTGATTCTGTGCGAACTGTACGGTTATGACATCATAATTTACAGGAAGTGCAGTAGCTCAACATGCTCATGTTTTTAACTCTGTTTCAGGCTTGTCTGAAGTCAGTTCTAACCTGGCACCTTCCCAATCTGGAGATGCTATGACGTGGAATACTTTTCAGGTGTGCACGATTTGACTCATTTGTCTAGATTTGTGCTGTAATTGTTTTTGTGGGCCGGTACACAAGCGGTATAGAGTGCTATTCTAATGACAGTACCAGGAATTATTTATCGCACCTGCAGGTCTTATAACATGGACCTTTTTTATTTAATTTGATGATTTTAAAAATGAGATTTGTTTGCTCACAGTATCAAATTAACATCAGCAGTATCACAAGATATCAAAGATGTTTTATCAACAAGAATATGTGAAACAGCATAAACACAATTACTATTACAGATTATGGCCAGTGTTTATGTATGTTTTGTTTTGTACCTTAACTGGGGAAGACTACAAGCAATTTTTAGATTAAATGCTACTGTTATTCTTTTTTGTTTACACGCACTGCTTATACATATTTTTTAACTAAAAGAGACAGGATGTAATGTGAGCTTGTTGTGATATAATAATAAGATGGTTCTGAAATGGTGCCCTTTTTTTTGCCATGATGCACCACAGCTGTGTGTGGTTAAGAAAACATTAGAAACTGGTTTGGAAACAGTACAATTTTTAATGTTTTTGAAAGAAGAATATTGTGAAATCTTACAATTTAAAAAGAAAATGCTTTCTAGTTTAATAAATTTAAAAATGTCATTTATACCTGTGTTGACAAAGCTGAATTTTCAGCATCATTACTCCAGTCTTCAGAGTCACATAATGATGATTTGTTGCTTAAAAAATAGGGCTGCACCGAATGTTCGGCAACCGAAATTATTCGGCCGAACAAAGCCAAAAAAAGCACTTTCGGTAGCAATAAGTAAAAAGGCCGAATAAATTTTGCCGAACAATGACGTTTTTAATGATGTTTTAACGTTCACATATCGCGTCTTTTCCGTGCGCATATTCTTTATATCCTATGTGGGCGCGCGGTAACCGCGCGCAAAACGGAAGGGACGCGCATGCGGTGCGGCGCGCTTGTTTTTTCCGGGCGCGCCTGTGCCGCGGCGAGATGAAAACATCTCAACTTTTCAGAATGCCGCGAGCGCACCGCAGGTCATGTGACAAGAACCAACCGATCATCTTCGACCTTTCCGTAACAAAACATGGAAATCTCAGCCGAACAGCTGATCATAGCTGTACAGGGGGGTTGTTATATCTCATTTACATAAATATATCTAGTAGTAAAGCTAAAGCAAGGGCTAAAAATCAATTTATCCTTGCTGAAACTTTCTCATCGTCAGAAACCACAGTTCATGGTTGCATAGCAACGACAGACGCCACAGAAGCGCGAGCTCCCGAACGCTTGCAAAAGAAGGAGGAAGCGACGCGGCCGCGCTTTACACGCTTTATTAGGCGCGATGTGTGAAGTAGGCTTATGTCTAGGACAGTTATTTATTTGTTGTGGGTTCATCCACATTTTTTTGCACTATTCAATGCACATTTGTTGTTGTAGACATACAGAGTTACATTCTTTCAGCAGTCAGTTATAGGCTATTCAAGAAGAACATAGGCTTCAAAGATGGCCAAATAATTTTTTTTTTTTTTTTATTTTACTAATTTATTAATTTTAAGTTATATTGTACTTTGTTTGTATAATATCTGCTGGAATGTTAAAAAAAATGTTCAGTGTTAAATATTTTGAAATTATATTTTTGTTATTTGATTTATTTCTCTGAAAAGCAACACAAAATAGTAAAAAGCAAATTTTTACTATTTAATTATTGTAATGGTGAAAAAATTGGCAAAATAAATGGAAAAAATGCAAAACACCACATTCGGTATTCGGCCTTCGGCCTTCGGCCAAGCATTTCATTATTATTCGGCTTCGGCCAAGAATTTCATTTCAGTGCATCCCTATTAAAAAACATTTATTATTACCAATGTCGAAAACCGTTTTTGCTGCATAACACTTTTGTGGAAACAATGATATTATTCAAACATTTGCGGTAAGATTAAAAGAGAGAAATGAATACTTTTATTCTTCAAGGATGCATTAAATTGATCAAAAGTGACAGTGAAGACATTTATAATGTCATAATGGTATTTCTAAAAAAAACACAAAAAAAAAAAACCTTCCTTCCCTTAGCATCTGTCTGTGCCGTGTGAATTGGCCATTTTTCGTCCGTTAACAATAAGGCTTCTGCTGGCACTGACGTTGTAGGAACATACTGAATGCGGTTTAAGTGGTACAGCCTTCCTTAAGAGTGACTATTCCATGATGAAAATGTTTAGATTTGATGACTTGTGTAAATGTCATTTGGATCCCTGCTTGCCATAACACTTCAAGCTTTTGTTAGTCATCAGAGTCCGTGGACGCACCTGTTACGCCGGTCCCTGCAGTGCTGTTGCCATTGTCAAATGCTACCAAGACGCCTGTTACTGTGCCTGTGACATCCACTAAATCCCTAGATGAGTTAGACCTGTTGGGTAAGACCCTGCTGCAGCAGTCTCTACCCCCAGAAAATCTTCAAGTCAAATGGTAAATGTATACCTATTTCCATTGTTCCATTAATTTAGCGTAACTTATTAAAAATGGTTGTTCTTAAGGCCTTTGAAGGGATAAGTCACTAAAAATGAAAATTCTGCCGTTAATCACTCACCCTCATGATGTTCCAAAGTTGTAAGACTTTCGTTCATCTTTGGAACACAAATGAAGATCTTTTTGATGAAATCTGAGAGCTTTCTGTCCCTTCATAGACTGCCATATGCAACTGAAACTTTGAACTTCAAAGAGATGGCAAAACCAATACAAATCAATTGAGAGTTTAGTCCAAATTTTCTGAAGAGACATGATCGCTTTATATGAGAAGATTTAATTTAGGCTTTTAACTCAGTTTTTGTAAACAGAAGCTCAAGCATGTTTGTCTGACATTCTGTTCATTCTCGTGTGATACGAAGCACATTTCTTGTTTGTTCTTGTGCATCATTTTTTATTTTCACCGCTCAATGTTTATATGTGAATAAAAACCTAAATTAAATCTTTTCGTCACATAAAGCAGTCGAGTCTCTTCAGAAAATTTGGACTGAACCACTCAATTCATATGGATTAGTTTTATGAACTTTTTGAAGCATCAAAGTGTCACAGATCTTCATTTGTGTTCCGATGATGAATGAAAGTCTTGCGGAATTGGAATGACACGAGGGTGAGTATTTAATGAACTATCCCTTTTAAAATGAATAATTGGAAATTATTGGCATGTTAATAAATGCAAAGATTATAGAGAACTCCCAGATTAATATTAAAGGTTTAAAAGTACGTCAGGCTGTATCGGTGCAACAAATTTACATTGAAACTTTTTCAACAGGGACAAACTTCAGTCTCAGTCCAAACCCACACTACGAGACCTTCAGATAAAGTCTGGAAACAACTCCGCTACAACCCCCAGTCCTGTGTTGGCCTTTTCCTCTGAGCCGGGAGCTCTCCTAAACTCTCAGCTCACAGCAGGCGTCCCTCCAGCCTCTACCCCTCAGGATGACATATCATTGGTGAATCTGACTGTGCCCCTGGAGTCTATCAAACCTAGTAAGACTTAGGGCAGACTTTTTTTTTTTTAAAGTAATAGTTCACCCAAAACTGAGAATTGTCTCTTCTCTTTTATCGCTCATGTCATTTCAAAACTTGTACATAAAATCAGAACATTTTAAAGAATTTGGCTGGTTGTTCTTTTCCATGCAATTACAACCGTTTCCTGAATGTCTTAAAAGTTCTTAAAATTTTGTTTCTTTATTTAAGACGATAGAAAATCTTCAAGAATCTTAAATCTTATGAAAAAAAAAATGGTTTGCAAATGTCTTAGATTTGGGGACAGACAGGAGACAATTCACATAAATTCCCAGTTAAGGGGGCTCTTAGCAAAATATGGAGTGTAGGGACATTCCCCCTGCTCAAAATGTATTGTAATATGTTTTTTCTTCAGTTAAAGCCTGCTTTACTATGTTCTAAACTCCATCATTTGAAAAAATTTGGAGAGCCTGATTTATTTTGAATAATGAGTTTTGTAAAGCAAACTTTTAAAATGACTTGTGACTGAGTCACATGATCTGTTTTAGAACAAATAAAAGAGCAGTCATTATCATCCAACCGAAAAGCCTTACGTCTGCCCTAGCTCTTTGTGGTGTGTTCATGACAGAAGTAGAGCTAAGTGAACCGTTCTACTGTTTGCTCAGTCAGGGGCATGAAATGGAGAAATATCAACAAAAAAAAAAAGCGACTTAAATGCCTGTTCCTTACTAAGCTGTTGTATTACTTCAGTGCAAAAGTCTTTTTTGGGGTGCTTTTTTTATTATTTGTACACAATAAATCAACATGCATACAAATTCACATATCAACACAACAAACAAACAGATATTGTGCTTTACACTGTGTACATATAGAAAAAAAAAACATATAGCATCCGTAAATCAGCAAAACCTTACATCAGCATCAGTTTGTCCACTGAAAGAGTTCTAATTGGCTTTGAAGATGCTTTATGAAAGGACACCGCATGACAGGGAACTTAGGCCTGAAGCCCCTTAAATTTAGTCCGATTTTTTCCCGATTGATCAAAATCAAGCGCCTTGCCAACAGAGAAGTAAATGCTATAACAGTCCTGTTCACTTTTTGACAGAGTGGATTTTTCACACACAATCCCGAAGATGGTCCTTAAAGGATTTGCACAAACATCTTTAGTAAATATTCTAGAATAGGATACAAAATTCTGTGACCAAAAAACAGACAGGTGGGGTCAATAGATGTACCATTATTCCATTCCAGATATTAAAGTCCAGTTGCCATGAATCTCTTTGTGCGTTAACAGAAGTGGATAATAATGATGTAAGTTTTATATATAAGCTAGAGGTGGAGCCCCTTTGCTCTGGGTCATCAGGAAAAAATTGTTCGATAGGCTTTTGGACCAGGGAGGAAAGGAAAAAAGGTGAAATTGCGTACCTGTAGATATCTGAAAAAGTGGGCTTTAGATATTTTAAACTGAGTTTCAAATTGTGCAAAAGATAAGAAGCAACCATTAACAAAAAGATCTTTAAATGTTAGGATGCCTTTTTCTTGCTGTAGCGACAATGCCTGCCCATTCAGAGGCTGAGCAAACCGATGATTTCTGGCAACTGGACCACAAATTGAACCTCTCTGCCTTTTTTGGGGCGCTTTTGTCGTTCTAAAGCCTTGGTCCCCATGACGAATAATTGTATGGAAAAGAGTGACTTGTAGAGTTTTTAAAGATGTCTTCTTGTGTGTTCCATGGAAGAAATAAAAGGAAATGGTTTGGAATGACATAAGCTTGAATAAATGTTTAGCTGTCTGTACTCTGTAAATTGTGCTGACGTTGTAGATGCTGTTTTTCTTTTTGTTTGTTTCTTTTGAAGGGAGGATGTTTTGACACATTTGTGTGTTTTACTGCTGTTCAGAATATCAAATCAATTTAAATGTTTCTTTTTCTCTGTCTGACCTCACAGGTAGCTTGTTACCCGTGACAATCTTTGATAAACACAGCCTGCGAGTTTTGTTCCATTTCGCAAGAGACTCTCCCCCGGCCCGGCCAGATGTTTAGTGGTGATCATTTCCATGTTGTCATCTGCCCCTTTGCCCATCACAAATGTACGATTCCAGGCTGCTGTTCCTAAGGTAACGATTTATCCATGCATCTTCAGTAAATCTCTGTTGAATTTTGTATTAAAGCTGGATTCTGTTTATGTGCAGACTATGAGAGTGAAGCTGCAGCCACCATCGGGATCAGATTTACCAGCCTTCAACCCTATATTGCCCCCTGCCGCCATTACACAGGTCCTGCTTTTAGCCAATCCTCACAAGGTAAATAAACAGAATCAGATAATATTATGTAATAGTTGGGCTGCAAAAGTACTTGTATATTGGATGCAGAAATAGGGCTTTCGGTATGGTACTCGAAATGACACTGATTGAAAACATTTTGTAGCATTAGATGTTTGTGGCACCATCTGTTAATGGCTTGGGTCTAACTTGCCCATATACCCAAATCTCACAACCTACGTGGACAACGTGTCTCAAATGAAGTGCGATTTTTGCCTTTCCAGCTTGGAAACAACACAATTGAAACTGAAGTATAACTCAATGAAAATAAACCACTTAACCAATTTGTGGCTTTAGAATTTGCATTTTACAATTTATTAAAGATTTATAACGGATTCATAATTTGTTCCAATCAAAGTCGAAATTCCAATTGCTCCAAGTCTTGCTAGGCAGACAGCAGCGCGCAGCCAAGACTTGGTGCAATTGGATGCTTCTGCAGAGGTCAGATACGGAAGGTTACCCTTCCCACAGGTGGATCTCTCCACTTGATGTTTCAGAGAACCGGGGTCATGACAGTAACCTATTGACTTGTAACTGTGCCACCATTTGTTACATGAATAATAACTTCAAGACATTCTTTGGTATGCTGTACCAAACTGTGATGCCAATGTTGACGTATGTACTGAAACATCAATTTTGTGTACTGTTGCAGTCCTGTGCAATTTGTCATTTAAAAATATATTCACTACCCATCAAAAGTTTGGAATAATTAAGATTTTAAATGTTTTTGATAGAAATATACCTGCATTTATTTGATCGAAAATACAGTGTGAAATATTATTACAATTTAAAATAACTGTTTTCTATTTTAATATATTTTAAAAAGAAATTACTTATTCCTGTGACGTCAAAGCTGATTTTTCAGCAGCCGCTACTCCGCTCTTCAGTCTCACATTATAATATGCTGATTTACTGCTCAAACCTTTTTGTGGAAACTGTGATATACTACCATTCAAAAGTCTGGGGTAAGATTTAAAAACAAATGGCAACTGTTACTTAGCAAAGACACATTAAATTGATCAAAAGTCTAGGTAAAGACATGTATAATGTCACAAAATATTTACATTTCAAAAAAGTGCTGTTCTTTGGAACTTTCTATTCATCAAAGAATCCTTAAAAAAAATGTACCACAATTTCCGCAAAAATATTAGCCAGCTTTCAACATTTGAGGATAATAAAACCATTATTAATAGCTGGCCTCCTAATAGAATGATTTTTTTTTTTACATTTTTATCCAAAGCGACTTACAAGGGGAGCAGTTAGGGGTTAGGTGTCTTGCTCAAGGGCACTTTAGTCATGGTATTGAAGGTGGAGAGAAGTGCTGTTCATTCACAATCCCCACTTTCAATTCCTGCCGGCGTGGGAATCGAACCGGCAACCTTCAGATTACAAGCCCGACTCCCTCACCACTAGGCCACGACTATCCGACTACCCATGAATCACGTGACGAAGTGTTACTAGAATTATTACTGCTGAACATTTTGCTTTGCAATCACAGGAATAAATTATATCATTAAATATATTAAAATGAAAAAGTTATTTCTGTTTTACTGTGTTTTTAATCAATTAAATGTAGCCTTGGTGAGAATAAGAGACTTTGTTAAAAAAACTTTGGACTGCTAGTATATATATATATATATATATGTGAATATAATTTGTAATAAACTCACCTCTTCCGTGAACACTTGATCCCCTCATAAAAAAAAAAACATTAAAAAAAACCCTTCCTTCCCTTTTCCCTTCCTACTCCAGCTTATGGTACTGAGCAATGTATGAAACTTGTATTGTGAGCACTTCCTGTGTTATTTGCCAATTCATGAAGAATCGCTTGTTTGTTTTCCTCACTTGTAAGTCGCTTTGGATAAAAGCGTCTGCTAAATGACTAAATGTAAATGTAAAGCTCACAAACGGTGCTGGTTATGGTTTTGTGTCTTTGTTGCTGATTACATGGCATTTTATATTCTTATTGAAAGATGTTTTTTTTTTTTTCCCCTTTTGAAGGAGAAGGTGCGGTTGAGATACAAACTGACATTTGATTTAGGAGAAGAATCACACGATGAGAGCGGAGATGTAGAGCAGTTCCCTCCGCCAGAGTCCTGGGGAAACCTTTAAAGGAACAGACTGATTTCCTGCTAGTGGCCCCTCTGCTTCCTGATGGCAGTTCATATCCTGACTCTGGCTTTGATCCACATCTCTCTCTCCTCTCCTTGATGTCCGGTTGAGTGTTGAGAGGAGGCCTTTAAGTGAACTTGTTTGATTTTTAATTCCAGTTCTAACTTTTTTTTTTTTTGTCTTCTTCTTCTTGTTTTCGGCCCTTTTTGTATGAAGCTTTAAAGGTTTGACCGTTAGAGTTGAGTTTTGTGGTCATTTATGACATTATTTCCACACATGAATTGAGATGCTGGAGTCTCAGTCAGCTGTAATGACATAGAGCAGGTGAAATTTCTGCACTAATCGTGTTGATTACTAGGTTTTGTTCACTTGCACATGTTCTTGATCATATTTCTGTTTTTTGTGTTAGATTGTACTGTCAGGCTGCATGTGGTTTTACTGGTAACACACCAAACTTGAATTGATTTCTTAGCAAGAAGTACTTCAACTAAATGATACTATATTACAAATCAAACGACCCTTCATTTATTGTAATTTTTGCGTCCAATTCATGATTGTCCTCAATCCTAAAATTGCCCTTGCTCTGAACGTCACGCTGATGTCTTGTTTATATTTACCATACGTGCCTAATCAGATGTTTTTTCCATATAGACGTTTTGTTTGCTTGTTTTTAATTGGCAGAATAACATAAGCATTAGCCCCTTGGGTTGACACTTCTTTTGAATCCTAGATGGTTTCACAAATAATCTGGGCTATTTCAGCGCAGTACAGTTTAATGAATACTATTTCACTGTTCGCCATGCTTGTATGAGTTAAAAGAAGTGATCCGAATAATTCTGTATTCAGATGATTTTAACAGAAATAATTTGCTGCATCAGAATTCTCTGCAGACAGGAATTGAAATTAGTTTGTCTCCCTACAGTTAAAGGTCCGTGATAAAGCCAGTTGCATTCCAGATTATGTCCTTCCAACCTGATAGTGTAAATATCGGTATTGCTATTATGTACATTTGCCAAAAACTTATGAAGAGACTAAACATATGGAGAAGTGAATGTAGTGCAAATATGTATTTAAGGGAAATAAAGTTATTCTTTTTCTCTGGGGTTTAAAATGCATGTTTTCATTTTAAATCTTTGACCAAAAGTTGAATAAGCTAAATCATCAAAAAAAAAAGGGGGAGGGGGGGAGAGAGCAATCTGTATTGAACTCTTTATTAAATCTATAAATTATATAAAAAGATTTTTTTTCATTTCCAGCTCCCTTCCAATCAGAGGGCTGTTATGAACAAGTTGATTCCACCGAGTCAGTCCAGGACGCCAGGGGATAGCGGTTTGTAATGCTTGATCACACAATATAATGCAAACATCAGTACAACTGCTGAAAATTTGCGCTGGGTATAAAGTAAACATAAGCATATTAATTGGCCAGTGCTAAAATATAAGATGCAGAGTAGTTATAGAGGGTGGCTCCCTCTATGAATCGCATGTTTGCACATTGGCAGGTGGGTTTTTCAGGGTGTATGGAAGAAGTTAGATTTTTGTTATCAAGCATCTTTAATAAAAAAAACACAAATTACACTACTTTTAAAAACATCATGAATAAGTATAGACCAACTGTAATCAAATTGTATTTAGGAAGATACACAAAAGTCACAATATCTAAAGATAATTCCGTTTTTACAACAAACTAAAGACGCTTCGTAGCTGGTTTTGCTTCAGGACCCAGATTTGAGAACCAAAAGTCTTGTATTAAACAAAGCCCTTCTCTCAAGACCCTGGTTTGATTAAATGCAAAGCTACCTTTTTCTATGACAATACGACAGAAAATAAAGAGCACACCATATCACAGAGATGTATTCAAACGTTCAGACTGGAAACGGCAGGATACTAGAACAAGAAAACTTTTGAAAAGACTGCAATGCCTCTGGACGCTACTTTCTGGGAGGGGGAGGGAGGGGGGGTGGTGGTGAGGCAAATGGGTATGGGCCAGGACCCATGAAGCCCATGACAGGCTGTGGTGGAGGAGGGAACTGTTGTGCGCCATGAGTGGTTGCGGACCTGGTCCAGGCTGAGGAGGAGTCGGAGGAGTCGGAGGTGGGACTCCAAACAGACCTTGGGGAGGTCCAGCCTGATCTTGCCCTCCGGCTCCTCCACTACCGCCCCCCCCTCTGGAGCCATACTGCCCCCCCCCTCCTCCTCCTCCTCCACCCCCCCCATAGCTCTGGTATTGGTCACCTCCTCCATTGTTGTAGGAGGGACCCGAGTTGTAGTTGTTTCGTCCATCCCTACTGCGATCTCTGTAAGAAGACAAGGACAAACGGTCATCGCGGCTGCTCCCACCTGACCTTCCATCACGGCTAAAGTTGTTGCTGCGGCTGCCCTTGTTACCCCCCGTTGCAGAGCGCATACGGCGATCGCATTCGTCCTGGTACATAAGGTTGGGGTTATTTGAGCTCGAGTTGTTCCCACGGTAACGCATCCTTCCACCTACAGATGGAGCCAGGAATTAGGCTTGTGATACGATATTTTGAAACGCGATAAAGAAAAAATGTACTCGTGTCGAAACTCTCACCTCCACTTCCTCCACGACCTGTATCCACCAGCTGCAGTAGTTTGGGGTTGATGGCCTGTCTGGCCTCCTCAAGAACCCGGACCAGATCACGAGCCTGCCGAAGGTTTCCAGGTGTGAAGAAGGTGTAGGCTGTACCTTTGTTGGTGCTGCGAGCTGTGCGGCCAATGCGATGAACATAATCCTCAGAAGAGTTTGGATAGTCATAGTTGATGACAAATTTAACATCCTCGACATCTTCATGGGGCCAAGGCAAAGGAATTTATGGAGGAAGAAGAAAATTTGAAATTAGAAACTGAGGTAGACAGAAGGAATGGACCAGCATTGGCATTCTTCACTCAGCTGCGTATGGGATCTCTTCATGGATTTTACAGGTATGGCTCTGGAGTAACGCATGTCTATTACCAATTAAGCCAAGACGAGATCAATACAAAGGAAAATATTTAATAATTGGAATGCTCTGGATAACCTTTATAAATGGAATGACCTGAATACACACAAGTCATCAACGTATAGATTTTTAGAATTAGTGATGCACCAAAATTAATTTCTTAACCCTAAACGTCAAAACTAAAATGTAAGTTTTGATTGATAAATGCGTTATCATTCAAAGGACGTTTGTTTGTATTAAAAATTGACATAAGTTGAAAGCTCAGTCTTTGTTTCATATCAAAAGTAACAAAGCTTATTGTGATTGGTAAGTGTTCTACAAATGATGTTTAGTGAGGTTTTCAACTGAAAACACCATAGAAAATGAAGATCTTTAATTGATAAGGTCAACCCAGCCGTAGCAACACCCGATTAGACGTTTTCAAGTCGTAGCTTATCCACGTTGTGTACACGAAGTAGACACTGATACAGTCAAACCGTTTCGGTCAATGAATTCTTCCCTCCAAAACGGACTTCCGGTTGCTGAAATTTCAGTGCATCACTATAATATTAATAATTCAGATAAAGCTCCGTCTTAAATTCAACCTAAAGACAGGGTCTCACTAGCCGATTTTCAGTCGATTTCCAATGGAGCATCTCTCAGTGGTGACGCATTGACTACTTTCTGAGTTAATGTCACTTACGACTTGAGGTCAACCAGTCCCGATTGAAACGATCATTTTAGGCAGTAATCGGATCGGCTTCAAACTTTTTCTTCAACTGGGACTTGAGACAGAAGCTTGCTTATCTCACTGCCCTCGCTGGATTCTGTTCAGTGTATTTTTGGGTCAGAACCAGCATGCAATAGAGGTTTACTCTTGTTAACACATCACTTTAGGTGATTAAACTCGGTTCATTTCCCTGATTTAGAACAACTGAGTTTGGAAAGCAGTGTTCACATCATCGAAAAAAACTAACTGAACACTGATGTCAAACAAAACTGGGTGCGCACCAGAAAGTGCTAGCGTGAAAACACTGAACAGAATAGCAAATGGCCATTTTCAGTCGGCTAGTGAGAAACCACCTTCAACAGACCAATACTGAACAGTAAAAAAGCACTTACCAATTGCAAAGATAAACAGCTAATCGAATCTTAACTGGTACATGAACTATCAATGAAAATGAACATTGCAATACTTGAGGTGATATTAAAGAGGAGAAATATCAGGATCTTTTTTTTTTTTTTTTTTTTTTAAAGTCTGTTTCTCATTACAGTTCAAAAGGGGCTCTAACAACACTGCTATTGACCCTAAAAGAAAACAGTCTCCTTTTGGAAAATGATAATGATATTTATTGCCATTTTAGATATCGAAAGAAAAATGCAATGCGCTAAAATGGTAATACAGTAATATACCATGGCACTTACCACACCCATTCAAACATACTTAAAGGACATTTTCCAAACTATGGAAAATAAACAGGGCAGTGACTAGGGCACGATCAGGTACTTACCCTAGGTTAGGTTATTCTTGGCTGGGATCAGTCCTGGGTCCCGTGGAGCGGCCCAAGAGGAAGAGGTTAATGTGGGCTCACGCGTTGAGCTGCCCCCCCTTCACCCTCGGCCCCGCCCCAGCAACGCCAGGCGGGAGCAGAACCGGCTCTGCCCCAGTTCTCTCTCTCTCGCTGGGTTGCAGGGCCTCCACAAACTGGACCGGACTGTATCCAGCACTCTTAACTTTCTCTGTCCCTCTCTCTAGCACTCCGTGGGCCATTCAGCCCCAAATCTATCTTAGGGGCCAGACTTTCCTGGAATCTAATAGAGCCCTGAGGGGCCATAGTATCCTTTGAGATGTTTAATGGTCAATCCAGATTTTGAGGTTAAAAAAAAAAAAAAAAGAGAGAGAGTAAGCTAGTTGATGCCGCTAGCCCTCAAGACTCAAGATAAATAGGGGCGCAGCCGAGAGAGTTTATCCATATCAAGCCCTGTGCTAGTGTCTGGTTACATGGTAGAGGGAGGCCACTGTGTCAATTTAGCACAGCATGCCTGGGCTGGCAGTTAGGAAGTCAAAAATCCTGAAGGGGAAAAAGAACAATAATAGTGTAAGACCCTCTAGAAGAACCCAAACATATCCAGACAAAACAAAATAGCAATTTCTAATACGTTTTGTAATATCAATGTTCACCCAGATTCTTGAAGGATTCCAGAAAGAACTTTTGCACAAAATAAAGTATTTAATAAAATTCCTGACCAACTCTATTCTGACCATGACAACTGATTAACATCTTCCAAGGCACAATTTGTTCAGGAAGGAGACTGGAATTAGGACCCAGGGAAGAGGAGGGAAGGGTAGCAGCTCCCCTAGATCCGCGCTAGGGTCAACAGCGAGCCGGTGAGCCCCACATGTGCGAGGATTTTTACATTAGTAACAAGAAACAGACAGCACAACTTTAACATGTTTGGAACATCTTGTGAACGTGGAAACTGACGAAGCAGCCCACCGCTCGGTCACCGTCAGCCCAGAGTCCTTTTTACCATTAAATGGAAGCTTGACAACTTATCAATAAATATGTACATTGCTCAAAACGAGTGATGGCTGGGAAGAAAAGATCAGAGGAAAGGACAGGTTGGAGATAGAGAGAGTGAAAGAAGAATTGCTGTAGGTAAAAACATGAAACGATTAAGGTGCAAATCAAAATAATCCAAAACAAAAAAAGACAAGGCAGAATTCAAGGTTTTGAGTTGAAACTATAGATATGAATTTAAGTAACAAATCGGTTCCTAATGTCTATACTACATCTAGTAAACGAACTAACTCGAGTCTAAAAACTCTTAATCTGAAAGTATTCTTTTCCGCATTCCACTCCATGTTGTGGACAGTCCATGTGACGATTCTCATCCTCAGCAAGATACACCGATTCGCATCGGCGCGTCGGCATAAAAGATCGATTTTCAAAAGTGTGCATCGGATACAACATACTTGCATTGGTAAAAACCCATTTATTCATATAGAATTATTCGTAGATGAACTAGTTTCATTGTTTAGAAAGTTACCAATCATTTTACACACAGATTGATTTCTCTGAACTGTTTCTCAAGCACATTCTCTCATCGCCACTCTGTTAAATATGACGCATCTCATCACTACAGAGACAGAAGCGTGTCCGGAGTCACATAAAATATGGATTAACGTGGCACTACAAAGGGCCAGGCGTTAAATTAATTCATGATTTACCGTCTGTCTGAACCGACTAACTATCTGTATTGAATTGTATAGAAATGCATTGTGTTGAATCGAAATCGGACCGCACTGCATCAAAACGGGTGAATTGTATCACATCGGTAGCTGCTTCATATGCATATTTAATGTATCATAATGCAAGATGCGTATTGCGTCAGCCTCGGTTATGGACATGCACATCCCCACAGCGCACGTGCAACTGAAAAGAGAGGACGACTCGACGCACAGGATGAAGTGGAATGTGGAAAATGTACATAAAAGAGCTGATGAAAAGTACATGGGGCGTTCACACTGATACGGATTAAATAGCTGGATGTACCAAATCTCTGTGCTGTTGGTGAGAGTTCCTACTTGACTATGATCCATCACCTGGATAGTCATCGGTTCATTTTTACGAAGTTGAGTTCTACTCAACTATATTGCATTGCCAAAAGTCACACATTGATGAAAATCTTCAACTCTCTTTGAAAACGAGTGGCATGGCCACTGTAAATAGTCCTTGATGTTCATGTTTATAATATCGTAATAGTGCGTACTGTAAAAAGCGCTATGCAAATAAATTTCACTATATATATGATTTTTTTTTTTAAAGATTTACTCTAAGAATGTTCACACTTGGCCGGTTTGGTTCAATTAAAACAAAAATGTATCACATTCTTTTTTTTTGGACTGAACCAAAAGAACACACGGGACATGCGTGCATCGACCGAATGTCATTCTTACCGATAAGATATGACATTAGTGCAGTCGATTACTTCAGCGATCGTTTTAGGTGTCTGTCTGACATAATTACTCGAACACACAGTTTGATTAGGGATGCGAACCGTTAAGGAGTGAAAAAAAAGTCAGACAATTACATATACGAGGACATGTGTCAGTGGGAATTTCTCGTAAAAGAAGTGTCTAGCAAACATCAAGTTTCATGCATTTAAGGTTAAATCTATTATAGTCAGAGTTTTCGGATCTCACGAAAAGCGATTTTGCTTTCAAAACAACTAATTTCTTGTGTTTGTGTGAATAGGAATGACATCTGCTTAATCAGTGCATCTCTGTTTGAGACGTCACTGAACATTCCACAGTTATGTGACCGTATGTGTCAATGTTGTACATGCGAAAGAGTCTATTATCCATATATTATCTGTATTATTTAGCGGTGATCAGTAGAAGAAAAAACAAAAATCAGAAATGGTTCTGAAGGAGTATCGGAACATACCCAGACCCCGTGAGGCAACGTCAGTGGCGATCAAAATTGGAGCTTTTCCACTGCGAAACTCTGGAAATACACAGCACAACGCATTGAGAACAGAGAGGGAAAACTGTGCCAGCCTGCTTGAATCAACGGCAACGCTTAAAAACGTCACCTGATAGTACCCAGTCCCTCTCTGGTTGGCTCTTGTCACCATGAATACACATTGCAGGCCACCTGGATAAAGACAGAAGACAAATTACATCAGCACACTGTAGGATTTCATGAAAACCTTTGACGTGGATTATAAAGATCGGTCTGACCCATCTCTTCGCATCCTACGAGTCAGTTCATCACAGCGTTTCTTTGTCTCGACAAAGATGATGGTTTTGTTCTCCTTTTCAGCCATGATTTCCTCCATCAGCTGAATCAGCCTTTGAGCACAAAGATTTCTTTGAAACACTTTGATTTATACAGACAAAATCGCAACACCTGAATAAAGTAATGAAAGTTCAATCAATTTCATATCCAACTAATGAATCAGCTCACTTGTTGTCTTTTTCATTTTCCATGCAGACATCCACAATCTGCAGGATGTTGTGGTTTGCGCTTAGTTCTAGAGCTCCGATATTGATTTGCACGTAGTCATGGAGGAAATCTTCAGCCAGCTGACGCACCTCTTTAGGCCAGGTAGCACTCCACATGAGAGTCTGTCTGTCAGGCTGAAGGAAACAGGAAACAGTTGAGCTTAATGATATGGGTAGCGATCTTAAACGCACACTAGGCCCATTTTTTGAGTACGTTATTATTGCCGATTATCCTAGCTAATTTTGACATCCATGAACTGTCCAACACGGGACACGGTTTCACAAGAGGACAGTACTTACTCTAATTTGGTCAACAATTTTACGGATTTGAGGTTCGAAACCCATGTCCAACATACGGTCAGCCTCATCTAGGACCAGGTAGGTGCAACGGCGTAGGTTGGTTTTTCCAGCCTCCAGGAAGTCTATCAGACGGCCAGGTGTGGCAATGCAGATTTCAACACCTTTAAGAGGTCAAACAATATTTATTGAAAGCCCTTAACTATTCTTCCTCAAATAATCAGAAAATATACACAGTCACTATTACACTTGTCCAGGAAGAAGGTTGAGAACCACAACTCAATCCACCTTTTTTTCAAGACGCCATGATTAAAAATAAGAAAAAAGAGGTTTTTTTTTTTTTGTTTTTTTTAATGTCCCGCAAAAAACAAAACACCTGATGCACTTCTTCTTGTATTTTTCGGATTTTCGCTGGCCAAGGCTGGGATTTAATTACATACATTTCTAGCTTGACATCCTGCATGTTTCAGAGTGAAGCATGGCACCATGTTCTTTTACACACTTTAGTGAACTCTGTGTATTCAGGGTCTCCGATCGGCTTGGTTCAAAGGAATTCTGTCAATAGCTAGTGTATCATTTTTTTTTTGTTTTTTGTTGTGAGTTGTAGATGTTGGCCAGTTCCATACCTCTTTCTAGATCTCTGATCTGTGGACCTTTAGGGGCTCCACCATAAACACAGGTACTCTTGATTCGGGATGATTTGCCATAGTCATAAGCCACTTGCTGCACCTGCTGGGCTAATTCACGTGTGGGTGCCAACACAAGACACTAAACGAAACGGAAAACACAGCAGAAATGAAGAATGTACTATAAAAGCACTTTGGACTCATTTTGCATCAACAATAAAGCATCTAAATCAATGCCTAAATTCTAATTATTGAGGTAAAAGATGTATGGCAGCTTACAATGGGGCCATCCCCTCTTTCTAGGTATGGCTGATGGTTAATGTGCACTATGGCAGGCAGCAGATACTGTGGAGGACATTGAAATAAGTAAACAGACTTTACTTAGAATGGGTATTTAAGCTTGTATGTTTTCTCTGGATATCGGTAGTGGATTTAGATCTCTTACAGCCAGTGTTTTTCCAGAGCCGGTCTGAGCGATGCCCACCATGTCCCTGCCACTAAGAGCCAAAGGAAAACCTTGAGCCTGGATAGCAGTGGGCTCTTTAAAGTTCTGCTGCACCAGCACTTCCATCACATATTCTTAAAAAACACAGAAGAGTAAGTGTTTATCACTTTCAACATACTCACTGAAGAGAAAAATAGCCTGGTCCAAATGAATATGGGTGAACAGATCCCCTTTTTCAATTGAAAATCTTTTTTGCACCACATTTTTGGGTTTAGTGTGAAAGGGCCTTTAGAATAACGCAGTGATTAACATGCGAATTAAACTCACGAGGGAACTGAGCTTGATGGAAGTTGGTGACAGGCTTCGGACAGCCCGAGCCTCTGACGGTGATCTCTCTCCTCTTGCGAAATTCTTCAACATCATACTATTAAATATGCAAAGAAAGTAAAATATAAATAAAAGCAAAATGGTAGACCACTAAATTAATTTACTAGAATAAGTCAGTAAGGTTTTTGCTGTAAATAAATTGTGTACAAAAGCCCATTTGAGACTCAACTTTTTATTTCTTTTTGTCAGATTTATAATAATAATATTATTATTATTCGAAAATAAATTAGATTAAATAAAAAAAAAAAAAAAAATGTATCACCTGACTCATGTGATGAACTTCGGGGTGTTCACTGTAGAAGTTCTTCTCAAATTTGGGCAGCTGGTCCAGGTCCCATTTCTTTTTCCTCAGCCTATCTCCTGGATTCCCAAACTTCTTAGGTGGAGGTTGGACAACTCGACCGGATCCAAAGCGAGGCCTGTGAGAGATTCGTGTTTTACACTTTAAATCATTTTCCTGACAGTTGTGAGCAGTGTTTGAGAGAAGTGGTTAAATCTGTTAACTTAAACCAAAATATGAATGAACTACTATCTCATATCCACTTTAGCTAATATTATTAAATGTTTTGATACACATAAAAAACATCGATTAAATGTAAAGGCCCACCCTCTATCCCGTCCTCGATCTCTGTCTCGGTCTCCATATGTGGAGCTTCCTCTCATCTCCTTTACCAGTAAGGAAAAACCCCAGCAGAAAAAACACTTTTTTCCTGCAGAACGAAAGGAAGAAACGCTGGTCCTACCTGCTTTGTGGAAATATGTTTTTTCTGATATAATATGTAATATGTTTAATGAGTAGGTTAGGGTGCAAATTCTGCATGTAACCCCTTAAAGCATGAAAACAGGCTTTTAACAAACCCGCGAAAAATTCGCCAGCTTTGAATAAGAAAAACAACACCTTCGTGCTTAGCGTTACTCGGTTAAAGAAAATGTCGTCTACCACTAAGCAACTGGGCCCGCCCAGTTTAACATCGTAGCATTTTGTACGTAGGGAGTTATTGAAAGTACACAAACAACGCAATGAAAATCGCGTAGTGGGACAGTGAATTCGAGTAAGAGCGTAAAACCCGGAGGTTGAACTCAAAACAATTATGAACCAAACGGATTTGAATCTCTCGAGGCTCTATCAAAATTGATTGTGCTTTAGAGGTCTGGACGAACAAATATAGCACAAATTAAAAAAATGCTTTATAGTAGGCACAGCAAAAGAATAGTACCACTGTACTATTAAAAGTACTACAATCTTTCTTACCCTTTAACCACAAGCGGTTGTAATTGGTCAACAGTCAACTGCGCAGGGAAAAGTAACAGAGACCATGTGACAGTGACGTAATCCGTTCACGTGACGTGGGACAAAGTAGTAAACATTCGTCCCCTCAGAGAAACAAACACGCAAATTATATGTCGATATCAATAACAATGGACCTGAGACACAGAATGTAGTTGATACATCCAGTTTGAGTCAACGAAATTACAACATAAACGCAATGTGTTGGTCCTACACGACAAAACCCACTAACGTACCTGATAGAAAACTGACAAACAAAACACGAGTGCCAAAAAAAAGAGTGTCCACATTTGCACCCAAAATAAAATGGTGACAGAGCTACATATTTTAATAAGTTTTACCAAAAAATAACAAACATTTAAAAAGGAAAAGAAAAACTACTTAATTAAAAAACTAGGTATTTGAGACATTGCCAAACAATGCTAAACTACCCATTTTACTGGGGTAATGGCCGCCTCCGTAATATTAAGGTCTTTGGCTCAGTGTCAGTATTACACTTGCTTATTTTTTCCCTTATTCCTTTCTCTTTTTTGCCTTTTACATTTTCATGTACCCTTACAAAAAAGAACTGCAGTATATTGAAGTAGAACTGCAGTAAAACTGCAGTACCAAGTAGTTTAACTGCAGTTTAATGAAGCACAACCATAGATTTGCAGTTTAATGAAGTAAAGTCACAGTACAACTGCAGTAAAATGAAGTACAACTGAAAGTTGCATGAAGTTTAAAAACAGTAGAACTGCAGTTTTATTTTACTAGTACTTTAGATGTATTGCAGTATAGTTGTACTCCAGTAAAACTACAGACATTTTAGGTTATACTGCAGTACTGCAGTTTTTTCGTGTCCAAAAAACTGCATTTTTCTATATGCAATAAAAACTGTAGTATTACTTATCTTACAGTAATCTTTTGTAAGGGAATTGCACCAATTAAAGAAAGTTCTGGACTGGCCTGCTCTTTTTTTTTTGCGTTATTTGAATTTAATGTTCTTGTGATTTATTTGTTTTCAAATGTTATTGAAATGTAATTTCAATTGACAATTATTTCCTTCTTTCTGTCTTCATATAAATACATACGGCTGGGGCATTATGAATATACAGGGGACTCATGGGAAATTCTGGAGGGAACACAAACCACGGCAGACCTTTTCCCTTAGAATTCAGCTAAAAAATGCAGTAGTATTTTGACAGAACTGAGAGTAACACTACTGCCTCATATAACAAGAAGGATCTTCGTTTTAAGTCAGGGCTGAGCCAGAGGGTTTGTTGTTCTCCCCATGCCTCTGTGTGCTTCAATTTCCCCAACAATCCCAAGACATGCAGCATAGGTGTAATGGAGACGCTAAATTGTATATAGGTGTGAATGTGAATGCAAATGACTCCATTTGCACTCCATCTATCTATTCCAGTAACGTGTTAATTCTAGTGTGGAAAAAATTGGAGATAAACTGTCAATTCTAAAATAACAAAATTCAAATAATAAAACCATAACTTTATGACAATGTAATAAATTTTACTTTGATTAACTGATAGTAAAAAATAAGAAATCTTTAAACAATTCTATAGCTCAAATACTCAAATGTTAAAATGAAAATTACTTTGTTGTAATATTGGAACCTGGCTCTGTGTTACAGTACTTCTTTTTCTTCATATAGTCAGGTAGTTTTTTTTTCTTTCAAATGCACATGAATAAACAAACCTAGACAATACTGGACAGGTTTTATTCTTTTGTGGCACATGCTTGGGTAATGTTCATGAAGAAGACATAAAACAATGGTAGAGGTCTGGTTTCTAAAGCATAAAATATACTTCTGTTACTTCTTTAGTTCAATGTCAGCTCTTTAAAACAATCGAACCGTATCAGTGCAGTAAATAACATAATACCTAACTTTGTTTTGAAGGGTGGTCAAGCATTATTTCTGGTCTCTTAACCTATTACCAACAAAAATAACAAATTGATATATCATTATAACTGATAAAAAGTCTGCTGTATGAAACTTGACTTTCTCTGAGCTTATGAAGCGTTAGAGCTCTACACATACCATCTAAAACTAGGAGACTAAAAATTAAGACTTCAGAGTTACTAAGATTTACCTCATCATTTGATTTGATTTTCCTAATTGCCTGAACTGAAATGCAATCCATCAATTAATACAAACAAAACAAGTGTAATATCAATTTATTTGAAGGTTGAGCTGAAATGGTCCTTGCAATCATCTTTTGTTGAGCACTAAATGATTGGTTAGTATTCAACGGTGACACACTTAGTCTTCAGATACTCATTCAGAGCTTCTTGACCTGTTGGGGAGAAATACACTGGGGAGTTAAAATAACATACAAAAGCATTTCTCAAAATATAAATACTGGCCGAAATATAGTGCAGTGACTACAGAAAAAATGGATCAAATCCATTAATCCTATTTAGGTCTTACCCAAATCTTTGCCAAAGCCAGACTGTTTGAAGCCACCGAAAGGAGCGGCCACATCAGTTTTGTTGTAGGTGTTGATAAACACCGTGCCAGCCTGAAGTTTTTCACTCACATACAGAGCCTTGCTGATGTCACGTGTAAACACACCGGATGCCAAACCATATTCTGTAGCGTTAGCCCTCTGCAGCACGTTGTCAACATCTCTGAATGAGGGAGATTGAAGAAAAAGTAGTTTACAATGTTGCTTTTTGTCATGTTGTTACAATTCTGAAAAATTAAAACGATGTATAGTTAAATCTATCCTATCCTGTCCTATCTCACAGATGATTCCACAGTAGCTGCACGGATCTCAAGCTGTCTGGCGGACATCTCACGTGGATGGAAGAACACCACCTGCAGCTCAACCTGGCAAAGACTGAGCTTTAAGTCTTCCCTGCCACTCCTACTCTACAACACGACATCAACATACAGCTTGGTACAACCACCATTACCCATCAAAGACGGCCAGAAATCTTGGAGTTATCTTCGATGACCAACTGACCTTCAGAGACCACATCTCAAAGACGGCGCGGTCATGCAGATTTGCACTTCGCAACATCAGGAAAATCTGTCCCTTCCTGACTGAGCACGCAACACAACTGCTTGTCGAGGCCCTGGTCATTTCAAGGCTTGATTATGGCAATGCTCTTCTGGCTGGACTGCCGTCAAGTGCAATCAAACCTCTTCAGATGATCCAGAACGCTGCTGCACGTCTTGTCTTCAACGAGCCTAAGAGAGCCCACGTCACGCCCCTCTTCATCTCTCTGCACTGGCTCCCCCTCGCTGCTCGCATCAAGTTCAAAGCGCTGATGCTTGCTTACAGATCCACCACAGGCTCTGCACCTTCCTCCCTCCACACACTGCTACAACGCTACGTCCCCACCAGAAGCCTGCGATCACTAAAGGAACGAAGGCTTGTGGTACCGTCACAGAGAGGCACAAAATCACTCTCCAGAACATTCTCCTTCACTGCTCCCTGCTGGTGGAATGATCTCCCTACTTTCATCAGGAACAGCAGAATCCCTGGCAATATTCAAGAGACAGCTGAAAACTCACCTCTTCCGTGAACACTTGATCCCCTCATAAAAAAACCCTTTCCTTTCCTTTTCCCTTCCTACTCTATTTTAAGGTACTGAGCAATGTATGAAACTTGTATTGTGAGCACTTCCTTTGTTATTTGCCAATTCATGAAGAATCGCTTCTTTGTTTTCCTCACTTGTAAGTCGCTTTGGATAAAAGTGTCTGCTAAATGACTAAATGTAAATGTAAATGTGAACTGACTGGTGTGAAAAAATCAGCATTTTTAGATTTAAAAGTAGCTTATTTCTACCAACCCATTGTTGAATTTGGAGATGATCATGACAGGCCCAAAGGACTCCTCAACAGCAATATACATGTGATCCTGCACACCAGTGAAAACAGTTGGTTCAAAGAAGAAACCTGGAAATGGAGATGGAAAGCGTAAACAACATTGCACATTTTTCCCCATTTTTTAGACTCATGCATATGCACACACACACACACACACTCTCTCCTCACCTGGACGGTTCACTTGTTTCCCTCCACACACTAATCTTGCTCCTTCTTTGACCCCTTTTTCACAGTATTCCACTAGTTTGTCCAGATGGGCTTTGTGGTTCTGGGGGCCGTGGTCTGTGGAACGGTCTAGTGGATCTCCAATCTTCATCTTCTTTATTTCACTAACCTACATAGACATAGTTATATGATACGAGTTAAGAATTATGAAATTGCGAGTTACGAAATTAACACAAAATGGTCTTAGCTAAATCATTTTAAGAGGTTTCACCACTCATCCAAAGAGAGAGATGGTATGACGATATTTTATATATAATATTTAAGAAATATCACAGTCACAAAAGTGTGTTATGGCTATATATATCAGAATAGCTGGGATTGAACTGCAGGTAAAGAACCAAATGAATATATGTTGATTCTTTTTACCACTCTCTCCACAAAAGTGTCATGGATAGATTCCTCAATGAACAGTCTCCCTGCTGCAATGCAGTTCTCTCCCTTATTAAAGAACACGGAGCTCATACCCTGTATACAAGAAGTGTTTGGAGGGTACATAACATGTCTGAGATTACAAACAAAAAATGTATTTTTAATATGATCATGCAATGCTACTGAGGTGAACAAACCATTCGGACAGCCTTGTCCAGATCGCAGTCATTAAAGATGATGAGAGGAGATTTCCCTCCTAGCTCAAGGGAAACCTTCTTCACATTGCTGACGGCACAGCTGCAAGATACAAGTAAGTAAGTAAGTAAGTAAAACCTTTATTTATCCCACAGTGGGGAAATTGCATTTAGCAACAGCAGGGGTACATGGTAAAAAGTAGTACACACTAATATAAAAACAGAAAACTAAATAAATGTACAAAAAAGCATTCACAAAAGAAATATTGCACGTTGGAAAATTGTAAAATTGTACAGTGAAAAGAAGCATTTTTATGATTCCCAACTTTTATTTAAACTCTTTTTGTAATTTACTTAAATGAAAGAAATGCTGTAAGCATACAAAAATGCATCGAACGAAATAATATCGAAAGTGCATGTATAATTTATTCAGATTATTTATTTATTCTGATTAGAAAAATTAGATAATTAGCAACAAGAACAGAGGAGAAAAGAAAAAAAGTGACAACCTTTTAAAAAGAGATGCTCATTCACCTTTTCATGATCTGTTTGCCAATCTCAGTGGAGCCGGTGAAGCCCAGTTTTCGAACATCAGGGTGGTCAGACAGCCGCTGACCAACCAGAGACCCTAAAGTTGACATTCGATAAATGTTCAATTCATATACAAGCAGACAGGCTTAAAAACAGCCAAATTTACAATAATGATACTGAATTGTACACAAAAAAACAAGTATTATCAGTTTATGAACTATACACTATTGTGTGTGCTTTGCATGCATATGCACCGGATCCTGGTAGTATGTTCACCACGCCCTTTGGAAACTTTGCCAGCGCAGTTAATTCGGCAAACTTGAGAGCAGTCAAAGGTGTGACCTAGAATACAACACAGAAACGCTCACACAATCCTTCATTTCTGTGTGTACATTGTGATAAAGATGCCTTGTGTATGCATGTTTTAACTTTAACTGCAATTTTTACCTGTGCAGGTTTGAGCACCACAGTGTTACCAGCTGCCAAGCAGGCAGCAGTCTTCCATGCCAGCATCATCAATGGATAATTCCATGGAATGACAATGGCACACACACTGAACACAAACAAGGAAGAGCTAAATATTCTCAGCACTCTGGCCAGATTAACAAAATACATAGCGATTAAGGTGACTTTTCATGACGAGGTTGGAAGAAAGCTGGAGAATTCTTTTGATGGAGAGGGTTGATTTTACCCAATTGGCTCTTTCTTGGTGAAGGTAAGGTTTCGATTAGGCCGAGCCTGGTTGATAGGAATAGTGCAGCCCTGTGGAGAATAATCTTATATCTTTCAGACACAGACAAGGATAGGTTAATTCATTTCTTTTTATCTTACTAAGGGTAACAGTAGTTTTTATATACTGTTCAAAACAGTAGATCATATACTGTAAAACAACTTCATAATAACAATTAAATATATATATATAAATAAATATAAATATATAAATAAATATAAATATATATATATATATATATATATATATATATATATATATATATAATATATATATATATATATATATATATATATATATATAAATAAATATAAATATATATATATATATATATATATATATATATATATAAAAAACATTGCTTACTTAATCAGCTGAGTCAGTGCAATGGTGAAGAGATAGATTGATGGAAAGGTTTGCGAAGAAATTTCATGCTCCTTTGTAAAAGTATTTTTTTTAGCATTTTTAAAATACAGTAGTTTATTTTTATACATGCTGTAGCTCCTGTAGTTTATTTTGATACACATTAAATTAATTTTATTTTAAAATATATTTTGATGCATCTTTGCCCAACCCTGACTGGGCCTACATGGCAACTGATAAATAAATGATATAAACAGACACAAGCAAACCTGAATCTTGTCACACCAACCAGCAAAGTATCTGAACGTCTGGATAGACATGCCGATGTGTGTTTTAAGGGCAAGAGTATAGACTGCTCCCGAGTCTATGGCTTCAATAGTGGCCAGCTCTTCCTGATGCTGCTCCATCAGCTCAGCCAGTCTGGAGAATGCACACATACACACAAGTTATTTTCATTCCATAAGACTATCTGTTCAAGAAACAATATGTGTATTACTGCAGGGATTGTTCTACAAATTATCATCTAGTTATAGTTATAATCAGGGTTGGGGAGTAACGAAATACAAGTAACTTAGTTACGTATTTAAAATACAAAATTTGAGTAACTGTATTTTATTTTAAATGGGTGGTAATCAGATTACAGTTACATCTGAAAAGTGTTTTAGATTACCAAAGTGATTACTTTGAATTTTAATGTCATTTAAACAGCGATTGGTGATTCTCTGACTCTGACCGTCTGAAAAAGTGGAGTTAATTTTCATGTTTTCCACTGTTTTCATGTTTTGTGAGTCATTTTATAATTCACTCGTCACTGCGACTTTTTCTCACAATTTCTTTTTTTCCCTCACAATTGTAAGTTTGCATTTCACAATTCTGACTTCTTTTTCTCAGAATTGCGAGATTTAAACTCACAATTGCAAGTTATAAAGTCAGAATTAGAAGGTATAAACTTGCAATTCTTAATTGTTTTCTTGCAATTGTGAATTAAGTATGTGAGTTTATGTCTCATAATTCTGACTTTATAACTCACAATTTCAACTTTATAATCATGCAATTCTGAGGGAAAAAGTCAGAATTGTGAGATAAAAACTTGCAATGACCTTTTTTGTGTTTGTTTCACACTTATTAGTATTCCAAAGTATTCTAAAGTATTTAGATTAAGTTACTAAACTTGAGTAATATTCGTTACGAATTACTTTTTAAAGTAAAATTACGAAATACGTTACAAATGACTTTTTAAAGCATGCATTTTGTAATCTGTAGTGAAATACATTTTAAAAGTAACCGACCCAGCCCTGCTTATAATATACACATAAATGTTATATATTTCCTTTCTGCTGTCATCTTTGTGGAATGTATTGATACATTACGAGAACAGTTCTAAAATCTATCTAAAACCTTTTCATATTTTTGATAACTTTATGTCAGCATGGACTAAGCAAAGATGATCCGAGTCAAATTTGGTGAGTTTGCGGATGTTTGTTCTGCAAGTGCAAATGAAATTAAATACCATAGAATTCATTGATTTGAATTATTGACATAAAACCCTGAGTGAAGAAACAGACATATCTTGATGTGCTAAGCCTTAATGTTATCTGTTAAAATGACAAACAGTATTTGGAATGATTTGTCATTGTATTAATTAAATTTGGTAAATGGTGAACATTTCGGGGTAACAAAACCTAGATACAACCTGCAGTGTTTAAATATGAAATGCAATCAATCATGTACTTGTAGAGTAGTCTGCCTCTGTCTCTGGGGTTCATCTTGCCCCACTCTCCCTCTTCAAATGCTTCTTTAGCTGCAGCCACAGCCTTT
The DNA here is from genome assembly GCA_037194245.1 of Opsariichthys bidens. Taxonomy (NCBI): domain Eukaryota; kingdom Metazoa; phylum Chordata; class Actinopteri; order Cypriniformes; family Xenocyprididae; genus Opsariichthys; species Opsariichthys bidens. Next base: position 11,856,762 of record CM074305.1, on the reverse strand, counting down.
TCCACATCAGAGATCTGAGCTAAGGACACATCACAGATTGCCTACACACAAGCACAAGTTGGAATTGGACGTGTGAACATGGACAAATATAATGCAGATAGCCAGAGTGGAAAAGCTTGTGTCCATTGCGTACCTGTCCATCGGTGGGGTTGATGGTCTTATAGGTTTTTCCCCCTTCAGCATCTACAAACTCCCCATTTATGAAAAGCTGGTGGGGGATTTGGATTGTCATATTGTTCAGTTTCTTTTCTACCTACAACAGACATACATAAATAGAAAGTAACATTTAAAATTTAATATACACTTTTAATAATAATAATAATAATAATAAAATGCATTATAAAAGAATTTAACTAATCAACTTTTTTTTTCAGTTAGATTACATTCCAAATATTTAGCACGTCTACCCCTCCGTTTGAAATGTGTGGCATATAACAATGGCAGAAGAATGCACAGCACACAGATCCACAGGACTAGACTGAAACTGAGGCCTTACATACAAGGCAAACAAAGGCGTAAACAAGATATTTAGAGGTGATTGACAAGAAACGTGAATGGAATTAATGAATGAAACACATAGGAAAATCGAACACAGAAGACAAGAACCCAAAAACACAACAGCAAAACAAACATAACCCTGACTTCTAAGCAGCTTCTCAAAGCAAGAATCTACTTTCAAATATACAACAATTAGTGTCCTAAATACTGAGTGTTGTTAAAAGGGATGGTCAGAACATGAAGAGCGTTCCCCGTTTTGTGTTCCTTGCGTTTTTGTTATACAGACTTTTAGTTAAAAAAATATTTTAGTAAAAATTAGCCGCATCTATCAGTGAGGTTGCGAACTGCAGCCAGCGGCGCTCACCCCTCCCTTTCCAAGCAAAACAGAGAAGCTATGGTGGCTGTCTGGCCCACAGAAGACAAAGATGTCATTGTCCGAGACAGCAGAGATTATGGTTATTCGTTTTCATGGATGCGTGTGAACGGACATTGTTTTGACAACATTATTGTCTGAACCAAGAAAATTTTTTCTGTTTTTATTACATTGAGGTCATGTGAGTGTACCTTTAGTTTGTCAGGCATTTCTCATGGATCCTCGTATTCATGTTCTGGCTCTTTGAGGTCCTAGATCTGTTAAATAAATATATGCCTGCACTTCCACACCTCTGCCTGCCTTCCTTGCTATGGAGGACCAGGAGTGCCACATAAAAATAAAACGATGAATCAATTAATTCATTTAATAATTCACACATAAAAATGTAAATAAATAAATCACTTTTAAATAGGCAAATAAATAGACGTATTTAAAGTCGTTTATTTAATTCCTGTTTTTAAACGTAGATTAATAGAACAATAAAAAAATACATTTGTAAATCATTTTAAATGGCTTTTTTAAAAAAGGATTTGCCAATTGCTTTTCTCTCTCGGTTTGCCAAACGCTTTTCTTTATCCATTTGTCAATCGAGTGCTAAAATGCCATTGGACAGCACACACGTGGGAGCAACCAATCAGCTTTCGCCTCCATTTGAAGAGCCGACCCTCTCTAGAAGAGTTCGAGCGACGCGATCACGCAAAGTGTCAGGCGAATCTGAACGTGTTTGGAGAGGTTATAATGGTTTTCGTCCTGCCGTCTCTTCTGCCGGTACATCAACGACTGGTGTTGTTGAGAACGCTTGGAAGTTCAACCATAGCGTGAGGGCTGAATGACCTCAAACTGAACCCAAATCCTTCCATTTATTGTATAAGCACAATATATTATTGTCTTCCTTCAACTGAAAAACTCTTTTACATATAAAATGATAATCGAGAGGAGAATTTCTTTCGCAAAAATTAGCTAAAGCTAATAAATCATCTACAATACTTCTAAAGACACATTTAGCATTGTCCTGACATCACGTCGCTCGAACTCTTCTAGAGAGGGTCGGCGCTTCAAATGAAGGCGAAAGCTGATTGGTTGCTCCCACGTGTGTGCTGTCCAATGGCATCTTAGCACTCGATTGACAAATGGATAAAGAAAAGCGTTTGGCAAACCGAGAGAGAAAAGCAATTGGGAAATCCTTTTTTTAAAAAGCGATTTAAAATGATTTACAAATGTATTTTTTTATTGTTCTATTAATCTACGTTTAAAAACAGGAATTAAATAAACAACTTTAAATACGTCTATTTATTTATATAAAATATAAAAGTGATTTATTTATTTACATTTTTATGTGTGAATTCTTAAATGAATTAATTGATTCATCGTTTTATTTTTATGTGTCACTCCTGGTCCTCCATACCTTGCCAATTAATGCAGTAATTTCCAAGTTTTTCAAATCTTTTCTTCCCCGCACGGTGCAAAACCAACATGTAGAATAAAAAGTACTGATCTCCGTTTGGCTACCTGGTTGGTCATAAGTGTGATTGGCTCAATAAATCTTTTTTTTTTTCTTACTTTGATAACTGTGGCAATTCTAGAGCTAACATATGCAATTGACCGTCACAGACCATTTATCAGTAAAATCTGAAGTTGAGGTTAAAACAATGCCACGATGTAAATAGTATTCATATGCTATAGCTTATATATTGTATTCTTACAAAATAATTGCGTATAGCACATGGAACTGTAAAATGGCTACAGCCGTGTATAAGTAATAATCTGCAAAATGCCTTTAATGTGAGACAGGTGATGGTTAACAACAGTCTTCTACCTGCAGCACATATATGAAATGTACTTTTCAAGCCAGTGCAAAAATCAACATAAAAGTAAGATACTGTCCTTTTAACAGGAGCAATACTAACATAGTCTACGTTGAACTCTTCTCCCTCATCCTCTCCTCGCAGCTTCCTCACACACTTTTGAACGAACTCTTGAAATGTTGCTGCCATGTAAACGTCCTCATTCTGCAACTGCAACTGTACTGCCCTCAACTTTACCTCTTCCACCAGCCTACAATATGAAAATAAAAATAAAATGTCTTTGAATTATATAAAAGGGAAAAGTGAGGAATTATTGTATAGGTATATGTGTTATAGATCATGAGAATTGCACACATAATTACCTGACTACATCCATCGAAGCAGCGCCAGACTTAAAAAAGTCAGTGGTGTCTTCAATCGTCTCTACATTAGTCAAAATACTCTTCCACACCACCTGGACAAAACACTACATGAGTCTTCTGCCTTCAACACATGTTATCTTTCAGAATGTAAAAAAAAAGAAGAGTTAGTTCACCCAAAAATGACATTTTTGTCAGTACTCAGTTTCATCCCAAACCTGTAAGGCCTTCGTTCACCTTTGGAACACAAATTAGTATATATTTGATGAAATCCGAGGTTACCTGATCCACACATAGGCAGCAATGTCTTTGCACCTTTTGATGTCCAGAAAGGCAGTAAAGACATGGTTAAATAGTCCAGTGCGACTGTGGGGGTCGCGAGATGATTTCTATTTTTTTTTTTTAAAAAGTGGAAAAAATACATAGGCACTATATATTTTTGTTGCCGTTAATTTAATTCAATACTTATTAAATGGTGTTTGCAGAAAAGTCTGATTAAAAAAAATATATAATGTATTTTTTTTAAATTAAATTTGTCATTTTGTCCCAGACATTATACGAGATTACGTCAGCGTTGATCTAAAAAGCATGCATAAAAAGCATGCTAAAGCTAAAGGTGTTTGGAGGCTACAAACAAATAATACCTGCTTTAAAATGAAACGGTGGTTCATATCCACAACAGAAAAACCGAGAGGAGGAGAAAAGTCACAGGTGAGGCCGGTTGATGGAGCGAAGACTGCAGTTGCGTACATCGTTTTGATGTGTAAAACTGACGTTGATATTGCATTATATGTGTGACGCTGAGAGAAATGAGGAAGAATTATTCAGCATGACACAGAAACGCTTTACCGAGTACTTAGTGTTTCGGACACATTGACCGTCGGATTAGCATGAGCGCGCAGGCGTGTGTGTGTGTGTGTGTGTGTGTGTGTGTGCCGCTCAGACCTGCTCGACTAGTTCCTGATGGCAGAACAATGTTCAACCCAACATAGTTGCACAGACTCTTTCCGAGAGAGAACAGGTGGATATCGAGCGGCTCATGCAGAATTGTAACACTGATTTTTCACATAGAACAATAAAATATAACTTTGTGTGCTTTGAGACTGGGCATAAAATCGATTTGCTGTACATTTGCGGAGCAGTAGCGCATTGATCATGGGGGTCGCGGGCTAAAAAGTTTGGGAACCCCTGAAATAGTCAACGTGACTACAGTGGTTCAACCTTAATGTTATGAAGTGACAAGAATACTCTTTGTGCACTAAAACACAACAAAAATAACGACTTTATTTAACAATTTGAACTGTTGTCATAAGCAGTTAACATAGTGAAAGCCGCTCAAAGCTTCCGTGTCGTATGCCATTTTAACAACGTCTTTAATATGTTTTAATACTTTTTGGACCTCAGTGAATAACCACTCACTTCTAACTCCCCAGAGATTTGGGTTCATTCCCCACCAAAGGCTACTTCTCACTTTTAAGTCGCTTTGGATAAAAGTGTCTACCAAATGTATATGTAAAAGGTGCAATGATGTTGCTGCCTACGTATGGTTCAGAAACCCTCCGATTAAATAAAAACTACTTCAATTTGTGTTCCGAAGATGAACGAAGGTCTTACAGGTTTGGGACAACACAAGGGTGAGTACCTAATGACAGAAATGTCCTTTTTGGGTGAACTAACCCTTTAATATGGGTACTAGTTTTGTAACATTCAGACACACACAAACAATGAATATTATGGTGACTATTTATGAACTTCTTCAGATGTTTGTTTGTTTTTACCCTCATCTGCTCAGCAAATTGTTTTTCATCTTCAGTAAGCTCCACAGTGGAACTGACACCAGCTTTAAAATACTGGGATGCTGCAATCATCTTCCCATCGTCAAACTGCAGGTTCTTCACGAGCAACTACATACAAGTAAAAACACACTTTATGTGTAAATAAATACATGTACTGTACACAAACGCATCTACAACCTCAGGAAAAATATCAAATAAATGGTGTTTAACATACGGTATGTACATCGAGTCATACTTGTCACACATAGTGCATTGGATCACTAAGAAAGGTGTAAAATACTTAATAAAACACATTACAGGACACGTTTTATTAGGTAAAATGTGCAAACTCAAAAATCGAATTCTGTCATGATTTACTCACCTGCATGTCATTCTGTTTGTGATTTTAAAAATGTTTCAGTGTTTTTTGTCCACACAAAGTCAGTGGGGTCCAATGTTTTGAACCTCACTGACTTCCAAAGTATTGTGAAAAAGTTGAAACGTTCTTCAAAATAAATGTGCTCTACAGAAAGTCATCATACCATTTTTGGGTGAACCATCCAATAAGTTGTTAGGGCCCAAGTTCATTTACACTTGTTTTTTTCCCATAAGGGCTAGGAATTCTGCTGAATCCTTGAGTTGAGATGAAAAGAAATGTACAGCTCATGTTTCATTCTAATCTATAAAATGCATTTAATCTATATTTAGTTGTATTATTAATCACCAAAAAGGGATTTTATTTCAAAGTAATCCTTGACTTCTTGTCCAGTTCACACTAAGTTTGGTACAGATCTTCCAGAGACCCTCATGACAAAACCTTTTTGAATTGGTACATCATTCCTAAGATGTGATCTAATTCATTTTGCAGCTGTGGTGTCAATTTTTCATGCTGACATGCTGAAACATTGAGACTCCTGTCTAGCATGTTTACACTGAAAATGCTTCTGATGCCAGAGACTATATCTTAAGAAAAAACTATTTGTGAAACTCTGACACACAAGCAACTGTCTCCACAGCATCAACAAGACATTCTTTTGAATTTGTATATTTGAATCATCCTCTCTTCACGTGCTTGGAGAGTGATGACTGCAGCTTGCACTTAAACAGTCCCTCCAGAAAAACGCGGGATTTTTTTGTGAAACTTGCAAAAAAGGCGATTCTGTAGCTTTACAAAAGGAATATTCAACTTCTGTAAAAATTAATAAATAAAATATAAAAAATAAAATGTGTGCGTCCTGTTTAACAGAGGTCGCTATACAAAACACACATCTTCTGTTAAATCAAGTGCAATCTTACTGCAACGTAAATTATTTTACATACTACTAATATACTTGAAACTGTAAGGTTTTGGTACTGTTCTGTTCAACTGTAAAGTTGCATCAACTTCTGAATGAAATTACAACAGAACGGGAAACTGCTTCGGTCTTTTGAGCTTATTTTTGTTGGCAAATGAGAATTATTGGCGCGCTTCATCACGGTTTCACCGCGGGGTTTACGGATGACGTTCACGTCGCGTAATTACGTCACTTCATGAGGTTCCCATGGCAACAGGGGGAAAATAATGGCGCTTTACTTGTGTGAAGTAAACGCAACATTTTTCAACTTTCTGCTAAGATATATGAGACTTTTTTTGCAGCGAAAATACAGGGATTATGAAATCATGCTAGCCCCGCATATTTTCCTTGCTGAAATCGGCAATTTATGCGGCGAAAGTGCGGCATATTTGAAAAAATGCGACCCCCGCATAAATATGCGGACTTTGGCTGATTATGCATGAAATCAAGCGATCGCATAATCGCGTTTTTCTGGAGGGACTGCTTAAAGAAACAGTTCACCCAAAAATGAAAAAATTAAATAAATAAATAAATAAATAGATATTTTGAGAATGTCTTTTTTTTCTTTCTCTCCATACAGTGGAAGTCAAATGTCACCAAAACTTTTTGGTTACCAACATTTTTCAAAGCGTCTTTTGTGCGCAGTTGAAGAAATGCATACAGGTTTGAAATGACGAGTAAACCATGACAGAATTCTCATTTTTACCATATGTACATTTTTACAGTTACAGGCAAATCTATATCAAGTTTAGCAGATTTAATAGCGTAATAGCACGACGTTTCTCCAAGTCCTTACCATCTTGCCATCATTCCCAAAAAGAACAAGGCCATTTTTAGTGACCAGACCGGGTCGACTTGCTCCAGGGATTTCCAGAGGTTGACCGTTGCTGGAAGAATGATTATTTTCCAACAGCGTTGATCCATAAAATGACACATTCTACCAGAAGAAGGAACATAACATGGTTGCATTTGATTAAGAGCATCTACACGTTTCGTGAGCTGATGTGAATTTAACAGTTAGACTCACTTTGCCGTCAATCTCTGCCCAGGCTCCAGGCACTCGGTCATTCCCTCTGATCCAGTTATGAATGGCTTCTGCTGGCTGGTTCCAGTCAATCTATGCAACCAACCATAGACGGTTATTGTTGAAATGCTATAAGCTATACATCTATATATTGGCTGTTGCGCTCCACCTTTGAATTTTCTTTCTTCTGAATACACTCATATGTGGCTCCTTCCTCTGGCTGCTTGATTCTCGGAGCAGCACCCGCTGAAATTAACCTGACTGCCTCCACCTACAGTAAAACAAAAACAAACAAGAATCCAAAGGCGCCCTCCGATACAACAATTACATCCGACTACCGTTCCTACATTAAACCAATGCTCTTTTAACTTTATGGATAGCAAACTCTATTATGCAGTATAATGTAGCTGTAGATGTTTCTGCAGTAATCCACACCATGCCTTTGACTCCCTCTGGAAACAGGAAGCGTTTGTAGATGCTGTTTACGTTGTCATTCGGCTCAACATTGCATTCTCTTTGCAAAAGAATTGGCCCCGTGTCCAGTCCATCGTCTGCCCAGAACACAGTAAACCCACCCTTCTTATCACCATGAATCAAAGTCCTTGGAGAAATATATGCAAAATAAGAGCAGAAATGATGTTAAACTAACAGAATTTTACAGAAAAATTGCTGATGATGATGATACAGTGTACTGGAGATACTTTCAAAAATAGTCATCTGCGACTGTAACGTTAGTAGTGTTGATGCAGACCGTAAAGACATTTATGATAACCACCTGCCTCATATATCGTTTATCTTACTATCATAGTTTTAATTAGATCTCACACACATGCACACAGTCTCTTATGAAAACAAAGAGAACTCACTCATACTGACCAGTTAATGGCAGAGGCACCTCTGTGTCTGGGCAGCAAGGAGGGATGATAAATAATGGAACCATGTGTTGGGTGATCTATCACTTCCATAGGGATGAACTGAGAGCAGAAGGGTAGAACATTCAGTTCAGCACCAACTGCCTTATACTGATCCACCACTTCAGCGATGGCCTTTCCCTTCAGCCTCCAGCGGGGAAACTTGAACACTGGCACGCCATCCTTCTCTGCCTCAGTCGCTGGGGAAAGTTGAAAGATTTCGTTTAATTGGGTTTAATTTGTGTAAGTTTCCTCAGACCATCAGTTACATATGCGCAAAAGGAATTCTCTGCAATTTTTCAAGAATTCTCTGCAACCACAGATGGCGATAGCGAGGCCAAAGCTCCGCTTTAATTCATAAACATCTCCAACATGACCTGAAATAACTCTGTCTTGTCATAAAAAGGTCAAATTAAAATCACTTTTATGTAGGAATTCCATTTTTAATACATTTTTTAAAATGATAAATAGAAAGGACAATATAATAAAGCCCTGTTCACACCAGGAAGAATGTTTGGTGCAAAAGCTGTTGCCGTCTTTTTTCTTTCTTTTTTTCGCCATTGGTCTGAATAAATGTGAAAAGCGCACCAAATTTTCATGCCAAACGTTTGAGTTGGTGTAAACCGTCTTTTATAGTCATATGAAGTGCAAGAGACTTACCAAGTGGATCCACTTTTCCATCTTTGTCAGGAATCGTGAACACACCAACAATAGTGTGGCCGTCCTTCTTCAGTTCTTTATACACTTCTTGCCCAAAGAGACTCTGGCCAATCACGGCAATCTTCATCATAGATATTCAGGTCTAAAATAAAAGGAACACGCATTATATTGACTACACACTAATATTATGAATTACTATCGGAATATATTATAAAAAAAATATTTTGAAGACCCCTTCCACAAGCAAATTTTTAACTAGAAACAAAAGCACTTTTTTCTAGAATGCATTCTGCATTCCACTTCTCTAACTTGTTCACTTCTCTGTCTTAAAGGATTAGTTCACCCAAAAAATGTAATTTCTGTCATTAATTACACACCTCTAAATACATTGTTTAAAAAAAAAAGTCAATGTGACTACAGTGGTTCAACCTTAACGATATGAAGCGACAAATACTTTTTGTGCGCAAAAACAAGACAAAATAAACTGAGCAATTTTCACTTTGGTGCTTGGGCCCTAAATATCAACTTTATTCAACAATTACCGAGTCAGCGTTCTGACGTAGAACGTGGAAGTCTGCACGGTCTATACTACGAAAACACCGTAGGAGAATGACAGGAAATACACAAAACTGTTGAATAAAGTCTTTTTTTTTTTTGTTTTGCACACAAAAAGTATTCTCGTCGCTTCATTACATTAAGCTTGAACCACTGTAGTCAGGTTGACTATTTTAACCATGTCTTTACTACATTTCTGGACCTTGAATGTGGTAATTACGTCCATTCTATGGGGGATTTAAAAAAAAAAAACACTGAGATATCATCAGAAATATCTTCATTTGTGTTCCGAAGATGAACTTCTTTTGAAGGCAAGTAATTAATGAATGAAGCACTTTTATTTTGGGGTGAACTAACCCTTTATTAATATTAAAACTTGGAATTTAGTACTGCAAATATTGTCGGTTCTTATGATGAATTTCTTGTCACTTTGGAATGACTAAATGTAAATGTTTGAGTGCTTCACAAGCCTATACTTGTTATGCAAGGCCATGTTCAAGGGAAGGTCAGGTAGTCTGGACTACCACTGACAGAACCTTCCAAAACTGTTACTTAGTGAAGCAGTGTTTGTGCTGGTAAAAATGAGCAAAGAGTGAACATGAATTTCACTTAGCAAACCCTCCGATTGTGCCTTTGAGAAGGGGACTTAACTTCACCAAGGCTCAAATATAATGTGTCAATGGGAGTATATCAAGCTAGTTAACAGAACTGTCACCTGCCCTTTCAACGTTCTTACAGTGATCGGTTTCAGTGATTATGCCTTATAAATGTAAATATATTGTTTTACACTGTATGCCATTATTTTCCAGCAAAGATGTTTAGGATGTTACCATCTTTCACAAATGTACATTATATACTATTGTGTCAAGCAGGGCGGGCCGAAAGCTGTGGGAACAGAGCAAGGTGGCAGGAGTGTGAATGAGCGTCACATGCGCACCACACCGGTCTCGAGAGCTCCAGAAGCATAAAAGGAGTGACGACAGGGAGGGATGAGACAGTCACCCTCACGGATGACTTTATGTGGCAGTCATCCGTGAGGGTTGTGTTTATTTTGTGATTAAAATAAACTTGCTTGATATTCAGCAGTGTTTTTGATATGCCTGCATTGGTGTCGTTGTATGCGAACTGAGCTGAGCCGGACGATTACGTCACTGTTTTCTGCAGTGCTGATATACCTAAATTAACTAGACTAATAACTACTGATATTTGCAACGGAATGAATCAATAATATATAGAATAAGCTGCACAATGACACCATTTTCTTATTACTGTAAAGCTGCTTTGCCACAATCTGCATTGTAAAAAGGGCTACATAAATAAAGATGACTTGACTTGATTAAAATCGTGCTAAAAGTTCGCTGTTATCGCATCCTCCTTCCTTTAACAATGAAAATCGTTTCAACTATATAATGTATTCTTGTATAAGCTATTTTAATATATAGAGCACTAAAATGTCCAGCTATTACACCACATAAAAATGTGAAATTTTTCTAGCATCTAAAATGTTGGTATTGTAACAGACTTATTTCCATCAAAAAGAACTGAGTGATATTTATTATCATGACATAAAGTTACTGTGATATAAAATTTTGGTCATATCACCCACTTTTTGGGGTGACCAGCTTTCTTTTTTTTCACCAGGGAAGTCTGAAACTCCCAAATAATATATATTATTTATTTTCATACAATTTTAACGAAGGTCTTACAGGTGTGGAATGAATAAGATAAGAAAAGAAATATAATTGTAGTTTGTGTTGTCCTGTCAAAAGTTCTGGTACTTTACCAAATTGATATTTAAAATTTTAAGAATGTAACAATGCCAGCCTTTCTGCAGTACCAGTAGTACAGAGTACCCTGGTCAATTTGTTAACCGCTGATAGTTTCAAATGCTTTCATGTGATTTGTGTAAGCACTCTGGAAAGAGCATAAAAGGTGTCAACTGGCAGACATGTTCACTGACCGCATGAATGCAATGGCCAATCAGAAGTGTTTAAAGTCCACATGAAACCAAGGTTGCAAGTCTTTTCTTCCCTATTGTGACATATATCCAAGTGAAATTGGGAGTTTTATAAAGGGAGAGCTCTTTGCTCGGTTTCTGTATATAACTTTGCACGCTTATACATGTATATAGCCCATTTATAAGTTTTGAATAGAACTTCAGGAAATTAAGTACACACTGCAAAGTTTTGTATTAAATGCAGTATTGAATATGAACTCTCTGACATAGTGACAACCATAGCAATGGACGGAAATCAAACTGATATGACAAAAAAGATCCTGCAGGGTTGCAAGTGCAATAGACCTGACATTTGTTCTGTTAGCCATCATGTACACTCAGCTCCTTCAAATTATGATACGCCCACAAAAAAAGTTTTTCCTACATAAAGGTTAAAACACCATAAATGGACAAAATCGAGGAGTTCAACTGTTTTGAATCTTCATTGACCCTGAATGAGAAACTTCACAAAACACACAGAGTACAATAATTTAAGAAACACCTCAAATTTAAGCAACTTGCTATCTACAAAGTTTAAATTTGCCACCAACACAATGTACATTTATTCATTTAGCAGAAATTTTAAACAAAGTAACTAAAAATGAAGAAAATGACAAGCTACCTTGGCATAGGAACCACCAATATTCATAGAACAATGTCAAGTTTAAAGTATAAGATAGATTAGCACAAAAGCTTTCTTTCCAGATTGTCGGTTTTGGTCATGTTCCTCACATGTGTTTGGATCTGAATGGACACTGTTTACAGCTATATATTATTCTGCTATTGGAGTATACTCCAGCCCAAAGAACAAATTTAACTTAAAGTTGTGAAATTTGGCACACTTGTAGATGATTTTCTTCACATTCCCTAATGGCAAATTTGGGGTCTCTACCTCAAACCCTCCAATGCCACCAACAGCTCAACATTTCACTTATGTCACTTCTTATAACTTTTAATCCATTAAAAATGTAATTCTTCCCTAATTCCTTGGAGAGAATCAATGCTATCAATTTCCACCTGATAAGATTTTCCACCTTTTTGAATTTTCAAAACCTGTTCATCAGATCTATACCAAATTTAAATTAAATCATCTTTCTGGCAAAAAAGTTATCAAAAGCTTTTCGATAAACCAAACCAATATTGTATAATGAATAAATTTGATGAAGGGGACACCAAAGAGGAAATAAACGAATCATTCTGTTCACTTCCATGCAATGACATATCTTTCGTTCACAGAAATCCAATCCTTGGAGGTTTTTTCTCTCTCTATAGAAAAATCTTGTGCAACAGGAGAAAAAGAAGGGCATTTTCAACATGTTGAAAATGGCTGTGTCCATCATACATTATACCAAACACAATTAAAATGACAGTGAGTGGTCTAACGTAGCGCTTTGGAAATAAAAGTAAAAAAGAAACTACATCTGCTTTATTGCCATCATTTGTTGTGCTTAAACCACATTTCTTCTAAGTAGATTTGTATTCAAGTTTTGTTCATCGGCATTGCTCATCAAGTTGTTATGCAATTAAAAATCGAGAGCTTGTTTTCAAAGTCCCACACACAACACAGCAAGGAAAAGATGTAATTGATTCTGCGGGACTTTTTACAGCCTTCAAAGACCTATTATAGGACAAGCAAATAGCATTTGTTTGTGAATGACAACCAGCTGACCAAAATAGTAATTGGATAAAGGGATCATTCAGTTCAGCATGTTAAATCAATCTTGTGTAAAAACGCTAATGGCCATACAGAAACCCTTAATCCTTTTTTTAATAAATATGTTGCGGAAATGATTCTATATATCTATGTCTATATACTATATCTATCTATCTATCTATCTATCTATCTGTATATATATATATATATATATATATAAACTCCGACTTCTGTGTTAATAAATAAAGATTTTACCCTGGTTTCACAGACAAGGTTTAAGCTAGTCCCAGACTATAATGCAACAACTTAAGGCATGTTTATAAAAGCTACTTATGCCTTAATTGAACTAAATCCTGGCTTAGTCTAAACCCTGTCTGTGAAACTGAGCCATAGACTGATTCAATAGTTCTCCTTTTCCTGCTCATCTTTGATATGCTTTTGGGCATTTCTTAAAAACATGCAAATGATAAAAGACAAAACTTTTTTATATTAATTTTATATCAATAGTTTATTTATTTAATCAAATGATTAATTATCACATGTTGAACTGTAAAATACAACAGGCTACAATCAAGTACAATTGAAGCAATGCCTGTTCCCCGTGTCCTGAGAAGACTCGAAGGAAGTTCAAAAAGTTGAAGGGCATTACATTTTGAAGTGTACCATCGCATCAGTCTGCTGCTGAATCCAGAACCACAGACTGACAAGACAACTTGCACTGTCGGACACGTACGAAAGTGTCTTATCACACATCTTGACTCGAGACGCGAACTCTTCCAAACGAATCACTTCGAATTGGCGAATCGGTTCAAATGATGTACTGAAAAGAAAAGATTCGATTTGTTCACGAACCACATCGTGAACCCTAAAGGCAAAGTGACAGTCCAAGCAGGACAAGTAGCCATTTAAAAATGAGTCAAGGCAAAAAGAAAACAACGAAACTGACCAAGAGAAAAGCTAAGGACAGTTGCTCGACCGTAGTGAGGACCAGGGTCAAACAAAGTTCGATCAGCGGGATACGCCCACAACTATCTAAATATTTAACCTGACTTTGATACTGCAGATAAAGTGAAGCCAATTCGTCCAGATTCATTCATCAGCTAGCATGCTACAATTAAAGTCAAGTTACTATTTCAATGATATAAACAACAAGAATCGCCAACACAAATTTGTGACACGAACTTCACTTTAAGCGATCGTGCAAATATTGCACAACACATTTATTAGGCTGTATTATTAGTTCTCGCTACAAAACTACTTTACAAAACGAGAGTGTGTCCTTTGTCAAGGCAATTTTTGTCATTGCAAACACTAATAGTCCCTATTGGTTTTACGTTTGCTTTTTAAGCCGTCTATACCTGTACAATCCACACATGAACCGAATCATTACCTTTGCACGTCCAGATCAGAGCTGTTCCTCTGCAGGAAAGAAGGATTCAGCAGACACTGTTGCTATTTATTTTACCACAACTGTATTGCAGGCCAGCGATCAGACTGCCAATAGCGTTACTACAACCGCAAGGGGGTGGAACCCAGTCTATGGAAGCAAAAGTTTCTGCTGCCACAGTTTTAGAAGTATGTGTTGAAATCATAATGCAAAATCATGATTCATTAATAGGGATGCAAGGTTTTGTGTGTTTTTATAAGACTAAGCAAGCTTATAATCAGGGTTGGGGAATAACGAAATACAAGTAACTTAGTTATGTATTTAAAATACAAAATAGTTCCATTTTAAATGGGAGGTAATCAGATTACAGTTCCATCTGAAAAGTGTTTTAGATTACCAAAGTGATTACTTTGAGTTTTAATGTCATTTAAACAGCGATTGGTGATTCTCTGACTGTCTGAAAAAGAGGAGTTAAGTTTCATCAACATTTTAATACTTTTAAAATGCTGTTATTTTTATTTAGTACAGTCCTGAATTTATATAAAAATTGCCCAACTGTCAACTTAACTTAACTGTCATGACCTGATGATCCACGACTGTTTTCATGTTTTGTAATAGTTGTTTGTGAGTCATTTTATAATTCACTGGTCACTGTATCTTTTTCTCAGAATTTATTTTTTCCACTCACGATTGTGAGTTTGCATTTCACAATTCTGACTTCTTTTTTTTTTTTTTTAGAATTGCGAGATTTAAACTCACAATTGCAAGTTATAAAGTCAGAATTTGGAGATATAAACTTGCAATACTGACTTTTTTTTGGTGAATTTAGTATGAGTTTATATCTCATAATTCTGACTTCTCAATATTGCGAGTTTATATCTCATAATTCGTACTTTATAACTCACAATTGCAACTTTATATCACGCAATTCTGAGGGAAAAAGTCAGAATTGTGCGATAAAAACTTGCAATGACCTTTTTTGTGTTTGTTTCACACTTATTAGTATTCAAAGTATTCTAAAGTATTTAGATTGAGTTACTAAACTTGAGTAATGTAACGAAATACATTACAAATGTATTTTGTAATCTGTAGTGAAATCATTTTAAAAGTAACCCACCCAGCCCTGCTTATAATAGCAATAATATGTAGAGCCAAAATTATTTAAATTTGAATGGACTGTATAAAGTTTATTGACCTGACTGGCAGTGGGCAGTGACTCAGACTTGGATGAGGCGAGGGAATTTTTGATTCTGTAGTATTTTAGTCAAATATTGCTTAATATGTCCACTGAAGTGCAAAATCCTCAAATTACCTAGAAGTTAGTTTAAATATTTTTTGCATTCAATATTTCTGCAATCTTGCCATTAGGTAACTTTCTTTTTAGAAAATAGGCTTAACAGAGCTTGTCTAAAATATGCATAATCTATCGGCTTAATTGCATAATAAAATATATGTAATGAATTCATTCCCCAACCCTTACTATAGAGTGAAGGTTAGGATTAGGGTGTGGTTTAGATTTAGTTGCATGCAATTATGCACAATTTATAGTAATTTACCGTAGTAAATGTAACACGTAACAAGGACAATGTTAAATAAAGTGCTACTGAGATTCTGAGATTAGATGTTTGTGAGCACATTTTTGAATGAAAGGATCAACAGCCTGTTTTGCTCATAGACCTAAGGCGCCAATATTTGCAGTATACGTTGCAAATGTAATCCTATTTAAATTACTGTGCAAATGATGCAGTGACACTTTAGATTATTTGAGGAATCTTGCATAAGAAGTTATATAAGTTTACAAATTTATTACAGTCCACTGCCAAGGAATAAATCTGTTTGATAGGCTACCATCCTAAATGCTAGAGATCTGGTGATTTAGAGGTGTGTCTGCAAAAAGGAGTGCATTTATCTTCAGTATGATCTAGGATTGGTTTCAAAACAAGGTCAATAAAGCCATCATATATGAATACTGTTTTAAAATGCACTAATGCATTTTAAAAATGCGAGTATATGTACAATCTAATAACTGTTTGTTGGCTTCAGCCTAGTCACAATGTGTGTACATTTATATTTATAAATTCAATATAATAATAACGTTTGTTTTAAGCACAAGAACTTCCAGCATATTCAGCAGATTTTGAAACGCAAGTGAATGAATGTCTCTGGCTTCAGCTCACCCCGAATTCTTGACCTCTCAACTGAGAGCGGAGCCTCTAACTCACTCCCTCACACACGTCAGCACACAGACTTCACATTCTGGATCACACTTATTGAAGAGGTGCATTTTTAATATCAGATAGTAATACAATACCAAGTAATTCAAAGAATACCATGTCATGTCCAAAAGCCATAGTATTATTATTATACCATTCCAAAAAACACAGTTTAAACACTAAAAGCACTTTTCCTAGTATAATACTTAACTTGCATAAACGAAAAACTAAAATTAAGATTTTATTTTTATTGAAATACTTGCTGTATTGCAAACAGCCATATTCATAATACTATTCAAAATCCTATTTATTGCTATTATAGGGGATTTTTTTGGACCCAAAATACCATATGATAAATGAAAACCCGGAGTCCAAGTAAAAAAATAAATTGAAGAAAATTTTACTGAAGAATAGTTTGCAGAAGCAGCTTCAAGTCTCACAAGGAGTTCGTATAGGCCGCTCTCCCTCTCTTCACATTTCCACAACAATTATATTCTAACAGAGTCCACTAACTACGTCATTACTAAGATACTGATTGGTTAAGAACACAAGACAAAACTGGTCATTTTCCACACATGGACAGATAGTCAGAAGCATATCTCCTTCCATCATGATGCTGGCGATCGGAGCCTGAAGTTAGGCACAGAATGTCCTGTTAAGTCAGGACAAGGCGTTGGCACATCTCAAGCAGAGTCCCAGTTGTCCACTAGTACCCATAACGGACCTGTACAGAACACTGAGCGCACATACAAAGATATACAAGAAGATTCACAGCTTCTTCAAGGATGAAGTTGATCTGAGCTCTGCACTGAACAGGACACTTTCCCAAAACAGATAAGTTGTACTTTTCTCTCAGTCCGAGGTACAGACAATATACATCATTATTCTCTAGAGTTTGAAAATGAAAAGAAAAATAAATGTTTTAATATAAGTTGAAGTTATTCAAATAATTAATATTTAGAAAAATAAATGTTGATTAATAACTTCATGATAAATCACTTCAAATATATTGAAGCGGCAGTGGATTCCAGAATGCTCCCCTTCACTATACTGCATATTTGACATAAATTCAAATGTTTTAAGATTATATTGTGAAGATATAAAAAAGTGTGTTCCTTTTGGTCCTGGTTTAATCCAGTTCCTACTGGACCTCAGTCAGCCTAGAATCATTATCATACTAGAGTTAATGATTGACATCTGAGATGTCCATTGACCCTTATTCCAGAGCAGTGAATGAATCAGCAAAAACTCAAGTAAAATTTCCTAATCCACAAACTCTTTTTAAGTAAGTGGGATTTAAGTAAGGTTATACTATTATATCAGACTATTTGTAAAGCTATTAAGCAAATGACCTTCAGCATAATGCAGAAAATGATTAAAAATATCTGTAGGGCTTGATAGCCCTTACAAAAGATTACTGCAGTTTTTTTAGAAGTAATACTACAGTTTTTGTTACATATAGAAAAATGCAGTTTTTTGGACACGAAAAAACCGCAGTATTGCAGTATAAGCTAAAATGTCTGTAGTTTTACTGGAGTACAACTATACTGCAATACATCTAAAGTACTAGTAAAATAAAACTGCAGTTCTACTGTTTTTATACTTCATGCAACTTTCAGTTGTACTTCATTTTACTGCAGCTGTACTTATACTAGAGTTTTACTGCAGTTGTACTGTGACTTTACATCATTATACTGCAAATCTATGGTTGTGCTTTAATTAAACTGCAGTTAAACTACTTGGTACTGCAGTTTTAATGCAGTTTACTTCAATATACTGCAGTTCTTTTTTGTAAGGGAGAAAAAAAAAAAAGCTTTAAACTAGTTCAAAACTGTAACACAAAAGCTACACTTATGTTGTGTTGTGATTTTTTCTTACTCTGGTTGGCTATGTCCTGTTAGGTTAGCCTAAACCAATT